>OX388319.1:14982949-16182949 GCA_947579605.1 Athripsodes cinereus | reverse complement strand
CAGAGACTTGGTTGGATTCTTGTATTGGAACTTCCGAATTGGGCTTTACAAATTATAATGTTTATCGATTGGATCGTAATCTAAATACTAGTAGCAAGTCGAGGGGTGGGGGAGTATTGATAGCTGTTGATAAATCCCTACCGAGTAGAAAATTAGCAATTAAGTGCAAAAGTATAGAACAGGTATTCGTGTTGGTAAAATTGCCTCATGAATCAATAATTTTTGGTTGTACATACATTCCACCTTGTTCTGATGCTAAAATTTACAGGGATTACCACGATGTTATTGAATTCATTAGATCAAAGTACATAAAACACAAATTAATATTGACTGGTGATTTTAATCTGCCGGATTGTAACTGGAAGACGCTTGATGTGATTGACGCGGATCTTGGACCTGCTGGACTACAAATTTCCAATAACTTAAATAGCGAGAGAGCCGCGGAACTTGTCGACATGGCTAATTTCTTCGGTTTTTCTCAGTTAAATAACATAACAAATAGTCATGGTAGAATCCTGGATCTAGTCTTCACATCACATTCTGATATAACTACTGTAAGCGTCTCCTCTTCGATCTTATTACCGGTCGATACTCACCACCCTCCTCTCGACATTGTTATTTCATCCCAAATGTATAACTCGGAGGAAAGATCTATGGTCAAACGAAATTTTCATGGGGCCGATTATTCTGCAATTAACACATTTTTGGAGAACATAGATTTGTCTTGTTTACATACTGAGAGCAACGTGAATAGCGTAATCGATCTCTATTATTCTGAATTACAAGAATGTATTGACATTTATATTCCTGAAAAATCTTTTAAACATTCTCATTATCCAAAATGGTTCAGTGCTGAACTGAAACAATTGGTTATAATGAAGAAATTAGCTCATAAAAAATATAAAGAGACTTTAGATAGGAATGACTATGATTATTTTTCCAATTTACGTTCTCAGTGTTCTTCATTATCAAAAATCTGTTATAAACAACATATTGATTCAATTGAAAGAGATTTACCAGGGGATTCTCGGAACCTATGGAAATTTGTAAATGGAATGAGGGAGGACAAAGTAGACATACCATCCAAATTAAATTATATAGATCAGCATTCTGACTCACCTCAGAGTGCTGCTAACTTATTTGCTTCTTTTTTTCAAGAAGTCTACGACACCCCTTCTATACATACTGGCTATGATTTTTCCTCCGACAAAACCATCGACATGCCCAGCATTACAATATCAGTTGACGAGGTCAGAAGTGCGATCCTGGCTTTGGATATATCTAAAGCAGCGGGTCCAGATGGTATACCTAACGTTTTCATAAAAAACTGTGTTATGGTCTTGACAAAACATCTTGCCTTCCTTTTTAATTTGTCTCTAAGAAAGGGTATTTTTCCTGATAAATGGAAAACGGGATTCATAAACCCTATTTTTAAGAAGGGAGATAATAGCCAGGTAACAAACTACAGACCTATTTGTATACTATCTGCTATTCCAAAGCTTTTTGAATCTATAGTTGTTTGTAAAATAAGAAATCCAATAAACAATATAATCACCACAAAGCAACACGGTTTTGTGCCAAAGAAGTCCACTCTCACCAACTTACTTATTTACCAAAACTATATTGTCAATGCACTCACCAAAAGAGGCCAAGTCGACTCCGTGTACACTGACTTTTCAAAAGCTTTTGACAAGGTGTCACATGACATTCTACTTTGTAAGTTACGTGGGTACGGAGTTGGTGGAGTTTTCTATCGCTGGATAGAGAGTTACCTTAAGGAGAGAACACTTAAAGTCAGGGTTGGTGATGGTGTTTCTGATACCGTGTTTGCTCATAGTGGTGTGCCTCAGGGCTCGCACTTAGGACCAATACTATTTAATGTATTTATCAATGACATAGTTCAGATCTTCAGGGACATAGAAGTGTTATTATTTGCCGATGACTTAAAACTATACAAGTGTATCGATAGTATTGAAGATTGTATAATGCTACAAAATAATTTAGATGTTTTAAATGACTGGTGTAAGAAAAATAAGCTTTGCCTAAACATCACAAAATGCCAGGTCATTAGATTCCATAAAACTAAATCTACAATTGTTTACAATTACTCAATTAATAAAATTATACTCGATTCTGTCTCTAATCTGAAAGATTTAGGCATCACATTCTCTGAGGATCTAACTTACAATTTACACATAGAGGAAACTGTTGGCAGGTCTATGAGGGCTCTGGGCTTTATATTCAGACTGGCGACAGACTTTCAATTGATTCGGTCTTGCAGACTGCTCTTTGTCTCCCTTATAAGACCATTACTGGAGTACAATACCGCAGTGTGGTCCCCGAATTATGCCGTCCATAGTAAAAGTCTGGAAAGGGTACAGAGAAAGTTCTTAAGATTAATTAATTACAAAATGGGAATACCTATAGAGAATATTGAATATTCAGTCTTAATGAGCGAGCTCGGTATCCTTAGTCTTGAGAATCGAAGGAAGATGTTCGACCTTTGTTTCCTGCACAAGCTTCTAAACGGTGCAATCGATTCTCCTGAGCTGATTGAATTAATCCAAATTAATGTCCCCGTCAGAAGTACCAGACAATCTGTAACTTTTCACGAGTCTTACACTAAAAACAACTACACATACCATGCTCCAATAAACAGATTTCACAGACTTGGTAATCTGGTGGGTGAAAGCACTGATATTTTTGCCGACAGTTTTCTAAAATACAAATCTGACATTATCAAATACTTGAGTGTACAAACTGACAATGGGTAGTCGAGGTTTAGAGTTGCTTATTTACGTTGACCTTCTCTGGTATTCTATGCTTCTAACTGGATATGTTCATGTGACTAATTGTTATTTTTTTTTGTGTGGCGAATTGCTCTTTTAACCACTTATGTTTTTATGCATCCTAAACTTATGTTTTTTAATTGATCTCTATTATTTGAAATTTTTTATATAAATTTTTTTAAATCAATTTTTTATTAACTTATGAATTTAAACTAATTGACTATTTACTATATTTGACAATTTCATACCACTTTGATTTCTCTTTGTAATGTTCTTGACCAAATTTTTAACTTATGAATTTTAACTAACTGACTTTTTACTATGTTTAACAATTTTATACCACTTTGATTTCTCTTTGTAATGTCTTGACCAAATTTTTAAATTATGAATTTTAACTAATTGACTTTTTACTATATTTGACATTTATATACCTTTGATTTCTCTTTGTGATGTCTTTACCAAAATTTTTTTAACATTTTTGTATCTATTTTATAATTATAACATGATTAACGTTATATTATCTGTAAAACTTTCGTTTCTTTAGTCTAATTGTTTTGTGTCTTTTTTTGTAACAGATCTTTCCTTTGTTTACATGTTTTGTATGTATACAGAGGTTTAACATGTTAAAGGCTTTGGCCGTAAATATTTGAAAAAAAAAAAAAAAAAAATATTCGCTATTCGCATTCGCGAATATCCAAAATCACACATTCGTTACATCACTAATACCATCACGCCATTTCCCAATAGTGAGGTGACCAATAGACTTATTTTATGTAATAAGTATGCATAAGTCATCATCTTCGCGCCAAACAAAAAAATAAGACGTTCAAAATGGGTGGCTGTGTACCTCATCACTGGTGAAATGAAGATTTTATTTGTCTTATTCGTAATGTTGTACGAATACTTTGCAGAATATTATATGTACCTACCTACCTAACTACATTTTCTTTCATTTTTTTTTTCCGGCAAGGCATCCGACATCGAGTAAATTGTGAACCTGCCTACATTAGCATAAACGTGTGACAAATGAAATTATGCGCGAAAAACTCTGCAAATTTATACGAAAAATTAATTTTAATCGATGTATTTACAGTAAGGAATAAATTAATAAAATAAAACATATAAATATCACTGATTTTAATCGGCATTAACTGTGTAACACTTCAATTTAAATTATGTGATAAAATGAATAAAATTTAATTTTGTTGTGTGAGAACACAACACAAGTAAATAACATTTGTTTTATCAAATAAGTTGCTACTACTACACAATCACGATATATCTCACAAGTGGGGTAACTATACAACATAATAATTCATATTTAGACTTGTAGCATTCCTGAATTAAATTTTGAAGAGATTCTAAAATACCACCTTTTTTACCTACTAACAGAATATTATAGTTAAATAAATGTCTACTCATATAAAATTAATGAACTTCTCGTCGCCTCGCGATGACATTAAAATTTAGTGATTACCTTTTATAATATGATATTAAAACGAAAAACATAACCACCTTATAGCTCCTATAGTAATTGCCGAGTATATTTACCAAATTAAAATGATTTATTTTGACATGGCAATAAAACTTAAAAACCTCACAATAGTTTTGAGTACGATAATTTTTATTTTATATTTATCGTTTCCTTTGAATGGTACAAGAATATTAAATAATGAATTGTTGTTTACATTAAATATAAATAATAACGACTTTAAGACCTCCCTACTAGTTACAAATAAAATTATAAAAAAAAAACATGATCGATTATCAGAAAGCTTTAATTTCAACATATTTTTTGTTGATGGTAAAAAGTTTGATGTGTTTGTTTCCTGATGAAAACAAGCTATAATTTTGTGAATAAAACGGTGGAGTACATACCTATCTCGGGAGCAAGAGGAATCAAACCCAAGATTTCACTTTTGAAAGTCTGAGAATCTACTTACAGGTTGACGATGATCTCTTCAAATACTATTTTATTAAAATACAGTAACGTACAAATTATAATTAGGTTTTAGAAACCTATTTTCCAGACTTAATTGGACCAAATTTTTGGTCAATTAAGTAGATTTAAGTCGCTAAATAAATTTAGTATTTGTTTATTAAAACAGTATCCATATTATATCATTAAATGTGAGCATAAGAAAAAATCTGGATGAAAGAAAAGAAAGTTTTGTGGGTCAGTAAATCATCATTTACTATTGCAAAGTCGTGAACATTAATTAGGACTTTGATTTGTGTTAAAAGAAATTTACATCTGACATCAATAACTAAAATAGCTGCAATAATGATCACTTTTCCGGAAGAGGCTATTATAAATCTTGTAAATTTGTTTTTAAGATATCTTAAACTAACAGAGAAATTATCTTATTTATTGAGCGTGAAGAGAATAATTGTAGGTATATTGTTTCTTGTTACTTATTGTTGATGAAAACAAATCATAGATAATATATTTTGCTAAGCAAGAACAAAGATGCAGACAATAGCTGTCATTGCATAACAATATTAATTAATTGTGTATCAGACAGTACTGTACCTTTATATAATTTATTATTACGTAGCAAGTTAATACCCATTAACACCTGTCTCAACTTTCATCCATGTACCTATTTGATTTTATTGCCTAACTTATATTAAATTTTATATTAGTAACGTTTTTCTTATTAACATGATAACCGCGGATACCCTAGCATTAAAAACAGCAACTTTTTTCTGTAAGTTTTCGAATAAAGGTAAAAGTCCTGTAAAAAGCAGGCTTGTAAAACATTATAACATTTATCATCTTCAATTCTCATTTTTTTTTATGGTACGAAGAAAACAATTTACTCGTTTATTAGATGTAGTTAGTCTGCTGGCTACCCTAAGATTTCTTAACTGTAGAATTTCAGATAAATGCAAGTTCCCAACTTCTGTGGTATCCGGGTGGACGGTAGGTCTCCTTGTATGTTGCTGGTTACCCTACTTGTGGAATATGTCATTATGTTATAGATTAGTACTAAAGACTCATGATCATTCGTAATTGAGTGGGTAATATTTGAACATAAAAAAGAATAGATTAGTATCAAGGACAAGCTGTTCCTCTATTTCTAATATTTTCGATACTATTTAGAACATATTTCTACAAAACACCTCTCATTTATAATAATCTTCGTTTCGAATACCTTCTTCCGATAGTTAGAATATGTAATATAAAAATGCAGTTTGATCTTCGATCGCAAAACTTATTTTTCTTGACATGTGAAAAACAGATATCTACCCCTAAATAATTCTAAAAGTTATAAATTGATATCGAGTAAAACTCGCGTCTAATTTGCGATTTATTTTATTCGTAGATAACAGTGCTAATTTAAAAATATTTTATTTCAAAATAATTAATAGCTTATAATTTAATGGCTGGTTTTTCCATTTATATTGTGTGTAGTTTGATTATTTATTAATTTTCTCGTAAAACTAATTAAAAAGACTTATGTACTGTAATTCGTTACTTACCACTTGCAGATCTAAGGGTGGTCTAGCATCATACTTCTTGACAGCGACTACTTTACAGTCCCCTGGTGGCAGGGGAGGTGGTAGAGGAGGGCGGGGTGCTGCCGGCATCGCTCTCTCAATGCACTAAACACTCATCACTGAAACAATATAAAAATACATTATATTAATTTTTATACAAAAAAAACATATGTGGTTGATTTTTTCAACGGTTCTCGATGGTTACTCCCGACCTAAATATTATGTAAAATCTTAGAATGGAAAATTCATACAAACATCAACTTAGAACTCTTGAAAATTCTCTTTCTAGCTTCAAGAATACCAAATATCGTAGGAAAGTAGGTGTGTATTTTAAAGATTATCAAAATTACTACAAATACACATAGGCACTCATTATAAAAACTTGCAGAAACGAGTCGAAAGACCCTCATATTGGTGATAAATGCGTTTATTTTCAAGAATGTGTACTAATTAACGTTTCGTTAAATTAAGATTTAGATACTAGATGAGATTGGAAGACCTGCAAAGAGATGGCTAGACAGCTGGAACTTTGTGTCCCAGGAGACCTCGACGCCATAAAAACAGATCTACAAATCTACTAAAAGAGGAGGAAGAAGAAGATATTGCATGTAACTACAGGTAAATGTGTATTTCAATAGATACATATATTTATTTTTACTACACGATCTTCAAGTCCAAGGCTATGAATTAGATGTAAGATTTAATTAGACTTTACATTCAAGGGTCATTGTATCACGAATTTATTATAATTAATATCGACATAATGAAGATATTATTAAAAGTTATTATAATAATAAGAGTTGCGGCACATTTTGTATAATCGACATTTTATTTCTAATCAATCAAAAGAAATTATGTACCTACGTAATTAGGTAAGTAAAGAAATTATAATATTTTCTCTCACTTCTCTTGATAGTATAATATTTATTGTATATCATTCAAAATCAAATTAAAGGCGTAGAGACCATGCATCACGATAAAAACTATGATAAAATAAGTGTTTTTCATTTTAATTTATTTTGTTAAAATTTACAATTAATATTTTTTGGGTTAGTTGAAAGAAATCATTAAACATCAGTAACTAAACATATCACTCAGCTCTATAAAACACTGAACTGGAAAAAGGCGTTAGGAACGCTTCTGACTGACACGGAACTGGGTAGCCACAATAAGAATGATGGCTAATTTCTAGGAAATTAAATATGGCACAAAAAGACGATTAAGATATGTATTTTTTCTCAAAATATGAACAGTATTCTTAAACTCTGAAGTTCGATTCGAGTTTCGTTACTAATTTCATCGCATCAATGTTAGATGAAAATAAAAATAATAAGGAATGTTTAATATCTCGTACACGACTACGTACCGATTCAATGCAGAATTATATTTAATAAAGTCTGTATCACGTATTATTTTTTATTACGAGTCATTAGAATTACTATAAACTCACTACCATTATCTTAGTACGAGTATAATCTATAGATGGGTTATTGCTATCAAATTTCGGCAGATATTTTATATGATATCAATGTTGTTTGAGGCACCTAATTACACTATAGACGGAATATTCAAAACTTCAACCAAGTTTTCTATACATCAAAGCAGTATAATTTTTATTTTCGAGAGAGAATTCTACAATTGAAATGTAGATAATATGTATAAAGGTCTCCCTTGGTATTTAATACTTGAAAACTTTAGAGTCAACTTTCATAACACATAACGCATTAAATTTGGAAGTTAAAAAGCAAATCCTGGTTTCTTATAGAAGAAAAAATATTTAGAAATACATCTTTGTAAATAAATATAGAAAACTAGATGCTCTGAAGTTATGATGATAGAAATGAAAGTATTTTTATTCATTTACATGCGCTACACAAAACATCTGGATAAAAATAAAATCATTGATGATTCTGAATGTTACGAAATAGTTCATTGATTTCAAATATCTCGTCGTAATAGACTAAAAAAATGTTATTGCACAATTACTGTAACATAATAAATTCAAAAGGCCTCTAATTTTAGTACACTAACCTTGATATTTACTCTTCAATAAATAAAATAATTTCTCATTATGTACTTCTATTAATTTCAATATGTTGTTATTACACTGCAAAACAACACCGTGTTGAAATACACCTAATTATTCATTCGTGGTATTTGGGAGTTCGTAAAAATTAATATTTTCCTATATCTTCTATAGTCGCTGATAAATGATAAAGAACTTATAACAACCTAATAGAATCTTTGTTTATAAACATGTTTTGCACATAAAATAACAAAACTTTGCAAAATATTGTGTTAAATAACAAAGATAAATCTATCATAAATATTTCGTAGGAAAGTTTTCTTCCGGGCTGAAGATGCCTGCCACAATTGTGGGTGAAACGTCGGGACTTATATAAATTGCCCTGAATTCAATTCAATTAGCCATTCAATCCGGAAGAAAACTTTCCTACTAGTGACGCCGGTTGTGAAAACCTAAGGTCATACATAAATATTTCGACTAAAATATAAAAAAATATACATAAATATTTTAGTACCAATTTCTAACATAGGGTCACGGCAAAAGTAAACATGGTAAAGATATCTGTAGTGTGTGTGTGTGTGTGTGTGTGAGGGTGGGTGCGTGTGTGTGTCTTTTTAGCAATTTCTTGATCTATTGTTAGCTGGGTTTATGTTAGCTGTTTAGGTTATGTTAGCTGGGTTTGATAGTCTAGAAAATATTTTTGTATAATCATGATTCAATAAATGGTTATGTATAGGTATAGGTATATTGCGTAAGTGACTTTTATTTTGCATCTCACACATAAAATAATAATGTAGCATATAAAAAAAAACTTTATTATTTGATAGAGAGTATCGTCTTATATCGATCTGTATAAAGATCGTATCACTAAAAGATACTAGTGAGTGAACCCACAGATTTGTGGAGCACCTATACGTCATACTTCCAAAATTGAATAAGCCTTCCGTTTTTAATTAGTCTGTTTGTTTTCAACGCTCACGTATGTATCTATATAACGGTATCGTCACAGTGTCTTGTGAAATGAACCCATTCTGGATGTCTATATTTTAACACGGAGAATATCGCCTATAATGAGTTTAATACAAACCTGTGACTTCTGTGCGTGCAAAAATGCCATGATTCAAAAGAGGGGTGGACAGATTTTAATTATTGTATAAATTGGGCCTTTAAACATTTAAAAGCTGATGTAGACTTTCGCGGTTTTCATTTAAAGACGATATTCTTTCAGGTTTACTGCGTCTGGTCAGACGAAGGAGGAAACCCAAACAGACGCGGTAAACTCGAAATAACAAGATCGTCTACAAATATTTTTTTGTTTAGTAAATCTGCAATGTTATTTCTGAATTACCAATATCTTAAAACTAAAAATTCTAATGTTCTATCGTCAACTCTGGAGTACTCGTTAATAAACACATTCAATATTTTCTTTTAAATTTAATAATAAAATTATCAATAGAAGACATGAGTGCTTTAGACCCGAGTAATATCCAGTCGATATAATACCTAACCTTGAAGAGGTCGTGCAGACTCGTAGAATTCGGGACATGGGCGTAGAGGCAAGGGCGTACCTGTTGTTTTAATATTACTTTTATATGGCAGATCTCTACACATATTATAAACACTAGATCATTACATACATACATATTGTGGATCATCATCCTACGTGAGGCCCAACCTTGATAGATCAAAATTAAATAGTATCGGAAACCTATAATTTCGTTTGCAGCAGCACAATTTTAATCTTGATATTGCGATATTGACGCTTACACTGAATAGACTTTTGTACGTGGTACAAGTATTTTTTTATTGATAATTGAAATAAGTAATATTCTCAAGGAAATGTGGCTTTTTTATTTTAATGTTTTTTCTCACGGTATTTACTTATCAAAGTGATATGTACATCTGAAAATACCAAATCGAAAAATAATTCTTCAAGGAAAGTTTTTTTTTTCAGATGGGTGATTTGAAAAAAAAACTTTACTATATTTTTTATACTAAACTCTTAGAAGTCAAACATCAAATAATTTCAAATTCTCGTTTTATTAAAAAAATATTTCTACTATTCAAAAAAATCAATAATGGATTGTATCTGACGGAGATGGATGATGAAAAATGTATTCTATTACTGTTTATTTTGTAAATCTTCATAATTCCCGTGGAGCACCCGGTAAAGAATTGGTCTCCCACTCTTCTGCGTATGTTTTCGAGTGTCCTGTAAAAGGCAGGTGTTCGAAAAAATTAAGACATTTTACTTCTTAAATTCAGCGATGAGGCTTGCCACCCATCCTGAATGTCTTGATTTTATATTGGCACGAAGAGGACAGTTTGCATGTTTCTTACATGCAGCTGATCTGCTGGCTACCCCACTTGTGGGATATGCCGTGATGGTATAGTAGTACATAATTTAATTTAAATGAAATAAAAACTTTAGAAAATCCGTTGTACCTACTTTTATTTTTGTTTTATTTGCATTAAAATAAAAAAGACAGTAAATTGATTTAAAGAATAGTACCTAGGTATATATTTGGACAAAATTTGTATATATTATAATAAAGTTTTTTTATAAAGTTTGTATAAAGTGTCTTAGGATTATGAATAAAAGATTAATTGTCTCGAATGATGCTGTGCGTCGTCGCACCCGGCCTTTATTTGTAATCTCCGTGATACAGGAGAGACGATGGTCCTGCCTGGGTCGTGTTCTGAAATGCCAAATGATAGTTCGCCAAAAAGAGCACTATTTTTCCATCCGTAAGGATTCCGACGGCCTGATCATTCCTCTTTCACAATACACCGTTCCATTAACAACGACATCATAACGCTGGGAATATCGTAGAAAGAGGCGATGCAATCGGCGCAGAGTCGCTCTGAATGGAGATGGCTGGTTTCCGCCCTCTGCTCCAGAGGTGAGGGCGATGATGATGATAATATAAAGTATAATACAGTATAAAGTTTCTCTGATCTAAAGCTAAATGATATTTTACTTACATTATCTGAAATATTTTTAGCTTGGTAGGAATATTTTTTCTATTAAAATAGATCTACCTATATAAAAATAACTACATAACTTTAATTTTAATTAATTATAATTGAATAAATACATTTTCCAGCTGATTTATTTTGTAAAAACCACCTATCAATGGCAAATGAAAACAACAATGGTTTGCGCATTGGATAAAATACACCTGCTCCTAGTGAGGTGATAATCAGCTAAGTGTACTACGATAAAGCTCACCTATGCTTTTCTAAAGCCTTTTGAAATAATCCAAAGATGGCGTTTCGTTAGCATTTTGTATGAGATGAAGTTGCAGTAAGGTTTTAGTGCGGAATATATTTTATTTTCATGATAATTATTATATTTTCTTTGTTTTCAATCACGATGTCTAATTAAACCAATAAAAAAATACATTATATCGATTGATTATAAGATGCATATTTTTATTTTTAAAGGTAATTGAAACCGAAATTTTTAAACCACAACGAAGGTTTTTGCTATCGTAAGCATGATAATTTTAAAATTTATTTTTTAAAGTTAAAGAACTATATAATTATCTTCATGAATATCAGATACAAGCTATATTTTTTTATTTAATTTATTTATTTATTCTTTACTGCACATTGATTAGAAGCCAATTTTCTACAAAACTACATTCAAATCAAAAACAATAATACTGAGGGTGGGATTTTTCGCTGAGGCGTGATTTTTTCCAACTAACCCAATTATTGAATTTCAAAAGCATTTCGTATCTAAATAAAGCTTAAACGCTAAAAAAATATTGAATGACACATTTCATTAATAGATACCTCATGTAAAAAAATATGCTTAAAGATTCTGCATAATTATTAGTCATAATTGCTTGCATATATACATACTGAGCGATAAATTAAGTTTATTCCACTACCATTTATTCTGGGTACTACTCATTAGATAAATGCAGTACGAGTAATACTTATAATACTGTGTACCATGAACACATATTATTATAATATGCAAAGGTCAATATGAACTATGAATTCTTGGAATTTTGACAAATACTTAGTTAATCTTCTACACGAGTATTTATTTACTTACAAGTGCATATTGAATAAAACAAGTATTTTGTTCGTGTTATTCATAACCATGAAACCTTAAATAGACATAATATAATAATGATATGATACATATGTTATAAACAAAACAATCAGTCTCTTTTAATAACAAATGATATTATGTGTGCAAATAGACCATCACGATATTTCTTTAGGAACAAATATTTTCATACAAAAAATGTATGAGAATAAATCATAAATAAATCCGTGAACCACATACCTATTGAATCACTCATAACTGCATTGCTTTTTTTATTAAACAGCTGTAATAAAATGATATAACACCAAACACATTATTGTAATGAGGAAGCATTTTTTTATTAGGTATACAATTTTTTATATAATTTATCATACCTTAAAGTAGTTATTTGTTTACTATTACACAATAAGTTAAGGATCATTTTTGCTTGTTTTCTGAGACTGACATTTAAAAATCAAATTTTACAATAAGAATATTTTCTCTAGATATGTACCTACCTAGATTTTCTATATATCTAAATTTCTATGTACCGAGATTTTCTATTCTCGTGGAGCACACGGTAAAGAATTGGTGCCCCACACTTTTCCGTAAGTTTTCGAGTGTCCTGTAAAAGGCTGGTGTTCGAAAAAAATTAAGACATTTTACATCTTAAATTCAGCGATGAGGTTTGCCACTCATCCTGAATATCTTGATATTATATTGGCACGGAAAGTGCTATATATTGGTCTGCTGGCTACCCCACTTGTGCGGGAATGCCGTGATGGTATAGTAGTGATGGTGCCGCGCTATCTAACCAAGAATATAAAATATAATTATGAAGTACACGACTATCCCACGAGGGGTCGCGATGCGTTTAGGCTCCGAGGGGCCAGGCTTGCGGGTACGGAGAGCAGTCTTTTCTATAAAGGATTCAGGCTGTTCAACGATCTTCCGGCCGGCCTCAAGGATGCGGCTACGCTTGCGATCTTTCGTGGGAAATGTCTTAAACATTTAAAATCAAGTAAAAACTTTAGGATGATAGCGTGACACCCTGAATGAAAGAATGAGTGGATGATAGTGACGTCAGAAAGTTATTTTCAAATAGTAGGTAATAAGGTAATTTTAAGTTATAAATAATCTATAATTTGTAACTTTATTAAAAAATTAAATAAAAAAAAAAAATAAAATAAAGTAGTAGTAGATTTTCTATAGACGAATTTGCTCCTATGTATGCAACTTTAGTTTTGAAAATAAGAATAGGTACATGACTGTATTGGTTATTGACCATGGTAAGCATCAAGTGTTTCTGTTTATTTCGACTCAATCAATTAATTGGAGAGTAAGTGAATGAACACGAAACCATGTTAAATCATTTTGTTAGTTAATTTAAATTATGTTATATTATAATACTTCGTGATGTTCACACGAGATAATAAATACAAGAGTCTGTTATTGCATTGTATAGATCACTTACTATTAAATTTCCAAATGAAAGGGAAATTTTCTTTATCAAAAATAAATGAGCATTTGAAATATTGCAACTATCACTAATAATTAATTAATTAATCAGTAAGAGAACAAATTTATATTGATGATATTATTCTTTTTTTCTGCGTTTCATTTTTTTTTTTAATTAACTTTTATTAATAAAAAATATGTTTATAAAGTCTATATTATTATGCCTAATCCCTTATGGCATGGGTGTCTAAACTTTGACCATACGAGGGCCACATTGCAAAAAAAAAATTATGCTGGGCCGCACATAAATATTTTTTTCAACAAATGGAAATAAAATTAACTATATACCTATATGTAGTTCTATTAAAATAAAATAACAATCTTTTTATTATATTTATTTTATTTGAATTAGATATATAGGTATGTATAAAATTATAAAAATATTGCAAACATTAATTTTTTTAGTAGAAATAAGCAAATTTAAATATTTTCATAATTTGCGTTTGGGCCGTATCTCAAAGTGTTTTGGGCCGCATACGGCCCGTGGGCCGCACTTTAGACAAGCATGCCTTATGGGGATTTTGGGCTGTGATCTTAAATATCTTACATTACAATAATAAAATTAAACAATCAAAAAATAAATATTGTACATATGTTATACCTATAATAAATTCTCCGCCCCACAAAGTCCAGAACAACCCGTGCCCAGCCCTTAGATCAACCATCGAGGATTTGTGTGTCATATGTATCCTTTAACCTTCTTTTTGAACTCCTCGAAAAAAAAATTCTATGATTATTAAATTAATCATAGAAAATTTTCGAGACTACAATTACCTTTGACTTTGACTATAAAGATTATTAAAAAATAATCAACCTTCCAAAGTTGTAGTAAAAATCTAATAATCATAAATTAATACTCTGTGGTCAAAAATTACTTTAAATATAAAATGACTCATCTTAAATTTGAAAACTGTATTAATTTGTATATTGACACTTTAAAAAAAAATTAGTGGCAAGTTGATATAGTCGTAAACTATATTTTAATTTACCTAATTTATTATATTTCTGTGATAGCAACGAAACCAATAAAAAATGACGTGAATTTGGTAAAATAAATACATATTTAAGTAATTATTATGTTGACAATTTTTTCATGTTTCCTTGCACGTAGTCGCAATTCAATTTGCATGGCAAATTAATAAATATTACAAGATAATGAGGAAAATGAGTATTTTTCCGGTTTATTTCTATAATTTCTTATTTAAAAGAAGTTTCATATAAATTTGTACCGTAAATTACAAATTTTCTCTAAGAGAAGAAAAATAAAACTTAAACGTTATTTTGAACCCAAATCATAAACATACGAATTTAAAAATCACGAAATTCGACAAAATTAAACAATAACATCTTTAGTTTAAAAACAATTTCCAAAAATATTAGTTCTTTCTGTTCATGCACCGCTCCGTTGAGTTCACGGCAACGAACGGGACCACCACTCTTATCTGTTTTTTAGTATCCTATCATCATCGCCCTCAACGCTCCTCTCGGGAGCACAGGGCAGAAACCAGCCTCCTCCATTCAGAGCGTCTCTGTGCCAATTGCGTCACCTCTTTCCACGACATTCCTTGCGCTTTGATATCGTTGTCATAGGAACGGTGTATTGTGAAAGAGGGACGCCCGGGCCGACGGAATCCCTGCGGACGGAAGAACATTGCTCTTTTTGGCCAACTATCATTAGGCATTCTCAAAACATGTCCCAGCCAGGACCATCGTCTCTCCTGTATTACGGAGATTACAGGTCTCTGCTGGGTGCGCCGGCGCACAGCATCATTTGTAACATGTTCATACCATTTGACATCCAAAATCCTATAATCCTATAAAAGGTAGATAATCGCAAAACATCACGAAGAACATAAATTCAAACATTTTCAATTCAGCGATGAAGTATTAGCTCAACCTGAATGTCTGGGATATTTATTACGTGCTGTTTATCTTCTGGCTACTAACTTATGAGAAATGCCTTGATGGAATATAATTATGTAAGACAGGAATTTTAAATTAATATATTTGTTGTGTTTTTATTTTTTTCTTTCTGTATTTTACAAGCAGTTAAAAAAGAGCGAGAGGCTGAGAGGAATGGTGCTCGGAGACGTGGACATCCGAGGATCAAATGGCAAGATCATTTAAATCAAATCCTACAGGACGGTCACGTGTTGAGCACATTGAACAGGAGAGCATGCATGAGGAATTTTATGACAGTGACGGAAGCGAAGGATGTATGCAAGGATAGAAGGAAGTGGCGCTCGATCCTTTCTGCCTACCCCGCGAGAGAAGCGGCGTGATAGTATGTATGTATATATGTATGTATGTATGTAAAAAAGAACGATGAAATCAAAGATGGGCTGATCAAGTGAAATAATTATGTTGAATCTTTATTATATTATATTTTGTTAAATTTTATTTGTTTGTTGCCCACCCAAAAGACATTCAACAGTATTTTAAAAAGTGAATATCTATTCGTTTTTAATAAATAGTTTTATAATATGCTGATTAACCGACAAACCTACTTATGGGAAATGCAAAAATAATTGAAAAGTTGCTAGATATCATTTGGCGGAATATATCACATTCATAACTGTTTAATTTCTAACTAAACCACATTAAGAAATCTGTTTTGTTATTATTATTGTACTTGGCCGCTTGACACCATCAGTATCGCCTCACGACATTCAACGACCTTGCTTTGTTTACCGCAACAGCAGTGGTATGCAACCAACAGATGAAATTCACTAACTCAACTCAGTGACACTACAGTGATAATCTATAAAAATATATCTATCCGTTTATATGTTTATATATCTCCAATAGATATCGTTACTAGGCAAAACGGGAAAAATAATGCACTCCATTCGAGGTCTCGTCCAGGTTTTCAGCCAAAAATATTAAATATCAAATTTGTATTAAAATTACATATTATTCTGTATGTTGTGTAAAAGTACAACACTTTTATTTAATTTTTTTGTATATCTTTCAAGGTGGAAATAAAACATTGTTATTATATTGATGTCTGATGTCTAGAATTTCTATTTACATAAAAACATAACATTTGCCACAGGAAAAAAATGATAATTCCCTCTAACTCGTAAATAACTAATATTTTACATCAGATTATAATAGAACATGGAACAGTCAAATAAATTTGAATCATTCAGGATTTAAAAATAAGTTCATCAAATTTACGCCAATTCTTACGAAAATGTTTTTGCGATTTGCAAGTGATAATTCGTCAATTTATTTCCTGAAGATTTGTTATTTGAACAAAACTACGCTAGTAATAATATTATTATCATTCATATTGGTACCTGTCTACTTAGAATTCAGCATCACGACATTAAAACCGGTTTCACATCACCTAATCTTGCAAACAAATCAAAACACCAAATGATAAAAATAAATGCTGAACTTAGAAGTAATTTGATGATCATATTATTTTTTAATGATTTTATTAAGGATCAGATGAATATTATCAAACTTAAAAGGAAATATTTTGATTAATGATTATAAACAGCAATAATACAATAATTATCCCTATGGGATTCTAAATCAGATTTGTTTGTAGTTTGATTATGTTATCCTACTTTTTGGTACTGTGGTGGTTTAGGGCGCACACGGCTCTTTTTGTAGAGAGAGATGAGAAGCAATTTGAAAAAATATTATTCCCATTAAGCGGAGTAAACAACCTACTTTTTAACTATCTACTTAATAAAATTGATAAGCCTTTTTCTAGCTCCCAGCTTTATCGGGTTAGTATACAACTTCCAAGATACCCAAGACTTCCATTTTATCCAGTATTTGTTATGTCTGACTTCTAGGAGGAGTAAATGCCCGCTTCTATTCTATTTTTCTTAATTTTAAGTACAATTTTTGCTACTTTTATACTACTTTCAAAATCAAAGGAAGTTTACCACTTCAATCCACTGAATGATGCTGGTATTCAACATAAAAAAAAACAAGGTAATAATAGCAACAGCTGATTCGCGTGGAAAATCACAGTAACACAATATTTTCAAAGTATGAATCATAATCCATATATAGCTACAATTATAACCACTGTACATTGTACAATCCTCGTATATGTACCTGCATTATTATTAATTAAAACTAACCTATTTTCCAGTCATACTTAGATAGATTATTATTATTAACTCAGCGTCTCTAGTGCATAATATCTATACGATATTAGCTACCTGAATAACCTTATTAGGTTCTATTATTCCAAATATGGTGATGTCACAATTGTATGAATTTATTTATGATCAGGTAGATATTATGTACATTTGTATTAGATGTTTACATACCTACGTTTCACTTCTATGCACCGGCACCGTACCAATATAGTCATTATATGTACCTACTGTCATGATATTATTTTATATCTATGTAGTCTATTGTTTGCATCAATCAGATAACAAAAATTAACAAAATATGTATGCATTACTCATAAAAGTGCCACTGGCTAAAATGACTGTACATAACTATTCTATGAGGTTCTTAAGAAAATATTTGTTATATACATCAAATGTATAATATACGTACATTCAAAAACTCTAAACAGTTGTGAACATTGTTCAATACGGACCTGCATTTTACAATATAAGTTTATAGGATATAGTATTCTTCGTAAAGCCTAGCTTCAGTTTTCACGATATCCCTAACACTATTTTAGTTTCTACAGAAATAATACGCACACAATGACGGTCATCCTTAACCATAAACATACTTTACAAAAAAGTTGATTTCCTCGTTTCCAAGTTTAAACTGCTTGCTTATCAAACCAAAAACCTGATATGTGTGTCTATAAAAAACTGTACAATATTGCATCACTAACAGTTGACAGACGATTTCCACATCTCTTCTACGTGAAATTTCTCCTCTACTTTCACCCTTCTGCTTCGATAAATAATACCTTATGTGTAATGCTCATTGTCATTCTTTAGTCATAAAAGAAATGTCCGATGTGTTCCATTTTAGGTAATTACATTATATCATGTACGGTATAATATTGCGTATCTCAATTATAATTTATTACCGAACTTGCCCTAGTTCTACTAATATTTTTTCAATAATAACCATTTCACAAGACCTGACCATTATATCTAATAATATGTTGCAGTACATTAATATTTAATAATACAAATAATGCATAGATAATCATTCCGATAATTTAATTGATGTATAAAAGCATAAACTAACAAATCTCATTTGGTAATAATTAGCATGACACCTGTTCGATATAAGATACAAGTATGGTAAAACTAAGTAGATAATCGATTTGTAACAGAGAATTACATATTTTTGCAGCATTTCTACAATATAACATATTATGGAGAAGCCAATTTTAAATGAATATTATCTGTGAACATAATATACTGAATTATGATAATAGATAGTGTATACAGAGAATATTGAATTTTCTACATATCAATACAATATTCCTCATGCTTATAACGTTGCTTTGCTAAAGATTTTGCATTTGAAAATTAAGCTTTTGGCCGAAAAATGAAGTAGGATAGCTCGTGTGAATAAAAATGGCATCCTTTTGAAGTGCTTATCATTTAAAACATCTAACAAAATTGAACTTTCTGCCATCTTTCGAAAGTACAAATGAATTACCAGAGTACCTATAAACATTTAAAAAAATCTATAAAGACAACCAAAGATCGATTTTGGGAGGCAAGGATGAATAAACTTAATATTTACACCTCCTATTAACTTATTTGTTATTTTTCTTTTCTTTCTTTCTTCCTTCTCTTCCCCACCTATTGTGTACTTATATTGTTTTTTTTTGTACTACATAATAATGAATATATTTAAGATACTATAATTGGCGATGTAAATCAAATATTGAACTTGTAAATTACTTATTCCTATTGTAAATGCTGTTGTATCTAAAAGAAAAATAAAAATAAATAAAAAAAAAAAATATTATATAAAACAAATGTATTCAATTAGGAGCACCCGGTAAAGAATTGGTTTTCCACTCTTCTCCGTAAGTTTTCGAGTGCCCTGTAAAAGGCAGGTATTGGAAAAATAAAGACATTTTACATCTTAAATTCAGCGATGAGTTTTGCCACCCATCATTAATATCTTGATTTTATATTGTCACGGAGAGGACAGCTTGCATGTTTATAATATGCAGCTAGTCTGTTGGCTACCCAACTTGTGGGATATGCCGTGATGATCTAGTAATAGTAATAGTAGGTATATAAACTGTAACCCCGATTTGATAGAATCGTTATTTTGTTTTATAGTTTCCATACATGTGACACCTGTTCTAATAATTACTGATAATCAATTATTCCAAATTCATGGTATGATGTAAAAAATATTACAAATATGACCCACGGTGTTAAATACTAAATCTATTGCGCATATACTCGTAATACGAAATGAGTAAGTAGTAGTGCATACTAATTATTTAATATTTGATATTACGACATACGATACATTACAGACACATACTAGAATAATATTACCTATATTGTTATTAAGCATTCACCAATCAATAATCAAAACATACAGTATAAATTTATTCATGATCTTCGCTTAAAAATATTTTTATTAGTTTACAACAGTATTTGGACTGTATTCATTCATTATAAAGAGAGGCCCTCGTTCTTTTCACTAAGCTGCGCTGGTTATTTGTTTATTTGGCTGGTTCATTATTATATTTTGTATATAGGTTTGATATGAGGAGATTGTTTGCTTGTGATTAAAAAAATTATCCCAGAATATTTTTAAAAATGAATTGTAAAGATTGAGTTTCAAATTGATTTTTTTTAAATAATTTTTACATGTTTGTTTTTTTATGAATATATTAAATAATGTGTAACTGATAATTGTGTTTTACATCATCCGCCCGCACTGCACTGTAATACGCTAAAGCTTTCAATTTTTTTGTAAATTCACTATATTTTTTAATTGATATCTAAAGTCTGCTATAAAGATATGGGAAGTATCTGCAAAGATTGAGACATTTTTATATTATTGCTGCTGTCTCTCTTTTCTCTCTTCGCCTCCTTTCCAGCCAAGCCGGACCTCGTCAAGGTTTACAGAAAAAAATGAAAATTCAAATAATAATACACTCAAATCTGGTCTAATGACAATAAAGGTAATTCGAAAACAATAAATTATTATCTAATTTATTTCGTTAATAATCAAAAGGAACCACTTAGAGACTTTTAAGTTACAATTAGAACGACCATAACGCTGACAACTTTATAGTCAAAGCATTAAAAAACAAATTCAATAGCTCAATCAATATAATATACAATACATTATATGAAAATAAAATAATGTACAGGAAAAATAATCAATGTTATATATTATCGTAACTTATATATAATATTATAAAACTCGTAGATCGGAGATAATCAAAGATAACTATAGTGACAGCAGCACCTGTGAAAAATAGCAATTATAAGATTTATTGGACTATTATTAGTATTGTAACCTTATTATGCTGTCAATTGGGAGGTCCACTTTACCAAACTTTTAATAATTAATGTTCAATAATATCGTCCCTCGTCTGACTAACTGTCGTAACTGACTTTTTTGGCAAAATTGAGTTATGACCGCCACCATGTATTGTGATTTGATACGCATGTTCTCACCGAAGATCACAGCTGTAGCTGCTGCCATTATCCTGGAACAGCTTTCTGATTTGTTGTCGTATCTACGAATTAATCAAAATAATATCTTACTAACGGACGTAAGTGCAGATACTACAGTTATGTGATTTTTTATAAATGAAAAACATATCCAATGTAGGTCCTATCTTGAAATACGATACTTAGTATAGACATTAACTGGGAATAACTTTTTATTTATTTTCACATAGGATAGTATTTTTCTTTGTTGGAATCATTTTAGTAGAAATTCTCAATATCCCGATCATAATTTAAGTACTGAAAGAATTAATATGTCAAATATTTACGAAGTGCAGCCACAAGATTTTGAAGTTGACGGCTCACTGAGGGAAATACTAAGAAAAAAATCTTCTAAGGTCAATAAAAATAAATAAAAATAAACAACTAAAAGATCACAGAATGGAGTATATGACCCAAGTATCCAAAAATATTGTTGCATAGTGAATACTTAAACCTGCGTGAAACATTGAAATTTGTTAGGCAGCATCTCGTCAATGTTTTCTTTTCAACGAATATACTCCCGAAATAATATGAGAAAATTTTCGGAGTCTTGAAGAAATTTTACAATTTATTATCATCATCGGCTAGACGGACATCAGATATGCCGGCCATTATTTTAAAATACATAAGTGTTGGAAAAAAAACGGTTGAAACAGCTATCGATAGTTACTTCGGCGAGGATTTTAGATAAAGAAAATCGAGGCGATCGAAAAGCTTTTTACATTGATCTGAGAATGAGTCGCAATATTGAGGAACAAATTGAGAGATTTCCAAAAGTTGAGTCTCACTATTGTCGTGAAAAGACGACATGAAAATACTTGCATAGTGACTTGACATTGAGAAACATGTACGCTATGTTTCTGGATACTTTGAAAAACAATACTGAAAAACTAGGTTTTGTATCATACAGAAGAGTTTTAATATAAAAAAAAACCTGTCTTTCCATCTACCGAAAAAGGATCAGTGTAGCTTGTGAACGACATATTGCGAAAGCTCAGAAGATGTTAAAACTAAATTGAAAAATCAATATCTTAAGCATGAAAATGAAAAAAATACTTGTTCGTCCTGCTAGAATGGTTGGCAAAACAAAAGCTCAACAAGATTATATAACACAGTGTGCTACGTTTGATATGCAGCAAGTTATCAACTTACCAATCAGCAATGTAAGGGCAGTTTTCTATAAAAGACGTTTATTAGTATATAACTTCACAATATACGATATACCTTCTGGTGAGTGCTATCGTTACACGTGGCATGAAGGTGCAAGCAAGAATGGTTCCTCTAAAATTTAATCTGCGTTTTTTCTTTTCTGAATATGTACTCGTATGATGAAAAATGTTATAAAAAGTATATTTATTTGCCGACTGCTGTTGCGGTTAAAACAAAAATTCAATAATCGCTTCTACCTTAATTTACTTTATAAATAATTCAAGAAATAATAATGAAATAAAATAACGTATCTGTTCCATGTCACGGACAAAGTGAAGGCGATTCGGTACACAGTGCTATTAACTATGCGCTTAAGAAAAGTGGTAATATCTTTGTTCCTAGTCAATTACTTCCTGTTTTCAAATTAGCAGGTAGAAACAAACCTTACATCGTTACACCCCTCAACTGTTCAGATTTTTTGGATTTTAAGAAATTATCCATTGAGCTACGTCTTCTTTCCCTTCGAATGACGACACAGGGCTAAATGTAAACTGAACGGAGATGACGTAATTTTCAGTAGAAAAACACAGTCTGACTAAGTTTTCTTTTAAAACTAGTGATGGCGAAACAAATTATCGTTCAATATACTTGAAACGACAAGTATTTAACATAATATTGCATAACGAGATTTCTCAACTCAAATCCACTCCATCTAAAATTTCCCAGGCAAAATCTGCTGACTCGATGTCTTTGACTACTGGCGATACACCGATGATAAGATTACTCAAGCACGCTGAGTTTTATAAGTCCCTCCATCACTAAATTCGTTGTTTTGAAAATAATCACGAAATTTTATTTATTAACATCTGATGATGAGGATGAGAATTCTCGAACACCATAATCTGCATAATAATTTATTTTTTAGTGATTTACTATCATTTTATTTCCCATAAAACTGCTCTTATTACAGTGTAAACACTCTTGTTAATTAATATACTTTCTTAAATTATAAAATCGTTTTATTTTCACCTTTGACTCTTAAAATAGTTAAGTCCTATCTGAGCATAACTAAATATGGCCATGGGAAAAAAGTCTCACAAAGGGTCCTATCTACTTTGACGGTGCATAAAAATAAATCCAATATACTTATGGAAATTTAATTATCACAAAAATAATTCAGAGATTCATAAAAATACAAATAAAATAATAAAATACATTTAGACTCTTTCGTTTAGCTGGGAGAGACGAAACTATGCACGCCAAAACACTAAAAATGCTCTCCTGAACAATTTACATTTTACCAGTTACGACAGTTAGTCAGATGAGGGACGATATAACACAATGTTTGTGAGTTTGCACCAATTTAAAAAAAAATCATGCAATTATACTGTTTTTTTATGTTCAACTTGTTGAGATTTATTTTGAAATTATACTGTAATAATTAAGCAGTTTTATATGGGAACTAATTATTTGTACGGCTATTAATCCATTCGTTCGGCAAGAAAAAATCAGCATTTAAGTCATTTGCGCAGCAAACAATGATTTCATCGGCAATAAATAAAAATTAAGCGCAACACTTGTTTTACAAACAAACTTGGTTATATCGGCAAATCAAAAAAATTGAACAGCTTAATAAATACTCGCACAACAAAATAATGAATTGACCAGCAGAATTGTTATTTGAGCAGCAGAATTATTATTTGAGCAGCAGAATTATTATTTGACCGGCAGAAAATATTAGATAAACAATATTTTTCACAAACCGATTTACCTTCGGATCCACATGAAGTTTTTGTTATTTCTTACCAAATTAATGATGACTACGAAAATAATGCCAGTTTCCGCTTTGCTATATTAACGAAATATCTAACTGAAATGTCGAAAAATGCTACATATAAAATCACATAAATAGATGCTACATACAAAAATTTATTATTTGAACCAGATTAAAAATTAAGCTTTCACAATTTTAATTAAAATTAGCTCACGGTTTGCTGCTCATTTATTTATTTTGCTGGACAAATAATCATTATGCCGGTCAAATAATAATTTTGCTGGTCGATTAAATTTTAGAGTTTTACAATATCATATTATTTGCAATAGAAATATAATATTTTCGCTGGGCATAAGTAGCATATCAACGTGATAATATATTTGTCGGCAGAATACATTTTTCTGCTGAACATAACATCAATATTATGCTGATCGTTTAAATGATAGCCGTTTTATATTCTTTTCGGTTCCCGCGTTATATTCATTATGGGCTATGTAGAGTTTTCTCAAGAAGGCGCCATCTAAGAACCTTGCACACCTCTTGTTCTAAATAATATACAGTACTATTTTAAAATGTTATTTTTGACAATTGACATCTAAAATTTAGAGATGACATGAACATCACATTTTTATTATTGACACAGTAAATCAAAGTTTACGTTTATTGATGCAGTGTGTCTACTATGTATCCCATTTGTGAGGAATGCCGTGATGGTATAGATAGATACATGAAATTTACTTGTCGTTAGGATTCGTTTAGGAGCACCCGGCAAAGAAGTGGCCTGTAAAAGACAGGTGTTTGAAGAAAAACACATCTTAAATTCATTGATGAGGTTGGCCACCCATCTTCAATTTTTTTTTGTCAACACGGAGAGGACGGCTTGCCTGTCATCATATGAAGCTGGTCTGCTGGCTACCCCACTTGTAAGATATGCCATGATGGTATAGTAGTAGAACCTATGTAATAGTAATTATCTAAATATAAAATATAATTTCAGACAACCGTGCACGCTAGTAAGCGTAATAAAAAGATATATTTTATCATTGGAAGTGATATGATTTCAAGATAATAGTAATATAATAATTTAGAATGTTCATTTGATTATATTATTTTTAGTAATATTATTATTATCATTCTTATTGCAACGACGCAACCGTTTGCCTTAGGACATAATTTGTACCACTATCGAAATAAGCATTATTATTACATTATGTGCATTATATCAAAATAGTTTATAATAATAATTATTATCTAATTCCTATCTTTAAGATCAACATCATTGCAATAGAGTGTTAATTTTTAGAATAAGTATCATTACAGTTATTTTATATATCAATATTATATATTATACAAACACACCCTAAGGTACTATATCTTATATATTGTTTTTAAAGAGAATTCTTATTTTACTTTCTATTCATTCATATAAAAAAATCATTCATATAACCAATCAGTTAAGTTGCATAATGTTTCATGGTGTTACCATACATTTGATGTTCTATCCTACCTATGGACGATTAAATTTGGCGATCCATTCTTCGACCGACAAGGAAAATGGTCTTGTTTAATTTGTTGGCTGTGACGTATCTTCTCTGTCATACAGGTAATTTGTTGCTTTATTTTATTAATTAACTTTTTTCTGCGATGTGATTTTTATAAGGGAGTATTGAGTAACTGTATATAAATTGTGTGATAGTTGTAATAATCTGCAAATAAGTTTAAAGAGAATAATAATAATTCAACATTTTTTACCGAAAATTTCTGTTCTAAAAATTAAATAGACATACCTTCTATGATGTACATAAATATCAATATCCGATAACTTGCTCCTACCCTTACATTTACCCTTCACATTCATCACTATCGCACAATATCATTCACTCACGTTCTCCTATTCAATGTGGTGAACACGTGTCCGTGCTGTAGGATCTGGTTTATAATATTATGATCTTGCCTTTATTCTAACCACGTTTTGGACACCATTCCTTTCAGCCATATATATTTTATAAGTCATTCTGTCCTCGTTCATTCTTTCCACATGCCCAAATCAAACATATGTTTTTCTGTGTATTGAGCACATTGAATAGAAGAGCATGCTGAAGAATCGCGTGACAGTGATGGAAATGAAAAGTGTATGCAAGAATAAGATGAAGTGGCGTTCGATCCTTTCTGCTTACCTCACGAAGAAAGTGGCGCGTCGATATATGTGTATGTAAATTAATGAGTAATTTCTTGCCAGAAAATTACCTCTTTCTGCGATCGCTCTAGGAATTTTGGAATTATTATAGAATTGGATATTTCATATTATATTATCACTCACTCACTAGTCAGCCATCTCTCCACTGCTGGATGTAGGCCTCTTCCAAACTTTTCCAAACGTCTCGATCCTGTGCCCGCTGCATCCAATTTCGTCCAGCGATTGGAGTTATATCGTCAATCCATCTCTTTTGCGGTCTTCCGATGCTTCTTTTACTACTCCATGGTCGCCATTTAAGAATCTTGGGGGTCCATCTACCATCGTCACGTCTTGCTACATGTCCCGCCCATTGCCACTTAAGCTTTGCCACACGGTCCATTATGTCTGTAACCTTTGTCAGGTGCCTGATGTCTTCGTTTCTTATTCTGTCTCTCAGACTTATCCCTAACATTCGTCTTTCCATGGATCTTTGTGAACATTTCAGCTTGTTGACACTTGCTACAGTTAGTGACATGGTTTCTAATCCATAAGTTGTCACTGGGAGGACACATGCTTCGTAGACCCTCCTCTTCAAATTTCTTGGGACGTCTTTATCAGTGAGAATATGTTTTAATTTGCCGAATGCTGCCCAGCCTAAGCCTATTCTTCTGGGTATCTCTGCAGTTTGATTTTCCTTTCCGATTTTGATCTTGTGTCCAAGGTAAATGTATTCTTTTACTGCCTCTATGTACTTATTGTCAATTGTCAGGCTTTCATTCGTTGGACTCATGATTTTTGTCTTTCCGATATTCATCTCCAGACCGATTTTTAGAGAGGTTTCATGCAGTTCCTTTATCATATGCTTCAGCTCGTCAATACTCTCACTTATGAGTACTATATCGTCGGCAAATCGGAGGTGGTTCAAGCATACTCCATCAATTCTGATTCCTTTGTTTTCCCAATCCATCATTTTAAAGATATTTTCTAATGCCAATGTAAATAATTTGGGGGAAATTGTGTCTCCTTGTCTAACGCCTCTTTTAATATTTATCTTATCTGTCTTTGTGTCATCGTTTATTTTAACATCCATGGTGGCATGATCGTATATAAATTTTATTATTCTCGTATATCTGGAGTCAATTCTTGCATCATTAAGAGCTTGTATGATTGCCCACGATTCCACAGAGTCAAAGGCCTTCTTATAATCAATAAATGCTAGATGGATTGGGATGTTATATTTTATATTATGTTCTTAATCAATTCAATTTACATTATTTTAACTTTACTATATCACAACACATAATAATTGTAACTGAGGCCTGAGTCAACAACACCCTATCGCGTCACGTTCCCGCTCCGCTAGCGTTCGGGTGCAGACGATGGTGCGCCAAAGTGTTAATTTTCGTAACTATTGTGTATCTTAGCAACGAAATTGACACTTGCTTGCAACATCGTCTGCACCCGAACGCTAACGGAGCGGGAACGTGAGACGAAATTGTGTTGTTGACTCAGGCCTCAGGTCAGTTTTTTACGTTTGTTTTTTATTATTAACAATGTGATATAAATTTTATTATTTCATATCATTGTTCTGCTCGCAACAGGTACATAAATAAATACTACAAATGCCTATAAAACAATAGTAGGAGTGATACAGATTAAATAGATAATACGAGAGAAACACAATAATAATAATAAACCTTGACAATATGTACTACCTTTTATATCGACATAATGCAAGGTAAATTAATTTTATTCGTAGGCCATACATGCTAATGCTGTCATCAAAAAATTAACCCAGTTAATCTATTGTCTTCTAAAATTTAACTTATCGATCTGAGAAAAAGTTCATTATAAAAAGAAATTAAAGTGAAATAAAAATATTTAGTTACTCTACCAGTGACTTTATAATTTAGCGAGCAGGCTTTTGAAAGCTTCCACTCTTATCGTCAGACAAATTAATAAAGTTGTGGAATTACTTTAATTTTTTTTTGTGTTACTAAATATTTTATTTCATTTTAATTCTATTTTATATTCCTTATAAAAGACCTTCCATTTGTTTGCGTGTGATTAAAACCACTTTGATTTCAGTTTATGGTAAACAATGAACAAATTTACTGAAATACTATTACAATATAATAGGTAATAATACATTCTAAACGTATGATTATTACATTCAAAATGTTGAAAAAATACTTATTAACAATGTTTTTCATTGTGTATAGACACTGTTAAACTCGGATAATCGTTAATCCGTGACGAAAAAAGTTTTAAGAGGTAAGTCGTTTATTTTTTGATAATTAATGCATATTACAGTTAATGGTTACAGTTAATTCCAGAAGATAAAAATATTAGTCTAAAAGAAACACAAAAATGTCCTTCGATACTAATAAAAAAAATACGGTGTTTGTTTTAGTACATATCGAAACCTAAGTCACTCTAGTAATGGCAAAACCCAAATATCGTATTTTTAATTTTTATTAATATGGAGTTTTTCAAAACAATTACGAACAAAATACTATCATTCGATACTTCTCTAAATAACCAGACTACCACAATGGGTACCACATAGCTGTTTGAAAAATCATTTGACGTCTCCCTGAAGCTCGAAAATAACGTCCTTTTTCTGACTAAGATTCATGTCTGCTAAAATTTAAATTGTTCAGGAGAGCGTTTTTAGTGTTCTGCCGTGCATATTTTCGTCTTTTCTAGTTATGTGATACAGTGTAAATATATTACATTATTTTATTTGTATTCTTATATATCTCAGAATCATTTTTGTGATGAAATTTTGAGGAATTTGTAGATACGACAAAACATTTTATTTAGAATAATTCGTAAATACGACAAAAAATCAGAAAGCTGTTCCAGGATAACGGTAACAGTTACAGCTGTGATCTTCAGTGAGAACATGCAGGGCACATATAAGTACACATTGGTGATCATAACTCGATTTCGCCAAAAAAGTCAGATACGACAGTTAGTCAGAAGAGGGACGATAAGTGACGCATTTCATTTAACGGAAACTTTTTTAATGAAAGTTAACGTTACAGTTAAAAATGAAATTAACTGAAAGTAATCTGTTAATCGTTAATGTTCATTTATCTGTCGGATTATTACCGCTTGGAGATACTTACTACTAATTATAACATAGCGTTTGTCGCATAACTACACTACAAACGAATGAACGAGTCATTACGTTTTATATTAATGGAACGTGACCACCAATCAATATGACATGATTAATGTGAAGTCAATTGAATCTGATATTGATAACCAATCATCCTTTTTAATGTTTACTCTTGATTTCCGTGCATTTTGTTCCTGATTATTATAATAATACTAGCTGACCCGGCAAACGTTGTTTTGCCATATACATTATATGTCGACCGGAGTTGAAAATGATTGAATTACTAATACCACTATTAATAAATAGGGGTTGATGGTAGAAGGGTGAAAGTTTAGGGCTGTATGTATTTTTTAATGCCTCACTATAAAAAAAAATTGTCCAAAAAATTTAAAAAATCGGGGTGGACCACCCTTAACTTTTAGGGGCATGAAAAATAGATGTTGGCCAAGTCTCAGACTTACCCGATAAGCGCACAAAATTTCATCAAAATCGGTCCAGCCGTTTCGGAGAAGTATGATAACAAACACCGTGACACGAGAATTTTATATATTAGATAAACCTAGGAAAATCAGCAAATCTGGATGGAAAATATAATTTTTCATATGTTCTACAATTATTGCCAAAAAAGACCTGCCCATGTTTTAATCATACATTATAAAAAGGTATCTACCCTTTATCCCGTGGAGCACCCGGTAAAGAATTGGTCTCCCACTCTTCTCCGTAAGTTTTCGAGTGTCCTGTAAAAGGCAGGTGTTCGAAAAAATAAGACATTTTACATCTTAAATTCGGCGATGAGGTTTGCCACCCATCCTGAATGTCTTAATTTTATATTGGCACGGAGAAGTCAGCTTGCATGTTTTATATGCAGCTGGTCTGCTGGCTACCCCACTTGTGGGATATGCCGTGATGGTATAGTATAGTATCTATCCTTAAAATAAATACACGCAGATTTATACAATACTTACATTAATACCATTCCCAACTGTATTGTGAATGAGATATTTGATTTGTGTATTATTTATTCTTGAACATGTAAAAGGCTCACGCCGTGGATTGTGAAATAAATAAATACAAGAGTTCGTCGCTAGCCTGGAGGTAGAATCTGGGCCTCATGTACAAGAGGTGCGGGTTCTAATCCCAAGTGCCGGCATACTCCCCTTTCAGGACAAAACCTTTATATTACTGTGAAAGCTCGTATAAGGTTGTATTTTGGTTCATAACGAAAACCCAGACACAAAAAAAACCTCAAATAAGTATTTAATTTAACATTTCCTGGTCATATGTAGATATTCTAGCATTTTGCATAAAATTGATTTTGTGCAAAAGATAAAATCACCCATGTTACACCCGGCAAAGAATTAGTCTCCCACTCCTCCGTATGTTTTCAATTATCCTGTAATAGGCAGGTGTTCGAAAAAATATAGATATTTTTCATCTTTAATTCAGCGATGATGTTTGTCACCCATCCTAAATGTCTAAATTTTTTGTTAGCACGAAGAGGACAGCTTTCATTTTTTTGCTTGTGGCTAGTCTGCTGGCTACCCCATTTGTGGGATATACCATGATGGTATAGTATAGTAGGAGTAAAATCGTTTATAAATATCAAGAGCATAAAAAATCGATCCAACGCTTAAAACGGATTATCGATAATGTAATAACCTTTTTGAAATCTTGATTACATCCTATCCTCTGATAACTATAACATAACTTATCTTTTGTTTTTTTTTACTTGGCATTTCTTCGTTTTTGTTTATTTGTTTTTTCTTTTGACTTGGCATTTCTTTATTTGTTTTTTTTTTTGTTTTGTTTTTTCATTTTTCCTGCTGAGACCGCCTTGGCCATAAGCTGTTATGGTCTCAGTGCAAGGTGATGTTTTTAGAATAATAATTATTATTATTATTATACGGATAATTCACACAAAGTCCAAACACTAAGATATGAATGTTTATTTCGAATACTAACATGACGATGCATACATATAATGTACTTAACATAGAAAAAATTAAGATCGTCATTTTGTCCTGGCCAAAAATCGAACCCAAGACGTTTTGACTCATAAACAAGAGCGCCACGTTCGAGTTGTTTCTCGCCAGCCGGTGGCCGTTAGAGTGCTTATGATCATGATCAATCAGCTATTCTTATCTATCAAATACATATATAGAGTAGAAATCTTTCCGATACATTTACACAACTGACACTTTCAAAACACCCGATATTGCTGTGTGGGCGTAAATAGAATAATCTTATACAGATCTTCATACATTATGCATGACATATTATATTATTTTACTATTCACTCCATTTGTGTTCAACTAGAAGGACACTAAATAATAATTAACATTGGCCCACGTGACAAGTGTGTTTTAAAATAAATATTAGCCATTTCTTGTTTAGACTAATTTTAATATCTAAATTGAATCTCAAATTTCAAAAACATGTAAGCTAAAATGTTATTAATTTCATAATATTATATATTGATTTCAATTAGTTATGGAGTCCAGAGCTCTTTTACTTTCTTCTAAGTTTCTGAGTTCTTCTTTTATGAATGGCAGGTATTTGTAAAACGTCATGTATAAGGCATATAACATTTACAATTCAACAGTGAGATATGGCACCTATTCTGAATGCATTGAACTTTTATTGACATGGCAATTAGTCCCCTGGCTACCTCGTTTGCGAGAAATGCTGTGATAGTATAGTTCACGAGGCCATCCACTAGTTTGCAGATGATTTAGACTAGCATTTTGTGTCACAAAAAAGACAATAAGATATGAAAATAAACCTTAACACAATGAATGCTGGTTTAGAACCAATTATTATTCGCTAATAAATGAAAACTACTCGTTTTAACAGAAACAATAAGTACCCTGTGACTCCGATTTGCACAAAATTTATGTCTTAATATTCCTTGTCAGATATTAGACTTGTAGAAAATGTTGTAATGTGTTATAATAGCAGAAATAAAAGATAACAAGATATTATTATATTTATTTATTCCACAATAAACAGCACAAGACTTTAACAATTACGATACCAAATGGTTCATATATTTCTTTCATAATTTCTTTGTTATCTAATCAAGATAGTGTTAAGATTATCAGACTGTTGTCTCAACAAATGTGCGAATATATTATTCTATAATTGACTGTATAAATACAAAGTTAAATTTCATATGCATGCAACGGCGATGTGTAGTTGTAGTCGTTTGAATTGAATCAAATTAATTGCACACAGTATAGATTTAACGTTCATTCGTAGATCAACATGTTCTCGCATTTTTAATTACGCCGAATGAAATTTATAGATGTAATAATCAATATTAATATCTTTACTAGCTGTGTATCTAACAAATCTGTCAGATAATTAATGGTTATCTGAAGTTTATCAGCGGGATGTTGACAAGAGTATTTTAAAATGCCGCCATTGCGTGCAAACAACAAATATTCACAAACATATCAAACACCCAAGCCATGCCTCGTTATCTTATTCAATTTAAAAGGAATTTTTGAGTAATGTTACCGCTGCTGATTATACGATAGGGAGGACGCCGAGAGTAATAGATACATTTTAGCACAAATAAAGTTATATATTAAGTAGATACTTATACATAGATGCGTTTCATTAAAATGCAATTCATTGGATGTCTTCCTAGATGTACCTTATAAAAACTATCCATGGTTTTAATAACAATCAACTTAATGTTTTAAATTTCAAACATTCGTATCTTAATCACCGAATTTTTTCCTCTTGGAGGATGTTATGTATAAAATAATGTGATGGATGATACGTTTCCTGTTTAAATAAATAACCAAATAGAAAAAAAAACATGCAGGAAATATAGAGTCGATTAATAATTTTTATAAATGCGAATAATTGTATTCAACATTTGATTTAATCAATTCCTTTTTTCTTTTTTTTAATTACTGATTTGTGATTTGTATATTAATTTCTTTAATTCAGAGGTCTCTAAGGTAATAACATAAAAAAAAAACATTTTCAAACTTTCAATTTTTTTATTAGTAAAACGCTGAAGCCATTTTAAAAATTTCAGCCAAAAGCCATTTTATTAACTAAATGAAGTTTTGTTATAGTGTCAATACCAAACATTGAATTTAAATTAAAAACATAAACATGTCGTGGATTGAGTTGACATTTATTTTATAAAACTCCATGTTAAATTTTGTAACTCGAGTTTGACAATGACTTTGTAAGTCGAAACCAGGTTACTATTATTAATAAATACAGTAAAACTTAAAACAGTTTGTTTACATAAAATAAAGTAAATAAATACGTTGTCTAAACTTTCTAATCAATATATATATATAATGAGTTACAATCCACTGGATTGGTCTGCAACGAGTTTGGTTTTTCTTCTCCATTCGTCTCTATTCTCAGCCAGTCTTTTTAGCCCTACGTATGAGCCACAGTTCATGTCTCTCTTCAGTTGGTCCATATATGCGTCTCTTGGTCGGCCTCTGCCATTTGTCCCCTCGGTCTTACCCTCTGCGATGGCGATGAGTAGTCCTGGATGCCTGATGTTGTGGCCAATCCAGTTAGCTCGTTGTTGGCTGATTCTCTTAAGGAGTTGCCTTTTTTCGCCTACCCTGGTTAATACTTCTTCATTTTCGACGTGCTCCGACCAATGGATCTTGAGCATGCGTCTGTAGCACCACATCTCAAAGGCCGCCAACCGTCCGCTTTCACTCTTGCTGATGGTCTAATCAATAAAGACAATTTATTCATGTTTGAAAATAGTTTATTGTTACTTTTAATATTTCACGCCCATCATGTTTCCATCAATTTTATATTTAATCAGATGTAATACTCGTATTATGATGTAATATTACACTTATTTAAATTTGAATTATTCGATTCATTTTTTAAAATAATATTAGATTGTCATTCCTGAATAACCATGGGTGTGGAGTGTAAAACCTCTGTATATGGTATATGGTTTGTGAAGGATATTTTAGAAGAATTCTGAAAAAAAATCACGTAGGTATATTCTGAAACTACATACCTACTATTTTCTTTTTTTTTAAATACAAGAATATTCACTTGCTTTCTCCTTTTATAGTTGTATGAATACAAAACATATAAGATTGTAAATAACAACAATATCTTTATCATAAATATTGCCCCAACAAAATTTGTAACCGTGGAGCACCCGGCAAAAAATTGGCTAACCATTCTTTTCCGTACGGTTTCAACAGCTTGCATGTTTATTACATGCAGTTAGTCTGCTGGGTGCTCTACTTGTGATATATGCCGTGATGATGTGGATATAGATTAATAGTAGCAAAATTTGAACATAAGGAGTAATAAGGACTCTTACAAATTGACACGCTCATGAAATTACTAAGTATTAGGTCCTTACATATGAAATTGGCGTTTCATATGGCAGAAATGAAAACGATTTTTTTTTATGAAACTATTTTTTTATTTAGTCAAAGTATGTACCATGGCTATCTATGCACTTTTGCCATCTCGAAGGTAGTTCATTGATTCCTTTACTAAAAAAAGTGTGTGAGCGAGAATCAATAAAATCTTTGAAGGCCGTTTGGACAGCCTCGTGAGAATTGAATTTTTTTCCTTGCATGAAGTTGTCCAAATTCCGAAAAAAATGGTAATCAGTTGGAGCAAGGTCCGGGGAGTATGGTGGGTGTCGAAGACATTCCAGTCGCAGCTCCCGTAGTTTTGCGGTCGTCAAACGTGCCGTATGTGGTCGAGCGTTGTCCTGAAGCAGCAGTACCAATTCATGCGGTACCCATTTTTCAAGTTTTTTCACTTTTCCAATTTGTTTCAAGTGAATCAAAATGGTTTTATCACTCACACCGAAGCCTGCCGCTAACTCTGACGTGGTTTGCGATGGATCTGCTTCCACAATTGCTTTTAATTCTTCGTTATCAACTTGTGTCTCCGGCCGTCCACAAGGCTTGTTCTGTAGGTCAAAATTTCCAGAACGGAAACGTTGGAACCAATAACGTACCGTATTTTCTTTTGCAGTAGCTTCCCCATACGCATTGTTAATCCTACGAGCCGTTTCTGCAGCACTAGTGCCGAGGTGAAACTCATATTCGTAAATATAGCGATATTTTAAGTTCTCCATATTGTGAACAGAACGATGTGAAAGAAAAACAAATGACGCGATAACAAATAAATTTCGTAATTCGAACACAGAAATACATGGTCTTAAATTTGAAATAAATTTAAAATTTGGAATTCCTAGCCGAACGCCACATATTTTGAATGCTTTTGAATGAATGAATGAATTTTGAACGCCAGTTCGCCAAACGCCAATTTCATATGTAAGGACCTAATATACTGTCTTAGCCTTAATGGGAGTTGTAAATATTAGAAGAAGAGTATTTTATTTTAATCTACGCATAATACGAATGTTAATTCATGTCCTAATCGAAGTACAAACTAAGAAATACTAAAAAATATTTGTGACTGTTCGTATGTTTATAAATCACAAGACACAGAAAAAATAGTGCACTTTATACGATCTCTCATCCTTCTGGTAGGTTTAAGGCTTAAGATATAATAAATATCTTACTTTTTGACAGAAATATTCATGTTTTCAGATTTCAATGGAAATTAAAAAAAATTACACAACATTTTTATTTCATTTATTAAATCTTTTTCTCGGTGCTAATAAAACATTTTGTTCTTATCTTGATATAAAATGTCCATAATTTTTGTTTGCTTCCCAAAATTATATTTTCTAAAAATGTAAACTAGACTACTTTGCATAAATAAGTCACCAATATTTCACATCAGATTCAAATTCAAATTCAAATATTTTTTATTAAAATAAAATTTACAATTTAATAATATTACATACACACCTTATTACTAAAAAAAACATATTTATTACATATTTGACCCTCAAAATTGAGCAGTGCTATACTATAGAACTATAAAAAATATTTAAATCATGGAGTTATCAGTTTTTTGGGCTACTTGGAAGATATCCCGTCTCTGTGAAAAACTCGCCCATTGCATTGATTATACCTATTTGATATTGTCATATTTGTGTGTATAATTACCTGTAATCAATGTACAGTGAAGAATGAAAAATAAGAAATTTCCTCAAATTTTGTTCATTTCTTAGGACAACATAAGTCAAGTGTTAATTACTCAATTTTATGTTTATTTACTAAGCGAAGCCGAGTACAACTATACTAGTACAATAATATAAACACTTTATGGCGTTGTTACTTTATGCATGATAAGTAATTAATTGTGTAAAGACCATGATAAAATTACATATATTACAGCTTATTGAAGTTTTTGATAGACTCTCTTGATATATTAATTAACTATGCCAGAGATTATTTATGGTTTATTTTATTAAATACTTGTGCTCATTATAGAGAAATAATAATATAATAAAATTGTTCCACAATTAGTAAAAATGAAAATATCGTCATGAAGAAACATCTAAATGTTATTTTGCAATGTTAAATAATTTATGATATTTTTTTCATATTTTCCCTCCATAGAAATGTCATTTGCTTAGATCTACTGGACAACATAAGTCAGAGACCAGTCTTTCAATTAATGTAATGAAATTATATTTTGATTAGAATTCTAACACAAGTATCTAAAAAATCTAAACACTATAGTCGAATTTACGGTAGTGATATAATGACTTAATATGATTCAATTAGACGCGAAACCTAAACTTAAATTATTTTAATAAATCAAATGTTTTTGTGTTAACACTTTGGAAATTCATTATAATTAAAATGAATTTAAAAACACTGTATAATTTCCAAATTAAATTTATAGTCAAATTTAATTTATATTAATTTAATTTGATTTAATTTAATTTAATATTAATTTAATTAATTTATATCACTAGTATAAGTTAGTAATAGAAAACAGACTCACTACATATGAACTTAAACTAATTAGTCCTCCTGATGATGCCAAGTAGAAGCCTTGGCGAAAACGTTTGAGGTGAATAAATTTTATTTGGAAATTATACAGTGTTTTTAAATTAATTTTAATTAAATTATTTTATTAGATTTTTATTGAAATAATTTCGTCTTTGTAATGGAATAGAAAAATACATGCATAAACTCAAACATATATATAAGAAAATCTGGAAAATCCAAACACCCTATTTGGTAGATCCGCAGCGGGAGAATTCGATTTCGGGATATCTCGATTGAAAGTCCAGGACTTAGGCTACCTAACACCTCTATAATGGTGAGATGCTAATCTTTTAATAAGAATACAACATAAAGTGTACAATGAACCTATGACAGACGTATGTATTTCCTATACTTCTAGTTAATGAACAATTCAACTCCCTTAGTGTTATTAGGTGTATATTGTTGTTATTTGCATACACGTATATTTTTTTACATTTTCGATAAGAAACCTTTGTTTGCAGCAAAGTATATGGTTATTTATTTAAGATTAACTCGTTGTTCAGTAATAATAATAATACATAGCACATTCTTCTTAAACCGTATAGAGATAATATCTGAGAAAGGAAACGCTAAATTTACATAACATACTTGTAACAAAGTAAAATTAGTGTTAAGTTCTGTTATTTCCTATTGTGAATTATAAACAGTCATCAAGACGAAAGTGCATCGTGAAAATAAAGTGCATTATATATTATCAAATGGAATGCAGGAAGTTGAAACGTACTCCATCTATTGTTGACTAAAATATGAAAAATCTTTTCCAACTAACAAAATGTTGCGGAGTAGTATATGTAGTTCATTGTTTTATATTTAAGATGACACCATATATTTAAATGTTTTCTTTAGATAGATATAAAATCTACATATGATATGATAAAGATATTACAATCAATGATGCATCCTGCGAATGTTATTTATTCATTCATTCTGTTGTATTGTATTGTATTGTTTGTCGGATGATTTATTCGGCGCCGTTTAATGGAGCATCCATCTCAAGGGAATGTTGACTAATTACAACTAATTTTACTTATCAATACATTCAAATTAAGTACAATAAAATTTAAAATAATCATATTTTCATCCTCGGTGTGGAACATAAATACAATAATAGGTGTAGTAAAAAATATGTCTGTCATACCTATATGCTGAAATAAAAAACAAATGTATTTTTTCTACTATTTGATTTGTATTTCAGAGAGACGTCTTTCGTCTTCTTAAGACATTGTGAAATTCACATAAACAATACTTGTTTTTATACTGAGGACGAGTTTATCACAAAGATGCGGTTTCTTCAAATCAACCCAAATTTTCTAGAAATCTTTTACCCATTTGTAACATATTCTTAGATTAACGTTATTGTATAACACTTCTATGCATATAGGTTCGGTACAACTGATGAAACAACGAGGGCACAAAAACGTTGTCAGTCAACTTCCTAATACCGTAATTGAGTGAAAAAATTGGACCATGATGGTATAGATAGATTTTCTATGTAGAAAATCGTAAGACAGAAATAAAAATTAAGCTCAGGACCTCATATATAAAATGATTGTGGAGGTTGTATTAAAATGAAAAACTGTGATTGTTTAGCTTTATAGCACTTTGTTCAATAATTTAATACGATTCATTAGATCAGACAAGTATTTGGTTTTGTACGATCACCGCCTGAATCAATAAAGCTTTGTAAATTAATGTTACAGCGAATCTGTTCACACGCTGCGATACAAGTCTATGAGAAATAATACACATGAAAGATATTATATATTATGTAGGTAAGTAAGTATGTTAATAGTATGTATGACTTAGTACTGTGTACTCAGAAAGACTGCTTGTGTATATTGTTGTTACTTCTTTCAATGTAATATGCAAGCCTTGCGTGATCACAGTAACATACTTAATTAAAGGGCTTTTGTAATTGCGAAATAATATTAGTCTAGATTTTGTTGTTCCTTGTAAGTTATTAACATTACAATGTATTCCATGACTTATGTAAGAATATTATTGTTGTGATATTTGCTTTAGTGCCTACCATTGGATAAATTGGTGTAATTAAATAAGATGTTTAAATTTTCAACGATTAAACGATATTTCTTCTGTGTTGATAAATATATTTATTTATTCTTTTTGCACATCATCATTTCACAACAGTGTTAACAAAATAATATAAAATTTTAAAAACTAGGATGATGTGCAGTGGCGAGATTATCACTATCAAGTGATTTCTTCCATCTAACCACGACACATTGAGATATACCTAGTAAAAACAAATTTACTTACAAAAAAATATATACAAAACATTAATACACAACAAAAAACAAAATTTAAAATAATATTTAACACACAACCAACATGTAGTCGGGATTATGGATCAGAGGAGGGGGGGGGGGGCTAGGGAACGGATACTGAGTTAGAAGATAGCATTTTTTCCTTAACATATTGTTTTGATAACTTTTTTATGTAGTATGAATCGTTGACTGTTCAATTGCAAGTTATTTTTATTGGTTTATTGTATTCATGCTTATTTTTTATTTAATACTGTGTTGATATTTTCTTCCATATTATATACTTTAAATTACTTTTTTAATTTTTGATACCATGTAATTGATTTTTAATCTTATAAAAGCTTTAAGCTATATATGTGTGTAAAAATGAATAAATAAATAAGATTTATAAACATTGAGCGATTGTGAAACTCTGTGCAAATTAACTGGTTTTTTTAACAAATTTCGATATTGTTTTTAGTTATAAACAGAATTGAAAATGGATATTAAAAAGCTTTTAATAAAACACTCGTGTAATGCTGTAAGTAAAGAACACAGTGAACACTTATTGACATATGGATTTATCGATGTTTATTTGAAAAATGATATTAGATTGAATTTTCTGAAATATCTGTAACGTGTTGAGGATAAGTTTTTGTATATGATATAATAGGTTGCCAGTGATATTTTAGAAGAATTCTGAAAAGTTCTGAAAAAAATCACGTACATTCTGAAACTACAGGACTTACATATTTTCTTATTTTTTTTATATACAAGAATATTCACTTACTTTCTCATTTTATAGTTGTATGAATATGTAACATTTAAGATTGTAATAAACAACAGTATCTTTATCTTAAATATTGCCCCAAAAAAAATTGTAACCGTGGAAGTGCCCGGCAAAAAAATTGTTAACCACTCTTTTCCGTACGGTTTCAACAGCTTGCATGTTTATTACATTTAGTTAAGCTCTACTTGTGAAATATGCTGTGATGATGTGGAAGTAGACTAGTAGGAGCAAAATTGAAACTTGAGGACTCTTACAAATTGGCAAGTTCAAGAAATTGCTGAATATACTGTCTTAGCCTTAATGGGAGTTGTAAATATTAAAACAAGAGTATTTTATTATTTACTTTGTTAATATAAGACATTATATTATTATTGTACACTAAACTTATCTGTTATTAATAAAAGATTTTATCAGAGGCTTGTAGATACATATACATACCTACTCGTATTCCTTCATACAATAGTTATGATATAATAGCTATGATAATTACACTATTAAATTGGACAATGTTAGTATGATCGCCAGTTCCATTTTACAATACAAGACGTGGGATGTGCCATGTATGTATGTTGCCAACTCCACCCACACGGAGTAATAAATGTTTAACATCACAGCTTATAATGGTCACACGTCATAAATAAAATAAACAATCATGATTATAAAAAATGATGATAAAATTTAATGACAATTATTAGTTCAATTTTTGCGTTCCATTGCCTAATGCGGAGTGGCCAGCGATGGATATGTGAATAAATTAATGTTCGAGACGTCCAGACCTCTAATGGTTCATGATAACATTGAATAATTTTATTAATACGCGTGTAACTGTGGCGACATACCTACCTATTTTTAATAAATAAATAACAAATTACATAAACCCAAGACCAATTTTGTCGTCTTCTATATATGAATCTCAATTATTTATTAATTAAAAGAAATACAAAACAGATATCGATTTATAATAAATGCTTAAATAAAAAGGTCTTAATACGTGTTTTAATCTTAAATATTTTTTAGTGTGTAAATTTAACGAAATCATGTAAGCCATAGCAAAGCCAATATCACCTCATTTGTAGTTCTTCAGAAGCGAATTTAATCCACAGTCCAACTTTTTCGTGAGGTGCGTTTTGTCTAATTAAGCAACTGGGCGACATACCACAGGCTTTGAAATTCTCTTATTCAATCTCCAATGACAACTTCATGTGCATAAATAAGATAATAGTTGGATTTATACGCACGGGTTATGAATAAAAATTCTATGTTAATAAGTATGATCTAATGGATATTTTATCATAAATAATTTATTTGTAAAATATTAATTATTTATTAAAACTTTGTTTATTATAACTATAATTCATTTAATTTGTTTTGATTTTCCCATTTATTTATTCATACTTTCACGGTATTTTTCAAAGGTGGGGTAGCCAGCGGACTAACTGCATGTTATAAACATGTAAGTCGTCCTCTTCGTGTCAATTAAAATTAAGACATTCGGGATTAGTAGCATTTGAATTACATATTAACTATATTTTATAATTTTTCTTTTTGTCAGTGATAATTTCTTGTCTTCATTTAATTTTGTATTTTTCTGTCTGTAATTTATTGAGGATTTATAAAAAGTTGTCGCTGTATAGTGTGGTGAATAACTAAAATAAATAAATGTATTTTTTATTAAAGACATACTATTTGTACCGGGTAGAACTCAACTCAGTAAAACTATGATTTTTATAACACGGACCATTTATATCCTATATCATACCGTGTCAAATTAATTTATTTGAAACAAAGTATTCATATACCTAGATAATAAAATCGATGTTAATATTATGTATATAATTAATAAAAATACGAACTTAATTATGGTTTAAACGATGATCAAGTCACCAGCTTAGGACCATTAAAAGAATATGTATTCATAAACTTCAAATTTAAATGTTTCTTGGTTCGGGAATTTTATTCTCCTTTGTAACAGAAGTGGTATAGAAAAGTACTAGCTAGGTGTAACCGTTTACATACTTATAAATAAGATACAATAGATTATTAATTTATCAAGTGTGATAAGTTGTCAAGAATTAATAAATCAAAATATTATGCTAAAAGTAAACAAAAAATAAATCTTCAAAGGGTGTCGTAGTTAAAAATAACAGTACATAAATATTATGGTATTTCCGTATTAAATTTACATAGTTACAATTTGACTTTTTGAAGGAAAGAATCCCGCTAAAATTAATTTAAACTTTGTTTTGACTTCTGTTAAAAATTCTCTTGGTTGACCATCTGCAACCAACTTCACTCTCTTTCTCCGGCCTCGCGGGCCAAAAAAATAATAAAACTTTGTGTTAATAAAGTGTTCAAAAGATATTTGAAATCCGTTGCAATCTAAATAATAAGCAGTGACTAAATAAACTTGTAAATTGATTAATTTAAGTAGATCCTGTTGTGTAGTTAATAAGTTAATTGTGAAAGTGTAAATAACTATTGTGTGTGTGTCTGAGCCAGACATTGTAAAACTAAACTATCAATAAATGTTCCTCGTTTAACTTAACCTTTTCTTTTTAATTTGTGAAACCAATCTATCCAACTCTACAATCATCCCTGACTTGAGACTCAAGCTCTGCAGACTGATTTGAGTCGAAGAAAGAATTGGAGGGAAATTTAGAGGGATAAAAGTGTTAAATAAATATAAATATGGGATTAAGTGGTACAAGGGATAAATTTATACATTTTGGCTTTCCATACAATCACTGCAAGATTTTGAACTATAAATTTGACTGTTAAACATTAAAAAAAAATCTTTTATTCGTCAATCAATCAACAATTATATATAACATTTGTCTGGCAAATATTTTATTTCATTTATTTTATTTTTATTTTCATATATCTACGGCGTTAGCCTTTGACATTTTAACAATCATAAATACGATATTTATTTGCATGATTACTCCTAGTCTTAAAATATATCCGTAGAAATATTTTATGTTTGTTTGTATGTACGTTTGTTATACAGTTTGTAAACATTTTTCATTCAGTGATGAGGTATTTCACCTTTTCTACATACACCCTTTCTAAACGTCTTATTTTTGTATTGGCAAGTAAAAAATATCCAGTATTTCACATGCGGTTTGCCTATTGGCTGCTCTATTGGAGATACCGTGATGGTATTGTTAGATATAGATAGTATAGAACAATTAATCAGTAATTCAAATCCTTTCCATAATGGCATCGATAATAATATTAATATTCAATAAATATATCAAATCATGATTTTATTTATTAATGTAAATAAGATAATAATTATTATGAAATTAGATATCATTACAGCTGATGTTAAGGTAGTAGTGGTCGTTGTAGAAGTCAGGTAAAAAACGTGACTATTCGTCTCTGACACAAGATCCTTTGTGCGTTGTGGTCTTCGCCCACACACGTTCACTCCACCATACATACAACAACAGAATATACACCGAGTCTGATACTCCGTACAAGGATTTCAATATCATAGTGGATTTTTTTATTTCTCTTCCACACCCATGCACTTTTTTTATAGTTAGTCTGTTGCCTTTGCATCTCATGGCGGCATTATTGTTATTGTCCATTCTTTAATCTGCCTATTGAATGAAACTCAATACATATTATTTTATCAGAACACAAACCACTTAACGGAGAGTTAAGAATAAAGAAACTGTTAATTTTCACAGGAATATATACAATCACGTTTTCACAAAGACTACAAAATAACAGCGAAATAATCTAATATTTTAATTTTGAAATTTTTATCCCTATTCTGGAATAAATCGGAAAAAAATATTGTGAAAAATAAAAATGGATTATCATTAAAAAAATTCTCTATGTATCTTTTTATACCATCGTGGTATACCTCACATGTGAAATATCAAGCAGACTTACTCTGTAATAAATATGCAAATTGCCCTCTTCGTGTCAATAAAATTTAAGACATTAAGAATGGGTGACATACCTCTACACTGAATTGTATATAGGTATGTTCTGAATCAAAATTGGAACCTACCAATCGCTAAAAAAAGAAACAATTGTTTATAATATGAAGTTCTCTATGTAGAATCAATACCTATGTTTTGAAAGGTTCTTACTGAGCTACATGCTCCGAAATATTAGTCAAACTACCTACATACATGTAAGATTACATTTTGATAAAAAAAAAAAAATTAAATAAACATACTTAGAAAGAAGAGAATAGTAGATTTTTTTTAAGGTTACTGTTCAACTATTGTAATACAATCATTTTTATTACATTTGAAAAGTTCTATTGAATATGAAAGAAGAATTAAAAAATACCATTTTATACTTTAGTCTCTCACCAAGCAGGGAAGGGAGAGAGAACAGAACGGAATATGTATCTCTCCCTGCATATTTCTTTCACTTCCTCCACATTCATACAATTCCTCATACATGCATGCCTAATTCTTTTACTTAGTACGCGACCGTCCTTGATTATTTGATCCACGTGATCAAGCCACGTAATTTTCAAACATCCACGTTTTCTTACACCTCCACTTTCAGATAAATACACTATTTTCGTCATCCTTTTATCATTCATTCGCTCGTCAATAAAAACATCACAGTTACTAGGGAGCTGTTTATTCCGTTCAGAATTCTCTCCCTGCAATATTTGTAAGTACACTACAAAACATTGTATATTGTTGTTCAGATATTAGCTTGCAGAATTTAATGTTCTTTACTACTTATAGTACGTCGTATTATCGTTGGGAGTTAATCGTACATTTGTGAAAACAACTAAGGGAGATCGCTTAGGAAGATTATAGTGGAGATGAACACTACATGAGTGCATTATGTTACGAGAAGGTAGGAATAGTTTGAAATAGGAGATGTACGTACAACTTGTGAGATAAAATGCATATATAAATGTGAATCGTTAGAGAATACTGAATACTTCTTTATGACTTTAAGTATAGTAGCCATAATGGCTATGCACCGTAAAGTACACAGTAAATTTAAAATAGGTATGTTACACCCTTACTAAATTTAAATTATCTACCTTGAAAGTTCTAGTGAAAGACAAAAGATTATGAAATCACTGGAATAAATTTTGTTGTAAGTATTTTGGATTCCGAAACTTGTAAGAGAAGGGAAAAAATGAGAAGGCAAAAGAAAATATTGTATGTTTCAAAAAATAATGATATCAGAATAACACAACAATTGGGAATAGTCGCAATTACAATATTATGTACATCGTCATGGTGGCTCCTATTTAAAATATCTTGTACCACGGAGAAAGCAACCTGTAAGTTTAGTCTACCAGCTACCTCACTTGAGGGAGATAACTACGAAAAACTACTTTTCACAGCACACTCTAAAACTTACAGCAACGAATTGGAGACCTTTTCCTTAACAGAGTCGCAATTTTCATTTGAGGTGTAATATAACAATGAACCTTAAATTCGGGTGATTTTACTCAAAATAAGAATAAAATATCAGTTTAATGTATATATACCAATGCTAGAATTTCTGAAGAAAATATCCAAAATAACAAGAAGTGCATCTTCTAATGGGTGAAACAGGAGAACATTTTATTCTGCATTAATTTAAGCATTGCGATTTGTTTTGTTTCATACTAATGTAACCATTTATAGGTAAATGCGATCTCAGTAAACCAATAACAATTTAAGTTTTAAATCCCCTTTAACTAGAATACTTGAAACATAAGGATAATTTGTTACAGCAATAATACTCTGGCATATTGCTATTCGAAAAGCAGAAGCATCACCTCAATGCAGCACTTCAACTATCAACATTAATATTATTATACTTAGAAACGCAGAGTATTAAACTCCACATCTTATATTATAATATTTACAAATTTTGTTTTATTGGGTTTGACCACAACACCAACGTGTTGTGACCAAATCAATTAAAGGGTCTGTTGGAGAGCCACATAAATACAATGTAATAAAATGGATAGAAAATGGGAAGAAAAATGTCTCATTTCTTCCGGCTTGCTGTTACATTGGGGAAACGTAGCTTTCCAAATGAGATTATTAAATTTTCAAATATATTAAAAAAGTTTTGTTAATATTTTAGCCGACCCGAATTCCCAGCATTAACATTTTGTATATGCATCCATTCGCTCTCTTCTCTCGATATAACAGACCAGAACGGTCAGTTCAGCTTTCCACTATATAAGGCGGCTGAATCACGTCTCTAGATTTCTACCCGAAAGTGCCATTAGGAATCTGGTGACAGCATTTGTTGTCTCACGATTGGACTATTGCAACGTTGTTTATGCTGGACTACCTCAAAGCCTTCTCAATCGTTTGCAGCTGGCGTTCAACAGTGCTGCCCGGCTCATTTTCCGAGTAGACAAAAGATGCCACATCACTCCCCTCTTATACGAATACACTGGTTGAGGGTCGAGGAAAGGGTGACATTCAAGGTGTGCCTTTTGGTGTACAAGGCTATTAACAAAATGGCACCATCGTGCCTCACAGAGCTTTGTCCCCTTGACTCGACCACTAGAAGACCTCTGCGCTCTATGGAACGTAAATAGACTTACTGAGCCCAATAGAGCCGGTAAGTCCGATTTCTACGAGAGGGCCTTTGGTGTTGTTAGACCAGTTACGTGGAACGTGGAACACGCCTACCGGTGCTGCTGAGAGATGATCAGACGGTCACTAGATTCAGAGGCAAATTAAAGACTGAACTCTTCACTGGCGCCCTTGAGACGGTCTAGAGACTGTAAAACGGCGTCATAAATAAAATCATCCAAAATCATCATCATCATCAGAAAGGAGTTTCCTTCAGAATGATTCTGAACCAAATGAATCACATCTTCCCATAATACTCTCGAATGCATGAAATTGTTATCACAGCAAAGATTTATTATAAAAGTGAGTCGCATGAAACATTACCCAACCAAAACTATTGTCTCTCCCGTATCACAAAGCATACAGGCTTCTATTGATTGGAACATTTCACAACTTCATTTTTGTAACACATTCATACCCAAAAAAATATTTAAGACATTATTGCTTTAGGTCTGGAATTAAGATATTGAATTTATATTATTTGTGCATATTATTGTTTTTGTATCCTAAAATAAATAATTCACATGTTATCGTGAAGATTTCTATAGTGTTTCAAGAATGGAGATAGATATTTTATATATGAAGCAATTTGCACACGTTGTGTTTTAATAGATCTGTGGTAAGTACACAATAAACATTAAAGTTGTTGACATGGGATGTTCAGATAAGACTTGAGAAAAGCACCTGAGAAAAAGCCTACGTCCATATTTTACTGTTGTAATACTTACGATACTGTTACTCTAAACTCGAGAATTGAGCGCTCGAAAACACGATAAAATATTTGAGTACATGCATTGTTTAACTAACAATAAACTAGGAACTTTTATAAACTTTAACTCGATGTTAAATGACACGTGTTTACTTTTATTTACAAAAAAATAGGCTTCTAAAATCATAACCACTTATAAACTTGCCTACTAAAGTGATCACCTAAGCTAATTCGTAAGCGTTGTGACGCCTTTCTAACTTTCTTCTATTGCAAACACATTTCTCTAAGTTATTGACATTATATCATAGATTAAAATTGCTATTAATTTATGTTTGAAATAAAAGAACTCCTTTTTATCTATATTCTTTTATTAAACGGAATTTATTCTAAATCATTTAAAAATATCAAATAACAAGAAATTTGAAATACCCAAGGAGTATAAAATTATATTTCGTCGGTTTTATTTTAAATTTAAACGCCAACAGAAAGAAAATAAAATGATAATAACTCGACAATAAAATGATTACTTACTTCTGGGTTCACAATGAACAAAAACTGCCCTTTCATAAATAGTAATAATTTATCATTTCTCGAAAAGGCGATAAAGAAGTATTCGATATTATCGATTGTTTCGTGTTTATCTATATTGCAATATTGTAGAATGTCAAACGATACTAATTATTATTTTACACTTGAATATGTAGAATATAAGCATATACTATAATATTCAACACAATAATATGTAAGTTGACTATGTAGGTAATATTAATTATAGAAATACCTGTTTTAAATCTGCAACTACAGGTAATAATCTATTCAATTTATCAATAGTGATAAATTATTTTGATGAACATATCTATCTTTAAACTTGCCGTTCAGGATATATGCATCAATACTAAAGATGCGTCAGATGTATTCAGAAAAACAGAATGCTTTTCGTTCAATTTATTTATTGTATTGATTTACAAGTTATAAAATTATACAATTGGATCAATAAAAAAGTTTTTATATAATTTTTTAATTATTTCGTATCGAGAGAGGCGTCTTTCGACTTGTAAGTTAATAGAATGGTTCTCTGAGGCCAAACATTTTATGTAATGTGTCTTAAGGTGACCCTTATCCAGAGTTAGCCCTGAATTCGATTGATCAGATTTATACATCCAATACACTACAATATTTCACAACTATTTTACACCAAAATATAAAGGACAGGCAAGTGACTTTGATAGTTATTCATCTTGCTTTTAAGCATTATTATCAATTTAGAATGATCGATCTTGATCAAAGTTTATTGTATTTTAAAGACAAAGTTTCAAATTAAGGACTATCTCAGAGCAAAGCTCAACCTTAGAGGACATTACAATATTGGGTCTTAAAAGGTCAAAATATCTAGGGTAACACATAATTAATAATAAATCTTTATATTTTAAGGTTGCGCATTTTTGATGTAGAATGTTTTCTTTCCCACAAAGAAAGTATTTAGCTACCTTAGAACATAAACATGGAGGTCGTCCTCTCCATACGCTTATAAAATTTAAAATGTTCATAGTCGGTGGCATGCTTCATCCCTAATTGAAGATATTTTATGTCATATTCATCGTGACATTTTACGAAAACTTGCTTCTAACAAGAAATTCGTTAACTTTCTGAAAAGATGCAAGACTACCGCCTGATTTGTCTTAATATAACATTTTTAACATTTCTTTGAGTATTTCATCTTCAGGTTAATAAAAAAAAGACAGGAATGAATAAGGTGTGGAAATATTATGATATTATAATGCAATAATAATATATTCCCACGCATAAAAAGGATAATAATGTTTACACTGAGTATGTAAGTTGATTTCACGAGGAGAAAGAAAATGTTAACGAGTAACCATTTATTTTAATGTACGTAATATCTTTCAGTGCTGTACACTTTATTACGCAAAGTGAGAGATTAAATTAAGCTCCTACACATTCATAAACGTTTCTGCAAACAAGACGATACCATCAACACAAGTGACTAATAAAACTTATGTACAAGTAGGTAGGGGAATAAAAACAAAATTACCCATACTATTAAGTAAGCAGGCGTAAGTAATATAATATTAAGTGCAAACTGACGATCCTGATAATTTAACACATTAAACTATTATATGAGTCTTAGAAAAGACAATGCCACCTTATTTTGTAATTCCTCAGACAAAATTTGAACCCATCTCACCCGAACTTAATTATTCTTAAAATCACATAATGCATATAAAATATATTTATTATTCTTTCACACAAATTCACTCAGTTCCACAAAATATGGCGCAATGTATTATATAGATCATAAGTAAATACAAACTATGAGTTCATGTAAGTTCACTGAAATTTTATAAACATAAAATAAATAAATAAATAAAGTATAGAATTCGTCATAATATTGTTTCTTATTAACATGTAACAGAAAAAGATAATGTGTTGTAAGCATTTTATCAAAAGTTTGAATACGCACATTGTCAAACATGTATATTTATATGTATATTTTATTGGATAATTAAAATAATTTGTACCTATTGTATATTTATTGTTAGGTATAAGCGGATATCAAATCTTGGATAACCATGAAAATATGAGAATAAGTATATGAAAAGAGCTTTAGAAAGAAACTAAATACACATATGCTCAAGGAGATAAAAAATTAGGAGTAAAAAAATTGTCATCATTGTTTTATGTTGGGAGTAAACGGTATTGAACAAAATAACTTTCCACATTTATATTGGTTATGTTGCACACATATTGATTTTTTTATTTGTGAGGTTAATCAGCTATTAGCGTATTATAACATGAGCATTACATAATTACATGAATATATTTTTATCATTATTATGAAAAGCTTTGCATTGTATTGTATATGAATTGTGTTACATATTACCTATCTAGAATAATTGAAGAATACAAATTTTCTCACTTAAGCTATTACATACTTTGTTAACCATCATTTTCACTTCAACACAAATGATAATGTTTGTTCTCACACTCAGTGTGTAAATGTTCATTCGTTTTTCCTACAGCACATTGTACCTACAAGTTCTATGTTCTATAGCATTTTAATAATATGAACGTGTAACTGAATTACATACAACACATACAATATTAAATTTATTTGTAATCGCATGAAGTACACTTTATGTTACCTTAAACATAATCTAAATGAATTATGGAGTATTAGACGCAAGCAAAAAAGCTATCATTCTGGAAAACGATTTAAACATTAACATAGAAGTTTTCATTGCAGTTTTCCTTATTTGTAACTTGCATGTTATGTTTAAAATCATTTTGTTGTAGGTATACGCATATGTTTTACTCCAATCAACTCATTTTCTACAATTTCAACAATATCTATTTCTTTACGGTCATGGGAATCTAAGAACCTATGTAAAATTTATAATAAACTATAGATTGGCTCACCTTTTATTCCTTATAAAAATATGTAAAAATAATGCGTTTTTTAACTTAAAACGTATGCAGAAATCAAGCCTTTGTCGTTCCAAACACATACCGTTGTTTTTTTTATAAGGAGTAAAAATAAATTAAAATGACAAAAACGGCCTATACCACCAAAGCATATCCCAAAAGAAGAATAGCGATAAACTGCTTGTAATAAATATGCAAGTTGTCTTCTACGCCCCAATAAATAATGTTGACATCCTTGATGGATGACATATTTGATCACTAAACAAAGATAGTCAATGTCATGATATTTTAAGAACACTTGACTTTTCCAGAAAATTCGAAAGCTTAGAGAAAAAATGTCAAACCTATTTTTTTGCTAAAGATTCCACGAAACACATTAAAACATAAATAGAGTAGACAAATAAAACATAATTATACTAAACCCCAAGATATATTTTACATAATTTGTATTATTTTCATCATTACAATAAATTATTTGACTAAACAAATCATCAAAACATTACAATATACAATTAAGAATAAAATCAGATTAACCATAAAGTACTCTAGAACAGTGTACCCCGCAGGTATATGTACAGCAATTAATACCTAATTGATAGAATACATAAATAATTGCTGCGAGTACACGTGTGTGTACTGATTACATAAGATCTCTGTGATTAGATTCTCTATTTAAATTGTCTACTTGTATGGAAAGCACTCGAATATTTTGCATGAAAGAGAAAGTGTTACATTGTAATTATTCAACACGAATAGACCATTGAATAAAACATTGTAAGCTATTGTCCATGAAGGTACTAACTATACACTAATGGTAAACCACTAAATACAGTAGTCTTTGATATAATTCTTATATTGCCAAACTATGAACGTATTCTTTGGAGTCACTGGCAATACATGGGCCTCTGAATATTTCTGTAAAGTTTAAGTAATACCAAATTTCTACACTCTTACTTTTATAAATATTATCGTTGTCGATTGTGTAATAGAATTCTCAAGTGTTTATTATTTGAAAACAGACCACACACGCTGTTTACGAAAGACTCTGCTGAAATTCACGAAACTTCAACACAATAGACAAAAATCTTAACAAAAAATACGTTATTAGATATTATAGTTTATTGTTTACAAGTCATAATAATTACTCTTGCATAAATGAGCGGTTATAATTTTTGGGATATCCACTGTTTCATTAGTTAACACGAAAACGATCACCATTGAAATTTTGAAAAATCTAAAATTATCTGAACTTTATTCAATCCTTATATACTTGAAAACAAAAGGTTGATTTATCAAATTTAAAACATTATCTGTTTAAGCAAATTTAAACGTTAAATTGATTTTATTTTGAACAGAAGTCGATGTTAAATTTCCTATAGTAAAAGTGAAATTTTATTACATTATATAAATTAATTGAGTGTATTTTCTACGACCTTTTGTTCAGTAATTGTGTGAACCTCCTTCCAGTCGCATTTATTTCAAATTTATTGGTAATCTAACTGTATTAGTAGATGCGACTGCACTAATTGAATTTACTATTCCATTGTAATACATGTAACTTTATAAATACTTAGATACAATTGTGTGTCAAACACGTTTACGTGTATTGTGAAGATGTTTTATTTATCACTTAAGTGTTCAATTAAGCTTTACGTAAATAATAGCAGACATGAGATGATCACCGAAGCCCAGAAAAAAGAAACACCGATATCTAGAAGTCCGTCGAGTAGTACATGAACCTACATTATTCATAATTTATTAATGAAACACGATATATAGTTATTCCACTGTTGAATTTATTAATTTTGCGAGGCGGCTTTCAAGAGCTTCTGCTCTCATCGTCAGGAAAAACTAAATTATTCAGTTTCCAACTGACAACCCTAACAATTATACTACCGACCTCACATACTATATCGATTCATTATACCTTATTTCCACCTACACCTATAATTCCTTTTAATTAGAAATTGAAACTTAGCAATATTAAAAAAAAATTAAATGATTCAAATTCGTTATTCAGAGAAGCTTGTATTCAAGTTTCGCTGAATATTTTATTCCTGTTAAATAATTTACACAACGTTTGGAAAATAAAAGAAATATAAATATAACTATATTAAATTTACGAAGAACTGGTAACAAACTGCCAATATAAAGTTTCGTCCAAATTAAGGTTATAAAAACACTTTAAAGAAAACAATATAAATAATTAAACTACATATGTATTTAGTTTGGAACAAGTATTTATCTATAGTTTTTTGTAACATATTATGAACTAGATGTCTATTACTTCTTACCGCAGTCTTACGCAAATAATATTGCGTAGAATAGTGACATTGTTGTATGAAAATGTTATTAAAATTATTCAATGTGGCTTATCTTTCAAAGCGAACCTATTATCATTTTAATAACGTTTAGTATTGTGTGTTAATATTACAATTTCCATATGCGAGTAGTTATTTCAAATTACGATATTGTTTCGCTAACCACAACACAAATTGACTTCAAAACAATCATATAAGTACTTTACATTGTTTAGGTTTTCATTCTCGAATTGAATTTTCTTTTTCGTTGAATAACTTTTAAGAAAAGTTGTATTATAGTTAATAAAAAAATATTTAATGAATTTTCTTTTATTAGAAATATATATATAATGAGTTACAATCCACTGGATTGGTCTGCAATGAGTTTTGACTTTCTTCTCCATTCCTCCCTATTCTCAGCCAGTCTTTTCAGCTCTACGTATGAGCCACAATTCATGTCCCTCTTCAGTTGGTCCATAAACGCATCTCTTGGTCGGCCTCTGCCATTTGTCCCCTCGGTCTTACCCTCCGCAATGGCGATGAGTAGTCCTGGGTGCCTGATGTTGTGGCCAATCCAGATAGCTCGTTGTTGGCTGATTCTCTTAAGAAGTTGCCTTTTTTCGCCTACCCTGGTTAATACTTCTTCATTTTCGATGTGTTCCAACCAATAGATCTTCAGCATGCGTCTGTAGCACCACATTTCAAAGGCCGCCAACCGTCCGCTTTCCCTCTTGCTGATAGTCCACGTCTCGCAACCATAAAGCAAAATGCTCCATACAAAGGCTTTAGTAATTACGTAATTAGAAATAGAAATAATGAAATGGTTCATGAACGGTTTGCAAATCTATACATAAGAAAACATTATTATAATTAAATATTTTTATGTACAGTCATACAATAACTATGTATTTATATATTTGATTCATCATTATCATCATCTCGCCTTTCAACGCTCCTCTCGGAAGCACATGGCATGAACCAGCCTCCTCTATGCAGAGCGTCTCTGCGCCAATTGAGTCAATTCCTTTCACTGATGTCGGTGTCATTTGAATGGTTAATTGTGAAAGAGGATCACCCAGGCTGTCGGAACTCTTGTGGACAAAATAACAGTGCTTTTTTGGTCAATCATCACTGAACATTCGCATGACATAACTCAACCAGAACCACCGTCTCTCCTGTAGTACAGAGACTACAGATCATTGCTGAATGTGCTGGCGCACAATATAATTTGTGACAAACTCATACCACATTGCAACCAAAATCCTTCTAAGATACCTATTTTACAAGATAACTCAAGACCTTCCACTCTTGAGCTTTGATTAAGTGCCAAGACTATCAGTCATATAATATGTAGAATGATTGGGATATACAAGGATTGACCAGACTGCATTTCGCCCTTACACCGTAAATGTTTTTGATTTCCCCGCTGGCACCTGTTTTGTGTATTGAATAAATTCGAATACAAATTAGTATCTAATTGATTCTATTTATTTATTCATTCTTTACTGTACATTGATTACAAACAATTACATAAAAGGCATACATTAAAATTAAAAACAATCAATATACAGAGGGCGAGTTTATCGCAAAGGCGCGATCTAGGCTGTTTGACAAGTTTTCATTCTGGGATACCATCAAGCCATTTCCCACAAATAAACGATAGCTTTGGAAGGAACAACATTAAATATTTACAAAATAGGTATATTTATCTATAAAATTAATATGTACCTATATACATTTTAACTTAACATTAATCACATTAACAAAATTGTACAGGAATAATAGTCAAGAACTATTGACAACTTAATGTTAATGAATAAAATTTAAAAAATAATAACAAAAAGTAATACTTAAAAGAAATAGACAAGTACTATTAGAAAAAATATAAACAAAACGTACGAATTGTAGACAATTAAAATTTACTACAATGCAAATCCTTGAAAAGTACTAAATACATCGTGTACCTACTCTCCTTTTCAATGTCTAATTAGTTTATAATTAGTAAACGGTTCACGTCTTTGATATTCAAGTATTTTTGTTAAATGGTTATAATGAAATAATATATTTAGTGATACACCATCACACATTGTCCATACATAGGTACTTCTTGTTTGTAGGAAAGTCGCCGTCTGAAGGTTGCATTACGCAATATTTCCATATTCATAATATTATAATTATCTTCTTAATATAATCACATTCTGCACATGATATCAGATGTCAGCAATCATTATCGAGCATTCGAATGAAAATATCATTGATTCACAATATTTAAATAAACTGATATGATTCATAAACCTTTTAACTTATCTGTTATAATAAATATCCGAACACCATTCTCAAGTTCCACTTAAGAAGCTTAAAGTCCGCTGAATGCATTTCATAAATGAAATTGAATTAATTTAAGTGATTCATTCATTCATTCATCGCCCTCAATGCTCCTCTCGGGACCACAGGGCAAAAACCAGCCTCCTCCATTCAGAGCGTCTCTGCGCCAATTGTGTCAACTCTTTCCACGACATTCCCTGCGCTCTGATGTCGTTGTCATAGGAACAGTGTATTGTGACAGAGGGACGCCCGTACCGGCTGAACATATAATTTTTATCTTGAGGATTATTTTTAGACACAACTCCATCCCTGTATTCTAAAATCATTTGAATTTCGAGCTCATTTATAGATTTAGATAAATTATACGTTGTCCAGCATTACAATGATACAAAACATTACTTTATTTAGCATAATAGCTATTCCATATATGGCAATAACTTTTGCAACAATATATTGTAGATTATATAATAATCCGCACAAAGTATGGATAAGTAAACAAACGAACAACGAACGATTTTTATTTTTTAATATCACGTTTTATCATTAGACACACATCTTAATAAAATTGTATATTTATCTAGGTAGGTACACTATGTTATGTTACATTCAGAGCTAAGCATTCACGATCAACGGATTAATAAACTCTTTATTAAAAGCTACATTTAAATAAGGTCTGTTACGTTTTCTGAAGGGTGGGTTCCCCAACTTTAAAGAATATTTTCTCGATTTAGGCCCCATATGTTTCGGTCTGAAGGCATTTGTTTAGTTCCTACAATTATTTCTAACAGTAGTTTGTGTTACTTTTTTAAAACATTTTTGACTTAACGAGTAATAAAATTACTTTACTATACTATACTCTCATGCCGTGTCCCAGGAAGGGTAGGCAGAGATCTATCCTTACAAACTTTTTTCGCTCTCTCCACATTCATCCAGTTTCTCATACATGCACGCCGATTTCTCTTACTCGACACGCGGCCGTCCTTTAGAATTTGATCCACGTGATCAACCCACGTGGTTCTTGAACGTCCGGGCTTCCTCAAACTCTCTCTTTCAGATACATCTCTCTCAACTCTCACATTAACGGATTAACGATTAACTGAGTAATTTTTTGGTTAACAGTGCTCAACTCTGGTTACACTCATTGATTTTATCGCATGTAGGTATACCTGTGTACAGGTATTACACTGTTTTGATTGGTGACCAGTGATGCATGTTAATTATTATTATATTAGGTAGGTATGTGTATAATATCAAGATGCTGCACTCCTTGATTGCCCTTATAAGTCCACAAAGCATACCTACCATTATTATTATTATTATTAAACAATAGTGGATACTCGTGAGCTTATAATATATAATATGAATTATATGATGTATTGCTTCTCTACATACCTGGCAAGTGATTATACTATTAATGATGTTTAGGGATGTCATATTATGATATATTAATCGATTGTTTTATTTCGAAATCTAATTTATAAATAAGTAAGATGGATGATGGACACGTGGAACAAATGAATAAAGAGGATATACTTGTCTGAAAGAAGGGGTGTGAGGAAACGCGGGCGTCTGAGAACCACGTGGCTTGATCACGGGGATCAAATTATCAAGGAAGGCCGTGAATTAAGTTAAGTAAAAGATCGACGTGTGTGTATGAGAAATTGTATGAATGCAGCAGAAGCCAAAGAAGTATGGATCTGTGTGGCGTTCCGTTTTCTCTGCCTGCCCTACTTGGGACACGGCGTGAGATTTACGTTTAGTATAGGTAGTATTTTTTAAAAGTATATCTTCGATTGATGATTGACAAGAATCTCTTGATAATGTTATTCAACGATATATGAAATAATGTTATTCTACAAATATGTACTAATTATCTATTTTGTAAATCTATGTACGGTATAAAAATAAAAATTGAATTGAATTAAAAATGTTTTATAGACTCTGGTTGCACCTAAGTTTAATATTTTCTTATCATTTACATTTTATAGGTATATGACAAAGTCATTTCCATTTTAGGTCGTACGAAATATTTATCAAACAAAACCGGTACAGGGAAGACAGCACATCTCAAATTATTGTTTTATTTATTTTTTATTTTATAGTTTACGCAAACATACAGTTATTACAATACATAGGTAATACAAATAGATAAAAAAAAATCGGCACATAAACCAGCAAAGTTTGTTTGTTTTATCAGATAATCTCAAAGAATTTCATTTCTTTTTGAAAATTCAGAGACAAATAAAAAATTAAATAATTCACATCCATCCATCGATATTATTTTGATATATTATATACCTACACATCTCTATAGTGTACCTGATACGTATAATATTGTATGTAATAACGCACCATCTGTTACATGACCTTGTCACTACATCAATGTACTACCAACACATATAAATACCTGTACTGTTATAATAATATATAAAGGTAATATGCATACAAATCTATATACATACTAATAGTGTACCAGTATATAATATGATATATTATTTACGAGCAGTCTTATTTGCCAATATAATATTTTATGGATTTTATACAATATTCTCATATAAATTTTACAATCGCTCTTTTATTGTGAAAATGTCGTTTAGCCTTTGGTTTGCTTCGTTTGTTTACTTTTTAAAGTTTAATGTATCCTGTTTGATTTAGTTGTTTTTGTTCTTTGTGTTTTAATTTTGAGAAACTGAATAGTACCTACTATAAGAAAATGAAATCTAAAACTAAAAAAAAACGATTGTTCCAATAACTTTTTACTGAATTAAATGAAGATCTTTCTATTCTATGGTTTTCAAGAGATTCGTTTATAAAAAAATAACATACTTGAGTAATATTATTGTAAAAATATTTGTCAAGCAACTAAAAGAAAATAAGTAAGGTAACTATCTAAGTGTATACTTTTTAAAATGGCAATATGTATTGTCTTGTTTTATTATTAAGTTATTTTTTACATAGTTTGTTTTTTATTAGCCTATTTTGATTTAATGTGAAATGTGTATTTTTTTGTTCTGTTTTATAATATTTTATGTTTGTAAAAGGCATTAGCCATTTATTTAATAAATAAATAAATAAAGAAATCTTTTATGCTGTGGAGCACCCGGCAAAGGATTGGTCTCTCGCTCTTTTCCGTAAGTTTTTGAGTGTCCAGTAAAAGGCAGGTGTTCGAAAAAATTAAGACATTTTAAATCTTAATTTCAGCGATGAGGTTTACCACCCATCCTGAGTGTCTTAAATTTTTGTAACCACGTAGAGGACAGCTTGCATGTTTATAACGTGCAGCTGATCTGCTCGCTACGCCGTTTGTAGGATATGCCGTGATGGTATAGTAGGTATGGTATAGTAGTATTTTTTTATTATTTCACTGAGGACCTAAGGTAAAGAAGCAATGGTGAAACACTGTTTTATAAGTAATCATGTAAGTAATCACTTTATATTTTATATTTTTGTATTATTTTTAAATATTGTATTATTATTGTTTTAAATTTACTTTGACTTTTTTAGAAAATTTTAACTTTTACTTTTTTTCTCAAGACTAATGAGACTGAAAGACTAATTTCTAGTATCTTGGGATTTGTTACTTTTGTATTTTTGTACTATTTTTAAATATTGTATTATTATTGTTTTTAAATTTACTTTGACTTTTTTAGAAAATTTTAACTTTTGCTTTTTTTCTCAAGACTAAGACATTTCTGGTAAGAGTGGAATCTTCGCTGGTCCACATGTTGAGTGTATTAATGGGGAGTTCACATTTGGCGAATATCGCCAGGCGAATTTCAAAATATATCGCCAGGCGAAAAAACAAAATTCGCCGGACATCCATTGATCGTCACACCTGTTCACACAGTCCACCAATATAGAAACGATCTGTCAGATGCGCTTTGATTTTGACACTGTTTTCAAAATGGCGTCGAGATGGAGATCGCGAAGTGTTTTATTTTTAGTCGAAAATGTTATAAAAGGGGTTATAAGGCGTCTTTTAATTAAGGAAACTAATGCCACAAAGCAACAACAAAGATAACAGCTGTCACGAAGCGGGAAACATTGTAAAATTTATAGGTTATTAAGTCTTTACCATAGATACGAACACCGCGCACATCTGCGCATGCGCGAATCGATCAATCGGCCGAAAAGTTGGAAGGTGGTCAACTCGAGACGATATCGTTTCTACTGGTTTTTTATCGTTTCAGACTAGCTGTCATTTTGTTCACACGGTTCAAATGGCTGGCGATATTTTGGAGCCTGGCGATGTTCGCCAAAGTGAGAACACCACATAATTGTTAACATATTATTTTATGACTGTTTGATTCTTTAATATTGTGAAAATAAAAAAATGAAAAAATAAAATCATACATAATACGTTATTTTTATAAACTCTTTACCTAGTTACATAGTCACATAACCAGTGTGTAATTTCTAAGATACACGGAAACTGCAAATACAATGCAAATAAATCAATACACTAGATGACATAAGCAGAAAGAATAATAAAATTACATATGATGATTTATAATACATCCTAGATATACTCTGCAATATTATTCTCTCACGACATATTATATATTATATCGTTGTTCTTCACGTGAGTGCATAATGTTATAAAAGGGAATATTAAGTGTAAAGAATTAAATATCTACTAGCTTTCAAACCCTGTAGGGACCATAATATACCTATATAATTAATACATATTTATATCAACATCTATTCCTCAACCCACTTCTGAGCAAAGATTTCCTCCTTCAATATCCATGATGTTTAATTCAATGCCATTGCTTAACATTTCTATTAATTTCTTCTCTAACAATATAAAAATCAAAGGTGCTATATAATTTAAAGACCTGTTTCAGTATTAATTTGAAATAGAAGTATTATCTTAAAGAAAATCTTAAATTTAAAACAAGTTTACTTATTTGTTTATTCTACTGACACACACAGAAAGTTGACAAAATATTCATTAAAATAAAAAAAAAAGACACATTGATCTGGTCAGATCAATCTCCCAATTAAGCGTATTTACGGCATGCACGTTCAAATGAAATTATACAAAAAAAGCAAACGTAACTCGAAAAATTCAAAATAAAATCTAATTTAGTAAAACAATTGCGATGAAAATATAAAAAAAAATCTAAATGATTAATGAATATTTACAAACATAATGCTAAAATTATGTTAAGGTTTCGAACAAGCTGCAATACACACTTTCATTACCTATCTGCTTGGTAACTTTATATCCACAACATAGAAACTGTTTTCCTTGGTTAATGCAAACGACAAACGTGATTGTTTGTTCTTATGTTAATGTCCACCTATTACTAAATCGATATAAGTAAACAAAACTTTACGTGTTTTGTAGGTGTGAGCATGGTGCAGATATCATATGATATTTCCTTGTCATATACATAGTGTGAAATATTTTAAAATCTGTATGATTTAACGGAAAAAAAATTGTATGTAATAAAGATTTTTCAGAATTAAAACAACTGAATTAATATCATGGCAAACAATTATTGATAATGGATACTTTAATAAAATAAACAAATGTAATTTTTTTACACGTGTGACTTTTATAATTATGATTTAATTCAGAAAATAGTACATCAAGGCTTTTTAGAATAAGAATCAATCAAAAAAAAATACTGTCCTTGCCGATATTGTTTCATATAATGAAAAAAAGATTGAAGCAAATTTATTTAAACTAAATATAAAATAATTAATAATAAAATGAAATTCATTTTTCAAGACTTCAAATTTATCACTTCATTAAATGTAACATTGATTGATTTGGGTGTTGACCTGTAGACGTTTTGACGAATTATGATAAATAGAAGGAAATAAATTAAACAATGATCTAAAAAATAAATAAACAAACAATACATACGTAATTTAATGTAGGTACATATAAAATATGTAATAAATGTAAACACCGCGCTATAAATAAATTTGTTTCACAGATTATAAATCTGTTAGCGGCTGATTTCATCCACAGGCTCTCACACGACCATGAAATTAAAATTAATTGAATAATAAACACAATTCAATATCACAAAAATAATACATACATAGATCAATGAGTTCTATGTAGATCATTAAAAAAGTGTGATATGATATTGTAGAAATAAGATTTTATATTACAATATATGTATAATTATAGTGAGTAACAATCCATCGGATTGGTCTGCAACGAGTTTAGATATTCTTCTCATATTTTTATATAACTCATGATAGAAATAAAGGAGTTGAGTTAGAACAAGGCCGTCTGACTTTATTTTCCCCATGCCTATCACGTAAGATGCATGATTTGGGACGACAGACAGATACACCATAAGACAACAAAATAAGAAACCAGCAAATTTTATATTGGTAATCTGAAAATGTACTGTTATATCGCAATACCAAATGTTCAAAGTCTAAATCTAAAGGACATCTACTCGTTCGCGGGTGATCAGAAATATTTGTTTACATATAAAATGCAAAAAAAAATATAAGATTTATTGAACATCAAACATTGCTTCCGTGATCGATAGCATATTAACATTAGAACATTTATTTTATGTATTGTATGTTTATCTAGATAATATATATTATTTAAATATTGTAGTCATAAGTAGTAATAGCTTGTCCTATTTGCTTATTATTTGCAGGTATCTACTGTTTTAATTAAGTAAACCTTTATCGATACATTCTTATTATGTTCGATTGTAACGGCTGTAAATGAATTTTAATTGTTAACAAATTAATTTAGTGCCTACATGAAACATGTATATTAATGAAAATAAATTGGATTGTAATAATTGTAAATCTACATACCATGTAGTTTCGAACAAAGATTGAGATAATATGTGTATGTAGCGTTGCTATACTATACTATACTATACCCTCACGCCATGTCCCAAGTGGGGTAGGCAGAGAGAACGGAACGCCAAACAGATCTATCTTTACACACTTCCTTCGCTTCCTCCACATTCATACAGTTCCTCATACACGCACGTCGGTTCCTCTTACTCAACACGCGGCCGTCCTTTAGAATTTGATCCACGTGATCAAGCCACGTGGTTCTCGGACGCCCGCGTTTCCTCACACCCTTTCTTTCAGATAAGTATATCCTCTTTGTCATTCTTACCTCGTTCATTCGTTCAACATGCCCAAACCACCGTAGTTTATTCACGCGCATTCTGTCCACAACACTCTTCTTGCATCCGCTCATTCTTCTAATATCCTCATTCTTCACTCTATCACGCAGCGTTTTACCAACCATTCTTCTCAACGATCGCATCTCTACTGCATTTATTCCACTTTCGTCCTTCTTCAACCACGTCCATGTCTCGCTTGCATACGTAAGTGACGGTACCAGAATGGTATTGTGCACCAGCATTTTAGCCATGTTCGACACATTGTCATTGCTGACAATGGGTCGAAGTGCACCGTTTACTCTAGCACCGGCCACTTTCCTTCTTTCAATGTCCCCATCGCATCTTCCATCCCTCGTAAACATACTTCCCAAATATACATACTCACTTACTTGCTCCAAACATTCGTCACCAACTTTAATCTCGCAAATCGTTTTTTCATTCTCTCTTTCAAAAACAAGAACTTTCGTCTTCATTACATTCATTTTCAAACCATTCAAATTGCAACTATCATACACACACGAACAATCTCTTGTAAGTCCCTTTCACTCTCAGCCATTAACACCAAATCGTCTGCGTACATCAATGCATTCACCCGAAACCCATTCAGCTCGACACCAACATCCATCTCTTTCACAGGTCGCATACAGTAGTCGAAGAATAGGTTGAACAGCCACGGAGACATGACACAACCTTGCTTCACTCCTTTGGTGAGGACAAACCACTCCGAGAGAGTGTTATTTACCCTCACGCAAGCGGAGCTTCCCACGTAAAGTGAAGATATTGCGCGGATCAACCGTATGTAGCGTTGTATATTTTTAATTAGATTACCTTGAAAAAAAATCTCACATGCATTTTGTTTGTTTAACGTTCAACATAACGTATAATATAAGTTCACTATATTTCATGAAAAATAACAAGTACAAACGCACATTTACACTTAATGGCGTAGAAGCATTTTATTATTTGCGAACTGAATTATGGCTGACTGTTTTATAATAAACTCAAATATACCGTCAAACATCCTCACAGAAAGGAATGTGATTATGTCGTGAAGCTGTATATTTATTTTGCGATACATTTTAAGCGAAATAAATAAATTAAATGATTTACTCTACTTTGTGATTTATTCAAAAGAGAGACGTCTTTCAACTTGTTAGGACATTGTCAATCTTGATCGACGGAGATTGACAACACGAAAGACGTCTCTCTCGAGAATAAATCACATAGTAGAATAAAACATTTGTTTCATTAATTTAGTAATGGAATTCTACTGCCTAAATACCGACACAGTGAATACATATCTAAACGATTATTTACATTGATCAAAATTGAAAACCATCAAAATTTGATCCTGCAGGGTTACTCTTGACAAAACTAAGCACGATCTTAATCTTGTCTTGATCTTGATCATACGACGCACGAAGTGACTATTGGCCAAAAATACAGGCAAACCGATCGCTCGTTAGCGGTAGCGCAGTGTTTTTGACCATAGTCCCTTTGTGTGTCGTATGATCAAGATCAAGACTAGATTAAGATCGTGTTTAGTTTTGTCAAGAGTAACCCTGCTGGAAAGAATACTTTTCAATTTTCATTATTGTATAACATCCAGATTGAAGTTGCAATATTTGTTCTTATTGATTATTTATGTACTTTAATTTAGATCAATGTCATGCGAATAAAAATGGCATCTGCAAATTAATTATTTACGTTAAGGATTAAATTAACACTCCAGTTTAATTGACAATTTAGAAATCTCATAAACGAAGGTGACAATATTGGCAATGATGAACAATTTAGTATAGATTGTGTAATATTCAATATAAAATATAATGATACTATTATTGTTAATATGGCCCCGTTCAATATTATAAAAGTGAGAATATATCAAACCCACATTATATTAATTAAATTATTACTTCTTTTATATTGGGTATCTTTATTATTATGCGGTCATTCGAAACTTCGAGACGTAGGTAGCAAGTATAAAGGTTAAGTAAGCAATTCTAATTTCAATTAACCGATGACTAGTGGCGGGACTAAACTTTTCATATTGCTCATGATTTCGAAAAATAAAAAAAAATCACAATTTAGTACACAGATTAAAAAAGGAAGCAATTTTCAAATATAAGGGTTTCTCGATTTTATAATTTTATATACTATACAATATTATAAAATACCCAGCTTTTTCATATTCTACCCTCACGTCACAAGATTTTCAGATATGTATAGAAATTTGAAAACTTATGACTTAATGTTTACAATGCCTAATCTTTAACAGGTGCAGCTATTGTTTTCAATTATTTTGTTTTTGTAGATGTTTTAACAAAAATATTAGTCAGTATTATATCGCTTGTCAATGGAATAGGTTTACAGAAATCGATCGCGATTTAAATAATCAAGTAACGGATGTGCATTGTAGAATACTTAAAAAACATTCAAAATCACTTATGACTTACATCCAAAATTTGGAATCGTGCATGTTATTATTATGACATGAATTTGTGTTGTTTTTTTTTTTGAGTTGGAACGTAGTGTTAATAATATTAAGTAAAATAATTTAATAACAAACTTCGTTGGCCTGTGTACCATACAATAATACAACAATTTTTTTTAATGTAATTACTGTTCAACATTTAAAACTGTCTCTTTTTCTGGAATCTGTGTTAAAGTAAGTTTTATATCTTGTTTTTGTGTGATACCTCTACACAGGACTTGTCCTCATGAGGTATAATACCTATTCATATGTATTTTTAGTCTAAATGTATGTATTAATTACTTACTTACTTTTCGTATGGCGAGTCTTGGGCAGTATTCTTCACCACTTGTGGTTGCGTCTCAGTCATGTTTCATAGTCTCATGTATTTTCATGTATTAATTGACTTCTTGTGTTGTGTAAACTGTATGTATGTATATAAAAAAATAAAAAAAAATAAAAAAAAAATTAAATTATACTATAAATATGTGTAGTAGCTGTTTGTTCATATTACATCAATAAAATAAAAATAAAAATGCATTAGTACTTTAGATGTATGAAAAGTACGTCACTGCACGACTACAATAGACAACACTTCTATATCTAATTATAATCAACGTAAAACTCTTATGTATGACGTTTAAGAAATAATACAATAAACAAAGTGAAATATGATATCATTGGAAGAGAATAAAACAACGACAACGTGGTGAAACTACATATTATTGTACCTAACAACAAAGGTTTTATTTTATCATAATAAATAACTAACATATTCGTAGACACTGTGTAGGTGCAAGGTTTCGCGTCTGACCATTTGAATATCAGGTGATTAAGAAGTCGAATAAAATGTATGATATATTAATAACGAATCTGATATTTAGTGTAGCTTTTAAACTTTATGTACACACGAATACTTTGAATTTATTATGAATATAGATTTTTATTATATATAATAAAGTATAGTATATATTTCCCGTTAATTATTTGATTATTTTTAAATCACTCTCGATTTCGGCAAACTTTTGCCATCTACGGGCTAAGCAATTGTATAGTAATAGTAAAGGCAGATGCTTGTTATACATCACCATCAAGGCATTTGACACATAATTCAATTTATTAGTGAGGTGTACAACCCATCTTGAATCTCTTAATTTTTTTATCACGGAAAGAATAACTCTCATGTTGAATACGTGCAATTCCACTGGCTATTCCATTACTATAGGATTTGACGTAATGGTATAAATAAATAAAAAAAAAAACAAATATATGTTGATTATATGCCAATATCATCTCTACGCTGATGATTTGCAGGTTTATACTCACTTTAAGTTAGTTGACCTTGCAACTGCAATTGACTGCAAATCACATTGCCTAAAACAAATAGCCGATTGAGCTTCCAGCAATGGACTTATTCTTAACCCATCCAAATCACAGTCAATATTTATAGGTAGCCACCATTTAATTGGTAAACTCAACAATTTGAAGCTGCCACCCACCCAAATGAATCAAGATACAGTTCCATATTCAAAAACGGTTAGGAATCTTGGTCTGATTATAGATCAGAGACTCTCTTGGCAACAACATATAAATTCCATTCGCAAAAAATTCTTTTATTCGTTGCATAATCTCAAAAGACTCCAAAGATTCTTGCCAATTAAGACCAAAATCCTACTCGTTCAATCCTTATTAATACCGATCCTTGACTATGCAGACATTGCTTTTATTGATCTAAATGAGAATCTTTTAACTAAAGTTGAGAGACTACAAAATGCAGGCATCCGATATATTTTTAACCTCAAAAAAACTGATCACATAACCTCTTACAGAAATCAGCTGAAGTGGACCACCATACGTCAAAGACGTGATCTTCACATTTTGTGTCTAGTTTTTAAAACATTATTTCTAACGTCCTCCCCATATTATCTTAAAGAAAAATTCGAGTATCTGGCGAGTCATGGTTTACCTTTGCGATCCAACAGAGAGCGTCTTCTAGCAGTACCAGCACACAGTACGAACTTTCTGTCCAACTCATTTCTTGTTCATGGTGCTCGCTGTTGGAACAATCTTCCTTCGAAAATCAGGATAATAACAACTTTTCCTTCTTTCAGACAAGCTGTCAAAAATCACTTCCTTTCACTGAATTTAGCATCTGACTCCTAAAACCCTTTCCCCTATGCATGTGCACGCTGCAATATAAATGTATGTTATACTTTTTCTTATTATTATGTGTCCATGAATGCATTGTTGCCTGCATGTGTCTTTTTCATTTGTTTGCTTTATGTTATGTCTTTGTTTTTTTTATATTTATAATATTACTGTAGATATGTACATTTATGTCTGTTTCGTTTATTTGATTTTAATAACCGGGTTATTTGGAAGACATCGCATTTTAGCGATAAACTCGCCCTCTGTACATTGAATTATATAAATGATATTTTCTATGTAAATTTGTATTATTGTAAACAATGTACAGTGAAGAATAAAATAGATAAATAAATAAATAAATTATTAAGTGTATCTTTATACATAATAGTAGGCATGGTATACCTGCTCTTATTAATATTTCGTTCCTATATAATTTTCTTTATTATTGCCCAGCCCATGCGACATACATAGAATAATTTCTCTTAGAATCGAATATGATTGACAGTTGAACGGTGACTCATACTTAATATTATACACAGTAAATATACAAGAACGGTTATTACAGATAATAATATTTGTATTGGTGTAGATATACATAGATGTTCATAAGATAATATGAAATAATTACAATATATACTTCAAGATTTTACAGCCTATGACGACATACTGTCTATGTAAATAGTAATCATACCAAGCAATTATTTACTTAAATCAAGTTTCAGGTATTAGTGGAATGTTTAGTATGGAGCAGGCAGATATTGTATGGTAATAAATTGTTTATAGTGTAGTAGAGAATTGAATTTAAAAATAAACATAACAAAAAGAAGCATGAAAAAATTGATTAAAACTACCGTCCAAATTTTATCGAAAAATTGATTTAATATGAGCGGTTTTTATTATTTTTGATTATTCGATTCCAAATCCAAATCTTTCTCACATTTCCAATCAGTGCAGTCAACATTTTGTGTCTTTGCAAAGAAAGGAAATATTAATGACAACATTACTTTTATAACTATAATAATTTACAAATTATACACACATTATCACACCATTTCAAGAAAGGATCGGAGTGTAGATACACTTTAGTCCTTGCACACATTTCTTGTTTCCATCACATTTATCGGATTCTTTTCTATTTGATCTATATTAACACTTCGTGTTTTAGATCTAGTCATTGCACCTACCAAATACTACAATGTAAATTCCTGTAAATATTTTGATACAATACTGAAATAATATATATATATTTTTTTTAAATATATATCTGGGTTATGTTATAAGCCCAAATACAACCTTATACACCTTTCACAGAAAGCTACTAAAAGCTTGTGTCGTGAAAGGGGAGTTTGCCGGCACCTGGGATCGAACCACGGACCACATGTTTATGAGGCCGAGACTGTACCCCCAGGCTACCGACGAAATCGCTTGAACATTTCCCGTTACATATTCAGGAAAATTCTATATATGGAAACTCATACTCAAATGTTTAATCAATAGCCTATAAAATTATAAAATTAAAAATAATTCACGTCAATAAATAATACTAAATCGCAATCATTAGTTTCATTAACTAGAACAGTAAGTGAAGACGCGCAAGGTTATATTTTTATTATATTTACCTACATACACGTATATAATTCAATATAATATCACACATTATGTAGGTATTTCAGTTCATTCATACTCGTATTATTCCTATCGATCTTTTTTAACACAATCGTATTTATGTGTATTAGAGTGAGAGAGATATAATATGAAACAATGCACATACAAACTAGAACAAATTATTTTTGTTAAGTATTTTTATAGTTCGGTAAATTATTTGTAATCGTATTAGATTAATTGTAATGATCATTAATATGATTGAATAGTTACCTAAATACTGTATATTTGTAGATTTAGATTATTGTTAAACAGTTGAATAAATATTCATTAAGCAAGTACCTACATACATGTATCACGCACGATTTTGTAGAACCTAATTTTGATTATTTATTCTACATTATACAAAAGTCTCTCTCTCTCCCTGGGCAATTATTAATCCCACATGATGGTGGGGTCTGCCATTTTTGTCTTTCGCCGCCACTCGGCTCTATTCTGTGCGTCCTCCGGGGAAGCTCCGCAGTCTCTCATGTCTTGCTTCACAACCTCGCGCCACCTCCGCTTGGGTCTTCCTCGGGATCTACTACCAGGGGCAACCAATGACTGTGCCCTGTTACCTATGTATTCGGGAGGTCTTCTACATTATCTACATTATCTTCTACATTATACACATTATCTACATTATTTATCTACATTATCTTCTACATTATACAAAAGTAACAATTTATTTATTTATTAACGTTTCTTATACTAAACTATACCATGTTGATTACTGGAAAATCACTAATCATAAAGCTATATAAGCTAAATGAAATTTGATTATGAATTCCTTCGTATCATAGGACATAATTATAGGACGGTCTTCAATCTATATATACTTACGGTAAGTACGTCCAATAACTATCCCAAATATTGGTAAGAGTGGTCCAATAACTATCTTGGCAAGAGTGGAATCTTTGCTGGTCCACATTTTGAGTGTATTAATTGTTAACATGTTATGTTATGACAGTTAGATTCTTTAAAATTGTAATAATAAAATAAAAAATAAAAAATATATGAGATGCGATAAATACATAAATACGTAACGTCGGCTAGACTGAAAGTTTTCTTTGGAGTTTAATGCCGTTAAGACATTAACTGCCAATAAAATACTAACCTGCAGATTATGCGAGGACTTAAAACTTTGTTTTAATACAACGATAAGAATGTTTTGAATAACGTTCAGGAGTAAGCTGAAAACACTGCTTTTCAAGAAAAGCCATGGCGCCCTTGAGATGGTCACGGATCATTAAACGGCGCCAAATACAAATTATCTTTATTATTATTTTATGAGACTACTACAGGATATGATAAAAAATTAAATGCACACCCAGATCCACATTATCCACACATTAAATGTAGGACCCAGAAGACCAGGCAGACCAGTGACCACATGGATGTCCACAGTGGTCATGGACCTTGAGGAGGCAGAGCTCCGTTCAGAGGATGCAAAAGAATGGAATACGTTGAGGATGAGTGCCAAAACAAATAAATGGAAAAAGGCGAGGGCGAAGAAGAAGAATTCATATATAAAGTGTTCACATACATTTTATATGATAGACAAAATAATAACTTGTCTGTTAGTAATATAGTCAATGTTTAATAATTTTCACCAATTTAGAGTGTACTTACATTTAAACAAATTTTTAGTCAAATGGTGTATTTTTTATTTCGTAGAAAACAGGTTCCAAATTCAAACATACTTAAAAGAAGACAGTGTTTCATAAATCACGAAAAATGAGGACCCCGTAGTGTCCGTGACAAGAACATCTTAATTTTATTTGCCTCTTCATATTGCGATGTCAAGAACAAACAAGACAATCATAATAATTAATTAAAAGATGATTTATGTATGTTTGTATGTTACGATGTGTGTATTATAACGTGGTGTATGTGGCTCAGGTCAAGGGTAATATAAAACACTTTCCAATATCAGTGATGATTGTATAGATATATTATTATTGTGAATAATGTTCATAAAGGTATTATGAGAAGTATATATTATATCCATTATAATATTATTCATATGTTTCTATATATTATATTATATTGAACCTATCTAAGTTTCACACGTAATGAGTTCGTAATGACCTAAAACATCATCAATTTATTTGAAAGCAAGTTATTGTAGCTGGAGTTAGCCGAGGAAATGTTTGTATTGAAATCTGATGTAAACTATCTATTTGGCTCTCTCCTAGTAAGCTAGCGAAATGAGTTTGTTGAATACAATTAACTAAATCACTTGCAAACAAGTGGATGGTCTTGAGAATAATAGAATACAATACAATTAAATTGAATATATATAATTGTACGTGTTTTGTACTTATTTAAAAAAATTAATAAATAGTTCAAATTAAAATTTAATAGTTTATTATGTATTTTGCACTATTTCAATAATAACGATGTCAAAGATTAAGAATATTTATGTTTTTCTTTTATTTATTTAAAATCGGATATCGGAATCAAGTACATCGGATTCCCAAGGGCAACAATTTGAAGTGAAGCCAACAGTAGAATTACTGTATATTTTGTTTTATTTCAATTTCAAAGATTTTCATTTTTTTATTAAAAATCAATCTATTTTGGCAACAAAAAATAATGTTCCAATAGGAAGTAATTATTGTTTTCTTCCATGATTTACAAAAGAACTTATGGGTCAAAAACTATGATTTATGAATTGAAAATGACATCAAAGCTCTAGGAATGTCGAGAGAAGGAATGACTCAATACTCGCAGAAACGCTCTGAATGGAGAAGGCTGGTTTCTGGCCTGTATTTCTGAGAGGAGCAGCGTTGAAGAGTGAAGTGATGATGATTAAATAATTTTTTTTATTATTAAGGCTTTGTCTTTTTTGAATACCTTTCATAAAAGCAACGATTTCCTTCAACATTAACACATACAACACCTACGTATTGCAAAAAATTTATCTCAATACTGTGAGACTTAGTCAACCAATGCTCTAGAACATATTGCGCTTGGCAGCTAAAAATACGAACAGACGAACATTTTTTTCATTTAATGAAGAATTCAAACTCAATGAAAATAAGTATCATGGTATAATAGTATTTTATAAAAATTATTGACTACTTGCTAAAGATTTCGCAAAGCTTGAATACATTCATACTTATTCATTAAAGCGATGACAATGAATCTATTAATATAGCATTTTAATCTATGTACGTAAATATGTATTTCTATGTGTCCATTAAAATGTTTGCGGTTCTGTAATAGAAAATACAAAAGCTCAAGTCCAATGATTATTTTCCCTTTATCTAAGTCCAAATATTTTTACGGTTTTTTTTTCGAAGAAAGTGTAACATTAATTTGTTTTGAATGGATAAAGCATATTGATCTCGTTTAGACGACAAACAATGTGTAAAAATGAAATACAAATAAGATGTGGTTCGTCCGTTTCTTAAGTCTAAGTGTGATGAAAATTAAATACAAATCGCTTGAAAATTTATAATAATTCTGAGTATATAAAAATTTAAATCTGCTCTTATTTGTAACCTAAAGTAATTTTTTTTTTTAAATAATATTTTAGAATTCACATTCTGAACCCTCAGAATTAAAAATTAGTATGACAATTCGTAATATTAAGAGGGAGTATAAAAGCTAGTACACATTTATTAAATATATTTACCTCATACAACCTTTGGCCCTTTACATTATTTCATTTATTATTACAATTCACAGACAGGCGGGCAAGTATTCGCTTTTTTATGATATTACTAGAATAAACGGCTTTAAAAGATTAATAAAATTATGTTTATTATATAAAAATTTCAATAAAATAATTCTCACGGATATTTAATTACATGATATATGAAAGATTTTTCATCCCAAATAAACGAAGTGGAAGAACTAGAAATATACAAAAAATAAGTTTCAGCATCATTTATAACGTCGTTATTCACAATGTACGGGGATAGAAATCAATTCATTAAGACTTTAAAACATCTTATTCTACATATCTAAAATTAATGAAATTTCATCTCCTACCATATATATATTAGAAAGAATTAACAAGAAAAAACGTGTCTAAAATGATAAGCACTGGTTGTGTATGTGATTTTGACTGAAATCATATCAATATATTTTTATAAAAGTATTTATCTGCAAAAAATTATCGTTAAAAAATTCTAAATTAAAATACTAAATATTTTTTTAAAGCAAAACTCTTTTTTTCTGTTTGTATTGATGTTTTATTATTATTATTATTATTTTTTTATACCATCACGGCACATCCCACAAGTGGGGTAACCAGCAGATCAGCTGCATGTAAGAAACATGCAAACTGTCCTCTCCGTGCCAATATAAAATCAAGACACTCAGGATGGGTGGCAAACCTCATCGCTGAATTTAAGATGAAAATGTCTCAATTTTTTCGAACACCTGCCTTTTACAGGACACTCGAAAACTTACGCAGAAGAGTGGGAGACCAATTCTTTACCGGGTGCTCCATATTTTATATAAGTAAATGTGTTTTAACTAGGTACATATATCTCAATTTATTATTATTTATCGTGTCGAAACCCAGAGAAAAAACCCATCAAACTGATCTCCAGTACTGCACAAAACGCACAGCAGGTGGAGATGCGTCAAAAATATCCTCCATAGTGCAAGTGACAGGGCACAATGGACACTCCAACAAGTGTGGCATGGTCTGTGCTGCACCACAGTCACATGCTCCGGATTCGTCCTGTAGGAAGCCCCATCGTTCTCTATTGTTGCGGCAGTTTCCTACACCAGATCTCAGTCGATTTAGGGTTTTCCATGTCCCATAGTCTAGATCACCTCCTGCAGCAAGGTGTTCTTGGGGTAGGAAAGGTTCGCTTATTTGCGGATCCTCCGACACGACATATCTCAATATGTCGTGGTTAGATGGAAGAAAACACTTGGTAGTATGATAATCTCGCTGCTGCATATCGTCCTAGTATTTTAAATTTTATATTGTTTTGTTAACACTGTTATATAATGATGATGTGCAAAAAGAATAAATAAATACATGCAATTTATCTTTCGCAAACTCTCACCAAGTTATATTATAATATTATTTTAGCCATAATTATTATGAAAAAAACATTAAAATGAAGCCTCATTTATTACTATGATTCATGGTTTCAACAAACCAGCTTAAGATAACACTATACATACGTGTAACTAGTTTCATGTGGAATTTTATTGTAACTTACTTTCAGTGTCATATATAACGACATGTTATATTGCTAAGGATAGGTACGAGTATACGAGTATACTGGGTGCACACTCACTGAACGATACAGGACGTGTTTACTAAGAAATAATTTACAACTCTTTACATCGAGTATTTTTATAGAAACAAAATTATTGATTCCATAAAATACCTGTGGGCCTAGTCAAAATACATTTTAGCGTTACGTTTTCGTTCAAACGTGGACGACGTTGCGAGAACGCGTCAATTTTCGTAGCTAAAATACACAAGTAGCTACGAAAATTGACGGGTTCTCGCAACATCGTCCACGTTTGAACGAAAACGAAACGAAAACGTAAGGCTAAAATGTGTTTTGACTAGGCGCACTGGTGTACATATACCTAATACATATACACCTACTCAGTATTCTGTTATAATTACAGAGTCTGGGCATAGATGTGTATACATACATATGCATATGTTTTAATTTTTCAAAGAGTAATAAGTGTTTATTTTAATCAAAATAAGTAAACAATAGTTTTAAGATGTATGATATCAATGAAAGAGGGCGGAAGGACGGCGGGTAACCCCAGAAGAAACTAGCTAGAAGAATTGAATCGACCCCCAACCCAGCAAAAGAACGAGGTACGTGATAATAATTGCACATTTTCATTACATTGTGTAACTCGCCCATTGCAAAATATCATTTATTTGTATCACATTGTTTTATAATTTGGTAATTATGTATGCTTCTTATTGTGCAATAAAGTTTATTATTATTATTATTTTTAAGTTTATACAAGCTCAATCGAACCCCTTTATATAAAAATAAAACATTAGGGAAAATAGTTGTTCCTAATGTATATCATGAAATTTTAAAGTTATTTTCAGTTCCTTTACAAGGTAGGTACTTGAAACATATATAATAAATGGCTGATGGTGGGGTCTCGGATTTTCAATCGAAGGACACGAGTTCGATTCCATCTGCTGCCGATCTACTCCAGCATCATGACATTGGTGTATTTGGGTTTATTTTAAATCCAGATTTTTCTTTTTAAAAAAATGCTTAAACATACTAGAAACTTGAGGTATGAATCTGCATATGAATCATAGTGTCTACTTCATAAAAATACATGCGAAAGAATAGTAATAGGTATTTCAAGGAAGCAACAAAGAGTTACCTAGTAACTAGATAAATAAATTATAATGATTGCAGCTAAGAACTCGCACTACATACCATCCTACTTGTACAATAATTCATCATTCCTCTGTGACAATACAATAAAATCTACCTCCAATGAATCATTACCTTAAGGGATTATTGCAAACTGTTTCGTATTACCTACATACTATATTGTATTATTATTATTTATTACCTAGGTATGTATCATAATAAAGTATTTTACTTATTTTAATGAATACATAGCCTTTAACTCGTATTAAAATTATTATGATATTCAAAAGATGATTAAAGTTTTATTTTATTTTAAAATTGAATAGAGAAAAGGGTTGATAACATGTAATTTCTAATTTAAACAGAATCGTTTATTTTTAAGTAAACACAAATTTTGAGATATTTATTCATACAGTGTTTTGTAATCGTCATTTCATGTATAAAAATAATTAGATGACATATATTAAAAGTAAGCATTGGGGATATATATACACATTTTTAAGAGCTTTAAGTAAACATATTCAGGTTACAAACCAATCAGATATCTCGATTGGAAAACCATATTTATACAATGTAACATTGTGCAAAATGTAATCGGAAGAAGTGAGAAAGGCGTCCCAACGCTTGCGGATTGGCTCTAGACTGGCTTAAGTGATCATTTTCGGTGTCCATGAACAATATTCACCAATTCCACCATTCTAACTGTCACGATGTATAAGGTCCACCAATCGATAAACGCTTTATGCAAACCCACAGCATAGAGCCAATTCGTAAGCGTTGGGACGCCTTGCTCACTTCTTTCGATTACATTTTGCACAATGTTACATTTTGTAAACATGATTCTCCAATTGAGATATCTGATTGGTTATGTCATCTGCACCCAAATCCGGTAAAACGATAAAAAAAATAGTAAATATTCTAAACATATTCAGGTTAATTATTCCGTTCTGCAGTCAAATTATATTTTGCACATTTGAATAATGCTTCAAGGTAAGAATTGGATCAAAAATTAGCAACACTTAATAAATCTGAATCATAATACATACCTATATAATTAAAGACAATAAATAAAAAATTTTAATTGCATACTGCTGAGTTTGTATTATCATAGATGTCGTTTCAAAGATAATTTGTTTACTCGTATATTATCTCAAAATAACAATAATTGAAATAATACCTGTTTATGATACAAAACAAATTAATTTTTAAATTATCTAATTGAAATCAATATTTGACTTAAACTAGATACTTGCAATATTTAAGAAATATATTTAAACATTACGCGGCGGCAGAATTGCCATCCACACTTCTCAGCATTGTAGTTTTATGAAACACTAATTATTATTTTAAAAATCAAATTTGATAACTTTTATTAAAAAAGATCATATTTTTGATGCAAGTTGTTTGCTACGTACAAATTAACCTATTGACTCCTTGGCCCCAATTTTTATTACGCTAAATTGGTATTACTCCTATTTTAATACTGCGCTTGTATTTTAAGTTTATTAGATTTAAAATTGGAAACTATAGAAAAACGTGGTATATTTTTGTAGTTCACCTAATTCAATTAGCGATCAGTATCTACTTTTATTATTATACATCATGTACATTCGTTATTTTCAGTATATAACTATTCAATTTTTTGAATCTTAAATATTATAGTTCTTGATATTACGATATTTGATTTTCAGTAATTATTATTTACTACTAAAGTTCAGTCACCATTATAGTTCATATTATATTAAAGTCCTTAACTCTAGAAGTTATCAAGTTTCAGTTATAGGAACATTAACTCAACACATATTTATTACTAAAGTTCAGTCAACATTAAAGTTCATATTATATTAAAGTCCTTAACTCTAGAAGTTATCAAGTTTCAGTTATAGGAACATTAACTCAACACATATTTAAATGCGTAAAGCTCAATATATTGATTATTTATATCATCATATGTAGGTATCTTTAAAATCCATCCTAAATATGGATGAAAATATAATTCCCTAAAACTACTTGTAATTATAAATTACACTCCATTACTCATTCTATCAAATACTCAAACGATATAAAACCCTACATCTTAAACATTATTTGGTTGTGACTTTGAAGTAATCTTAAGTAATCATCCTTCTATTATTATTATGCATACCTTAAGAAATATTTAATACCCGAATTAATATTATCAAATTTGTACCTGTCTAGGTAATTTCACAATAATACCCGTGTAAGCGTGATATTATAATATAAATACCTTTAATATTTGTATCTACATCAACATTGTAAAGGATTATTTAGGAATCTTTGATTCATTATTATGATTTATAATAAATAATTATCTTTGAATTGTCCCAAAAGAAGCTTATTTCAATTTATCCAAATAATTCATGATTAAAAACGATAAATGATCGCTACTCAAAGTATTTTCATTATTTATGTTCTAATGTGGTGTTCTCATTTTGGCGAATATCGCCAGGCACCAAAATATCGCCAGCCATTTGAACCGTGTGAACAAAATGACAGCTAGTCTGAAACGATAAAAACCAGTAGAAACGATATCGTCTCGAGTTGACCACCTTCCAACATTTTCGGACGATTGAACGATTCGCGCATGCGCAGATGTGCGCGGCGTTCATATCTATGGTAAAAACTTCATAACCTATAAATTTTATAAATGTTTTCCGCTTCGTGACAGCTGTTATCTTTGTTGTTGGTTTGTGGCGTTTGTTTCCTTAATTAAAAGGCGCCTTATAACCTCTACTATAACATTTTCGACTAAAAATAAACACTTCGCGATCTCCATCTCGACGCCATTTTGAAAACAGTGTCAAAATCAAAACGCATCTGACAGATCGTTTCTATATCGGTGGACTTGTGTGAACAGGTGTGACGATCAATGGGCGTACGGCGAATTTTGTTTTTTCGCCTGGCGTTATATTTTGAAATTCGGCTGGCGATATTCGCCAAATGTGAACACCCCATAAAATACACATCTCACTTAAGGAGCATAGTTGATTAATTTAATCAACAAATAAAATATCTTTATTTAGTTTTACATGTACATACCTACTTTATTAAAGTGACTCGAGTTTCAACATGTAAAACTAAATAAATAGCTATACAAAATAAATACCATGAAAATACAATGATCCTATAGGAATACAAAATAAAATACAATTATGCAATAAATACAATAAAATATAAAATCATCGTTAGTCTACATACTCTTACTATGTTTTGATTTGCCAAGTAAAAGTTCCTAATCCTAAATGATAGGAATGCAAGGCCAGGAATAAGTAAAAGAAAAATAAACATTTATTTCATTTAAAATCACGACAAAATGAACCTGTTATGAAATCATTTTCAAATCAATGTTTATTATTTAATTAAATCTAGTTATGAAGTAATTACACTAGTTCAAAATTTTCACAGCAAATATTAATTTATTTTCATTGGTATTTCAATACTACATATTTGTATAACAATACTGTAATATTTATCTAACAGTTCAACAGACAGCATACAAAATAAAATAATAGTTATATACCTGATATACACATAAAGCAAGAGTTGGCTATTCTTAAGCAAATGATGTCATCCGAGTTGATAAACAAACATTCACATGATTTACTTGACTACTGATGGTACATTGTGTATGCGAGTAACTGTGTGAATTTCAGACGAATTTTCGTGGATGAGAAACAAAATATTTCTTAATACAATTTTGAAGCAGTACCTTTTACATAAGAGAACTTTAATATATTTTTTTGATATAATTTTCATTCCAAAGTATTTTTAATTTTGCCCTGTTTTTCTACTGAGCAACATTCCCTCCTTACATACATTATTTTGCTTAGTTTTATATCAATGCTTTTCAGATTTTTTTCCATAAATGTGATAATCCATTGAAAGATGGCATCCTCGTATAATTCAGGACTTTAGATGTATTTATTCTCAGACATTACCTTTCCAAATTTATAAAACTGCAGCATTCTATGCTTAAAATTTACATTTCTGAATCCTCAAATGCAATAGAATGGAAATATTGAAAATAATACAAGTTCAAATAATATATTCTTTCTGAGCACACAAACCTATAAAAAATATCCCGCCAATCCCAGTATTCTCCTAATCAAAGTGTCAATAAATCACATAGCTTTGTTCATAAATTCAATCAGATCGCCATATACCTAAATCAATCGTATTATAATATATCAACAGTTTGGCATTTCACACAGTTTGATGTATTGTCAGTTCAATGTATCGTGAACGAATTTCGAATGTCAATGTTACAAGCCCATTGGTATTCATATCGATGTATGTTTTGACAATGAATGCAATTGGACACGTAGAATATTATGCATATCAGATGATTTGCTTAAACTTATACGAATTCGAGTTTTGAAATAAGTTTCGATAAGAATGAAGCGTTGATATTCTAAGGTCAATCGCCACGTCAAGGATTCTTCAATATACAAAAAAAGGTTAAATTTCTCTCAAAATTTACGGCTTAATTATTTTTGTAATTATTTTTTTATCTTTCGGAGAGAAATGGAACAAATTATATTCGTTAGTGAACCTACAAGGAAATGCGAGTCGCGGATGTGTCCCAAATTGGTATTGATATACCTAGTTCATTTAAAAACAATTAAACCGTATTACTCAATGCCTTAGATTTTTTTAAACTTTGCCAGATAATTTCCTGATATGTTTAGACTTTTAAAGTATTATTAATTTTTTACTGCTGCGGGTTCATGAAAATAGATCTTTATAAAAATCATGGTTTTTTACATTTATCAACATATCGAAACAATTAAAAAAAATACTAAATATAAATTATTCTATTTTGAAAATATTTTTAATCGCCAATTACCTACTATCGAAAAATTTACTAAATATTGCTTCAAAATTACAATTTTATGCTATATCATCACAGCATAGGTATCACTCAAGTGCGGTAGACAGCGGACTAACTGCAAGTAATAAACATGCAGATTGTCATCTCCGTGCTAATAAAAATGATACATTCAAGATGAGTGGCATGCTTAATCGCTGAATTGTAGATTTTACAATTTGTAAATTGGTAATCTCTCAAAATAAATACTATTAAAACACCTATATACCTCGAAGAAAATATTTTGGTACTGCAAACTATTTAAATCCCAAAACATTGAGATAGGTGATAATTAATTTCTGGCTTACCGCGGATACATCAAAGGTGTGTTAATTTATATTTAAAATATTACAACTAATAAATTATGTATTAGACTCGACTGGTCATTGGCCACAGATGCTGTCATTTCAGAATACAAACACGTAGTACAGAGTTGTTTGGAAGAATTTTACTGATGTTCAGTATTATCGGATTGGTAAATCATCATACGGAGTAAGATTGATTTACAGAAATACAAATATAAATTATGCATTTTACATATATGTATACGATTATACTACTCAATTTTTCCTAGACTTCTTATTTCTATCCATTATCTAAATTGACGCTACCTGCGTTATCTAAAATTCATTTACTCCAACTGCTTAGTCAAAACAGCCACTATCAAAGCTGTCAACTTGGATTTAAACAAATCATCCATTAGAATGATGCATTGCTAAATAACTTAACCGGTTCACGATTAATATGTGATTGATGACAATAAATAATTAGTACAAGTTGTAGTAATCTAACACCTTCCGAGCTGATATTAAATTTCTCAATTATATTTACACTGTCAATGCATCATCAACCCAACACGCCGCTTTCCATGCGGAGTAGACAGAAATAATTGAGCACCGTTTATTCCTGTATTCGTACACTTTTTTTTCTTCTACAACATTCATGCAGTTCCTCATGCATTCTCTTCTATTCATTGTACTCAGCACATGTCCATTATTGAAGATCTGGTTTACGTAATGTAGCTATTTGGTCCATGCGCTACCGCGCTTCCGAGCACCCATATATATCCAAACGATCGTAGCTTATTTTTATTTATCTTGGTTATTACACCAGCTTAAATTCCACATTCTTTTCGTATAACAGTCTTACCCGCTCTATCAATCAGGTATTTGCAACACATTACTCATTTATTTACTTATTCACTTTTATACGATAAAGCCTTTTACATGTTGAACAAAAAAAGTATAGTAACAATTATAACAGTTTGACAGACGAAGACATTATTATTCACAGCAATCTTATTTCTACTGCATTTATCCTTCTTCGGACATATTGTTTAATAATATTTCCCCGAATATAGACACATTCCACATAACTCACGTTGAATTTACATAGAAACTAGAAACATTTTTATAAATGTTTGTTTTCTCTGGGATCGCATTGGCCGAAAGCTGTAATGGTCCCAGTAGAATATAGTATCTTTTTAATAATAATAATATCTTAGTCTTACTTACAATGTTGACACTAGGATAGCTGAGTGCATCATCACTATACCTACCATTACTTACTATGAATAATGTAAAAAATATTTCGAATACTAATTGTATAATGCTACTGGTTTTTCACGGCATTATTATTAATCTTTTCGAGATGAGTGGTCGGCATACTAAGGTACAAGTGACAGGGAAACAAGTCTAATATGGTGTTCTCACCTTGGCGAATATCGCCAGGCATCAAAATATCGCCAGTCATTTGAACCGTGTGAACAAAATGACAGCTAGTCTGAAACGATAAAAACCAGTAGAAACGATATCGTCTCGAGTTGACCACCTTCCAACATTTTCGGCCGATTGAACGATTCGCGCATGCGCAGATGTGCGCGGCGTTCGTATCTATGGTAAAGACTTTATAACCTATAAATTTTACAATGTTTCCCGCTTCGTGACAGCTGTTATCTTTGTTGTTGGTTTGTGGCGTTTGTTTCCTTAATTAAAAGGCACCTTATAACCTCTACTATAACATTTTCGACTAAAAAAAAACACTTCGCGACCTCCATCTCGACGCCATTTTGAAAACAGTGTCAAAATCAAAGCGCATCTGACAGATCGTTTCTATATTGGTGGACTGTGTGAACAGGTGTGACGATCAATGGATGTCCGGCGAATTTTGTTTTTTCGCCTGGCGATATATTTTGAAATTCTTCTGGCGATATTCGCCAAATGTGAACACCCCATAAGTGAAATCGTGTCTTTGTGAGAAGTATCAACAAAGCTGCGAAGGTGTTGGTGTATTTGTTGCCGGCATTTTGTAGAATCCGTCCGTATACAAAAAAGACGTTGTTATTTTTGTAAAATACTGACAACATAATATTTATTCGAATTTTATAACTATTGTTTAGGCAAAATGTAAAGATTAGTTTCTTTTCTCACCGTTTCGTGGCGCTGAAAACACAATTCGGGAGTCAAAAGAAACAGCAGCGCTCAATAATGCTCTGTTATGTTTTTAAATCAATTCTATTTATATTGTTGATAAATTGACATTTTCAAGAGAACTAAATTTAAAAAAAGAAACAAAAGTTAATGTCTAAGACATTAAGAAGAAACAAAAGTTAATATCTAAGACATTAACTTTTGTTTCTTTTCTATTTATATTATATGTCTATGGTTAATCCTTATGGAATATCTCAGCATTATTTTTAACTTTTATATTTCTTTATGAAGTTTTGATAATTTTTCAAAATGTTGCATTACTGATATAAACGTTATAATTTGAAAAGAACCCCACCTCACATCGTGATATCACAGGAGTCGTAAACTCCAATTTATCCGAACATTCAAAGCTATGCGGTAATAATAAGAAACTGCAGAGTTACTTTTGAAACAATCTAGAAACGATCTTAATTTCGTTTTAATAGAGACTTTAGTCGAAAATACGTGCATACCAATCTCAGTATTTTTGACCATAGTTTTTTCGCGCGTCATATGATTAAGATCGAGACAAGATTAAGATCGTATTTAGATTGTGTTAAGAGTAACCCTGCTGGAATAGTTTCCATAATGATTGCCTGAATATAATATGTTTTCGGTGTTTAGTAAAATGACTTTGTCGTTCGTAAACGGACGGATTCTTCAAAATGCCTGCCGACGTCGCCACATATCCGTACATTATAATGTATTATTATTCAGGTATTGCGTATTATTGACCATGTTTATTCACTCATCGATTATGTAATGTTATATTAAAACCACATCGATTTCATAACGAAATAATACCGTGCCTACATTTTATTATATAAACATTGTTGACACATAAAGAAAACTCATATGCAACTAAACACAGTGACATTTTTTAATGATTAATAAAATGTAAGGAGTTCCTTGATCAAATTTCCTAATCTATTAATATAAATCTGATTTTCAAATTTACATACTAAACTTTCACCGGGCTATACTCTCCCATTTCAAGGAATTTGCGTTCCATTGACCTGACCATTACAAGATGAGGTATCTATTTGAAATAAAAACCCACTAAATGCCGCACTTTCTTTTTGAGAAGCGTGAAAAACAGCAAAAAAGAGTGTAAAAAAAAAGTGTGAATGAGATAAAAAATACGTTTTTTACGTCAGTTTGAAAGGGTAAGAAAATATTTTTACCGCCAAAATTGTGTATCATTATATTGCCATATTAAAATTAATTAAGAAAATATCGATAATTTATTTCGAGTAAATGTATCATTATAAATGTATGTTACATAAAATAGTTTAATTTGTGTTTTTTTAATACTTTTGCAACATGTTTTACGCGAATTAACCAATATTTAAATAATTTGAACGTGTTAAATGAAGATTACATAAACGAAAAAACATTATTTTTTGTTAACGGCAACATCGGCTGTTTAAATACAGCCAATCACAATACACCATAATATGACATTAGAAACGAGCAAACGGGCGACGCGAAGTAATATTTTGACGAATGATTTTGTAAAAGTTTGTATTCCATATCAAAATTAACAAATATTTATTGACCTATGTGGTAGAAACCTTGACTCTAACCAAGTCGACTATCAAGAAACTCCGTGTAGCTCAAAGGAAGCATGAAAGAGCGATGCTACAACACGGGGATTTGTAGAAGATCAGGGAGTGTTACGGATGTTGTGTAAAGTGTAGCAAAGTTGAAGCGGTCATTGGCAGGGCATGTTGCTAGACTTAAAGATCAAAGATGGACAAAAAGGGTAGTGTAGTGGAGATTTCGTGACGATAAAAGGAATAGAGGAAGACCGTCAGACGACATTAGAAAAATCGCTGGTGACTGGTTGCAGAAAGCTCAAGACGGATGCCTGGAGACATATGGGGGAGGCTCATGTTCAGCAGTGGACAGGAATAGCTGCATAAGTAAGTAAATAATAATGTGTACAAATTCTATAATCAATAGATATAATATATTATGATACTAAAGTTTCTAGGGACACGAAGAAATATTTGAGGTTATGTTTTAAAAACAAATATAATAATATTTGGTATAACTATGAGTCAGTTTTATTTTAAAACATTACTCAAAATATGAAATTATAAACTGACATTATACAATTACATACATTCTGAAGTGATGTATTATTTATGTTGAAGCTAACTATTGATGATAATAATAATATTAAGTTTGTAGATGGGAAATTATGGAAAATCATTATGTATTGTATTTAATAGTGAGTAATTTACAACTAACTAAATATTAAAACTATGTTTGTTTTTACCTTTTTACAGAAATAATACAAAGCGCACAACAATAAACTTTGATAAGAACGTTTCTGAGTTTTCATTACCAAGACAACGACATTTGAGGTCTAGCAAAAGGTTACGTGATTAGCGCAAAGACATTCTGAATGTGGAAGCTGGTTTCTGCCTTGTGATTCTAAGAGAGCATTCATTATTATAAATGTAAGAATTTATTTGTTAATTCAAACACATTAGCACATAAAACATAAAGAACTTAAGTGATAGTGACCAAAAAATAAGGCTAATTACAGTGTTTTATACAAACTTAATTTATAAAACATTTAATACTTACAACGCACATATATTACATTTTATATATATAATAACAAGAAAATAAAACCAGTTACAAGGAATAACTAATTATTAATCCCTTTGGATTATATTATAATTAATGAAAATATAACACTGTAAACTTAAGACATGAAACGTACATTTCAATGTTTCGTACATAAAATGTACCAAGATTGAACTGAACTAAATGAATCATAATTTTTGTAAAACCTGTGTCAGAGAATTATCTAAAATGTGTGATGTAATATATATTATTATATTCCTTTACAGATGTGTCCGGTTATATACATATTTCAATAACAAAAATGACCAAATCAAATATTTGGATGTTAGTTAATAAATTGAAATCAGTAGACAACATGCTGTAGCCGGTACAGAAGAAGCAAACGGTAGAGGAAATAAGACTAAACATCTAAGGCGTGACAAATATTGACAAATTGGCAGCAGCATATGAATACAATCCGTCGAAAATTTTTCGATCTCTTAAAAGATATCAAATGTTCCTTCCAACTAAAATCAAAACCTTACTTGTTCAATCTCTGCTGCTGCCTCTCATAGATTATGCTAATGCAGTATATCTCGATATCAACCAAGACCTGTCAAATAAACTTGAGAGACTTCAAAATTATGGTATCCGATTTATTTTCAATCTCAAGAGGTCTGATCATATCTCCCAGTATCGAGTAAATCTTAAGTGGCTAACTGTGCATCAAAGACGTGAACTTCATATTCTATCACTAGTTTACAAAATACTCTATTCCACGTCTTTTCCCTACTATTTAAAAGAAAATTTCGAGTATTTAGCGAGCCATGGCCTACCATTGCGATCCAATAACGAGCGTCTTCTGGCAATTCCTACACACAGTACCAATTATTTCTCGAAATCATTCTCAGTTTATGGTGCTCGTTGTTGGAACGATCTTCCTTCTTCGCATAGAGTTTCGCAATCGCTCAATGTTTTTAAATCTTGTGTTAAGGAAAAAATGCTATCTTCTAACTCAGTATCCGTTCACTAGCCCCCCCCCCTCCCCTCCTCTAATCCATAATCCCTACCTCATGTTGGGTGTGTGTCAAATGTTATTTTCAGTTTTCTTTTTTTTTTTCTTTTGTTGTGTGTTAATGTGTTGTTGTGTCTTGTATGTTTTTTTTTTAAAGTAAATTAGTTTTTACTAGGTTTATCTCAGTCAATGTGTCGTGGTTAGATGGAAGAAATTACTTTATAGTGATAATCTCGCCAGTGCACATCGTCCTAGTTTTTAAAAAATTGTATTATTTTGTTAACACTGTAATGTAATGATGATGTGCAAAAAGAATAAATAAATAAATAAATAAATATCCAAGAAGAGATTTAGAAGCATTTTCCAAGTGCTTGGCCAACGTCTTGAGGACCTAGCATGTTTTAGGAAGAAGAGAATTAAAAATAATACATAATTTTATTATTTTACTCATTCACTGTGTCTAGGTAGTAGAATTCAATAAATCATATGTATTTTTGGTCTAATAAATAATATTAAATAAAGTTTTCTTTTTTTATGAGATTATAATGTTAATAAATAATATGACTTCTTTTTTAAAAATGATTTATTTTTTCTTCTAAGTTGAGTATAGCATGGTGAGTAGGTAAGTATTGCAATGGTATACATACATATTTATACATACACAGATTAATCTGTATTAGACTGTACGAGCCTTCTTAATAAGTAAACTTGTGTGAAGGAGGTGGTAATTACTTACACTTATTCTAATCTATAGAAATATAACACTGCAAACAAAAGATATGAAGCGTACATTTCTAATAAAATGTTCCAAGATTGTTATAAGTGAACTATCACTAAATAAACAATTATTTTCATAAAATCTGTATTAGAGAGTTATCTAAAATGTATTTTATAATACATGCACATATTCTGCTGGTTACCCCACTTGTGGTATGTGCTGTGATGGTGTAGTAGTATAATAAATTCTTCAATAATTTTTAATATTATACTTTTTTTATTTGTACATGTTACCTACATTATATGTATCTCCTATGGTGTATCTTAGTCAGAATTTTTAGAATGCTAGCATAACCTTGATTATTTTTATAATTTTATGGTAGATATTTATAGTAATAGTTTCATTACTATGCACATGTCATGTATGTGGACAATCTTCATCATTCTTCAGGTATTACCATAGAGTAAGTAATAATTACTTACTTGATCTTTGGGTATTACTATATCTGTTGAAACGATGACATGAATTTATATTTGACTGGACTAAACTAACTCATTCAGTCTTTTTGTTTTGATTATAATTATTTATTGATTGAGTTTATTTTGTAAAACTCCCTATTGATTTAAGTAAATAAACAAACCAATTGGAGGTTTACTGTATTTAATAATATATGCAGCAACCTGGTTTCGACTAACTAAGTCAAGAGTTTGACAATGACTTATATTATTTCTACATTGATTCAGTTGATTTGCTTTTTTAAACATTGTTTTTTTTATATTTTGTATTGACATCATAATATGAACAGAATATGATAACATTATTTTTGAGAAAAAGTTGTTTCAAGCTGATATTTGAATCATTGATAATGTATGTACTCATGAGTTATATATTTTCTTTGGCATATTTTTTTGTTTTATTGTAAATGTTTTGTTTTTTACTATATTTGTTGTGTATAAAAATGAGGTATATTTTGATATTTTAATTTTATTTCATGACATGAAATTTAAAGGTTTCAAAAATAAATAAATAAAAATTTATTCTCTCAGTCTCTAGAGTAAAAGTTATTTGAATATGATAGAACAGTTCTGTTTATTAATCATTATTTGTTAATAAGTACTTCTACTACTAAATAAATAAATAATAAATAAATAAAACTTTATTGACCATAATCTTACACAAATACATAAACAATAAAATACACCATTACAAAACGTGACAATTAACAAAATTTGGCCAAAAGGCGGACTTGTTGCTAGGCAACGTCTTCCAGTCAACCTTAAAAATAAAAATAAAAAAAAGTAGGTCTATGCCTACCCAAAATAATAAAAAAAGGAAAGAAATAATTAAAAATATAGGAACCCAAAGAGAAGAAATTTTAAATTTATAAATAAATAATCTAATTTATACATACATAATTAATACACAGATACAATAAATAATAATACATACATACATAAGATAAGATAAAATACTTTAATGAAAACAAATTAAACATGTGATACATGTGCAAAACAATTATTGAAACTTGCATTTCAGAAATAAGTATTAATATTAATAAATAAAATAAAATAGATAAAATAGATATCTGTGCACTCCTGGTGAGGACAAGGGAGAGGGGGGGGGGAGGGGGGGAAAGGAAAAAGAGCTCTTTATTAAGTGTCAATAAGTTACATAAAAAAAAACATCATCTAGAGACCAATCTATTTTTAAATGAAGAAAACGATGAGCTGGTACGGATTGTGGGAGGAAGCAGGTTCCAGAGTCTAGCGCCGTGGATACTGAAAGATGATGAATAATAATCGGAATGATGTGAAGGAATTAAAAGCAACCTATTATTCCCAGACCTGAGTGGAAGTCCATGCTCTGCGGCAAATTGGAATCTGTCTCTGAGATATACTGGATAGTTAGGATCTGATAACACCTTAAACAGGAAACAGAGGATATGTATGTCTCTTTTCTGACTAATAGTTTTCCAATTTAACTGGTGTCTGTAAGATGATATGTGATCATATTTGCGCAAATTGAAAATATATCTGATGCAGACATTCTGAAGACGTTCCAATTTGTTTAGCAACTCAACAGTGAGATCCAAATAACATATATCAGCATAATCGAGCATGGGAAGGATGAGTGATTGCACCAGCAGGATCTTGGTTTTGGGAGAGAGAAAGTTTTGAAATCGTTTGAGAGAATGCAATGTACCGAAAACCTTACGGCTCACCTCACACACCTGTTTCCACCACGACAGCCTTGAGTCCAGATAGATACCCAAGTCCTTCACATGATTGACAAGTTCAATAGAAGAGTTGTTTAACAGTAACAATGGAATAGAGGAAGTATCCACCCGGGATAAAAGCCTTGAACTACCTAACAAAATTGCTTGTGACTTAGTTGGATTTATGAGTAGACCGTTGTGCTCACACCAACGCCCAATGCGATCTAAGTTCTGGTTCATAGAGTTTACAGCTGAGAAAATACAATCGGTTTTAAAGTGAGAATATAACTGTAAGTCGTCGGCATATACATGGTATGAGCATGAAAGATCACGAGTCATTGAAGCGATAAAAATAGAAAAAAGTAAGGGAGATAAAATACCTCCTTGAGGAACCCCCGCTTCAAGACCTACCCAGTCAGAAACACCCTCCGATGTAACAACTTTTTGAGAGCGATGAGTGAGATATGATTGAAACCATTGGAGAGGTAATCCAGAAATATTAAAAGACTTCAGTCTGGCCAAGACCAGATCGAAGTCAACACTATTAAAAGCGCTACTGAAGTCCAATAAAACTAAAAAGGAAAGTTGACCATTCTCCATCGCCAATCTAACATCCTCCGTAACTTTTAACAGAGCGGAAGTGGTACTATGCCCTTTCTTAAATCCCGATTGGAGTGGATCCAACAGTTTGTGTGTATTGAGGAAATCTGTTAATTGAGCATGAACCACCTTTTCCGCAACTTTGGATAATGTTGGGAGAATTGATATAGGCCTAAAATCCCTGACAGTGCTTGGAGCGCTGATTTTAGGAAGAGGAATAACATGAGCAGCCTTCCACTGAGTAGGGTAACAGCCTACTGAAAGCGAGTGATTAATTAAGTGAGTAATGACTGGCAAAATATGATCCAAGATAAGTGTAAGTATTTTTCTACTGATACCGTCACTCCCAACTGCAGATGTTTTGATCGACAATATCAGTTTGCGGACGTCACTTAGTGATACCGGGGAAAACTTAAAATTCGCGAAGTTAGGAACCTGATTCAGGGCCATAGAGTTGAGTGTGGCATCTTTTAAAACAGGATCTATGTCTACCGGTTTAGAGGCAAAGTGTGTATTCATTATATTAAGGCCTAGTATTTCATACTGGCCTTAGGGCTACTTTGAAACGCGATCCAAAATAATTTCAATAATCCTGTATATCAATGTCGATAAACTTCAAGATAGGACCTATCTAGCTCAAAAATGTTAGGGCCAGTCAGAGTACAGTTTAGTGTACCCTCAACATGCGCGCAACTAGTCTCGCGCGCCGTATTATGAAACTTCCTTACTTTTCGGGAAATATTTTACATAGACAAGTTGTTTATTTCACCAATTTTATTTTAATTTAGGTTATGTATTACAAGAAATATTCTGTTTATGTTAAATAATTATAGGTCATTTCGATACTATTTAAAATGCATTTATTTTTTCTGATTTTTTTTTATAAAACGCATAGCATAAAACTACAACTTATTATATAAATATAGATATCTTTAGTAAAAATAAATACATAAGACAATATTATGTATGATACGAAATTGATACATCTTTTTCTGTCGATCTTTCCGACAGTAATTTAATATTTTAAATTATTATAATAAGTTAGTACTGTGTATATTATATACAATATTCATTACTTTATCAGATATATTTATTTCCTTTACTAGCAACACTTTTTCTACCTGCGCGGTCTATTGTTTACAAACACTCGTTATTTCGCATTCACACGGACAAAACGTCGCCTCAGAACAACAAGGTTCTATCAACATAGGGAATAACATATAAGATAGAACCTTGCGACGAAGAATCTAGACGCCGCCGTACGCGCAGTGATAAGAATGAGAAGTTAGGTAAAACGGTTTTGCGCATGCGTATAGCATAAGGCGACAAGCTTATCCATGATGATATAAACTACGATTGATATACGCGATCAATGGTAGGTGTCGGATTGCGGCTTACTCTATCGTACTTTCGATCGAACGTACGAAATACTAGGCCTAAGATCGATAGGGCAATTAGTGCAAGTTTTATTATTTGAAACAATGCCCTGTTGTCGTAGAAATTTCCACGATTCGTTTGTAGTTGCATTGGATAATACGGTTTCAAAATAGTTCTTTTTTGCGGCTCTGCACAATCCTGAACACATATTTCTAAGAAGCTTATACTTCTCCCAGTAATGACAAGAGCCATGTTGTTTGAATTTAGACTTTGCTCTGTCACGTCTTGCCATGACCTTACGAATGTCAGACGAGAGCCAGGGAGATGGTGGGTGCTTCATAGTGACAGTTACCAAAGGTGCATGTTTATCAAAAAGCTCAATAATATGACTATTGAAAGTGCTCAATTTTGTGTCCATATCCTACTGTTATACAATCACGGCATATCCCACACGTAGGGTAGCTAGCAAATCAGCTGCATGTAATAAACATGCAACCGTCTTCTCCGTGCCAACAAAAAAGTAAGACATTCTGGATGGATGGCGAACCTCATCGTTTAGCTTAAGATGTAAAAGTCTTAATTTTTTTGAACTCCTGCCTTTAACAAAACACTCAAAAGAGTGGAACTTACTGAAAAGAGTGGAAGACCAATTCTTTGTCGGGTGGTTCACAGAGATAAAGTAACACGTAAAACTTTAAATTATATTTTTATTTGTTACTTATAGATCTAAATATGATTTTTGTTTTGAAAGAACAAACGTAAATGGTTATAAAAAGGTATGGATATTTTAAATAAAGAACATCATCTTCGCATGATTATGTGTATATTTAGTCAATTTATTCGCATTTTCTGTTAGTTTAACATTTGTATAATTTTTATCAATTAATTAATCATAAGTTCTTATTGCTATGGTATAAGTTGTACTTAAAATATGATATGTGGTAAGTTTATAATTGCAAATAAATAGAAATATTAGAAAACCATTATGTAGTAAACTAATGTTTATATTTTTTAAATATAATAAATAAATTAGTTTTTAACATTTTGTGTTATTATCATATCCCTTATTGAGAAATTTAGTTTATTTGTTTTGCAGTTATTTCCTTATTATTGTACAAACATGTTTTTTTTTATATCTAAATATGTACATTGACAAGGAAGTGTTAGAGCAAGTTGACGAATGTGTGTACTTCAGTAGTTTGTTCACGAGAGATGGGAAGTGTAAAAGCGATATTGAAATGAGAAAAATTGCTGGCAATGAGGTAAATGGTGCAATCCGACCAATTGCAAATAGAAACATATCTACTACAGCTAAAAGGGTGGTGCACTCTGCTATCTTAGTGCCAACACTCGTGTATGCAAGTGAGACGTGGACCCATGTCAACAATCTCATTTCTACTGCATTTATGCCATTCTCATCCTTCTTTAACCATTTATGAAGGATGAAAGTGGCATAAATGCAGTAGAAATAAGATTTTTGAGAAGGATATGTGGTAAAATTCTGAGAGATTGTGTGCTGAGATGACAAATAAAAGGAATGTGGAATGAAAGTTGGTATAGTTACAAGGATGAATTTAAATAAGTAACGATGGTTTGGGCATGTAGAAGGAATGAATGAGGACGGAACGACCAAGAAGATATATTTGGCTGAGAGGAATGGTGCTCGGAGACGTGGACGTCTGAGGATCAAATGGCAAGATCATTTAAATCAAATCCTACAGGACGGTCACGTGTTGAACAGGAGAGCATGCATTAGAAATTGTATGACAGTGACGGAAGCGAAAGATGTATGCAAGGACAGAAGGAAGTGGCTATCGATCCTTTCTGCCTACCCCGCGAAGGAAGCGGCGTGATGGTTTGTATGTAATTTAGGGACATTGTCATAATTATATATATACTGTTTAGTCATTCTTACATATTCTATTATCTGTTTCCTACTTTAATGTTACTCTGTGTATATAGTTGATACAAAAAAATATTGCTGCCTAAATAAAATAATTTTTAATTACACATACTTACTGTTTTTTCAATTTTATATATGATTCCCATGCAACGCAGGGTATTTAAGCTAGTTAAGTAATAAAAATGTAAAAGAATTTTTCTGACGAAGGGAAAAAATGTTGTAATTAAATTTAATTATAAAAATACTATACTACTATACTATACCCTCACGCCGTATCTCAAGTGGGGTAGCCAGAGAGAACGGAACGCCAAATAGATCTATCCTTACACATTTCCTTCGTTTTTTCCACATTCATACAATTTCTCATGCACGCACATCGGTAAATTATAAAAATTAGTGCATATTTTACCTTTGCACAGAGTTCACTGCACGAGGCCTTGCACATGGCGGAGGATCGCTCGAGGTGGAGACAGATGGTCTACACTACAGAACGAGGCATGATGGTCACGATCCTCAAAATTGAGGGACCGACAGAGATGAATGACGATGATGATCTTATTAATACCTTCATGGGCATAATATACCTTCGTGAACCATTTCTCACCAGAAAGTAATAAATAGTACAAATAAGATAGTGGGTCCATATAAAACTTCTGACCCTACTGACAATTTGAAAAATCGAAATCGGATTTTAATTATCACTCTTTTTTAGCTTAGGTGCCATTTTATTTCAACTAATAAGGGTGATTTTGATAAGTACATAATTTTGATGTATTAGGTATGTTCCGAGAAGTCTTAGAAATAGGTCTATTGCTCTTTTCTGTAAGTTATGGAGTTTTCTATAAAATGTTTGTTTTCGTAAAACATTATTTATTACTATACTATACCATCACGGCATATCCCACAAGTGGGGTAGCCAGCAGATCAGCTGCATGTAAGAAACATGCAAACTGTCCTCTTCGTGCCAATATAAAATCAAGACATTCAGGATGGGTGGCAAACCTCATCGCTGAATTTAAGATGTAAAATGTCTTAATTTTTTCGAACACCTGCCTTTTACAGGACACTCGAAAACTTATGCAGAAGAGTGGGAGACCAATTCTTTACCGGGTGCTCCACGGGATTTAAGATTATTAATAAAATCATAACACTGTTTTATTCCACTACATCATTTATCATCTCCAATTCAGCGACGAGATATACCACCAATTCTGAATGTCTTATTTTTTTATTCATACATAACTTATTTGTTTACGTGTAGTTGGTCTGCTGGCTACCCTACTTGCGGGACAAGTTGCAATAGTACAGAAAGAGTTTATTTTGACTTGAACTGACTAGGTTATATTCAACTAATTTTGTTATTATTTATTTTTAGTTGATTTTTCTCACGACCGTAACCGCAATCGAATTACGATAATATAATTAGACAAATTCACACTGATTCAACTATGTCAGTCATTTACTTAATAAAATCATCTTTGTGCAATCCCAAAGTAAGTTTACTTTACCAATAAAATTACTGTTGTTTCAGTATATTGTTTCTCAACATTTTTAAATTCGCATAAAATCAAAAGTGTGAGAACGGTTATGCGACATAAATAAACGTTAAAATAAATTTACGTACAGATAATAACTGATTGAGTACACAAAACTATGTTTATAGAGTAATCGATTGAAACTCGCAGATTATGTAAGACCTGGTATAAGTTATGAGAAATAAGCTGTCTCATGTTGCACAAAATCGAAAGACATGGAAGAGCTATGAAAGGTTTATATCTGGAATTGAAAGATGAGGGCTGAAATTATACAAATAAGAATATTTCACCTAATTTGAAATGCAACTAGGAATAATAAAACTAAAAAAACAATAGTAAATATTTATTTGCAAAAATAGTGAACCGTACAATACAGGAGGCAACAATTGCAGTGTTTTGTTAAGAAGTGGTCTTCTTTCAAGGTAACGTCGTCCAGACAAACATTGAAATTGAAAGAAGAAAAACAAAATAGTTATATATAAATATCCGGATCATATTATACCGTATACGATCAAGTTTTCTAAAAAAAATATTATGCAACAAGTTTAATCACATTTAATATTTGTGCTGTCCATTTGTTCTTCATCTTCATGACAGGTCGAATAGCGAAGGCCGAAACAAATATTTAACAATTTATTGTATCACTGGCACATTGACACATAAGTACTTTTATTTTAACGTAAGGTCGCGATCTGATTTAGAAGAAATAATAATTTAAATATGTAATATCACAAGTTTATTTTATGATAAGTACCTACATGCTTAATAGGTAAGATTTTTAATACTTACATTTATACAACACATAGGTATTCATATGTTTTTAATGTTTTTAAATATTGTATTCTGTGTTTTTAAGTAGTTTGTTCGTAGATAATAATATAATAGACAAGTTTTTGACATGCAATGTCACGTATTAAAACATATTACAGAAATTATGTGTGATGAATCATTATCAAATTATAACATAATTATATGAAACACAAACTACGCCATAATATAAAAAAATTTAACATTTAACACATTGTTAACGTTTAAGAAAACGATTATATTCTTAATTACTCTTTTGAAAATACTTTTTTTAACAATTTTCAATAAATATTTCCACACCTAAAACAATTATACAATACTACGTAAGTTTTCTTTATTTATATTTTTTGTAGCATTGCACAAAGTTTGGTATTTTACACTTGCTATTAATCTAAGGTCAGATGGTCTTAATGATTTATCATTGCATCTGATGACTTTTCACACATACTGTTTAAATTTGTTTGTTGATAATTATCTCATCGCATTTCTTAAGATTAATAATTATAAAACAATAATAATAAACTTTATTGCACAAGCATAAATAATAACACAGTTATAAAATAATGTGATACAAATAAATGATACTGTGCAATGGGCGAGTTAATCACAGAAGCGATATCTTCCAACTAACCCATCAATATAATTAATAAAATTAAAGAATTATACATATGAATATATAGATTTAAAATAAAAACACACATACACAATAAGATTTAAAAGATATATAGGTACATAGTTAAAATAATGACAACAGGAAGAACCGGTGATGATGAACAACAGAACACACAAGAAGGGGGAGGGATGATGAAAAAGAAAAGAAAAAACAAAGATAAATCGAATTCTCCGAGAACCACGTGGCTTGATCACGTGGCTTGATCACGTGGATCAAATTCTCAAGGACGGCCGCGTGTTGAGTAAGAGGAACCGACGTGCGTGTATGAGGAACTGTATGAATGTGGAGGAAGCGAAGGAAGTGTGTAAAGATAGATCTGTTTGGCGTTCCGTTCTCTCTGCCTACCCCACTTGGGACACGGCGTGAGGGTATAGATAGATATAGATAGATGAATTCGATCCGTTTGCATATAAGTTTGTACATTCGCTATAGACCCATAACAGAGGAACCAATGTATCTATTGAAATATGCGTCTCTTTTGGGTGCTCTTAGATACTAAAATTAAACTTAAGCTATTTACTAACGAATATGTGACTACTTTACATTACATATAAGAATATTTCAAGCCTTTTTTATCAATTTTGATTGCAACTTCTCCCTTAATATAGCTCAATTTAATGCTAATAACATAATTAATCACGCAAATAGATTTTTGCTATATATGGTATAGAAGTTTAAGGTTATTACTTTATAAATGTCTAGATATTATGACTCTATGGCGAATGTAAACAAATCGTATTATGTATTTGTAATGAAGCTTTTCTACATTAGATATGAATTAATATTGACAGCTTTTGCCCTCTGGTTCCAGGAAGCAACAACCGTCACTGGGCTTCATAGCATGGAATTTATGAGCTTATACCAGATGAAATGGTTGTGTAAATTAATGATTGTGTGAATAACGCGCGACATAATATGATTGATAGGTAAATCCCAACAAACGTGAGTCAATGTATCGTTTACTCTATATTATGATTCGATGTTCTTAGAACACAAACTCGAATTCTATGATACAAATTATACTCGTAATTGTTTAATATACCTACTTCGTGTATGTCAGATTAAAATAGTATGTACCTAACTATACAAAGATCACCTGGTTTATAAGTATACTATGAAATCCACTGATCAATATTATTTAAAGATATTTAATGAAGTTGTTTTTAACGATTGCTGAAAATGACCCCGAGGTATTTAAACTTCAAAGTTTTTATAATACACGATGTTCAACATGAATATTTAATAATTAGATAAGTATTTATGAATTATTTTGGTGAATGCTCAGTTATTGTTCCTACTACAAACAAGATCTAAAATGATATGATGTCGAATTCTCCAGTTGCATCCAAAATACTGCTTTTGTGTAAATAAAGGTGTTCATGTCAATAACAAAGTTCAATGCCATTTAGATATATATTTTTTTCTCTTTCACTATTTAACGTTATTACGTTACCTAACGTTATTATTTATTTACCAAAGCATAAAATAGAAACGTACAGTACATTTTCTATGCTTGGAAATTCTACCCCTCTCGCCTCCGTCGTCAAATTTTCAATTTGTTATTGATTTTGTAAAAAAATCGATCTCTACATTTTGTATCACAATTTTTTTACTCCTAGGGATAGGCAGCTTCAAACTAAGATAGCAGTTTTCTATACCAAGTTGGTCTAGGTTTTTTTTAAAGAAAAGATGACATTTTAAAACATTCTTAGTATTCAACAAGTTATATTAATAATATCCATATATTTCTGGTGACATTTACAAACATTGGCTTCAACATTATTGTCCTTCACATTTTTTGTTCAATACTAAAGATAGAATATCAAACTATAATAATTTTATTTGGGACTGCTCTTAAAACAGAAGTGACATGTTTATGTAATAGTAGGAACATCCGCTATGCCTAATATTTTATCTAAGTATTGATAATATGATGCTTACGTACGTAGTATCAGACTCCATTAATTATTATTTCTTATGTCTACATTTATTAATAATATATGAAAAACCGGTCTTCTACTTCACTATATTAAATAGTGTAAAATGTAATCGTATAATAAAATAATCATAATACCATATATTTATATTCATCCATACGATATAGTGATGCTCGCATAATAATGTTTTCATATTAGGTTATTATGTTTTATTTGTTTATATATCCTTTATGAATCCTTTTACTAAACAAATAACAAGGACCAACCAATTCTTTCTATAAAAAAATATACCTACTTGAGTGAAATTCTGGACAATAGAATTGTTCATGAACACTTTATGAACAAAAATGCATGCAATAATATGGACTGACTCATTGGTATTTTTTTTAGATTATTTCACGTTGAGATTATATTTTTTCTGGTAAATTTAGAAGCTTAGGTGGCCCACATGTTGAATTATATTTCGTTTACATATTCTATAATTGACTGTTTAATCCTGTAAATATTGAATAATGAAATAATAAATTATTGAAGTGTTTGCATGTGAAGTAGGTATATCTATTTAGATTTTTTACAGAAGGGATATTGAAGAGCATAAATAAGTCAAATAATATATTTTTTCACTCATTTCGCTAATTAAACAACGACATTAATAATATGTAGACAGAAACCCAATTGAAATATTATGTAGTACATCGTAATGAGCATTCTGGTTCACTACAATTTCATCTCAGTCTAAAACATAGAAGGATGCTTATGATATCCGCATCGTCTTCTTTCAACTAATTATACGAAGCCATGTATAAATCTAGTATATTGTGTTACTATCTATCTACTCTTGTGTAGGTTTCTAAATATCACCGTTTTATTTTGCGCTTTATGATGTCATACTTTCAACAAGCAAAAAACGCACACACATACTATGAACAAACTACGTACCTACATCTCAGCCAATACCAGATTTGTATGTAGGCTTTGGATATTATTATTTTGTTGTTATTAGTAATCCAGTTGAGTGGGAGGAATCTTTGATTATAATACATTGCTTTATTATAATCGATTTCTTAAATAAAACTGCGCAAATTAAAACAACAACAAAAATCACTAATAGAACAAAGATAGGTAGGTATTCCATAGAATACTTGACAAAGAATAGGTCCCCCAATTTTTTCTGCGAGTTTTTGAGAAATAAGGTACCTATTCGTAAAAACATCATGCATAAGATTTCTTTAAAGATGAAACTAGTTTTGAAATAAACACAAAAACGCCTCAGAAACCCTCACAGCAAGTAATATATATATATATATATATATACTTGTGTCGTGAAGGTGGAGTAAATCATCAGAGAGTGAAATCGAACCCGGATCTTTCGATTAAGAATTCGACACTCTGCCATAGGGCTTCCTACCACATTCATCTTATTGTACAATATCTTATTTATTTATTTGTTAATTTTTTTAATACACACTGATAACAATACATACAATTTTATACAAAAATGCATTAAAATAAGATATTATCAACATACTGAGGGCGAGTTTATCGCAGAGGCGCGATCTCTTCCAAAACAAAAACAAATCAATCCTCAATTGAGTGATGAGCTATGCCACCCTCAGAAGACGACGCGTGTTTTTATTTTTACGGCTATCCCACTTGTTGAAAACTTGTTGATAGAAAAGTTGTTCATAACATGCACACGCTTTTTTCTTCTAAGAAATATAGACAATTTTAAAATACGCAAATGCGTAAAAAATAAATACATAAGTAAATAATTTAAAATATATATAACTCACGACACTAAGAGAAATATTGAATGGTTTTACCTTCAATTATTAACATAAACAGTGTGAAAAAGGCTAGATATAGAACAAAAGTAATTTATACGAGTTATCATCAAGCGTCACAAATCACTCGTTACAGGAGGATTGCCGGAATAAATCCTCAAACATGTGTGACGAATTGATTATATAGAAATGATTAATTCATTACTTCTAATACTACTACTACGATACTATCACACCATCTCTCACAAGTGGAGTAGCCGGCGGACTAACAGCATATAATAAACATGCAAGTCATCTTCATCGTACCAACAAAAAGATATACCTATGCCTCATCGCTGAATTGTACATGTTATTATTTGACTCATACGTGAGGTTTTACGAACAACTGCCTTTTACAAGACACTCGAAAACATAGAAAAAAGTGTAGGAGATCTATTATTTGCTCCAGGACTCCACAAATTAATTAATGCATACATGAAAAGAGTCATCTATTCTGCATTTCTCTTCACTCGCCTCATAGAATGACATACCTACATTTGTTGGAATCATAAGAATATTACTCAACAGATGTGTAACAACCAGCAGATTGCACAAACTCTCTTTAGTAGAAAACAGAAAGGGTATCCTGACACTTACGAATCGGCTTAGACTGGTTAAAGTGCACTTTAATCATGGTATATCTAAAAAAATACTTATCAAACGATATTGTAATTTTGTTGCATATTTTGGAATTTATGAAGTTGTTGTGAACGCATAAATACTTGATAATTTTGAATTATTTTTATGTAGATGTATAGTATTCAACCTGGAGAACAAGAATCCGGCGCATAATTGTGGATTTTTTAAGCACAACAATAAATATTTGCATTTTTCGTATGCCCTTGACGTATCACAAGTATCCTATAAATATCGGAGGCCATATTGAAATTTGTATGGTTATCATAATTACCAACATAACAAAAACAATGTTTACTGGACAAAATACAATGGAAGTCAAAATTAAACGGGGTAAAAAGTCAAAATAATGAAATGGGAAAATTATTACAATTTATTAAATCAAAAATAGACATACCTCATATTATTATTATAAATCCTTTTTCGTATATACTGTATTTGTGTTGTTAGGTAGTCTGGTGCTAATATATGCAAAAACACATTTATTACGTTGACTGATTGCGGGTTAGGTTTGTTAGGTAGTACGGTGCTAATATATGCAAAACACATTTATTACATTGACTGATTGCTGGTTAGGTTTGTTAGGTAGTACGGTGCTAATATATGCAAAAACACATTTATTACGTTGAGTGATTGCGGGTTAGGTTTGTTAGGTAGTACGGTGCTAATATATGCAAAACACATTTATTACATTGACTGATTGCGGGTTAGGTTTGTTAGGTAGTACGGTGCTAATATATGCAAAAACACATTTATTACGTTGACTGATTGCGGGTTAGGTTTGTTAGGTAGTACGGTGCTAATATATGCAAAAACACATTTATTACGTTGACTGATTGCGGGTTAGGTTTGTTAGGTAGTACGGTGCTAATATATGCAAAAACACATTTATTACGTTGACTGATTGCTGGTTAGGTTTGTTAGGTAGTACGGTGCTAATATATGCAAAAACACATTTATTACGTTGAGTGATTGCGGGTTAGGTTTGTTAGGTAGTACAGTGCTAATATATGCAAAAACACATTTATTACATTGACTGATTGCGGGTTAGGTTTGTTAGGTAGTACGGTGCTAATATATGCAAAAACACATTTATTACTTTAATTTTATAAAATTAGTGATATATATGGTATTTATGGATTTAATTAATTTTTTTTATTGAAAATTTATCATTTTTCTCTATGATATGCATTGTTTATGTCATATTGGTAAACCTGCAATTCATTTCCTCTATTTTAGTGTCAACATGGCGTCCGATACTTGTTTTGATTGTGATGTGTAAATCGTGGACAAAATATGCAAATAATTAATTTTGTGTGCATTAAATCAACTTATTTTGGATGGATTATCATTTCTCTGGTAGAAAACTACATACTCACATGATTATAACTTGAAAATTCATAATTAGTTTTTTGAATAGTTCACCTATCCTACATATTTACCCATATTTTTAATGAATTCTTAGTCCTCTCAAAAAAAAAATTGTATGAGATTCCCACGAACTTATTAACAATGATTTTTTTCACTTTTTTTGACAGTAAACAGTTGAAACTACAAACAGTTGCAGTTTATTCCGAATTGCGTCATTCATAGAAATATTTAATGAAACGCAAAACACAAGATATTAAATTAAATATTAAAAGCTATTAAGAACATATGTTTATTATCACTTGTAATAATCTATGCAATGTCACAGTAATAAAACTACCACATCTTGGTATATAAAAAACCATTGAATATTAATTAAGAAAATTTATTATTTATATATCTTGTTTATTTGTTTTATGGGCACACCTGTAAATAAATAAAAATCGAATCTAATACGCCATTGATTTAAACACATTCCTTTTAATTTAACAGATACAATTTGAATAAATTTGAGCGTTTGTCATTTGAAAAACAATACAATAATTGATAATCAATTATCAATACGTTAATAGTGTATTATATTCGATGAAAAGTAATTAAATGCATTTGGTACTCACCAAAACAAACAACCGCAATTGATATCGATGTTTCAATTTGGTGATGAGCTAACAGGATATTATAATGATGATATGGTAATCAATCGTGCAAACGCAACACTTCACCAAATAGAGCACTTCTGAGACACCAAAAAAAAAATATGATAGACAAACTTGTCACTGAAATTGATTATTTGAAAACACACTCAGCAAGTTTTCAGTATTATGTAAAACTTATAAACAAGTAGGTACTGTACAGGACACTTCTATAATATTATTAAAACTGAGCGATAAGAATTCAATGTTTATTATGAACTGATTTGATTAAATTATCGTTATAATTTTGATTGATTTTTCAATGAAACGGTATACGTAATGGAGCACGCGTACATTTAAAATAGTATAAAGAATTGTTACCTGGCGCGAGTCGCACCACACTCACGGAGGTTCGATTATCACTAACAGAGCCAAGCTAATATGAAACACATACAATACAATACAAATCTGCAAAACGGCGCAAGGTGTGGAGATGAGAACATTAAATACATATTATTAGTATCACATAAAGAACATATATGTAAGTAATATTCAAAGATACAATATTAAAGATTGATAATATATACCTATGTAAATCGTATCTTTTTGTTATCATTTACTTATTAGATCACGTGTTTCCTTATTTCCTGTATTATTTATTGATTAGTATTGTGACTTTTTTATTATAACAAACGAATGGAGAAGCGTGAAAACTGTTAAAATAATATTTTTATTTGACAATTTATTGCATAAACGTGTCTATATGTTGAATTTTGTTGACTGATTACAAAATGTATGCGTATGTATAGTAAATTAATTCATTCATATTCTATAATGTGCATATAAAAAATTACACAATATTGAAATGTAAATTTCTCTCAGCCACTTCTTTATGAAGACCTCATCCACTTCTTTCTATACTCAATGATCATGAGAGATCTGGATTTAGTTTATACAAACATACGTACGTTACTAAGTCATCTCTCCATCTCAATGGTGAGAATATGTTAAGACTTGACAATTCAAATATTATTTCTAAGTCAAAGATGCCCGTGAAGATTTATATTTCTTTTATCTGCTTAAAAATATAACATAATTCTCTTAGGGTTAAATAATTGAGAAAAAACTTCAAACATTATAAATTTGCAGTAATTCAATACCACAAATGAAGGAAATGCCATTATCTCCCACATTACTTTTCAATCAAATGATAACTTTGCTATGTACACAACGGTAACATTGTCTATCACGTCACGTATAATAAATAATACTGTAATGCCTATGTAAAGTTTAGCAATCTCAATGCGTGTTAAAGTCATTGTCATTGGCGCCTGTTGTGGGTTACATCCCATGAAACTAAACACCAACTAACTCAGTTCATCCTCCACATGACACGCTGAGGAATTTGCAATTGATCATTCCACCACTCCTTCGCACACACTCCTCACCATCACATCGCATCGCCAACCCACTGATTCTGATCAGCGACGCTAATCTGAATATCCTCCTTAGCAAATAACCCACGCTCTTTTAGGTATTTATCGACTGTCGACATGGATTTTGCTGATGTGTCCCTGACTTTGCTTGATATACAAAAATGTAATGTGTAGGTCTTATTTGAGATAAACACATTTACTAAAAAGAAATCGATGGTAATCTCGATTGACAGAAGCACTTCAAAATATATTTTATACCAGATTATTAATCAATAATAATTTATTATTCGTGTGGACTTTTATATTAGTAAAATATATTTTATAAGGACGTCTTAAAGTAATTAATAGTTACACTACCCAGATTTATGTTCAACTGATATTGTAGGACAAAATATTTATACCCAGTTTGCTTATAAATGGACAATAGAAAAAATTCAATCATCAATAATTATTGAGTCTTATATTTATTTATTTAATATAAAAAAAATATTAATAAATTGTTTATGAATAGTGGTGTACCTACCTACCTATGTATTTGTTATATATGGTTTGTTTTATGGAAATGCTCTTTTCCATTTTGTAGAAAAAGTTTCTGTTATATTATTTAATAAATAGATTTTGCTCCTGTAATCTTGAGAGAACTTGTCAGTTTAATTTCTTTTTGTTAATGATTACTTGTATTCTTTTTTTTATATCACATCAATAATTGTGTGTGTGTGAGTTACTTTAATGATAACACCAATGTATAAATTATATGTATAGGTATGTAGGTATATATTTTGCAAATGGCAATTTGCCGTAAATTGAATGATAAATAAATAAATTGCCATGTATTTAGCAGTCATCATCTTTATATGCAAACGACCCCTGAATGTGGACCTGTAATACAGCTAGAATTTCATATATTTTTTATTAATAGACATTTGTCCTTGCCATCGCTTGAAAAAGACAGTCCTCAAGAATATGGCTTACTGTCTCATCTGGATGTGTGAACATAATAGATGTTTTTATTACAAAAAGTATCGATCGTGTTGTAAAATTCATCGTCCTTACATTTCCATCTCTTCATTCAACACCCATAAGCAAGGAAGTAATAAGATTATTGAAATTTTATGAGATTATTGATCGATGTAAGACAGCTGATGCTATGTATTATATTATTGATCGATTCAATTAATTATAAATACGAGTACACAACACACATTATATACAAAGTTCATATTATTAGCATTGTCTTGTATATTTACATAAGAATTGTAGTTTATTAAATTAGTGCGCGGGCGAAGGATAAAGCCATAAAATATTACTAATATAATAACAATAAATATACCTCTGTCGTACACCTGTGGAGCAAGAAATATTCAATACCTTAATGGAACAATGTCACTTTGCTTGGCCCATAAGGGGATTAAAATGTAAATAATTAGAATAAAATAAATTACGAAAAGATCTTCAAAACTCCATAAGATCATAAAAACACTTTGAAACCATAGTGGAGCAGATATGAGAAATTAAACTTACATTCGCCTTAAATTCAAATAACTTCAAAATGATAAGTTATTTACTTCCGATGGTCGAACAGTCCTTCATTGGCCTACAATAAATTTCCAAGCCTTTCTATCTTAAGCAGTGGATTGCTAGTCGCCTTTAGCATTTAGCTCATCTAGATCTCGGTTGATGTTATCAAATAGTCTTTGTCTTGATCTTCTGCCCTCAAAATGATTATCTAACGCACTAGGTAAGGATTAACAATAAATTGGACTTCTAACATTTCAAAAATTAAACAAAATTTTGCGTTTTCGAAAACACTACCCTACTAGGATATAAAATGCTTTCAACGTTATCACTTCATAAAGTAAGAGAACACAAAGTTAAAGAAATGTGTATAATATGTGGTAGATTTGTATTACGAGTATAATATGCGTGATCAGGCAAAGACATGATCCACAAAAGGACAGCAGTAATTTCGTGGGACGTAAGAGCCCACGACATCCAAATGATGCGGAATTCTCCTTATATAGGAAGCGAAGGCTAGTGATATGAGGTCGCTGAAGTCGTGTTTTTAGACACAATCATTACTCGAATAGTACGGTATTGAATTGTACGTATTTAGATATTTATATCTTGAAATATGTTATATCGCTTTATGGCGCTACATCAACTATGCAATATTTTAAGGTTCATTTGTATACTGACTGTTAAAGCCAAATTACGTGTATTGTTCTAAGTAAATAAATGAATAACAAATGGAATGTTTCAAATTCAAATTATAATTCCATCCCTCTTTAATTTTACTATACAAATGTTTTCAGTTTTAATTGATATCTATGTGAATAACAATTTATGTGACCATGTACGTTAAGTACCTACGTTTTAATGTTGAAAATACTACTACTACTATACCATCACGGCATATCCCAGTTGTTGTATGTTGAAGCAATATGTTGAAAATACGCGTATGTATTATTATTTGTATTTAATTATTTACCATTATGGAGCAATTATACGCTAAACTACATTCCCATTAATCTATCTTTCAACAAACCCTAATAATGACAGAAAAAATACAACCGAGAATAAGTAGTAGAAGTGTTGGAAAATCTCAGTCTAGATTGTCGGCTGATGTATGGAGGATCACTTACTTGACAAATGTTGCCGAAGCAAGCCCGGAAAGGAAAGGATTGGAAAAGGGGATGCATTTGTCCAATGATGAACCCTAAATAGCTGAAAAAAAACCCAAGTGATGTCTTAATAGGCACACCAAAAATAATCAATCCTTGTAGTTTTTTACCAGAGATGTGACGTATTTCAAATAAAAGTATTTAAAATACAAATACAAAATACAAAATACGTATTTGTATTTTGTATTTCAAATACCTTTTTGTAAAAAGTATTTTGTATTTTATTTGAAATACTTTTTTTGAGTATTTTGTATTTTACACAAAATACTTTTACAAAATACCTTTTTATTGTTTGAAACAAAATTCTGCCATTAACTGATATGCGCGTACGCAAGCTTTTTTTGCCAATTTGTTGAATTACAAATACAACGTTTCCATTAGAGTACTCCATGTTTGAGATATACACACATAATAATGATGATTGAACAAATTATACATGACGCCGTTTAATGTTTCATGGCCATTTCAAGGGCGCTGTGATTTCTCCTGAATGGTAGCATTTTCAATTTTGTCTGAAGGCAATCTATTCCAGGCAGATGACGCTGCGACTCTGTTTCTTCTTTCTGCAAATTTAGAGGTATTTGCCCTTTTGAGTTCAACGAGTTTAAGAAGCTAATCACAGCCTTCGCCACACATTTTCGTCAGCGGAACAGCTCAGTGGGTGGTGTGCTGCCTTGTGGACAGTGAGACACAGTTTAAACACCACTATCTCTAGGACTCACAGTTAGTGTAGACTTCTTAGTAGTGAAGTTATGTGGCAGCTCTTATTCTCTCTGTAAATTATCCGGAGGCAATTACATTAAAAACCATCTGAAGACGATAAGGAAGATTACAAGACAGTAGTCCATACGATTTCAGATTTGGATTATCCATTCTGATTTATTTTGCAGCCCAAGTCAGGAATTCTCTTACCTGCTTGATGATACTCAATCCATTTATGACAATTTTCGGCTTATCTCTTCTAACAACCGTACATTTTGTCATGAATTAATTATTTTTTTTTTATTTTGACAGTTCTTCCTAAGGCTCATCCTCATTGTCTGCAGGCAATGATATATCGAATCATGTAAACCCTTTCTCCATTTATGTATACTCTTGTCCAGTTTTTCATTCATCAATGGTATTCACCAATTGTCTGCAAGCAATGCTATATCTAATCATGTCAACCCTTTCTCCATTTATGTATACTTTTGTCCAGTTTTTAATTTCTTTTTCATTCATCAATGGTTTAAATATTAAATACTTTTGTCTTACACCTTGTTCGACTATTTGTAAAAAGTATTTTAAAAAGGTATTTTAAAAAAGTATTTTGAAAATACGTATTTTGTATTTTGTATTTAAATACCATTTTGAAAAAGTATTTAGTATTTTGTATTTGAAATACAAAAATTCAAAAGTATTTGTATTTTGTATTTAAATACTTTTTTGGAAGTATTTTGCACATCTCTGTTTTTTACTACGCGATCTTATTATGAAATGTCCTTATCGCACATCTCGAAGTACCTACTCTATAGATACTGATTTACATTGAGCGAAGATCGGCCATGGCTTCATTTAAAACACCTTTTTTATACGAATTATTGGGTAAATATTTATTATCTATTTGTTTAAATAGGTTGACATTCTGGCTGTTTAAGTAAATGATTAGCATTTTTCTATTATAAACAATAGCAAACACATGACTCAAATGATTTCATTGTGAATTTTATGTTTAAAAAAAAACACTCAGCATTTCAAATACAGAACTTCTATATGAATATTTATGATTATTTGTTGTTTCGTATAAAATAGTAGGAATATGAATGTCTTATTTTGCTTTGTGTGTAGGAAATTAAGAAATTTCAATGAAAAAGCATATTTTATAAGTTTCAAATAAAGTAAATAGTAGCTATATAAATCCATATGACACCTACAATCTACATTCTGGAAAATATAATTTTAAATTCATATGTGTATTTATTTAATATACTTTACATTTTTTATTTATATATACATTAAATACAATATTTTACACTGACTAATTAATAATTTTTCACTTCCAAAATTGAGCAGTGCTCGTGCTTTGAGAGATTATAGGGTTTCTTTTATTTAATAAATTCAGATAATAAAAACAATACCAATGTAACATAATAACAATAAATCATCACATTTATCTATACAATTTTCTGTACATTTAGATAAGATATCACAAAAATACACAGCACTCGACATCTTCTCATCCGAATAGAATATAAACCAAAATTAATAAAAATCATTTGAATTAGGATTTCAAGCTTTTTAAGCCAACAACTTCTCTTTTATTTTTATTTATTTATTAATCAATAGACGGCATAAGCCTTTATACAATACATAATATTAATTAATACATAATAACAGTTCTTATAGTTAACAAAAAATCGATTAATAATAATAATATTTGGCCAGTACAAGTTCTCTTGCATAATAGATTCACTGGTGTGAAAGTTTTCTTTTTCAAATTTAAATAATTATATTTTTTTAAATTCAAATATTTATTAAAAAATACTCAACTAGGTATTTATAATCCCATATTTAAAATTATTTCCATATTATTTATTATATTCTTTTGCTGTAAACTGTTTAAAGTCGCATTTCAAAAAGAATATGAAAATATGTAGGTATACCTAATACATAGAGAACGAGTTTTTCGCTGTATTGAAATGTCTGTATTAATAATAATACTTGAATATTAACATCAAATTTAAAAAGTATAACGAGGATTAATAAAAATATATTAAACCAACATTTATATACGAATACAATAATTTAAATCATCGAAAAGCGCGAATACCAATTTGGCACTTTCTCATCTTGTCAACTTGTATTGAAGCTTCAAACCATGTAAAATAGTATGTCTACTATAAAATTGTCTCACTACCTTCATCGCATTATCAAAATAATATAAAAAATAAATATTTATTTATTTATCACTTGTACACGGCGCCGGCATGAGCATATAGGTAACAAAGAAAAAACAATTAGACAGACAAAATTAATAAAATGTGAATTACAAATTTACAAAATAAGTACTAATACCGATTTTTTTTAAATACATACACAATCACCTAATTATTATGATATGTTGAGCAAAATCTAAATGTACGTATGTCGGATGATTTATTCAGCGGCGTTTCATGGAGCATCCATCTCAAAAGATGAGTGTAAGAAAAGAATAACTAATCTTATTAATTCTCGTGTTACTTATGTGTAGATGGCATATTCATCTTACAGAAAAGTTATGGCAAGATTTGAATGATGGGGCAATGTATAATTGATTACAAAAATATTTTACTGAATTATTATTGGTTGTATGTATATATAGTAAGGCATGAATTTATATTACACTTGATCACTTGATGTATTATAAGTAATATCTACTAGATGTAAGTAGGTATGTATGTACGTTATCAATATCTAGTGTGTTGTGTTGAGTGTAGGCTGTAGTGATCTTTGTTCACTCTGATCTAGATATCCCACGCTACTTCCCTACCTGACACATAATATTACACTACAACCTCTATGTCAACTCAATATTGACTGAAAAAATGTTTTTTTACTCGTGTTGGACTTAAAAGATGATCAAATTAATTATTCAGAATGGAGACCATGGGAGAAAAAGAGAAGTACAATAACGCCACAAAATAGATGGATGGATGACAGTTTGCAAATGGTGGGAAAAAGAAGGTTCACTGGAGATAAAAAAAATGGAAGAATTTGAAAGAGGCCCATATTCAGGAGTCCATAGATAAAGGCTAGCAGTTAATATATAAATACTCGTGTCAGACGTAGATCTCTCCAGTATAAAGCCTATTGGGCAGTATCTGAAGAATCGTGAAAAATAATGCTCATTGCGCTTGTGAAATGGGCTATAAGTTAAATTAAAGCTCATTAGAAATAAATTTAATTAAATCACAATTACATAGTGCGTTACTACAAATATAATTATATGCCAAAAAAAATCTTGCACTCAGATCTTTCGATCCTGTGGCAGTAAAAGCCAGAAACTTGCAATCTTGTAAAATTCAAAAATATTCAATTATCATTTATAACACATAATCAAAGATTGAAGAATTGAGAAATACCATCGATGCTGAATGTATAAAGCTTTCAGAACATCCTACATTTTCCTATGTAAATTTGACGTTTGTGAAAATTTGAGAAGAAAAAAGTAAATAATAAGACCGATAATTTTTTATACAGAAAACGTAGTGTAGAGATCATTTTAATGAATTCTTTTATGTACAAATAGTAATATACTTATTATGGGACACACTGTTGTATCCAACTCTATACTTACTATGAATGATAGACATTATTATTAACATAATGTATGAATATCTATGTATGTAGCATTATTGCGGCTTGCTATGTAAGGCAACTTGTCTTTATGTAGTTCACACTATAGTGTATTTATATAATATGTATGCATTTCATTATATTGTGTTATATCTCGCAGCAGCTCGCAGTACGAGTACACATAATAATATATCCAAATGAATCTACACAATAGTTTACTTTATCTTACTCATTTCTCAATCAGGTTAATTATAACATTAGGTATATATTTTATTGGACTACCAGCATATATAACCAAGGCACTCCTCACAGGAGCACTGGCTGAAAACGAGCCTCTTCGGCGTGAGTGATCCTGCGACTCAAAACAGATAATTTACCTATCTACGGCGGAAAAGAAATATTGCTAGCTTGATGAAATCCGCACTCTTGAGACAGTCCTGAGATCGTAAAACAGCGCCAATGAAACAAATCATCCACCATCATTATCGTCCATTTAGAGCGATTCACCGCCATAGTTTAGTCACCTCTTCTTTGATCACTCATAAATCAGTGGATGCCCTCTAAGCCTAAAATAGAATAGTCACTTCATCCTACGAGATTTCTAATACTCTCATATTGCTGGCTTAGAAGGAATCAATACTACTGTAGAGATGTTTTTAACTTGTTTCCCAACAATCTTAAACATTTTGTTAATTACTCCAATAATTTGGATTTTATGAGTTTTCCAAGCGGTTATGCAAACAACATCTTAAAATAGGTAGGTCTCCTTCACAGAGATCCTTGTCCATTGCTACTCCCAATACCTCTGGTCACTGCAAACCAACTCTTTCAACACCTGCCCTTGCCAATCAATTTGTTATTTATACCATCACGGCATATCCCACAACTGGGGTAGCCAGCAGACCAGCCACATATATAACAAACACGCAAACTGTCCCCTCAGTGTCAACAAAATAATAGGACATTCTGAACAACAATCACAACTTTGAGATGTAAAATGTCTTTATATTTTCAAACCCCTACCTTTTACGTGGCACTCGAAAACTTTATTTTGCTGTTTTATTTACAAAGTATTTTATTAATTAATACATTACTTTCTATAAACATATAAAGATCATTTATTTATTTTATTTTGTAACATCTGCAAGCAAATACTACTAACCTGAAATGTAGGAGTAACTAACTATGTAATAGTTTGCGACAACTTGTAGGTAAGTAGGTATGTGTGTAATAAAAATCATATTTTTAATGCGCACTTGCGCAGTAGTTAATTGTGATTGATTTACTAATTAATGTATGTATTAATATGTATGTATTTAATTATTATTATTGATTTATATTGTAAATTGATATGCATCTAATTGTTCAGACATATTAAGCATTATGAAGAAATTTATGAGAATAATTTTCAATACTAAATTCAAGATATCTTGAATTTAGTATTGAAAATTCATCTGACAATTAATTTCTAGTTTTGGGCACTCTATAAGTACGTACAGTAGTCTTGAAAAAGACCTTTTAGTCGGTCTTGAGAAAGACCCTGTGTTTATGCCCGACATTTGCGGTAGGTTTCAATCAGCTGGGGCGTTAAAGGGCGATGACAGGCGTCGATGAGTGAGGGTTTCGTGGAGGCAGCAGGCGTCGATGAGCGAGAGTATATAAATATGTAGGTATTTTAGATATAAGAATGTTGGGATCCCTCAGACTCTCAAAAGTTAGAAGAAAGTCATAGGGAAGATCTGCATCCAAACATGGACCATAAATGGTCATGAAAGAACAAGATGTAGGTATAACTCTGAATATTTACTAAAGCGCAAATAATATGAATGAATGGAAATATTATCCTATCGTTTTTGTTGGTCCAAAACACGAATAATTTTAATTTACTTCCTTTACTGCCATCTATGTAAGAATTGGAAATATATTTTATCAATTAATTGTTACACCAAAAATTCATAGATGGCACTCAGTCGGTATCTGTATTCGCTATTTCGCTTGAATTATTCCTGATCCGTCTACTTCGCTATAATAAATATTAACGATTAAATAATAATAATTATATAATCGGTAATATCCAAATACTTTCAGAATTAAAATAATTATTTATTGATAAGATAAATTCAATGTATTCAAATAAATTATTATTTATCAGTGATTGTGTATTACAAGTGCTGTGATTAAATAAAAAAGGATTAAAAAAATAAATACTAGATACTTATACTTTTTATTATATAATATATTAAAAATATAAAATATACACAATATGGTAACCAAATATATTTATTATAATATGTATGTAATAAAATTATGTACTTACATGTTTTTTAAAAATTCTTTTACATTTTTTTTTCATATTTTTTAATGTGTTGTACTTTATTATTATTGGAACAATGATTCACCAATATTTCAATATTTCATTAATCATAAATAAATTTCAAAAATCATATCTATTTACATTTTCGAATTTACACTAATTTACACTAAATAATTTAAAAAAAATATAAATGAGAGGAATGTTAGATACAGCCGTTGATTTACACATAAATTAAATTATTTGCAGAAAACTTAGCGATGAATGTATGGCCAAGTGATTCTCCAATATGTTGTTATTTACATCTTGCTCATTTTTTTTTAATTTTAAAATTGTATAAAATGTACTTTTTAATCACAATGGCAGTCTTCTTCGTCCAAGCATTTGAGTTCTTTATATTTCCGATACGTAAACAGAAAGCAGACTATATTCACCACATAAGTGCCCACACACACTATACAAAAGTCTTTCAGCACTGAAACAAGGATGTAAGCCAGGTAGACAGACACAGCTACCGACATAAACGAAAGTAAGAATTGGAAACGAGCCACACATGTGTTGTCCGTTAGAGCTAAAATCATTAAAACACAAATATTATTAACTATATTTCCATGAGGAGAGATGTAGGAAACCTTCGATCAAGAATGACTGAAAATTAATTGAAAATGAGCAATAATTTTATGAATTGATAGAAAAAAAACATTAATACTGAATACATGAAAGTGATTAACATGTCGATATAATGAAAACAAAATTGTTTTTAGGTTTTACTATGATTTATTTGTTAAATAAGTTACCAGGTTTCGACCTATGAGGTCATTGTCAAATAGGTCGAAACCTGGTAACTAATTTAACAAATGAATCATAGTAAAACCTAAAAACAATTTTGTTTTCATTATATCGATATAATGGAGTTTTACAAAATCAACGTCGACTCAATCAATGATTAACATGTATTCTTTCCCTGTCACAAATGTGGCAGTCAGTAGACTTGCTGCATGTAATGAACATACAAGTTGACCTCTCACAAGGTCTCTGCGCCAATTGAGTAACCTCTTTCCAAGACATTTCTAGCGCAATAATGTCGTATGAATGGCGTATTGTAAAAGAGGGACGAGCCCGGGCCATCGGAACTCTTAAGGGGTATATATATGACTATACATGCAAGAGATATTTTTATACATTCATAATGATAAATTTACCAGTGAGAGATTATTAATTTTGTTCTCAATAGTACATTTTTCAAAACATTCTGATTTACATTACACAAATACATTTTTAAAATTCACATTTTGTTTTTTAATTTTTAAAACTACATTTAGTTATAATTTGTCACATAAGATAAATATTTATTTATGTCATCTCTTCTAGTTAAAAAGACGTAGGTTACGAGCTCTTTATAGATGTCAGATTCAAAAGTTGTGATTAGTTGGAAACATATTTTAGGTAGACACATTTTTTATACTTTTCGAATTGGAAAATGGTGTATTTTGACATAATATTTAACTAAATATTATTCAGTATGTCAACCGAAATATAAACGGAATGACAGGGTATTTTAAAAAAAATCTGACTTTTGCACAGCATTATTAATCAAGTCACGCCACCATAATGCATAAAGTATTCCAGTATACTATTCACAAGGAATCAAGAGACATGTCTTTCTCTTAAGACGACGAAATAAAGCTCTCAAATAAACCTATTATTAGGATAGAAACCTATAAGCTTTATACATCTGGATTTCAATGAATCAATATGACATGGAACACTTCTTCAAAACACATGCGTGCTGTACCGAGATTAAAATGTTAAGATGGATGTGCGGGGTCACAAGGCTTGTGGTATGCAGAATATCTCTGATAAGATACAGGAGAGCAGATTGCAATGATACGGCCATGTGGCCAGGAGACCACCTAAGTATGTAGGCAATAAAGCACAATGTATCGAGCTTACCACCAAGAGGCCAAGAGTATGACCAAAGCGCAGATGGTGTGAAGTAGTAAGACAAGACATGCGTAACTAATGCTTCTCTAGAGGATGCACTCAACAAAACCAAGTGACGAAATTTAACAAGAAAGGCAGACATCACCACCATGTGGAACTAATAAGTGCCCAAGGAGAAGAAAATTTCAATGAATCAATATAAATGTGCCTATCTAGATAGTAACAAATTTCATAATAGCATACATCAAAAATGAATATCCATAATATCTAAGTCTTTATACTTACTCAGTAATCCTAATAATGAATAGAAGAGAACTCCATAAGCTGCATTGGGCAAACTAAAAGGTGAATCATCTTTTAACACTCCAAATCCTTTTGAATGTCTGTAAATAGAATAAATTAAAAGTAAAGAAGTTAGCACCAATATTGAAATATTATTGATTTGCATAAATATTAAGTACATACACAGATACTGACAAAAGTTCAGTGAATCGTTAATCTCCCAAAGGCCTAAAATATCCTCACAAAGACTATTTAAAACATTTTTTCTTATACAAAATATGTATTGGAAAATATATTTATGTAAGTTTGCAAATGTGGTTAATTTTTGTACATTCATTGTCTTGGTGCAGTAAAAACAAAAAAATATTAAATACATTTAACGCAACATTCCTTGAAACATTTTTTGTTATTCGATACAAAATTGCTAACAAATAATAAATAAATACATAATAACAATAGAAATAGTGTTGACTTTATCAATTAAGATAAATATTATGTATTACACACATCACATGATTATCACTCGCAGATGAATGGATGTTCTTAATGAGAGTAGAATACAGTAAAGTTAGTTTGATCAAAATTATTATGTAAATAGATGGTTTGGGCACGTGGAAAGAATGAATGAGAACAGAATGACTAAGAAGAGTGTTGTGGACAGAATGCGCGTGAATAACTACGGTGGTTTGGACATGTTGAACGAATGAACAAGGTAAGAATGACAAAGAGAATATACTTGTCTGAAAGAAAGGGTGTGAGGAAGCGTGGGCGTTCGAGAACCACGTGGCTTGATCACGTGGATCAAATTCTCAAGGACGGCCGCGTGTTAAGAGGAACCGACGTGCGTGTATGATAAACTGTATGAATGTGGAGAAAGCGAAGGAAGTGTGTAAAGATAGATCTGTTTGGCGTTCCGTTCTCTCTGCCTACCCCACTTAGGACACGGCGTGAGGGTATAGTATAGTATAGATGACTAACGCCCGTATTCACCAAGAAAAACTGAGCGTTCGATCAGCTCAAATTACGATCAACGTCAAAATTGGTATTCACCAACATATTTTAGGCTCCCTCAGCGTGATTTGAGTGAAAATTTCCCTCAAATTTGATCGGCCAATTGAGGTGGATTAACTTTTGCTCAGCGTCGATCTGTCAAAATTATTCTATAATGTCCGCCATACTTGTTTCGTATTGTTGGCGTTTTATTTACAATTTATTGAATATATTTTTATAGGCGGCATGTAATAATTTATATATATGTATATTTATAAATAAATTATTTAATTAATTAATTTATTTATTTATTTATAATGACATATATGGCACAAGGCCATTAAACATATACAAAAAAATCACAAATAGTTCGATGCAATACAACAATCCTTTCAATCGCAGTCGCACTTTCTTATCACACATAAAAGGCACCGTCAACGTAGGTCAGACTTCTGGGAACCATAGAGGACAGCTCGCTAACTTTAGAAAAGCACATTAGTTCTCTTGTCAGTGCTTGTTTCTTTCAGCTGCGGCAAATTGGGATGATAAAAAGATGTCTCACATTAGACGCTAAGAAGTCACTAATTGTGGCTCTGGTAATATCCAGACTAGGATATTGTAACAGTATTTTAGTGGGATTACCCGCTTGTCAGATCGATAGGCTGCAATCAGTTTTGAAGTCCGCTGCACGTGTTATCTTTGGAGTACAAAGGTGTACACGTATGATTCCACTTTTAAAGCAATTTCATTGGCTACCAGTGGAGACTATAGTGCAGTCCAAAGTGTGAATGTTAGTTTATAAGGCACAGAATGAGAATGCCCCAGTTTATATTGCTGAATTGTGCAGGTTGAAATATCAAGAAATGAGCCCGCAGAGGAGAATTTTAACTAATTATGGGGATAGAGCCTTTTGTGTGGCGGGACCCAACCTCTGGAATGGATTGCCTCGCTAGCGTAGGCAAGCTGCAGATCTTAAGACATTCAGAAAGGCTCTAAAAACCTTATAATTTACTAATTACTATTAAATATTGTATTCTGTTTTTTATTACTGACGTGGACACATATTGTATCCAAAACATTTAATTTAATTCAACATAATGTGTCTTCTGACATGGATGCTGTTGTGTATCCGAGATTCTATATAATGTGGATGTAATGTCCTAGAATTGATTAATTGTTCAGTATCATTGAGGTGCTTTGGCACGTTAACGACACTTTAATGTTGTCCAATAATAATATTTATAATAGTTCTACCTTCGACTAAACATGTTACAGATTACTTACTAAACAACATGAATATTTTTTATTTATTTATCGTATAAATAGCTTATGCCTTTTACAAATAAATATAAACAAATACAACAATAGTAACAAGATTTTTATTTATAATTTTTCATATTGTACATATCTATGTTATAAAATACCACGGATAGTGTAATAGTTCAATATTGCAAGGAATTAAAATTATTTCTTGATGGTAAATTACTGTGTATTTTAGTTATATACGGAGTATTTCAGTTATTTTTCAATCCTTGTTTATAATTTCTTTTTAATTTTAACTTCACCGGCAAACTACTTTGACAACAATGCATGATTCGATTAAATGCTAGCTGTCAAATCAACTGCTATCAAAGTTATATCTGTTTAAGTTCAAGTCTTGATTTTGTATAAATAAAGGAATTTGTAAATATTTAAAAAATAAACATATAATTTTTTAAATGATACATATATTTTTTAAATGGCTTATTATTATTTTTATTTGTATAATTATCAAAAATATACTTTTTAGCTACTTTAATGGCTGTTTCCGTAAATAAATGTCAGTTTCATTTCATAATATTTACATTGTATCCATGGATACGCACGATCAAATTCGACTCAGCTAAGCATTGTAAATTTTCGTTGGTGAATACCTATCTACGTTGAGGAATGCTGAGGGAGATTTAAGCTGATCGTTTGCTCAGCTGATCGTTCGCTCAGTTTTTCTTGGTGAATACAGGCGTAAGAAGATTTATTTGGCTGAGAGGAATGGTGCGCGGAGACGGGGACGTCCGAGGATTAAATGGCGAGATCATTTAAATCAAATCCTACAGGACGCTCATGTGTTGAGCACATTGAACAGGAGAGCATGCATGAGGAATTGTATGAGTGACGGAAGCGCAAGATGTATGCAAGGATAGATAGGAAGTGGCGCTCAATCCTTTCTGCCTACCCCGCGAGGGAAGCAGCGTGATAGTATGTATGTATGTACCTATATATTCCTTTTTAATGTGCCTTATTAAAATTAATGTGTAGGACTAAAGTGAGTAGGTATATAATTAAGTGAAAAATGTAGAAAATAGTTTAATTAAAATTGATGAGTGTTTAATACTTACTTTGATTTAAACACCTTTGTACAGGTCACATGCTCAGATATATCGCACATGGCTCTATAATCCTTATTCTTATGTATTTGGTTTTCCACACTAAGTGCATATATTGAGAGAAGAATTCCCACAAAGCATGCACTTAAGATTACCATATTCATACGTTGAATACATCTGTTCACCATTGTGATTCAATTTTATTTAAACTTTACACTTCAACTTGACAATTTTGAGGAATTTTGACCAAACTGTAACCGGTTACCTGAAATTTGTAAATGCAGATGTATAAAATTCAAAGTCCATCAAGAATAACAATATAATCTACTACTATACCATTACGGCATATCCCACAAAGGTGTAGCCAACAGATCAACTATATGTAAAAAACACGCAAGCTGTTTTTTCCATGCCAACAAAAAATTAAGACAATCAGGATGGGTGACAATCCTTATCCTTGAATTTAAGTTGTAAAAAGGAGAAAAGATAAAGTAACAAATTACAAAATCCAAACAGACACATCTCTTATCATCCCATAACACAAATAATGTTGGCCCACATACACAATGAGTATTGAGTAGTGAGTGCCTATTAATTTATAAAAATAGACAACAGGTTTTTATATCCTTTTTATATTGTCTCTACATTAAGGTCATCCTACTCTGCACATCCCATTGGCTAAAAGCTGTAATGATGTGCAAAGTATCTTTAAAGAGAATGATTATAATTTAGGTCATCCAATCTTAACTATTTTAATACAATAATAAATTGAATAAATAGTGAAAAGAATATTTCATAGTAAAATACTAAATATTAATACGCCACATAATAAAATAATGTGAATTATTAAATTTAAAACGTAAAAAATATATAAACTTACAAAGATGTTGTTTCCAAGGAAATGAAATAAATAAAAGAACAATCTAAGAGATTTTAAATTATAGAACAATAAACAAACATTTTAAATACTGTCAGCAGCGCCAGACCTCCTGAGTCTTCTGACACATGACATTGCTTCGTTATATTATTCGTTGTCAAACTGGCAACCTCTGTACTCTGTACATAGTTCATGTATCAGCGACATCTGTTGTACCATCTAAATAATAACTTGCAAGGCAAAAATGATTGACCGAAAAACTGCTATAATGGTTTGAACATCAACTACATTAGATAATATTGTAGAGATTATTAATATAATATAATGGATTACAATCCATTGGATTGGTCTGCAACGATTTTGGATTTTCTTCTCCATGCCTCCCTATTCTCAGCCAGCTGAAGTCTTCAGCCCTACGTATGAGGGTATAATATTACAATAATTATTTTATTAAAGGACAATCTTTGATTTACTATTACTACCATTACATTCCCAATAGATGTGAATCTTATCTATATTTTTTTGTTGAAATTAAATTCTCACAATAAATCAAAAATGATAAAGATTATTGAACGGATATAGGAAACATACAAGTTAATACATCTACTACTACTTCTATACCATCACGGAATATCCCACTAGTGAGGTAGCCAGCAGACCAGCTGCATGTAATAAATATGCAAGCTGTTGTTATCTTCGTGCCAACAAAAAATCATGACATCCAGGATAGGTGGCAAACCTCTGTGCTGAATTTAAGTCGTAAAATTACTTTATTTTTTCTAACACCTGCCAGTTAGTATTTTCTTTAAGAATATTTTGAGGCGGGTTGACCAACCCTTGCTCTACAGCTTCGGATTTTGACTCCAATACCTCCCATTATTACCTCTAGCTAGGCAATAAGGTCACCAATTGCTCGTGATTGGTGACCTTATTATTATTTGAATTTGGCTTCACCAGTGACACGTGGTGTCCATGTGGCGGGGGTGACCAGTACGCAGACACTCCTCACCTTTTATGATGTGAAGAGTTGGTCATCAATGCTAGAAACTTTGACATTTTTCTAATTTTCGTGTAGGTATGTGGGGAGAACCAGAAAAGAGCTTCTCAGACGACAGGGTCACCCTCCTGTTGACTGGTTTGCTCGTCTATAGGTACGACTTGATATTTTGTGGTGGCACTTCGGGGCGACTGTGCTGAGCTCTCTTTTCTTTTATATTTTGTGTTTGTCTTTTCTCCACACAGGAGATGGGTTTTGTTCCCTGTTGTCCTTTATGAGTATGTAACGTGTGCACTTGCTTGGTATATTTTGTAGCCATATGTAGGCACTCATATTTTTTTTAGGTAATAGTTTATGTCCTTAGTAACTGAAAGATAGACTTGTAGAAGATAGGTATGTATACTTCTATGTATAAAAAGATCATAAAAATATACATTTTGTGTACATATGTGTGTCATCCTCGGTGTGGAATTTTCTACCAAGGGTGCATCAAGGGAAATTATGTTTCAAGTATGGAAACCCATAAGATCGGCTTCTGGCCCACTTTTGAATAAAAAGAAACTTTTGTTCTAGGCTGACAAGAGTTCTAAACGACACGAGCACTGTGGGCCTAGTCAAAACACATTTAAGCGTTACGTTTTCGTTTCGTTTTCGTTCAAACGCGGACGACGTTTCGGGAACGCGTCAATTTTCGGGGCTAAATTACACAAGTAGCTCCGAAAATTGACGCGTTCTCGCAACCTCGTCTTGTTTGAACGAAAATGTAACGCTTAAATGTGTTTTGACTAGGCTTACAGTAGGCCTGTTTTTGAAACATAAAGGAGTAAGTGGTGGAAACTCCTCCCTTAATGTATGCATAGAGGTATTATTTATTGAAGGATATATTTTATTCTTCATTTATTTATAACCATGGCGTGAGCCATTTACGCCTTAAAATGTGTTTACATAAAAAATTATTAACATATAAGTACCTATGTCAAAGGGAAAAAATACACAAGTCAACATTTGCACGTACTAAAATCCATTAAGTATTGATTCAAATGAAAAATAAATAATTCAATTCAAAGTCAACAATAATTTATCAAGCAAAACAAAATCAATAATAATAAATAATACGGAATACATTCAATATCAGTTAAATTTAATTTAATGTTGGTAAATAAAAAAAGAAAAATTGACAAATGTAAAATATAAAAAAGATTTTGGTTACAAAAAGATGTCAAAAAATTAATTGTTAATTTTATAAATAACGAAACAAGTAATAAATTAGAAAAATATAATGGATAATAAATTTAAAATAAGTCAATAATAACAAAAATATGAGAATTGTTTTGCTATAGTTAAAACAAAGGAAACAAAACAGTGGTATAAAAAATTAAAAATATTTTGAAACAGTCGATGTTATACCAATGATTCACTATTGCCCGATGAAAATAATAGTTTTCAGTTATGAAAATAATAATTTAAAAGTATCAAAGTTTCTGGTTTATAATAATATTATTCGTTCAAAATAAATTACTGTATTTGTAAATAACTACCTAATCAGATAAGATAGTTGAAAGAGGAAAACCAAATCAACCACAAGAAATATTATATTCGACTACTAATGAACCCACATCGTCAAAAAATCTGATTAGGTGTAAGTAAATCAAAATATTTTAGCAGAATTAATACAAGAGTTGTAGATACGTTGTATATCCCTGTTTAGAATTTATATTCTTAAAATAAATGTGCCAGGAGTTATTGAATATTTTTCGGGAACGTAAAAATACTTACAACGGTCATAAATAAAGGACAATTTATTATTACCCAAGTATTTAATTTTTATTATCTTGCTTATAGTTTGAAATGTAGGTATATTATGTATATCCCTAAAATAGTTAAATATCTTCTTTGTTGTACATACCATTGACCTGATACATGTAATAAACATGCAAGCTTTCCTCTCTGTACTTCAAAAATCAAGAAAAAAAATCAAGACATGCAGAATGGGTGGCAAACCTCAACGCTGAATTCATGATATAAAATGTATTTTTTTTCTGCCTGCCTTTTACAGGAAACTCAAAAACTTACGGAAAAGAGTATTCTTACCTATTCTTAGCCAGGTGCTCCACGCCTTCAAAATTTATGTTCCAAAATTTATTAATAATAATATGCTGTTTTACTCCTTACCATTTTTTTCACTTATAACATACCTAGCATCCTACAAGGATGATTTGTGCCAAAAACAGTCTCTGTCAGAGACTCCATAACATCAAGGTGGTATTGGTCTGTTTTCGTAGATAATATGTATTATCATTGTTAGATTTAATGAAAATTGAGTAGAAAACTACATTTAACGACTACATATAATATTATTTAAGAAGTTGTGAAGGGGATTAAATTCTATTCGCTGAGGATTATTGTAGTTACTTTATGTAAATTAAGTGACAGTCGACAAAAGCGTTAGGTACCTACGTATTATAAAAGTTTATTGCTTAGTTCAAGTTGTTCTTAGTAAATTGAAGAAGTTTCATTACTTTCGCACTGCACAGTGTTTAATAAGCAGATTTAACTAAGATTTGCAACTATCCATAAAAAGGATTTATACTTAATAAAACATTCAGTCTTATAATAATAAACATATGCGTTGGAAGACTTCATTTGGAGTAGCCAGAGATCCTGAAAGTAATATTGGATAGGGATGTAATAATAAAATTTATCAAAAAATAGTATTGTGTTGAATTTTAATATAACATAATATAACATAGTAAAACATAGTAATATAACACAGTAAAAATAATATAACATAGTAGTAAAGTTAATATAACAAAGTGAAATTCAACACAATCAAAAAAATGTCTACCACACTAGCAAAAGGGGCAGTGTTGTGTCAGAAATACCAATGTGATACAATAATAATAGAATTATTGAAAATAGCAAACTCAAACTAAAACCTTTGAATATATGAATAAAAACAACTAGTCAATCACTATTAATTATTTACAAACATATCTTAAGAATATGGTCAATTATAAAAATAAACTATGTTGAAATATCTTTATTTCTCGGATATTTCAGGAGTCCAAGGACTCCTATTTATCCGTTTAGGTGAAGATTTTTTTTTTTTAATATTTGGACTCTCTATTCTAATACAACTATGCCAGTGTTGGCATCTATGATCCTACCACGTCAGTGGGCGGGGGACCCGGCTGACGCAGAAATAAACAAAAATAAACTAGTCAAATAATCTAAAGGAGAAGAACTTGGAGTTGAATTCACTAAGTTGTGAATTTTTTGTTTCCCAACTATGAATTTTATTTTCAACCGCGATCTTCGGGTTAGTTGGAAGATATCGCGCTTCCGCGATAAACTCGCCCATTGCACAAATTTATTTGTCTGGTTCTACAATGTTTATATTTTATTAATGTTTGTTTTTTGTGCAATAAAGATTTTTATTATTATTATCTTCATGTTTTCGACTTTTAATTAGAAAGAGCACTTGTTACAATTTGTTAAGAGTTTCTAACGTGTCCTCAAACTACCGATATCCTTGCACAAATACACGAGCTTCGTATTCCATAGTCGTATTAAAAACTGTCCATCTCTCCACTCACAACGCATCTCCTGTGGAATGGACAGAGAGGACGGCATGTACTTCCACATTGATTTCTTTCCCTGCACATTCATTCAATTCCTCATATATTTATTTATTTATTTTATTCTTCACTGTACATTGGTTACAATATTACATAATGAAATAGTGTCACAAAAATAACAATTATAAATTCAATGTACAGAGGGCGAGTTTATCGCTAAAATGCGATGTCTTCCAACTAACCCGGTTTTATATCTGTATATAATATCTATACCATCACGATGTTTCCTCCAAGTAGAGTAGTCAGCAGACTAACAAGATTAGTGTTATACGTATCTCCTACATGCACAACGAATAGGTTCCTTTTCTATACTCAACGCGTATTTATTTTGAATCAAAACCGATGCCTACTTATGGTAACAAAAATCTCAGTTTGTTAGAAAAGCTAAGCGAACATAATATTATTGTAGCAGTAGGAGCTAGAGTGGTGGCACTGGTAGCAAAAGTAATGTACCTACAATACGTAAAATTATACACTATAGAAAGTAATGTACGTAGGTATATTATATTATGTATATAAGAACATACATACGAGTAGGTACCTTATGATTGTTATGCTAAATAGTCTCAGGCCGACGTGATATTAATCTAGAGGGGTAGCTTTGATCCCTCCATAAAACTCACCCTCTGATAGATTATTTGCGAACTTAACAATATAGTGTACACCAGTGGCGGGACTAGACTTTTAGTATAGGGCATGCGGTTTGTGTAGGTGCAGTAGGTAGAATTTATTATAATATGTACCTACCTATGTTAGAAACCAATTGTTGGCCAAAACCTACTTTCTGTCCACAATCATCCAGATAGTTTGGATGACCCTCTTTTACAATATACCGTTTTAATGACACCAACATTTGAACAATATAAATATCATTATATGAAAAAAAGTTACTCAATTTGCGCAGAATCACGTTGAACGGGGAGGCTTATTTCTACCCTATACCTACTCCAAAGAAGAGCTATAAAGGGTGAAAGTCCCTTTGTTAAGAAATTCTTATTGTAAAAAAATATCAAATAACAAATATAACTATTGAATATAATCAAAAGCATCTCTAAATGTACCTAATCTTTTGAAACTGAATACCTTCTTTCCATAAGGCAAGGCACCCGCAATCGAGTTAATTATGGTACTTAATACTATTTTTCATTATAAATTTTAAACTTCTACTATCCGAAACACATACAATTTTACAAATGTTTGGATTAGAGAAAAATATCTAGAGATTGTTACAGTATCTCTAAGAAATAAAGTGGAATAGTATCATAATTATAATCATAAAATTATACACCACACACATTTATAATTGTTAACTTCAAGTTATCAATTTTTATTAAATATCAATAATACAAGAAAAAAAATTAACATTTGTTAATTTTTTTTAGATAGTATTATTTTCCAATTAATTTTAATTGGAAAATAATACTATCTAAAAAAAGTCTAATTTATAGTAAACTTATACCTATATAAAAAAATATCAACAATCAAATTTGAAAATAAATTAAAACCCAAAAAAGCAATACATTTGGAGATAGATGGATTTTTTTTGTGTTTGTGTTGAAATAAAATTAATAATAATAATTATGTTAATTTTTTGTGCAGTCACTAGAACGAATAAAATATTTTAGAGAATATTAAATAATATTACAAATAATGACAACACCTACGTAAGTAAGATATAAATAAATTTTGAAGTAATGACAAATATATAAAAAGTATCAAGATTTTCATCTGCATCCTCTAATTGAATGAAATTGAACCTCAATATTATATCGCGTTAACATGAATGTGGTATCTCAATAAACACCTTTAATTTTACCGCTATTAGATAAATTTACAAAATGAACAACTTCAATTCATCAAAAATAATTTATTAAAAATGACACAACCGAAGCCCAATACACATAATAAAATATAATATATTACTGTCCTATGCAGTATGCACTAATACATACAAACCTATCCGAAAAGCAAGCTTCTAGACCCCATATATATTGTACCACTTCCCATGCATGTAGACTTGTATTTGTGTTAAAAAATAATATTATTAATAACGTACTTTCCCCGCGTGTGACAGAGAACATAGAAGCTCCATATGATGCAACGAAACAGAACTATTTTTGGGAGTCATACCTACTAATGTATCTATGGTAACCATTGAACTGAAGTTTGCAAAGGTTTGCGAACATTTTGCGCGAAATTTAAATCAAGGTTAATTTGCTTTATGGGTGCATTAGAGGTCACATAAATTTGTCTATGTTAGCTATTGACCTGAAGTTTGCAAAAGATTTGCTATCGTTTGGCGGTGAATTTAAATCAATTTAAACTTACTTCGTCGTTTTTTTAGAAACTTCTTTCGATAATTATAGATTTATTCCTTGGGCATGCTTTGCTTTTTTGCATGTATGGAAGGCACGCCACTGGTGTACACATATACATAAACCCATACATACAATAACAAAATAATATGGGCCACCCAGCACCTACATACGAGTACAAACAATCTAGGTAATGCAACTTGAAGGGATATTAAAATAAAATTTATAAAAAATGTTAGAACTAATAAAAAAATACAATTTAATATTATTCTTATTCACCTATCAACCTATAGGTACCATCACGGCATATCTCACAAATGAGGTAGCATGCGGACTAACTGCAAGTAATTTATTTATTTATTTCATATGGAACACAACAGATGAAAAGCATATAGGTAAATATAAACACGTAAACGATAAAAACAAACATGCGTGTTATCCTCTTCGTGCCAATAAAATAAAGACATTCAGAATAGGTGACATACCTCATCGCCTGAACTAAATGACTTAAATGTGATGTTTTACGAACACCTGTCTTTTAGTGACCCTCGGAAACTTACATAAAAGAGTGGGAGACCTATAATAGAAGCCAATTCTTCACCGGGGACTCCACGGGTTCCAAATTTAATTTAATTATTTATTCGTTTACTAATACGCTTATTTATTTTTTACTGGCACGGAGAGGACAACTCGCATGTTTATTACGTGCAGTTGGTCTGCTGGCTATCCCACTTAATGGTATAGTAATAGTAAATAATACATATAACGGAATGAAAGCGTTTTTTTTTACAAAACACTATTAAGTCATCAAACATAATGTGGAACAAATTATTTTTTATATTTATTCATTCTTTACTGTACATTGATTGCACGATCATTTTTAACAAAAATGAAAAACAAATCAAATGAAACAATTTAACTATTTGTTTAGCTATAATGTAGTAGAAAGAATGAAACATGTATTAACTTAGTTTTTTAATTATGAATATTAGAGATTAAAATTGCTATTAGCTATTTTCCATATCAGTTATTTTAGAAGGATTAACTATGTAACAGTTACGAGACATTTTGAATGTTTTTTAAATATTCTACAATGCACATCCGTTACTTGATTTTTTAAAATCGCGATCGATTTCGGTAAACCTCGTATTATCTCGCTCGTCAATGGTAAAGGTTTACCGAAATCGATCGCGATTTTAAATAAAATCAAGTAACGGATGTGCATTGTAGAATATTTAAAAAAACATTCAAAAAGCTACTTTCCTAATAATTTAGATTAGCTAATGAGTGACGTCCCTTTATTGTGCCGTACAAATTTTAGCCACCTACTTACATTATAATAATAATAATACTCAGTGATCTTCACGTGTGGGTATATAATTCTCTTCATATGAGATTCCCTAAAATATTATGTTTTGATATTTTTAATCAATAAATTATCAGTAGGCAAAAAAATGTCAAACGCGTCTGATGACACTGTGATGGTCCAATATTTAGTTTATTTTTTTACTTTGTATATGTACTCAATATTTTTTTTACAAAACTACAAACAAATTCTTCAATATATACGTACCGTCATGTTTACTGCACACAATATTAACTTTGTGCAACTCAATGTCCCAAGTTAGACCCCTGTCTCACGCTATCATAATATCATTAGAAAGGTATTTTTTATTGTTTTCTTCCCTATATAATGAGAATAATTAATATTCTTTTTATAACTAATGAAAAGCAGTCCAGTTTTCGATTTGCTTTATTGCCTTATATCTAATACTAATTTGAGAATAATAAATTGAAATACCTACATAAAAACAAGAAAAAATTGATACCGGTTGATATAGAAAAAATAATGCAAAAAAATTGACAAAACTATGTAATCATACAATTAGGTACCTACCTACTCAATTTAATGATCACAAAATAAATAAATGAAAAAGTTGATTACCTATTCACAGATTAATGTTTTAGGCAGACTCGTACCGTTATTGACATGAAAACAAGGAAAAAATCATGAAATCTTGTAAATATATACTTACATATACCTTTTTTTACATACCTACCTACTATATAAGATAATGTTGTGGATATGTAGGTATTAATTAATTGGTTACGGCAATCCACCCGATTCGAGTGATTTGTATAGGTAGGTACCTATCTAGTTTCAGCGCCGGATCCACCATAGGTACATTTGGTGCAGGAAACCAGGGCGCCAAGGCCGCCAAGTAATGCCCAAATACGTAATCAAAAGTAACATTCATAATATGTATTTTTAAATCTCGCGCGCAAATTGTTTTGGTTATGCAATACTCAAACCTACATAGTAAAAAATATGTACAACCTATCTACCTACCTATGTAGGTATGTATATAAAAACTTTATCCCAAAGCTAGCAGGTACCCACCTACGCTCCTATAGCTATACTAATATATACATATACAACGTTCATTCATCAATTCACATAGCTGTGCCCATAATGTCTCAGTATATACATACGTACCTACTTTAAAATACTTCATAATGTATACCATGGTCCTTAGCTCATTAGCATAAATGGCGCAATTTCTATAGATTTTATCACTTGTACAGGTTCATTGGATTTTCTATCCCTTTCTTTTATATGCAGTTTTGTATCTTCGCACTTGATGCATTCTTGCGTGAGTAGGTTCAAGATACAAATCTTGAACCCAATAACGCATTTCTAATATCCATATGCCTCACTCAGCTGTCTATAGATAACATTGTAATATATATATAGTATTGTGTAGGGGTGTATATAGTGATATTGGGTGTACATTGTTCTAGGACCTAGTATAGTATAATATTCCAGATGTTGATATATACCTACTATTTCAACCTATCCATGTATTTCTTATGCTGCCTATCTTATATTGAAAGATTAGGTTGTTTTCGGACACACATTTTTTGTAGTTAAGATTTACGAAGTCCAAAAATTCTGGATACATCAGTTTTCTTGCGTATGGTGACGATGAAACATGCAATATCTCAAAACGTTTTGTGTACCTACTTTGTGGTGTTTAGTTTTTTTTTTCATATAATATTATAATATTACCGCGTATACACGTTGTGTATTGTTTGATAAATTAATTAAAATGATTTCATAATTAAAAGTAATTTACATCAAATGAGTGTAATGTTGTTTTTCAAGTGGTGATTTTCAATGTTTTAGAATTAACAGAAAAAAATATTTTAGTAGTTCACACAACTTCGTTAATAATAAACTTAATTAAAAAATGAATTACCGCATTAAACTATCAGGAGCGGAGAAATTGTGATTCATTAAGGGTTGATTAATAAGCAGCCTTGAAGTAAGTAATTTAAGTGTTATAATAAGCTACATAATGAATACGAAGTAGGCTGTGAGCTAGATTACATACATATATACCATCACAGGCAGAAAGGATCGAGCGCCACTTCCTTCTATCCTTGCATACATCTTTCGCTTCCGTCACTGACATACAATTCCTCATGCATGTTCTTGCTATTCGATCCTCGGACGTCCACGTATCCGGGCACCATTTTTCTCAGCCAAATATTCCTTCTTGGCCATTCAGTCCTCATTCATTCTTTCCATATGCCCAAACCATCTTAATTTATTTACATTCATCATTGTAATTACACCTACCTACTTTCATTCCACATTCCTTTCGTATATCACTGTTACGCACACAATCTCTCAGGCTTTTTTTCCCACACCCTTCTCAACAATCTCATTTCTACTGCATTTATGTCACTTTCATCCTTCTTTAACCATGGCCACGTCTCACTTGCGTACTTTGCTAATTGAGCTAGATTAAGTTATTGCAAAAGTTCGAAATGCTACCTATCATCAGGTATGAACCATATTTTGTCTATTCTGCAATGAATATAGATTATACTAATAAAATTTTGTTTTACTAAGTAGGTATAAAATTTGTTTAGATGCCAAGAATAATTGGGGGGGGGGGTTGCAGAATGTTTGCACCGGGGCGCTGTGACATGAAGATCCGGCCCTGTCTAGTTTTAAAAAAGGACATTCTTTGTAGTTCAAATAAAGTATAGATGAAAGTTTCTAATTAAGTATAGGTAATAATAACTCGTATTTTCAATATAATCTCCATAAGTTGAAATAAATTTTCAATAATGATAATTGATAGCATATTTATTAGTTGAAGATATGATAGGTATTTAAATCTGACATTAGTTGCCGGTTGCTGAACTATCTAAGTAGGTATATACCTATATGATTTGATTACATACAGAAGTTTTTACACACACCTACCACCAATACATAACAAAATAAAATATTTTTGTTAGTAGTGTTGCCGTATCAAATAATCCAATGGCAACTGTGCAATTATATTATATTCATTGTAAATTTATTACTTTGATGATAAAGTGTAATATCACAAATCATACAAACAAAATTTGCCTTACTAAATTTCCATTATTTAATGTAATAATAAATTGTTTGAATGTTCCATCAATTTTCTTTAATGATAAATACATCTAGTTACGGTCGAAACAGTAATTTAGAAGAGTGGCATCACTGTAACAGTTCGGCATCGCGACCACTAGGCGGCGCTTGTGTTGCGCGACATCTTTCATTGTATTGACTGGTGGTGTATGCGAGGAATAATGCTTTTAAATGTTTTTATAAACTCATTAACGAAATGTGAGTTAAAATTAAATGTGTAGTGTGTTGTGATATCGTGGAAAGTCAATTGCATATTAGTTTTGAAGTGATAAAACAGCCGAGAAAGGGATACGCGGCCATTTTACTTGCAATGCGGCAACCGTGTATGTTCCGCCATTGGAAACAATCAGTGTCTTTCTCCAGGTGCAAGTTGGTGTATTTAGTGAAATATCGCGGTGAAAACTACATTTAACAATAATGTGTGACTTCAAAAGTGTAGTGCGGACCCGTGTGTAGTGACGAAAAAGTGGATTAGTGCAATATATAATGTGCGAACGATGGAAAACGAAGTAAAGCAGAGAAATCAAAGGAATAGGAGACGGGAGAGGGCTCAGCGCATGCAAGCCCAGAGGGAAAGCAAGACGAAGGATGGGGACAGTGGAGAGGACGAGTCCCCAGCCAGAGAAAAGCCCCCCAGGCCACCCGTCAGGAGAAAAAAGTCCAAGGAGCCTCTGGGCGAAGAGGATATCATTGACGGATTCGCCATCATGTCTTTCAGGACCTACGAGGATTTAGAGGTAAGTGATATGTTGATTACAACGTGACCCCAGTGAGGACCGGACCCTGTGGGGCCCTATTGCCCTTTGTCTCAATGTATCACACTGAAACAGAGTACACGAGTACACTCGATGTAGTATAGTATAGTGTATGTAAACACATCACGTACCAGAGGGTCTGCGGCCTGCGCAATGTCCCGCACTCTCTTTCTGACATAATCATCATACATTAAATGTCTTATCAACACATTTAGCTTCATAGGAACATATTATTTCACATCGATATCCTTTGTTCTCCCACGTACTACATTATTTAGCACACATTACTTACCTAATAATAATACTATCCTAGGTACATAATGGTGTACTGTGCTATGTTATGTTGTGTTCAGTTCTGTCAGTATCTACCACACTACTATTACATACCTTTACCCTTTCTCTCTAAATACAATTGTATACAATATCCATACCATGGGTGTGTGCCTCTGCTCTGCCTAATGTCTAGAATTTAGTGGCCGATGATTCTTTACCTACAATGCCCAACAGTATGTATTAGGAAAGTACATAATGATCATCCTTCACTATTATCATCATCTTATATGCCTACAGCATCATTCATATGTTCGAGAAACCACCTGAAACACCTTCTGTGTTTTACTTATCAACTTGCCAACAATAAGTTATCTAAGGATTTGTTTAATCTCACTTCACACACAATAAAAATAGTGACAGTTTGATCTGTTATGGTAATTAGTGCCAATGTATTGAATATAAAAGTTTATTTTCAATTTTTGACTATAATATTTGGAAGATATGCGCTTCTGCGATTAATTCGCCTTTTTCACAAAATTATTTGTTCAGTTATTGTTGATTTATTTTTTGTTTTTCTATATTTTTTGTGCAATAAAGATATTTTATTATTATTGTTATAATATTGGTAATAATTGCGTATTGTTTGTACGCTTACTATTAGTAATAAGTATAAAAATATTTATTAAACGATACGTATGCAATGAAAAAACAATCAATAGGTACCTACAGTAAGTTACAAAAAAATTTATGCAATAGGCGAGAAGCGTGATTCTTCCTGAACTAACTACTAACTTCTGAACTAACGCGTAATGTGCAGAATCATTTGACAAATTACGGTAAAGCATACAACTCGGCGATAAAGTATATCACTCATTCCAATTGATTTATTTTTTATGGCACAAAGAGGACTACATGTTTGTCCAATTCATGCGGTAAGTCCACCGGCTATCCTACATGTGATAATTGCCGTTACAATATAGATAGATAGATAGATATTATCCTATAATACTGTGTACCTACTTAAGATTTCGTGTGGGTCTTGAGTTTATATCTTCCTTTGTATCATTTATTATATACCCTACGCTGTAGTTCATAACAACAATTTTTCCGAGAATTATTGTGCAATTTTACATTATTGCACACACACACACACACACTCCGATTTGCAAGATATCCACTTACCTGAATAATACGTTCATAGATATCAGTCGGCTCATATTGTGTTTCATTCCCTATTCGGTTGATTGATCACCGATATAAAACACTGTACTTGTAATAAATATATTATGTGTAGTTTTATCATTATCTATTAATGAAACATAGCTGTAGGTATAAATACATGCACTACTTGTATCATTAGATATTCTTAACAATAATATTGTATTTACTTATTTAAATAATTAAGTCTGTACAGAAGAAAGTATAGGTATGTAAGTAGTACGTAGGTAGGTACACAATATACCTGTGACAACTAGGTAGGTACTATGTTAAGTTCAACCACTCGCAAAGTGTTGATAATAAACTAGATATCATTATATATTTATTATGATTAGTATTATTGATATAATATTTACAATCGCGTGACAGGGAATATTAAAATATTAATAATACTCATATACAACTTACTTATTCAGATATTTGATTAATCCCCAAGATAAAAAAAAGAAGTTTTATACTGAGTACACACTGTTATAAAAATATAAGAAAGGAAATACTATCGTGAAAAGTAATATGTATTATTTATGTATTGAAAATATACCTAATACTATTTTTTATATTGATATAGAGTTAAAATAATTTGAGTATGCCATTTCAAAATACTTTTTTTAATAAATACTATCCATTACTTCTACTATTATTATCCCATTACGGCATCACCACAAGTGGGGGGTAGCCAACAGACCAGTCTCTTTCTCTCTCTTCAAGTTATCCTGTCCGTGTCAACAAAATTTAAGACATTCAGGATTGGTGGCAAGCCTTATCGCTGAATTTAACATGCCAAATGTCTTTATTTTCTTCAAAATCTTGCCTTTTATAAGACACCCGAAAACTTACAAAAAAGAATGGGAGGCCAATTCTTTGCCGGTTGCGCCACGATTTTTTTTATAAATAACACTCATGATAACTCATATGCATACCTAACTATTATATAAAAATTGTTATCACATAATCCATAATACATAATAAAGAACATGAACTTCTTAAAAAGCGATAATGTTTACTTTAGGAAAGTTAATTTTTATTATTTTCGGGTGTCTGTATAATATTATTATTCTTGCTGTTATTTGGTTAGCAGCGTCTCGCTCCTGTTTGGAATTGACTTAAAAATATTATTAATATAACGTAGTGATGATGTTTTAGTAAATTTTAAGAAAATAAAATGAAAACAAAAATGTTTACATTACATCGAGCTCCAGGTTCCGTAGCCGACGGCAAAATATTATAAAAAATATTGTTAAGACATAGGTACATATAACCTTTATTATTATTTTTATTAGATATACATTATATGTATGTACTCTGTGTTTATATAATTATTATTGTAGATTTGTTTTTATTGATAATCAAGTATTTTATGTTGTAATAAGATAAATGGCTATCTATTAGGTGAAAAGTGGTGATTAATTAATGAATTAGCATTAGTAATACACATCTAATCTACATACTTATCGGAAACACTTTGTTCCCAATCAACCAACATTTTATATAATTTATTATTTCGTGTAACATTATGATTGTTTGTTTTTCGTGATCCACTGTTCAATGCGTAAATGTTAAATTTAACATAGACATACAAATTTAAACACCTAATCAATAATCAAACTGATGACTGATTTTCCAAAGAGTATCACTGCAAAATGTAACGCATGCTAAAGTGCAATCTTTATTGCATCTAAAAAGAAACAAATTAATCATCGTATTTATTCCATAGACATCCATTATGTTGTGCAATTATTACTCGCTTCTTAACTCTATCAGCTTTTTATTCGTTCTATATTGCTTTTGATTGATTATATTCTCATATTCAATTATCATCAATTATTCAAAATGTAGAGCAATATTTCTTTTGATTGTAATACTTTTTTTTCGTTATTATAAAAATGAATAATTTATCCGAAATTATTGAAATAAACTAAAAATATTGAGATTGAAAGGGATCGTTCAATTAATATTATGTAAATCATAATTGGATATATAGTCGTGTAAGAGTCTGTAATTAAGGTAGTTAAATATGTAGTTGCCTATGTTTAATAATATTGTACCTAACCTAACCTTCTCTAACAAATAGATAATAATTATAATATCCCTTTCTTACTATTATTGTTTTCTACCATAGGTAGGTACACCTTGTTTACAGTTGCCTTTAGACTCGTACTTACATAAGTATTAAATAATATCCCCATCTCCATGATGTGGTGGTGCCGGCGACCTAGATTCATTAATTCCGTTCCTTAATTTATGTTCCCGACTATTCATTACGTTACGTTATGTTACATTACATTACATTGTTATGGGATGTTATGTCATTATGAATGTATCGTTTTCTATTGCCGTGATGCCGCTGGAGGTACAATATAAACACAAATAATTTAACACAATTTACAGCTTGTTTGCGCTTTGTGTGACAGTGATATTGTAGCACCTATTACTTTTATGTATGACCTCAACCCAATAATTTCTTAAAAGCGATAGAAACATAGCGTAATATGTATATACTTCTCTTGGATGTTGCTCTATTCCTTCATCAAGGTCTTGTATTATGTTTAATTATTATTTAAACTGTTGTTGGTATTTCAATTACTACAGACAATATCTGTGACAGATTACTCAATTTAATTGAGTTTTTAAGAATAATGCTCTCAGCTAAGTTTTCAATTTTAACGTTTTAATCTAACAAATCAATTCAAATTGATTTGTTCATTACCCAAATAAATTGTACATAATTAGATTCGAGCTATCGGAAAGTAAAGTTTTTCCTTAAGTTAACCCTAGGAACGTTATAAGTCAATAATTAATACAATAAATTTCATAGAAACCACTAAACGATTACCTTCGTTAGTCTGTTGTAAGTCGATACTTATAAAGAACTTCATCTGATCTGTTTTATTGTTGCCCCATCATATTATAAAATGCAATTGTTTTGATGCAATACATTTTGTTTTATTTCCATTAACTTATAGTGAACTTTCAGATTATGTCCCTCTTCTGAAAATAACTTCAAAACTAATAATTTATTTTTATTACATCGATACAGGAAGTTAAGATGGTTTGGAGATGTGGAGTGAATGCGAGATGAAAGAATGACGAAGAGGATGTATTATCTGAAAGAGGGGGTGTGAGGAAGCGCGGACGGTCAAGAACTACGTGGCTTGATCACGTGGATCAAATCCTTAAGGTCGGTTGCGTTTTGAGTAAAAGAAATCGGCGTGCATGTATGAGAAACTGGATGAATGTGGACGAAGCGAAAGAAGTTTGTTAGGATAAATCTATATGGCGTTCCGGTCTCTCTGCCTACCCCTCCTGGGACATGGCGTGAGGGTATAGATAGATAGATTAGGATGATAATATTATTAATAATCAAGTAGAGATGAGGTAAACATAATAATATGCGTGTTATATACCTAATAATATTATCCTCATAGAAAAAGCACACGTGGGTTTTAACATTTGATGTTTTCCCACGCCTATTAAGTGAGGCAATGCGTGAATCGTAATGTCACCGGGCATAATAAAATATTTTCATTCTATTTCTCTGCATATGACATTATTCTTACAAGAGAAAACGGTGATCATTTTTGTCTATTCTGGTGTAATTCGATACGTTATTTATTTGTTTATTTATTGATTCTCACTTATATTTTATTACTTAAGTAGTACTTCATATACAGAAGTGCTACGGTATGGCATGTGATTGAATTAAAGTGACAGATAGGTGAAAAATAAGCATATAAGTAATAAATAATTCTATATTGATTCTTCTCGTGCCCTGTCAGATACCCTCAACGTTCACCCGCATGCGAGAAAATATCCTACTCTGGGCAAACAGAAATAGTTGGGAATAAATCCAAATACACTTCCCCTCAGTATGTATCTATAGTTTTTCAACGCATCTTGTGCTTATCATATTATTTTACCTATATTACAGAGCCAGGAGATCTGTTTGCTTTCAACACCTCTTTGACCCTCTATGATTCTTATCCTCCCAAGATCAAGTGTGTATATTTTATCTAATCAAATAATTCAAGTACGATAGTTTCCTGTGATTTTATATGTATACACCTAATCCACCTGAGAGCAAATAAGTTTAATCTCTGCATTCAGCAACTTATACCTAATGTATAAATCACGACGATACTAACACAGGTTACCAAAAGTTTTCTTTGTTGATATAACATTATTATTATGTTTGCTGAGCAGAATAGAACACTAACATAGTTTCTAACCGACGGATTTTTGACTGCATAATAATATCAAAAAATTTAACCGAGTTTTGAATAAAGCCAATATTTTATCAGTCGTGTTATATTAAAATGTTCTCGGAAGTATTTCAGCTTGCGGCTATTACGCTTCCAGGAATTTCAAAATACTTCTCTGCGCCGCAGCCATCGTGTTTCATCTTTTGTTTTTTGTTAATACTCTCTTAATTAATTTTTTCAAATTGCATTAAAAAGTTTAAAGTAATTACTTTTTATCTTCCTGAATTGATATGTTATCGGGTTTGTGCACTAAATTATTACATAATATTTAATTCTTAAGGTTTACCGGAAGTCATTGCCTTTTGTCAATATGTACACCTTTTGTACGAATTTATTTTTACAATAAAGTGTTTATTATTTTTATTAAAGTTTACAGAATTTTCACAGTGGCTTACTTTCAAGTTGAATAAATTCAACGTAATAAACACTACTACCACTATACCATCACGGTATCTCCCTTAAGTGGGATAGACAACAGACTAACTGCATGTGATAGACTTGCAGGTTGTCGTATTCGTGCCAATGAAGAAATAAAGCATTCAGGATAAGTGAACTGCAGATGTTGATTGTCTTATACGTGAAATTTTACTAATACCGGCCTTTTATAAGACACTTGAAAACCACATAAAATACTGAGAAACCTATGCTTTGCTGAAGACTCCATTTAGAAGATTAATTTTATGTTTATTAATTTTATCAAAATGAAATACCACAGTACAGATCACGTGTTTGAAGGGAAATATATACTCAACCGTATTTGTTTTGATTTCAAGAGTCTTGGTTTTAGAACATATTTTAGTCACAGTTTGTAGTAATTACCTTCAGCAGCATAACCCACCTAGTCATCTAAAGGAATCCACCAATATTTTGCTTTGCGTCGCACGTCTATTCTTTAATAAACTCTGTTTGCCTGATCTGTGTAAAGTCAATTGCGTCAGATACCAGCAAATTATTTAACTGTTTTGGGTTATGTATGATTTTAAAAAATGTATAAAAAATACTTCGTTTTGTTCTATTTGTTCTTTTAACTTGGTCATAGCAACTTGTAAATAAAAAATCATAAAAATCGGAAGTGATGGGTTACCTAGGCCTGGTGAAATGACGTGAATTTACCCTTCTTTTAATTCGTTGAATTTGCTCTTCTTATCAATTAAATAAATTATAAATAATATTTCTTTTTGTTCTATTTATTCTTTTAATTAGCTGACTTATGAATTGTTTGAATTATTTTTTGAACAAATTTTACCAGTTAATATTTTTATAACCCCCTGAATGTAGCAATCTTCTTTTACATGCAACTTGGTTGATAATTTTATAATAATTATTGTTCACTGTTTGTATGTTATTATTGTACGCTGTATCGTTATTGATTTATAATATGAATTATTGTTTAATTGTATTCAGCATGAGATACTCTTATTTGGGTATGCTAGAACAATATCTTCACGTAAAGCAGTCATTGTGACTTATAAGAGAGAATTTCGAAGCCTACGGTATCCTTCCTGTTAGCTTAATTGGACAAATCACACCTTGAGATAATAAAGGGGTGCGGGTTCAAGTCCCCTCCAAGGTACTACCAACTAAGGTGACGTTCTCTTTGCTCAGCCTTATATTATAGTTTTACGTGTTAAATTTACACACGTAACCCCAAACGATGGTAAATTAAAAAAAAAAATACATAAATATTGTTATAGTAAATATAGCATACTAACCACATATGTATACATCACTGACAATATTATAAATTATAATGTATATACAGAGGATGGCCATATTAATGTACTCATTCAATAAATCTTATTTTTACATACAAATTCCTTGCAATAGTTTTGATATTTCAAATAATATCAAACTTTTCTTTCTGTAACTGATTACTGTTACTAGTATGGTTCATATTTTTTTTACAAGCGGGAACACCATAATTCGTACGTAATGACATAAAATTAGTTCTTATATATGCACGGGCTATTTGAACCTATTTTGTCAGTTTACGTTCGGTCCATAAAAGTTAGATTTTTAGCGTAATTCATCGTAATCACTCAAGTACTTTAATTCATTTTGTGTCTCGAACGTAAAGAAATAAGATTAAATAGCGCGTGCACGTCCGAAAAAAGCAAGAACTGATCTTATGTCTGTAGCAAACTTCACTCCGTATGACGTATGGGTTTACCACTATTAAAAAATGAACAATAATACTATACCAGTAATCGGTTACACAAAGAAACAGGCCAACATTACTTATTAAGTTACCAAAACTACTGCAAGAACTAAGTAAACTATACACTTTTTTGAGTGAGAACGTTTATTAAGCCACCCACTCCACTGTAAATTGTGAAGTAACTATATATAAGTACTATACCATCAACATTCCGGTTCTGGTGAGAAATGTTTCAACTAGATGTAGGTATAATCATAATATTATTATCGTCATCGTAATTATTTACTTACTTATTTCACATTGTTACAGTATAACATGCGGTGTGTGCATTATTTTCAGGAGAAATGTAATATGTACATAATTATAATATCTGCATTTTTTAATATATCCTCTATAGAAATCTTTATTTGGATAGAAAAATGAAAACGAATGCCCTCTACATGAATTCTAATCTATTAAATGTTCCTGGCAAATAAATATAATAAACCAAACCACAAAATTGATACAGAACAATGATATGAATAGTATAAATAATAGTACCTAAGGTGAAATAGTATAAAACAATCCATCAACAATTAAGTAGCCAAAGGGCGTATTTGCTGTTTTATAATATCTTCCAGTCAACTCTAATAATTATATGTACACGAATAAATGTTAATTTGAATTAAAAATAGTTAATTTAAAAAATCTATAGGTACTAAGAAACATAAATATTAAAACATCTACCTGTGTATATTGTTAAAAAAGTTATTATTTTTTTTATTACTTCGTCGTCAAATAAGTACTCAAGAGTTAAGATCTTATTCGTGTTATTTCGTCAAATATTGTCGGTCTTGTAAAAACGTGTTTTACCCATAATTGACTAGTTGTACATTTATATTTTTATTATTATCATTGAAGTGTATTATTGGTTTTTAATAAATAAATATCAGTATTCGACTAATTTCCTGTTGAACCAAAATCTATTATGGTGGATTTTCTAATAATTTGAACCTTTTCTGTGTTTATAAGTAACGTGTCGCTTAGCCTGATGTAACAGAAAATACAGCAGTTACTCCTAATTTATTAGAACATCTATTTTTAATTAAACTTATTTATTTTTTTGCATCGCATTGTTGTTAATTTGATGATCATAACCCGAACTAAGCCCGGCTGAAAACTTATAAAACATATTCGAACATATAATTATGTTAAAATGATTTTAAAAACACTGTATAATTTCCAAATTAAATTTATTCACCTCAAACGTTTTCGCCAAGGCTTCTACTTGGCATCATCAGGAGTACTGGATGGAGGATGCCAAGTAGAAGCCTTGGCGAAAACGTTTGAGGTGAATAAATTTAATTTGGAAATTATACAGTGTTTTTAAAATCATTTTAATTATAATGAATTTCCAAAGTATTAACACAAAAACATTTGATTTATATAATTATGTAATAGCATTGCGGTTCCGTTCCGCCTGCAGATTAATACTACAGTATTAGATACTTATTGCTTTTAGATAAGATATTTACTATTGCGATGGCTTATTATTATTATGATTATTTAATTATTATCTGTTCTTGTTCCTGCTGTCATTTGTCCTAATAGGAAGAGTGTTATTAATTTACTGTGTTTGGTAAATATTAGTTATTGTACTCGTAAATATTTAATACATAAGCTAACTGCATTTACAGCTGCCGTCGTTATTGAGTCGTCTTTATTATTTATTTTAATGGTGATAAAAGGTATTAATTTTTTTTTGCTTAGTCGGCGGAATATGTCGCGCCTTTGCGTTGAACTCGCAAGCAAATATTGAATGATTATTATTTAATATTAATGTTATTTAATGTTTAGTTGCTTCTAATCTGCGTACAGTAAATAATATATATGTAATTAGTTTTAAACTGTGAAAATATATTGAAATCGATTTATTTTGTACGAATTATCTTAACTATAAATATTTTGTAGCTTGAAAGAAATAGTTGGGTCTTCCACTCTTTTCCTTTAGTTTTAGAGTGTCCTGTAAAAGTCAGGTATTCGAAAAATAAAGACATTTTACATCTGAAATTCAGCGATTAGGTTTGCCATCCACCCTGATTTCTTATTCTTTATTATCACGGAGAAGACGACTTTTATGTTTATTGCGTGCTGCTGGTCTGCTGGTTATCTCACTCGTGGGGTAAATGCCTAGGTGGTGTTGTAATATTTTCTATTGAAATGAAGGTAAAATGAAGTATGTACACGTATTTATTTAATCATGAATTGTTAAGTAATTTGTTGATATTTAGCTAATTTAGTATGATCATTGTTACAAAAGCATTATATTTCTAGTTAGTTTCTGCGAAAGTTTCTTATTTGCGGTATTTCATAATTTGATAAGTGATTTCTTTAGCGCACTTTATTATTACTAAGTTATTCTTAAATTACGAGTAAGCCATTTCTCAATCATATTTAATGACATTTACTTTATAAATTCTTAACCCGAATATAAGAAATAAAATATTTTCTTAATAAACTAATAATAATGAATAAATACTTGGTCTTTTACTATGGTAAAATTAAATTCTAATCTGAAGTAGAAGACAGTATTAATTGTTATTTGTTTTACTATTCTGTTATTTTGACAAACGATCTTTGTTTATTATCGTTTTGGAATAACAAATTTAATTGAAATATCACCATTGTTAAAATTTTCTGTACTCGTTCGTTCATAGTCTGCTAAAATACAATTTCTATAATAGTCTTTTGTATATTGTTGTGTAAGGTCGGCCGGCCAGCCGTTGTACGAATAATTGGAAAATTTGATATGCCACCCCATTGATGATGCGAGGTAAATTCGAAACGTTTAGATGTCCGGAAATCTGATGAGTATTCTACCTGTAGAATTATGGATACTCAATCTTAAAGCTATTAAAGGAAGATTAGTTAAATCAACCTTCTGCGTTTTGTAATGAAATTATTACCATTCTATTAAAGTGGAGTTTCATTTTTTTTTATCATCGTACAGTTTCCATTAAGGTACTTCTCCCGTTGTTCTAAATATATTTCAGATTTGTATTTTATTGATTTTTAGAAGATTAATTATTAACAGTAATTGTGAGTGGATTCTACAATTTATATTTTTAATTAGAAGAACAAAGAAGATAATATATAGTATTATTTTATATACCTTGTTTAAAGCTTTCATTTTGCACTATAATTACACTTCATGCACAATGCTTATTATATGAATAGGTACCATAAAATTATATTATTCAGTTCACCTCTTCTCTTTCATCACTGAATATTATAAAACCATGATAGCACAATTTATAGTCAGAAATTAACCACTATTCAACTGATTAATGTTTGAATATCGGTTGATTGTATGAGAGATTGTCAAATAACCTTACTATAACCTTTAGCGATGAATAAATTATAGATTTTGAGATAGTAGATTCCGTGAAATTAATTTCTCTTTCATATTCTTACTGCCCATAAGCTTATTATTTGTTCACTAACCCCAAACACATTTTTACTTCAACGCTCTCCCTCTGTCTATTCCTTCCATACCTACTACACTTTGATCTTATTAAATTAAATTTCATTTATGTATTTGACTGTGAATTTATTTCATCGCCATGAATCCGTCCCCTTCGTCAATTGCGGATTTTATTTGCATCAACATACGAACACCTTTTTCATTATTCATATTAAGTATGTATTTTTATTCTGAAACGTTATGTTATTAAAGAAAGAAGAAAGAAAATAGGCCAAGGGGAAGAGGAGCAATTAGGGGATTCATTTATTGTAATAACTTTCTTATCAATATTACTCATATAGAGTGTATCGATTACTGTATATTTTCAGCAAATTTAGCCGTAAAACAATATAAGCTTCCTACGTGTAAGTCGACTTTACATTTTTTTATTCTTGAATGTACATTGGTTATTAATTATAATAAATATGTTTGTTGTGTAAGCTCCATCAGTTAATAGGAGAAGTTTTGTTTTTCATGTTGTCAAACTTTAATCGAATTAAGATTTCGAGTTTGCGATAAGTTAGTTGTTATTGTTTGTACCCACTCATTCATTAGGTTGATAGCTTTATTGTTAATAATAACCGTGAGTGGGAGACTTGGGTGTATGAACGAAGTTTTGTTTATGAGGTAAACCCTTGTATTATATAGCCAGGGTGCATGTGAAGATTGTGATCGTAAGAAACTATTTATGAATGCATGCAATTGCCACGATAAGGCGGTCGGTACATGTCCACTTAAATGCTAGATTTGTATCTAAACTAAAATTTATTCTCAGCCACTTTTCGTTGAAACTTAAGTAGGTTTTATACTTTATTATTATAACTTCTATTCTAAAATAGTCGTTTTCCATTTACGTAATGTTTCCAACGACTTTATTTGAATATTAAGTTGATGCAAATCGTCTCCGCGTATCTGTAAAACATTGTAATTTAAGTACCTAGTGTTGTATGTACCCACGTAACTATAGTATGCAAGTCTCGTATATCCACATTCGTACACGGTATTCGGCAGAGCACAGTGTTATGGTATGTCTAATACATATTATGTACTTAGGCTTAGCGCATACATACAACTTACTGTTGCATCGACTAAACTGTTTTGTCGAGTTGTGTACTTTTCGTGATTTCTACTCAACTAAACAGTTTAGTTGATGGAAGTGCGCATACAATCAATTTTTTATCTCCTCAAATCGACCAGTCTTTATTCAGCAACGCTCGAGTTATGGTGTTTACAAACAATGTCAATTAAGAAGAAAGTTTTAGTTTGTGCTTTGCTTTATAGAAATTTTAAGAGAGATAAAAAAAGAAGATACTGTGTACATCCTGTACTCAGTAATAGGTTATCTAATGGATTATTTCATACGTTACATTCTAAGCTAAATGAGCGCCCAGACAAGTTTTTCAAATATTATAGAATGAGTGAAGAAACGTTTAATGAAATAATTTCATTCGTGGGTCCTTTTATAAAACGCCAAGATACAAGATGGAGATGCGCCATATTAGTCGATGGTCTGCGCACATCAATACAATACAAATTGAGCGCTTGATCGATAGTTGTCCAACTTTTAAATCAAAAGCAAATCGATAAATTTAGGAATAAACTGAAATGGCTTACCGTGCGCCAAAGACGAGATCTCCATGTCTTATCACTGGTTTATAATTGTTTATACTCTACGTCTTCACCATACTATCTTAAGGAAATGTTTGAGTATCTTTCGAGCCATGGCTTGCCCTTACGATCCAATAGCGAGCGTCTTCTGGCGATACCAGCTCATAGCTCAAACTTTTTTACAAACTCTTTTTCTGTTCATGGTGCTCGCTGTTGGAATAGTTTGCCTTCCAGGATAAGGTTGCTCCCCACTCTTCAAGCTTTCAAGCGGGCGGTCAAGGACCATTTTATCACACAAAATATGGCTTCTGTATCCTAGTCCCTCTTCCTACATATTCTTCTCCTTTTTTACCTCCTCTTTCCTTTCTTTAAAAAAATTTCTATATGTGAAGGTTTTATGAAATTGGGTTAGTTGGAAGAAATCGCGCCTCTGCGATAAACTCGCCCTCTGTATATTGATTGTATGATTGTCTTTGTTTGAAATGTATTTTTGTGTAAATTTGCTTGTTATCAATGTACAGTAAAGAATAAATAAATAAATAAAAAAAATAAAGCTTTTTGACTTTTTTGTCGAGCAACTATCGAGTTGACAGTATGTGCGCTTTAATATATTCTTTTAAACATATGATACACAACAAAGCAGTTGTTCAACTAAAAATTGTATGTATGCGCTAGCTCTAAGTGTTATTATCTGGTTAAGTATTTACTGGCTGTAACCTCAGCGTACTTCAGTCAAGACATGCCATTTGTATTTAGTTATCAGTCAGCTGTCACTCATATTTATGTCGCTGTCAAGAATGTTGTCACTCTTGGAAATATGTATTACCTGTACTTACCGAGAGATCTGCACCAAAGTGTTGAACAGACTCGATTATTTAACTCTACATTTCTATGACATAATAATAATATGTAGGTGTGTATTATGTTACACTATTCACTGGCCTTATGTATTCGTATCGAAAGAACGTCTTCTAGTACTCCGAAGTCGTGTATCCGGTAAAATTGTATATTTATATGGAATTGTGTGTGTATTCTATGTTGCCAATTGAAGCGACAATTTTTCACTCACATGCAATTAAATATCATTTATATTCAAAGAGTATTAGTGTTTTAGTAATCATTATTTATGATAATTATCGCTTAGACGTTGTACTTAACAAATTAATGTGAGAATTTTGTATTGACTATAAATTATGAGTTTGCGTTATGTTTTATTTGATATTAAAAAAGTAGTATTTCTTCGAGCAATTTAATTATTTGTTTTATAACTGATACCTACGTACAAATAAATGGAAACAATGTTGTCAAGTTTTTTTACAGCGGTGGATAATTTTTCATGAAGTCTTCACTACAACATTATGTTGGTAAGTCGGTCAGGTTAATAAGTGAATGCAGTTTGTTCAGCTAATACCATACCTTACACCGTACTGTATCTCATTTAAGAGTGTCGTGGGACAAAATAATAATATGAGTTTCAGATTTCCGACAAAACACGTTGACCCGTTTGTTGGCAACTGCTTAGTTAACTTTTACAGCAAGCATCGCCCGACTGGGACTCGGAGGGGAGTGAGTTTCCGCTTTTCCTTGTAGAACGACAGTCCAACCATCAACCCCCGCACCGCCGGAAATGGCGGTGGACTGAGGAAGACGGGGGAGACACCTCTCTACAGCGCCCCCACTACTCTGGAGAAACGGCTGGACAAACTTTACACATTTAATTGACTGAAGCCGCAGCGACCGCTTCTAAGGCAGGAAAGCTTTTGTGAAATTATATCCACTTTTGGTTGCGGCTATAAGTAAACGAATAACGAACTTACAAAACTGTTATTAATACAGCCTTTCCCATGAACAATTTGTTCTCTTCCCATTCACTACACTGTATTCTACTTGGCTTTATTTGATTATTTATATTCATAGTAATCCTTATCGCTGTTTTCGTTTCATTTTCCTTTATTGTTCACAAAATTTAAAGCTTATTTATGTGTCGTGAAGAAATAAGTAAATTGTATTAAAATATTTATGCACATAGTTATGAGTTTTGCGGCTCAACTTTTTATCGGGAATTTATCTCTCTTCACCTTCATTTCTTTTTTAATACGTAGGGCGTATATTTTACTTATAGATCGGTTTCTTAATTATCACATCGAATTAATCAAATTTATGATTATTGTATCGATAGCTTTTGAGTAGGACTTTTTATTAAAATAAATATACTGTATTTTGTCGGTAATCGATAATATAAGGTATTACAGAATTGTATTTTATTATTTTTAGATTCAAAAGCATAGCCACAAGGAAGATTTCATTGCAGGATGGATTATTGTGGTTGTGCAAAATACCAGCAATACTTTGCGTTTTAAAAGTATTTGTATAATCAGGAATTGCTTACTATTGTAAACATTTCATTATATTATTTTATATTTTTACGTCATTATTAGTTTCTTTTCATTTGTGTAATAATAATACTCAACAGAAATTATAATGTGTATCCATCCCTTGACATGCATTTTATCCATCTAATTCATTGTGTTGAATTCTTTTTAAAAAAATCAATAGTTGTTGGCAATGAGCAATTCATCCCCATGTATTGGGGAACGAATTGTTGAGGCGCTCTACAGTCTATTGTCCTTTTGTGATTTTATTTTATTTGTTGGTCGGTTGGTAAATTTATAATACAAAACGTAAATCGTGAGAATCGACCTAACTGGTTTTTTTTTCTCTTAAAAACTTCATAATAATCATTTGATATTAGAACGTATTGTTGTATAGTAACACAATCTATAACTATAATTTTGAGTTTTGTCTAGATAACAACATTTTTATATTTGACTGATTTGTAAAAGTAAGTTGGATGGATGGTGGTGAAAGGTAGTATGGAATGTTGAAGGGTGAGATGGAGATGTCAAAGTAAGTCAAGTGGATTTACTATATGACATGTTTTAACTTTTTTCTAGTAATCCTTATCTATTTGCTTATTTCAAACCAATTCATTACCCGTATCCACCACCTAGATCAGTGTAAAAAATAGAACAAAACTAGTACATTCTTATGTTTCGTTTAATTAATTTTAAATTTTGTCACTTCACTGCTTTAATTGTCAAATTATTTGTACCATCCTAATTTCCATTCCGTCTATTTATTTTTGATTGACCACGTCTCCAACAAATCTTATGTTATGCCAAACCTTATGTATATCTATGTCTTCCTACAACCTCTATTCAAGTCATTGCCGAAATATTTACACGTGAGTAATTGGAGTAAATCTTAATTATATCTGACTTGTAAAGCTGCTATACACAAAACTTACGTATTTGTCGTCGTTATGCGATGAAGTTTTAAATCTTTTAATACGATCCATTTTGACGTGTGAAACTATATGCGGTATGCTTGTGTATTTAATATACAATATTAACAGCACATTTGGTATAGTTAAAAATATAGATACTTGAATACAATAATGAATTTAGACTGAAAGGCATCAAAATGCCCACATACATAGCTTGTGTGTTATGGTATTAGGTATAGTATTCTATGTATTATTTAATGACCAAACGGCGGCAGAGACTAGTGTATTGTTTTGATTTATGATGTTTTCGCGGTTTGACATTTTCTGTGAGTGATTTTTAATGACTTCTTCCATTCTTTCCCTCCGTATTAAGCCCGTGTAACTGCCACATATCTGTATGTAGTAAAGTAGGTAATTCATTTAGCTTTCAATTTTGTGGTTATGCCATTATTCGTCGTAATGTTGAATACGATGCCATGTTAGAAATTATTTTGTCACGACCACAGTCCCGGAGTATTGGCCATTGCAGCATAATATAATACTTCCGATATTTCCATCCCATAATACAATGTTATTGCGTGCAGTGGTTTCAATCCTTCGTATTTCATTACATACTGCCATTGTACTCAACTACTATTTATAACAGGCTCTATAACTGTTGTCGATTGACATGTATTTTTAGCGCCTAACAACAAAACTCCTATTCGGTTCGGATCTATGATTATGTTTCTGATGTGGTATTAAATTATTTTTCTATATGTCAATTAAGTATATTTTTAAGGGAAAACAGTCCGACGGGATGTTTTTTTTCAATTACTAAAATTGCCATCTGGAAATTTATATGGTAAAATAATTTATCCTTGTCGTTTTGTGTAAATATTATTTTTTTATTTAGCTTGGTTTCATATTGAATTTAAAAATTTGCAGGTAAACATCGATAATTATATTGCTTTCTTAAAACAATGTTTTCTTTTCATTTTTCTTGTTCGATAGTGGTTTGTAATTATATTGAAATATTCTCACACAACTAAATAATTTGGAAGTCAACAAAAACGAAACTCCAAATTAATTTGTCAAAACAGCTCTTTGTGATTGGGAGATAGATGAAAGTAAACGATCATTTGTAATAAAATAATAATTATTATGTAAACAAATGTGTAATAGAGATGGGAAGAGATATAGAGAGTGAGAGAACGAGAATAGTGTCACACCATCCACGTAAACAATACAATAATTTCATTGTCTTTGTTGAGAACCGTGTTACAATACATTATTCGGTGTTCGTTTTACGGATTAACCCATTTAATTAGCTCATGACACAGTCGTACCGTACAGGCGCACTCCGTACCTATATAATACGTACCTACTTGGTAAAACATGGTGTTTAATCCGTCGTTAAGCTGGAATTTAAGTAAGTACTTTGTACCGCTCGACTCCCTGCCACTACTGCTACCTACTACTTCTGCTATTCTGAATTATACATATCTACATAAATATTATTCAGCATTTCAACATTTCTTTTTCGGCCACTTTATTATTTTCTTTGTAATAGATACCTACTCGGTTGATAACTTCGTTAGGTACTTGGAAAGTTATTTTATTTATTGTGTGTGCTACGTGATTCCTTTAATGTTTGGTTTTGCTAAACGATATACAACTATTTTAATATTTTCTACCCCGTCCACATTTTTTGATAAATATTGCCTATTGATAGAAAATTTATTTTGATATTTAATTGGCATCATGTTTTTTTCTGTAAATCAGTTTTAAGACATGTGATTTGAAACGATTACTTCTATATGTAATGTTAAAATTTTGTACAATTAGGAATGCCACCTATGCTAATGTAATGTCATTATTATTTATTTTGCTACGGGGAAAGTTTAAACTTCTTGATATTTACTTTGTGCGTTGGATGTCAAAATGTTTGTGATTGTATTGATTATTAAAATTGGTCATTGCTAGTTTTTTTAATTGCGTCCATTTCTCATTGGTTACTTACGGATACATCCAAATTCTTGTAAGCAGGTTTTTGTATCATATGATTCGACGATACGGTATCATTCAACTCACATTTTTGTATACGTTTTTTCCTCGATACTCACAGCGATTTATCATGGTAAAATGACTATTAATAAAAACACATTAACATCGTAATTTCAATATAAATTTAATTTAGTAGATGACTCGACAACCGTTGAGAACGATCATGCATATTACACTAACAATAAATGTAGATAAAAGGAAATGTGTAGGTATATACTCATAACTTCACGGTGTATGTAGATGTTATGTTTTATTCCAGTGAGTTCTTAATTTATGCAAACTGTCCAGGCGTTATTAACCTTCGTAATCCTTCAAAAAAATATTCCCTCATACCTACACTAGTGCATAAAGATAAAAATGCTACAAAATATCCGAGATCGCGCGGTATTTCTAAAACGGATGCGTTGTGTTATATGTTCAAGAGTTGTATAAACTTTGTATTAATACATAAATACAAAGAAGCATGAGAGATAGATTGTGGGATTAGATGGGCAGATTTCAAAAAATTTGTCCCTAGGTAAATTGCACTGTCCAATAATGTACATTACCATAATATTCATGAATTTTAACTTTTTCGCACTTTGTGGCCTCATTACATGGAAAACAGTACTTAAACTATTTATTATATTAAAAATATCATCCAAATCTATCATAATCTATAAAATCCAACTAAAATAAGAGCAAATTGAACCCTAAAATGTCTCTTTCCAACCACACTTCGCAAACTTCAAAACATTATAGTACAATAATTTCTACTAATTATGAAACGTATTATACACCAAAAAAAAGAGCTTAAATTAATTGATACATGTCATTCAAGAAATCTATAGTATTTATACGATAAAATATAAAATATACTGTTTTCTTCTCATCCACGAAAACCAAGTGTAGTGGAAATTCCTATATAGTCACGGAGATTGTGCAGGTTCCGAAAGTAAAATCTGCTAATATAAAGTTATTTTTTTTAGTATGGAAACATTTTTTGTCTATGGCGGTCGCTATTTTGTTGTTTATTCATTCAGTTCAACAGAAAATCGTGACAAAAGAGTTGTCAGCATTGTTGGTTAAAAATTTTGTTCCTATATAGTCACAGCATATTTTGAGGTAAGAAGAGTTTGTTTTACTGTTTTGATATTTCAGATTTATAAATAAACTATTAAATAACGTAAGTAAAGTTTAGTTTCTTCAGTTTTTTTGTTTTAAATGCTTTAATTAATGTTTTTATTATATCGAGACAGTGAATAGTCACATCCATTGCGTCACGTAGGCATCCCGTGATATATTAGCGGAACATATTCGTGACGAAATGGAATTATTAAGCTAAACTTACACAGATTAAGTTGAATAGTTTAGTGTGATTAATTAATTTTATACCCAAAAATTGATGAAAGTATTTAAAGGGCAATATATTAGAAAACTTAAAACTAAATTCATTCATTGTCATTCAACAGAATTAAAAAAAAAAAAACACTAAAAATGTTCAATAAAGAATTATGATAAAAATATATAGTATTAAGTTCTATTATTTAAATAATAATAGAACTTAATACTATATATTTTTATCATAATTCTTTATTGATTATGGAGTTCTATCACGAAGTGACAGTAAAAAATATTGAAAAAAAAAAAAAAAACTTAAAATGTTGTTTAAAAAAAGTTGTAAAAGACTTTATGTGGACATTTTTATCGTTCAGGATGATAAAAGTTTTGTTGCAAGAGGTGTTTGTTTTCTAAATAGTAGTGTTTCTTTGCAGTTATGGCTCTCACGGCAGCCGAACGTGCCAAAAGATACAGGGAGAAACTGAAAAAAGACAATCCAGAAAAGCACGAATTACAGAGACTTAAACAGTTAGACAGGCTGAAAAGAAAGCAGAAAAAGATTTCCGATTTATCTGAAGATGAAAAAGCCAAAAAAAGGAAGTTGTGGAGGGAGCAGAAAAAAAAGCTAAACATAAAGAAAAAAACTCAACCAAAATCACAGACCAAAGAAATGCCAAAATCTTCGCAACCAATAAGTCACTCCATGAAACTAAAATATAGAAAAGTTTGCAATATGTACAATCAAGCTTTAAAAAACATAAAAATATTAAAATTAAAAATAGATTGTATTAGAAAGAAGCTGTACCATGCTCAAAAAAGGCATAAAGAAGAATTCTTACGGCTAAAAATTGAAAATGATAAACTGAAAATGCGCAATGAAGTAATGGAAAGTTCAATGAGAAAAACGTATAATGATTGCAAAACAAATGCAGAAAAACGCTTTTTAAAAAAAGCGGTTTTAAATCAAGAAAATAGAACAACTGCTGGTGCAGTTATTGGATTGAAAGGCAATGTAAGATTTGCGAACAAAGAAAGACGTGAAAAGAAAACAAATAAAGAAATAGAACGCTTTTTTATAAGAGACGACATAAGTAGATGCACCGCGGGACGACGAGAATGCAAAACAAAACAGAAAAAAAAAATGCAGATAAGATATACGGTCGACACACTGTTTAATTTGTACAAAATTTATAGGAAAGAGGGAGGAAAATGCAAATTTTCTACTTTTTTTCGTTACAAACCTTTTTACGTAATTTCACCTAAAGTAAAAAGTAGAGACACTTGCATGTGCATTAAGCACAGTAACATAAATTTTCAATTTGCTGCTCTTAAAACAAGAGGAATCATACCTTACAAGAACACAGAAGAATTAATAACAACAATTTCTTGTGACACAAAATCATACCAGTGCATGCATAACGAGTGCGTCAAGTGCAAACATCTACATATTGAATATAACCAAGAAAAACTCAGCAGTGATATATCATGGTACAAATGGACGAGAATTAACCATGAGTATGAAAAAGCTGGTATGAAAATGGTCACTAAGAAAACCACCAAACAAGTGACGCATGGGACGGTACGACAATTAGCACAGGAATTCGAAAACGCATTATTGTTGTTTAAGACGCATTTTTATAACTGGAAAGAGCAGCAACGGCAATACCAAAAGTGCATCAACAACATAAAAAATGACGAAATTATAATAATTTGCGACTTTTCAGAAAATTACGACTGTAAATACGCGCAAGAAATACAATCAACACACTTCGGAGCCTCAAAAAATGCTATAACATTACATACTGGAGTAATTTATTTCAAAGATCACTTTCAGTCTTTCGTGAGTATAGCAGATAATAACTGCCATGAACCTCGGGCTATCTGGGCACATCTCATCCCAATCATAAAATTTTCTAAAGAAAAAAATCCAAATGTTCGTGTCATACACTTTTTTTCCGATGGGCCAAGCAGCCAATATCGCCAAAAAAAAAACTTTTATCTCCTGAATTTGTTTACGACAAAATTGAAATTATCTTATACAACTTGGTCTTTTTCTGAAAGCGGCCACGGGAAAAGTGTAGCAGATGGCATTGGAGGTTCAGTAAAAAGGCAGTTAGACAGAAAAGTAGCTTACGGTCAGTCAGATGTCACAAACGCCACGGATGCCTGTAAAATTGTGCAGGAAAGTATGAAGTCAGTTAAATGTTTTCATATTAGAGACAGCGATATTGAAAACATAGGCAAACTGATCCCAAATAACTTATTAACTGTTCCTGGGACTCTTGCATTACATCAAGTTATATCGAATCGGGCAAACCAAATTAAATACAGGACAATCAGTTGTTTTTGTGGAGAACAGAGAGGTTTGTGCAATTGTAATAGTCCTAAGACACATACTTTCGTTACAAATCAGACTATCCGGAATGAGCAAATTGAAGAAGCGAGAAATGAAGGGTGTGTCATAGATGAAATAATGAGAGATGAGAGGGATAATGAATGTTGCGACCAAAGTGAAATAAGGAGTGATGAGAGAGTAAATAAAAGGCGTGTCAAAGGTGATAATAAAATAATGAATGATAAGAGAACAAATGAAAAGTGCGTAAAAGGCGATGACAGTACAATAATAAGAGATGAGAGATCAAATGAGATGTATTTTAATGGCGATGATGGTGAATTATTGAAAGGTGAGAGGGCAAACGAAACATTTGTTAAAGGCGATGACAGTGCATTAATGAGAGGTGAGAGAACAAATGAAAATTTAAGTGACAACATTGATTATTTAACATGCGGAGATTTCAATATTGAGACAGTTAAGGACATTTTGATTTTACTTGGTCAAGAGCAGAATGAAATTAGCGAGGACAACAATGTTCAAGCAATTGAAAAAGTCAGTATCTCAGATGAAATTATTGATAACAACCAAATACTTTTTCCTCGAGAGTCTGATGCCTTCATTGACATTCAGCCTATGGGCAATGATATTTTCTGTCAAAGTTATATCAAACAACAACAAAAAAACACTGGTAATGAAGTTACATCCAATTTAAAATGTGATTTGCCAACTTCAACAAAATGTGTTTTGCCATCTTCATCAAAAAGTGATTTGCCAATTTCATCAAAAAGAAAATTATCAGATACAAAGCATAATACACTAGCTGATAAACATAGATGTCTATTGAAGAATAAATACGATAGCTTTCTACTATTAGAATCTAAGCAAAGAGTAAACTCAAAAATTTGTAAATCCAAAGAAAATAAATCTATAAGAACGACAGTTATCCGTCAGATACAATGTCACCGATGCAAGAAACACTTTCCTTTACATACTTCTATGATAAAATGCATTGCATGTAAACAATTGATATGTATGATATGTTGTGATGGACAAACTGAATTTGATTACATATGCTTAACCTGTTATGGGGTATAGTTTGTTGAAATAGTTTTTCTTGTGTTTTAATTTCGTGGTTCATCGTTGTATTAAACGTTTTGATATTTATCTTGTGTTCTGCAATTGAACAATTTTATTTCTTGGTTTTATGTGATTTGCCATTTGTGAAAATTATATTAACTAATTGTTTTGATGTTTTTCTTGTGTTCTATAATTGAACTATTTTATTTCTTGGTAATAAGTGATTTGACATTTGCGAAAATCATATCAAACGTTTTGATGTTTTTTTTTTCAGTTTTATAACTGAACAATTTTATTTCGTGGGTTTCCCTGTGCATTATTATTGGACAATGTTGTTGTATTTGGACATTGATACCCGTGAACATGTGAACATTTTGAATTTGTTAATTGAATATTTTTCTTTTGTACTTACATAGGTATCTATTAAACATCGGTGAAATTTTGTTTTTTAACCGACTACAAAAAAGGAGGAGGTTCTCAATTCGACTGTATTTTTTTATGTTTGTTACCTCAGAACTTTCGACTGGGTGAACCGATTTTGATGATTCTTATTTTATTTGAAAGCTGGTACTTTCCGGTTGGTCTCATTTCAATTTGGTTCAGTTATGATAATGACATCCATGAGAAAACCATATAAGTCTGAAATTTGTATTAAGTAATTGCGCGACAAATTGACGAATACCCAATATTACGCAATAATTGTTAAAATACATAGTTTTATTTTTGAGTCGGTTTTTTATGTTTCAACATCATTAATTATTCTATTTTTCTTTCTCGTTTTCGATAGTATTTAGTTTTTTTTTATCTTTTGTACATTTATATATTTTTTTATTTTACCGTAAGTGATTAATTTTAAAATAAAGTAAAGGAACAACACTCTATAACAAAATACAGCTTTATTATATGATTTCATATTATTTTAAGAATAAGTTGTTAGCTTTTAAGTTTTAAGATTTGAATTTATTAGTTTTAAGTGTACAACATAGTGTGTAACCCGCTTTAGTTGTTCCTAATAATCACGCGGAGTTCCACAAGCGTCACCGTCCAGTTTCAACTGTCTTCATTTCTTACCATTACTTATTTAAATGTTAGGAAAGCTCTAAATTATTTATACATCATTATCTTTTAATAAAACTTATTATTTCTTATTAAGTCAAAATTATATGAATTCTTCTCAAATGTGTGGAATAAAGATACTTTTAGATAGTGTTTAAGACATGATAGTGACGAAACTGAATATTAATGTTGAAAAACAAAATTTCCCTCAATAAAACCGATATTTTCTAACTAAAATCTATGAAGTTTTTATTATTATGATTCCCATTCCATTCATTGTTTCGATATAGAAAGCGTACTTTATCTTTAATATGTATTCTTACTTTGTGACGAAACGGAACAATTTTCAACAGTTCTCAAAATAAATTTCCTCATAATTGTAAAAATCCTGCCAATATCATAATAAAATATACAGATTCAGTTTAATTAGTATTTTTTCTAACTTATTTGCGTATAATGAAGACTAAATAAAAATATAAAAAAAATGAGTTTCCATTTCGTCACAGACAAATTTTTTGAAATCTGCCCAGATGCGCGTTGAGGGGGTTAGAGGAGGCGGTAGACAAATCACTGCAGGTACCTGGCATCACCTCAGTTCACTCAGTCTCAGTTAACTCCCCAGTCCAGTCCTCACCGCACCGTCCCATTCACATCTATACACTCATGTAGTGCGGTGGTTACATTACGTTCTGTTCCGTACCAGATATTATTTTGTATAGGAGATATCGATTACAACGAATATTTTGTTAATGAATCAATACACAATGTAATTCAATCTACTCTCACGATGTAGATACATATTATTTATCGATGAACACTTGCTTATCTCTTTGGATTAGTTTTTTTTTTATCCGTGTTTAGTTTTATTTTGTCATTTCTTGATCTTGATAAACTTTAGCTGTCATTAGAATTTACATTTGATTCCCTATGCTGACTTCCGTGTCTTCTTTATTTTTTATTTTTTTTTTAATTTAGTTTTTATTTTTACAATATTTACAGGATCACACAGTGTTTACTTCACAGTTCACAGTATTTATTTGTTTTCATGTAGGTACTTGCTATTTTATTAAATAACAAATTCTATATTACTTTGAAGCCTAATTTCTCAAAATATTTTATTACTTCTTACACTTCTTCCACATTCATGCAATTTCTGATACACGCTTGCCGATACATGGGCATCCTCGAGAATTTGATTCACTTGCTCCAGCCGCATTCTCTTTAGTGATCGCACCTCCTATTTCACTTTAGTCCTTCTTCAAGCATAACCGTGTTTCGCTTGCATACATAAGTGTCGCTACTAGAATATTGCGCACCAGCATTTTTGTCATTTTCGACACACTGCCATTGCTGACAATGGGTCGAAGTGCACCGTTAATCCTAGCACCGGCCACTTTTCTTCTTTCGATATCCTTGTCGCACCATCCATCCTTTGCAAATAAACTTCCCAAATATACATATGCGTTTACTTGCTCCAAACATCCATTCTCAACCTTTATTTCTCACATCGTTCTATCAATCTCTTTTTCAAACACCAACAATTTCGTCTTCGTAACATTCATTTCCATGCCGTTTAGACTACAACTATCATAGACATCCGACACAATCTTTTTTAAATCACTTTCACTCTCAGCCATTAATACCAAATCATCTGCATACATTAACGCATTCACCCAGTTTCCATTCAGTTCAACACCAACATCCATTTTTTTCCAAATTCGACATGACGATATAACACAACCTTGCTTCACTCCCTTAGTGAAGGTAAACCATTCCGAAAGGGTATTGTCCACCCTCATGCAAGCGGAACTCCCCACATAGAATGAAGATATTGCACAGATCAACTAATTATCCACCCCATACTCTGATAACACGCACCACGATCTTTCCCGGTCCAAGAGATCGTATGTAGTCTATGTCGGTTTTAATGTCTATGTATGTATGTACATGATAATGATAGAATTGTTAGGTATAAAATAGCACCTACATTTTTAACTTGTAAATCTTGTAATAATACAAATAATAAAATAATAATGAACTTGAATAACAACATATTATTGTGTTGTGTTTTGTAGGCAATTAATATGCCATAATAACAAATCATTGTTTTGTTATTTCGCTCTAGTAAATTCTTGGCAGGCGGCTATTATAAATTTACTGTGACAATATTATTCTCACGGCATTATGGTTTATTATGATGAAGTATAACAATTATTATACCTAATGTCGGGGTTTGTAATACAATACCTACAGTATCTATTTGTAACCTAAAATAGGACGTTCATAAATTAATTGAAAAGCAATTTGTAGGTAACCTACTTGCCTTTCGTCCACTTACCCGCCCCTTCTGACATCACATTACGTATTCAATTATATCATTATTCCTTTTATTTGTTTAGAAATATTTGCCTTTTCCCTATCACAATATCTTACAAATATATTATTGCTATTGTGTACCACAGTTAACGCACACTATTCTGTCAATGAATTGAGTAAAATGTACTTTTTGTAATGAAAATGGATGTTATTAAAATTTTGTTTACCTTCGTTTTCTCTTTTTCTAAAGCTATTATAATCAATTTCAAAATGAAATGTTAAAAGGTAGATACTTTGTACGCTGTTTTTTTCCACGCTTATTTCAATTTGATATTGGCTACATTCTCGTTGCTCATAAATATCCCGCAGTGCACCCTTTACATTTAATTTTATCGTGTAGTTTTTATTATCTATTGAGAGTAAGATGTGGTTTTTAATTGTTTTACAAGAACATTATTATAGGTATTTTATGAACTGTACAACTCAGATTTATGACCGGTCGTTTCTGAAATATAAACTTTATGGAAAACCTCAGCAATAATAGATATAAATTTCAACAGTATTTATATTTGTATATACATACGTACTGTTGCAAACAACATTCTGTTGAAATTTCTTTATTTTATAATTCTATCTTAAATTTATTACGATTGTTCTTTGAAACTCATCTTCAGTTTCTACGACTTTTAGTATTATTATTCATGAGAATACCTCTTCTTCTTCTGCTTGTAGTAGATCATTGATCTGTTTGTTCGGAATTTGTTTCCTCTTGCGACGCTGAAAACCAGCTATCTTTTCATCTTTTAGGTGGCCTTCCAAGCAATCTTCGTTCTAGTGGAGTCTCGTTCGCGGCGATGTGGGCTAATCAATCTATCACTACTCATGCGGTCCACATGGTCCCTCAAAAACCGTCTTCTTTTTCTGCTCCACCGAATGATATCTTCAGTTCCGCAGATTTTTCTCATTTCTTATTACAGTTGTTCACGTATATCAGTGGTATTCAAATATTTATTTATTGAAATAAAATTAGACACCCATATTATGTACCTACAATTATTTTTTTCTCTCTCAAAATTGAGTAGGGCTCGGGCTTTGAGGGAAATGTTTTGTAACTTAATATTTTTTCTCAGCCTATGAAAGTTAAGCTCCCCTGGTGATACATTTTGAAAGAAAGATTTTTTAAATTTATGTGAAATGTACCTACTTTCACTTCACATATGATTCTGTGTTATATCTGTTTAAAATAATAATAATATGAAAAAATAGATAAGCGAATCAGTGGGAGTGTCTCTAGTTTTGAAGGAAGATGAGCTTCCTCAATCTGAAATGTAAGAATCGCTGGAGGCGCGATAAGTGCGATAGGTGGCGACTGGTGACTGTTGAGGCGATGGAACCGATGGAATATGTTCAGTGTGCAGTTACTGTAAGTAGCTCGTAATAAAAGGAACAATGCCATATATTTATATTAGCCCCGAGGGAGACAATCGCTGACGCTGTGTAATTTAAAATCTAATTTATTTTTAGTTATTCAATCGAGAACGTGTCTTTACCGCTGGTAGAATATCATATAGTAATAAGTAGGTAAAGTGTAATAATATTATTGTACCACCAGTACAAACACACATACCACCTAATGACATTTGCACGAACTTTTTATCTCATAGATTTATTGTTTGTCACCGGAGAGACAAAGTGAGTGAGAACAAGGAGTTGGATTATGTTTTATTTTTTTCCGTAATAACAACTCGACTTCCAAGTTATTGAGTACGAGAACAGCAAACGTGATTTTCATATTAACCGCTTAATGCATTCACTGCGGTTGTAGTAACACAATAATATATCTCCTACATCCATTTAATCTTAGATTACTAAGTTTTTTTTATTTTGCATACCTTAAAACGTTCTTGTGAAAATATTATAATATGTAATAATATAGTTCTTGACGTTTTGGAAATTCGTAGAATATATGTTTTTGTTCAAAAGATTGCTCCGGGCTTTTTAGGGATGAATGATTTCAATTGGTAAATATTGTTTCTATCGAGTACATAAGTTCATTTAGTAAATCAGTTCCCTGTTCATGCAATAGTTGATGTGCGCCTCAGACTCTTATAGATTTTTTTTTAATTTTAATAAAATATTGAAACACATATTTATTGTATTTTCTCTGATGTAACTACCGGTATTCTTGTCAACAAATAGGCATAATTCACCCGGTATCGGGTGCCTTGCCTCGAGGATAAGAAAGAAGTAAATTTAGTAAATAATCGATAATATTTGTTGAATACTTCAGATTTCATCGATATATATATTATACCTACAGTAAATTAACAACCTGATTACAACACAGTATCCAATTATGTTTTATATTTATGTTTTCCTACTTTTAGCTTCTCACACGCATCTGAACCTATTCAATATCGTGTTGTTGGTTTAATTTAGTGACCGTTATCCGTGTGTGAATGTATTATCATAAACAAAATACTAATTAATAATGAATAGTTAATTTGTATTTCTGTAACTGACACGTGTGTTTATTAATTCTCTAGAAAACACCTGCTGATTTTAAATTATAGCTACCATTATTCAATTTAATCCGCGTATAGGCATCTAGCCTAATTAAATTATGATCTTTTTATGTTACATACAGTGGATCGTTAAATATTAGTAGTAAAAAGCTAAAGATTTATTCGTATTTAACTCATTATTGCCCAACTTTTTTTTTTTTTTTTAATTTTTTGAAACCGTCTTAAAGAATTATAGATTATTGATAGTTTATTAGGTTTCTAGGGAAAAAAATGCAAAAAAAAAATTTTTTACCCAAAAATTGGAGTGTTCCCAAATGGGAACTCTGGGAAAATATGCAACAAAATAAGTGCAGAATAAGAAGCATACAAATAATAAAATGTAACATTCATAACATGTGAAAAAATGTATTTGATGAACATGACATAATGTTTATAAGTTTTTTTATTGCAATTATCAACAACAAAAAAAACAAACATAGACAATAATCAAAAAATAAAAATAATTATGAAAATAAAAAAAGCGTCATTTACTTAGCATGAAATGCTCTAGAACAATTCATGTGGATGTGCACTCGACATTTTTGACAAATCTTTCTTGATTTTGCTTTGGGACAGTAACAATCCAATGTTTTATTCCATCAAACCGGTCGTTAGAATGAACTTTGGAAGACATAGGTTTAGTACTCTTAGTCCGACCAAAGTCTGTAATTAGTGTTCCATATATTTTTTAAATATACCATCGCAATATTTCGTCGAAAAGCAAGGTAGTCAAGCACAGGAGGCTTTTCAATTTTTTTGTGCAATCGCCAGATGTTGTGGACAACAGTGTCAATATAATAGGCGAACAAACACCACCACCATTTTTTTAATCGAATTAAAAGCTAGTTCATAATAAACGTCACCTTAAGGACAGCAGGTAGTAGACATATTAGGTTTTTATCGATTCTGTGATACTCTGCGGTGGGTATGTAATCATCCTCATTATTTTATCATATTAATTATGTTTCTGCAATCCTACGTAAAACGTTGTGTAGAATTTTCCTAAGGATTATTGCGGATTATCGATTCATGAAGGGGTATTATTATATTATATTACCCGGAGTCATTAAGCTTGCATGTTAACCGGTTTTGCTAATGTATCTAAACTACAACTAACATTGTTCATGTACTTTCATTATATTTCACACGTATATAATGTTATTTCTGTATAGAAAATTATTAAATATATCCTCCCTCGTTTTGCCCAATTTTACAAAATGTTATATACAAGGCAATTGACACATTCGCCTCCGCAATAAACACCCTGGATCGTTTTTTATGGCTCTAGATTGCATAGTGAGTACTTGATAAGGTACACTATAAATGAATCTAATTATCATCTATTATTATTCCATCACGGCATATCCAACAAATGGAGTAGCCAGCGGACCAACTGCGTGTAATAATCATGCAGATCGTCTTCTCCGTGTCAATAATAAAATAAAAAATAAACACACGGCGCCCTTGAAGTCATATATACGACACACTTTTACATGACATTCGAAAACTTACTGAAAAGACTAAGATACCTATTATTTTCCGGGGACTCCATGGATTATTGTACTGATTGACACTTATTTTGAAACTTAATAATGTACTCTACTGAATTGTACGTATACGATAGTACTTCATATGGCCTGAATGGTTATGTGAAATCAAGCATTTTAATTTTTAAAACAGGAGCACTACTATAATTTGGTATATTTCTTATCAATTATTCTCATTGCGGATCCCTTGTTGTTTGTGAATACCGGTCCTGTCCAGTTTCACTTTCGACGCGATGATAAACTAAGTATTTAATGTCATCATTACTCTTGTTCTCTTTTTTATGATAATGCTTTACGGTTTATTTAATTTAAACGTATGTATTTCTGAATGTATATCTATACAGTTTATGCTTACAAACAAATCTCGTAAATTTTATATATTAGGTATACCTACTTATCGAAATATATTTGTGAGTATATGAGCTAATAGCGATAACCTTTTATAGGTTCTCTACAAAAGCAATAAAAATTGTAATGTGCTATAATAATTTAAAACATTTTATACTTTTTCTCGTTTCGTTTTTATTTCTTTGTACTTGATATTCGACATGTTAAAATATTAATTTATATGAATGATTTTTTCAAACTATTGAATTGCGCGCTTGTGTGTTAAAGATTATATTTGTAAATTTTTAACTTTTTGAGTGAAATCATTTAGGTAACTGATTTTTTCTCCAAATTGTTTTGTTTTTCAAAATATATCAGAAGAATGATATTATTGTAGTTCCGTATGATTGTTATTTGCAAATATGGTGAATCATTTACCTTCATCAAATAGATGACGTGTTAGCTAATAATTTGTTGCTTGGAAATGCATAGTTCGGATACTTATGATGACATTGATGCTATCTGTGACATTTGTTGTAAAGACACGTCCTTGTTGCTAAATATCGATTCATCTTTGTAACTACTTCAGTTCTCCTTCAGAGCATTAGACAGTTGGTGCCAGTGTGGCAACGTTGTGATGGGGACTGACCGTGGGGTCCACCATTCGTCATGCAAATGTCTTGAGTTCCTGATTGCCGCGGCTTCGCTTCGTTTGATTTATAAGCGAAGTGACCAATTACTGCCTCAGGAGATTTCTTTACAAAGCATTAATGTATTATATAAGAATCAAATACAAGTGTTTACATTATTGTATTCGTTGTAGAAATTATTCAAATATAAAAAGTTCTTTGTAATCTTTTTGTATTATTTTGTTACATATTTCAATTAGCAAGTCTTTCAATGTGAGAACATTCATAGCCTTTTAGTAATAAAGTAAAAATGTCTGAAAAACGATACAGTAAAAATCTAGTAATATAAATAAATGTTGTTAATGTATTAAGCGATTATGGTAATGAAATTAGCCTGGTTCTGTGCAACAATTTATATGGAAATTAATCTCGAAATAATTTAGTGTACATTCCATTTAAAAGATAATAAACTTGTTGTTAGTTTGCGCTATGCAAAAATTATAATAATACTTATTCATAATACGAAAACAGTTAAGAGTAATTTGCTCTCGAGACGGCAGTAGAGAGCTGCAAACTACTAACATGCCATTCATAAATTCCCAAAACTTTATTATTACTATCATTATTATTATATCTTCTCTTCTCTATCTCACCCACTCCACCTCATTCCCCTTTCTCTGTTTCTCCTTTGCGAACACGAATTATAAATGATATTATATTATTGCACAGTTTTGTTTCCCCCAGCAATTCTACCTAGTCACTTGTTCCTCGTTCTATCAAGTTACTTATGTGTTTGGTTGCACGAAACAACTTGCAACAAACTTACTTGTAGGCGTGTATGTATGGGTTAGTTGGAAGATATCGCGCTTCTGCGATAAACTCGCCCATTGCACAATTTTTTTTGTATAGTTAAATTGAATTTTTTCATTTGTTGTTTTTTTGTGCAATAAAGTTTATTATTATTATTATTATTATTATGTACATATGTGTTTGTGTGTGCTTTACTGTTTATTTTGTAACATTAGTACAATAGCTCCTGTACACACGACATATTATGTTTATGTACACCTACTTTATTTATTTATGTTTATTTTAATTATTCTAAGTTGATAAAGATATTTGTCATTTTTCTAATATTATTATAACTGTGTAATACTTTACTACCTATTACGCAAATTCGTATCTTAAAGTAGGTACATGTGCCAGGTCAGAATTTACTAGTAATTTTCCTTATTTCAATAAATTAAGAGCGTGTCTCTGATATAATATCAATTTTTTTAGTTGCTTATAGCATCAAATATTGGTAGGAATATACTATATGCCTACATTTGATACAACAAGCTCTTCTATGTTTAAATTAATACGTTTATGAAGATATTACTTCCATAAAGATTATGATTATTTATTATATCGTTTCTGATGCATACAGCGAAGTTCACAACAACCATATGCCTTTGACCATTTGAATTTTGAATGAGCACTGCAAAGCCTATATCGCGTCGCGGCGCTGTGACTGTAGCGGTGTGAATGCACTTAGCCTCATGTCCCCCGCACCCTCTACCACCACTAGCACTCCAACGCGGCAGATCCTCGACGACTCCCGGCTCCCGTCATTCCCAGTCATGTGATTCCCACGGCGGGATCGATATACAAACACAAGTACACATAAACACATACACAAACACCAAAACAAGATAGTCCAACGCAATATAACTACATGCATGTCTGTACATGACACACTCGCGCCTCATCATGCACGTTACACATTGGTATAACGGAGATTTGAGAAGTCAACACTACTACTACTATTATTACTTTCTACTTGCAACTACAGCACTGCTTTATTTCTGGAGGTAGGTATTCCTTACAGGAGTTGCACAAAACTTATGGTTTAGAAATTTAATCTCATTCAACTTTATCTTCAAGTAAACTTTCTAGGATAATTATATTCAGATGAGGAAATAACTACCTGACTTTAAAGTAGTTTTTTATACCAAGTTAATATAAAAAAAATGTGTGGGATGTTTGACTTCCTACTTATTCAATATTCAGTTAATCATAGATAATTAAAAATTATTATAAGTATATAGTTCTATGAGTTTTTTCTAGAGAATGGCATGTTCAGTAATCATTGTTGACCCCATTACGATTGGATTGTAGAAAGACTAGACAAAATGTATCATGACATTATTTTACCTTATCGATTTAGTAAAATACTGCGATCCTTTGGCTGCAATCGCAATGCCGGTTTAAATTTTCCACAACAAAATAAATGTGTTTAATGTACATTGAGCTTATTAATTATTTGTATTGTGAGTTTTATTCATAGCAAACAATGAGGGTCGTGGGTATGTTAATACGTGATGATAATATTATTATATTCACAGTAGTGGCGGTCTAGTTCCACTATTTAAATGAATTATGAGTGAAGTTTCCATAATGAAAAATGGTTTGCAATTAAATGCATACGATCCAACACCGAGGGATGGATGGTTATACATAATCCACACATAAATATTTGAGTCCGTTCGTATGTATGTATGTATGTACGTATGTCCTTAATGGACTCAGAAATTAGGAAAGACCGAAGTAAAATAATACACTCTATACAAGGTCTCATCTTCTGGGCAGGTTTAAGGCTAAAAACATTTTAAATATCTTACGTATTGATAAAGATATTTTAATTTTAATGCGACCATGTCACAAAATTAGCAACAAAATGTATGTAAAATTAATGCAAGATTTAGTAAATAGCAATATTCACAGTCAAACATTTTTCATTGTATTGAATTAATATCAAAATGGATGTAACAATAAATACAACAATTCTGAAACTAAATATTTAGGGTTTATTTTAGTAATAAAATATCGTGTTTGCTAATGAGAAAAGCTCTTGAATTACGTGAATAAAAATTGCATATTTTTGACATATTGGGCTATTTTCATAATGGAAGACATTATGAAACCATAGAAAACTATACTGTAGAATAATAATAGTTTTACCTATAAAATCCATAAACAATGTTAAATGATTTTCAATGAGTGGGAACCTATTTATTTTCACCTAATATTTTTTACATAAATTATGAAATATTTGATAGTAAAATATTCTGAAATATTGAAGGATGCAGATAATCCATTTTTAAGGTTTTTTGGGAATAAAGAGTAAATACTTATATGACAATTTATTCTTGACTTTTTTTAATTTCATAGCAAATACCCATTTATGCACTGCAAACCAAAAATACAAATTCGAATGTGGACAATTATAATATTTTATGATGACTACAATTTTTTCACGAAAAGGGATGTTTACCCTTTTTTTCTTATAGAAATTTGGGATGACAATCTTCGAGTTTTTACATTAAGATGAGGTTTCTAGTAGTTTTTGCACGTAGGTACCCGCCTATTTTTCTAAATAAAATATGAGCTTTCGAGGTGTCGAGCTCACATATTTTTCATTTGGAAGAGGTTTTTAGCACTTTTTCCATGTAGGTACCTACCAATATGTGGAATTTCTTAACTTCAAGCTTTTTCATCGGGACGAGGTTGTTAGTACTTTTTTTCCATGTAGGTGCCTACTTATTATTTTTTTACATAAATGTGAACATCTGAGGTGTCAAACTTCAAGATTTTTCAATGGGAAGAGGTTTTTAGCACTTTTTTCGATGTTGGCACCTACCTATTTTTTTTAACTAAATATGGGCATGTGAGGTATCAAACTTCATGATTTTTCATTGGGAAGAGTTTTTCAGCACTTTTTTCGATGTAGGTACCTACCTATTTTTTTTATCTAAGTATGGGCATGTGAGGTATCAAACTTCATGATTTTTCATTGGGAAGAGTTTTTCAGCACTTTTTTCGATGTAGGTACCTACCTATTTTTTTTACCTAAGTATGGGCATGTGAGGTATCAAACTTCATGATTTTTCATTGGGAAGAGTTTTTCAGCACTTTTTTCGATGTAGGTACCTACCTATTTTTTTTACCTAAGTATGAGCATGTGAGGTATCAAACTTCATGATTTTTCATTGGGAAGAGTTTTTCAGCACTTTTTTCGATGTAGGTACCTACCTATTTTTTTTACCTAAATATGGGCATGTGAGGTATCAAACTTCAAGATTTTTCATTTAGAGATTTGCAATGCTTTTTATGATGTAGGTACCTACCTATTTATTGTTACTAAGCTATGGGCATGTAGGGAGTCAAAAATTAAGTTTTCTCATTGGGAAGAGCTTTTTACTTCTTTTATCCACGTAAGTGCTTACTCCGTTTTTTTTTCAATAAGATTTTGTTGTTTTAACCCATGTATTTGCAAGGTTTTCTATTTAATTAAACCCGAGCGATGCCGGGTTACATACGCTTGTAATATAATATATGTAACAAGCGCAACATTGCCAATGTAGGTATGTCATTGCTAGCTAATGACGGAGAATATGAGTATGGATATGGAATACATGGGATAATAATATTTTGTAGGTACCTACTATGTACATACAGGTATAATCGTATATTGTTACAATATTGACGTTCATGTCAAATTGCTTCATATGAACTTGATTAATGAGAGAGCGCCACAACATACCATACAATACATATTACCGTCGCTCGTCAGTATAAGTACAGTATGGTATTCACTACCGTTGCTGCCTGTCAATATTATTTTCCTGATGTGTACACTAAACACTGTACACTTGTACAGTACACGCCACAGGCACGGCTTTTTCACTAACACCATTAACTATCACATACATAACATTGTATTATGACTTTGTTTGACGGGATTATGCTTTTCTTTTGTATCATTGACATATTGTTTTATTTATCGTGTATCGTTTTATTGTGCTTATCAGACGATCTGTCATCGGTATATTTTTTATATGACTGCTTATCAGTCTAGTATTTATTAAATTATGTTAATAAGTTATTTAAATTTTCTTAATAAAATTATTTAAATTTTGAGAGTGATTCTATTTATAAATCGTATTTTACTAAATATGTATTATAAATTGTTATATTGAAAGTGAAGATGATATGAAATATTGTTGACGTTCTGTTGGGACAGTCTAATATATTCGCATGTTTGCTTATAAGATAGTACATAATTATGTTTTGAATATTATCAGTAGTCGGTCGATGAAATTACGATCGCCAAGATTGATGTTTAGATTAGTAATGTAGCTTTAATAGTAGGTTCCTACTTATTCTTCTTGCATGTTTCGTTCAGCTATTCTGTGATGCGGCACAATCTATTTCCGCTGCAAACACGACTTCATTCCACCACAAAGATGATATTCTCCAATAACAATAAGATGAAAATCCCAACCGGGCATCAGATAATTGTTAATAATATAATGACCGTCCGATAATTTTATCTACCGTCTAATAACGTTAAGTTTAGCTTCACTTCTCAAAGGAAACATGTATTTATTAATAGCTCCTCGTAGTGAATTATTTCTTTCATTATCATGTACAGTGTCCTCGAGGTGCTATGGCACAAAGATGGCGCTTTAAATACTCTCCGTTATTATTATTATTATTATAGAAACATACTTGTAGGAGTCCGTCTTTATTTCTTTGTGCAGTTAGTAGTAGAATTTCCTCGTTTATTATTATAAACAATAATATTGTTGTTCTGTGTAGTACAACAAGAAATAATAAACAAGTATTATTCATACATATTCTGTAATTCAATCAGCTTACTGAAAATGTGTTGTGATTTTAGAGGCGCAACTCTGAATTTAATTTTTAATCAGCTGAAAATACGCAGTAGTTAGATAATAATATAACCAAAGCTCTTCAAATACGTTCATATGTAGGTCAAGCAGGTATCTGCTATATATATATATATTATCATCATCATCTCTGTCGGTACCTCAATCCTGAGGATCGTGACCATCATGCCTCGTTCTGTAAACCATCTGTCTCCATGTTGAACGATCCTCCGCCATGTGTAAGGCCCCGTGAAGTGAGTTCTGTGTGGCCTCCTTAATTTGGTCTCTCCATCTTATTGGCACTCTGACCCTTCCCCCTTTTTATATATATTTATTTATTTTATTTATTTTGAACAATATATATATATATATATATATATATATATATATATATAAACAAAGCTGTTTTGATCATAATTCCATTAGAAGGAACCTGAATGATTTCTTCTTTTCTTTAAACATTGCAGACGACTCAAATATGTCATTGATCTATAAATACGTAAGTTTGTAGTATCATTCGTTGACCTGTGTGTAAATGTAATTATATGTGTTCGCAGTACTGACCACGTTGCGCTACATTTTTTGTTGTTATTTGGTTTCTATTTTTATCCGCAGACACAGTGTCTGCCCACTAATACAAATTATCGTTTTCCTACGATATTTCCTACTTACCGTTTAGCCACTCATTAGCGAGTGGTTGGTTTAATAACCATTATATACCTACACTACACTCTACTAGACTGCTTGTTACTTGTATTTGCCGTACACTGTGCGTGTATATAATATGTGGTAGTTATACAGTATTGTTTGTATTGTACACTTATTCATACTTTTAATGGCATTAGCACGCTATTAAAACGTTTGTTTTTATGTTGTAGTGCACTTCAGGATATTAACACTTCATTATTAATCACTCAGAGCTAATAATATGTCGTCTGACTTATATTTATTTACATACTTCCCTATAAAAAGTATTTCGCATTTTTTAAACAACGGCTACGAATTTTGCTTGTTTATGAACTGGCGATAAAAATACATAGGTACTTGTTCATTATGATTAAAAAAAGAAAACAATTTAACCTTAAAATCGTACCTATGAGTTGGAACTAAAGATCATTTGCTGGTTTTAAAAATATGAACCGCAATTAACGGTATACCCTGATTATTTCAAAAATTGATGACCTCCAGGAATATTTATAATACACATAAAAGGACACCAAGATCCTTACACATCTCATTTCGGGAAAGTGGTAAACCAAGAAAAATGAGTGGATGCAAGAGGAGTGTTGTGGATAGAATGCGAGTAAATAAATTGAGATGGTTTGGTCATGTGAAACAAATGAAAGAGAAAAGAATGACAAAGAGGATATACTTGTCTGAAAAGAGGGGTGTGAAGAAGCGCGGGCATCCGAGAACTACGTGGCTTGATCATGTAGATCAAATTCTCAAAGACGGCTGTGTTTTGTGTACCTAAGAGAAATCGACGTGCGTGCATGAGAAATTGTATGACTGTAGAAGAAGCGAAAGAAGTATATAAGGTCAAATCTATATGGCGTTCCGTTCTCTCTGCCTACCCCACTTGGGATGCGGCGTGAAGAAATAGGTAAACCATTCGAATCGAATAATCATGCTAAATAATATTGCCCAGAATTTAGACATATTTTACATACCGTACGCTGAATTTGCATGGAATGTATAAACACTGTTGCAAATATTTTGTTTTCTCTGGGGTCGCATTGGCTGCAAGCTGTAATGTTCCCAAAAGAATATGATACATTTTCAATAACAATAATATTATATATCAAAAGATGAAATAAAATATGCTCAGAAAATTTAACTCAACTTTAATTTTCCTACTACTTTTGTTGTGTACAATTTCATGGAGTCCTCTATTCCAACTCCTTTCAGTGATCAACATCCATACATCATCTAAATGATGGCGTTTATTGATTGATAACAAATATAGTAAAAATATTTTATTGAAACATATAAACATATTTTCAATTTTCATTATTATTAAATTATAATATTTTAACATAGGAAGTGGTTATTATCATTATGTATTACCTTTCAGTTAGCGGCTTACAAAGGTGAGAACTGTGATATGTACCGATTTTCTCAATGATAAACACGACAGACATTGTTATTAACTTAAGTTGTAATTGGCTTTAATTTTGTACAATTATTGTTGTGTTTATTATGTAATTGTGTTTATTAAACTTTAAGTTTGAAATAAATAAATAAAATAAAAATGGTGTTATTGTTGATATAGCTGCTGTTGAAATCCAAAGAATATTCGGTTGTTGTGAATGGTGTGATCCTTATACAGTGGTACACGGTTTGTTGATTCATAAATGTGTACTACAGTAATAATATTTTAATTATTGATACGATCGACTTATTTGCTATATGTTTTCATTACAAAATTTATTTGTGGAATACGGAGGTGTAGAATATGCTTCTTTTTTCTCTTTAAAATATTTATTAGTTTAATTTCGAATTTATTATTGTTCCCCATGATTGCTTTTATCATTTCCACTTACGTAGGTAATTACATCCAATTTACAACGGTAATCTTGCCATCTACACGTGTAGATATTTAAATACCCGATTAGTTTCTAGATATCTCTGTTTATTAGATACATACATATCAGGTTCAATTTATTTTCATATCAATTTCACAACATGCTAAGTAATCTCTTGTCTTCATGTGGATATTTATTACTTGTCTAATTTGGAATGCGTTGATAAGTTACAGTAATAATAATAATTAAACATTTTCTTGTAAAAGTATTTTTTATATACAAGGCATACATATTGCCATGGTGCAATGTTTTCCAGTAAACCTTGTACAATGTTTGATACGTGTGTTTTAATATAAAGTGAGATTATAATATTTATTTTCCTACATTCAAAAGCCTATACTTTACTTCTGCTTTTATACTACTCTTCATGCGGTCTACACGATACCTTCAGAAACATCTTATATTTCTGTTCCATCCTCCGATCCGGCTATGAGACTGCTTCATCTGTAACCCAGTACCAGTGACATCACATCTTCTTTTATTTTGTCCATTATTAAATTGGACAGAAAAGGACTCTAGCTGTCTCCTTGTCTTTTTCCCGCCACAGCTTGTATTTACTTACACAAGTCACCCCCACTTTGATTCGCGTTTTTATATTCTTGTTCATCTCTCTAGCCATATATTAATCCTTATACTGTTGTTTAAATATTGTTGTCTTTGATAAATTATCAACAGTGACAAAAAAAATATCTACGATACAAAAGTTAAGTGTGTAAATAATTATATAAAAATGCCAGCGTTAACTTCTTTTTCACTGAGGATGAACATAACAACATGTGTTGTTATTTAAGACACGATCGAACGGAAGTGCATTGAATGGTGTAAATGTATTCGGTGAGCCATAAACTGTAGCTGTTCGATGAGTGCAGAAGAATGTGATGACCTAACTTGCGAACACTTTGTGAGTGTAGATGCATTCCGGAATTTCTTTTAAGTCTTTCACTTTTCACATATTTTGTTTTAAAAACAAACAACTATGTATAGGTAAATAAATATTCATTGTTAATTTTATTGCTCCAATTTATAATGACAAATATTGTACATTGTAAGCGATGTTATTGCTTGATTTATTTATTTTAGTGGATTTTAGACTTTATAATATTTTTATCATCATTCTTTCGTTATATTGACAAACAGTTGTAGATGTATTTTGGTTTTTCAACCGATATAATATATATAATATCTATATTATTATATAACATGTTTTTTTTACTTAATGCTGGCATCGTGTATCTGTAGTTAAATCTGACGTAACTTTCTTTAAAACTATTTAAGTGCTATCTAAAGATTACATAAAAGTGTTTCCCATTTAACTCTTCCCTCTAGAGACTAGTTTCCCCGCTCCCTAGACTAGCTGATACTCGACTGCTTGCTTCACACCTACATTATAATATTATGACCGATTAAATAATTTCCGGTTCAGTTTTGCACCGGTGCCTCCGTCAGTGAGTGAAATAGTTGTCATATTATACGTTCTTTTGTATTCCATCACCACAACTCGATACTTTTAGTTTGTAAATATGTGTTACTCAATTTTCTTCATTTTTTTCTCAGCGGGACATCAGTATACATCTTATTTCTTTTTACATTTCCATTCATGCATTTCTTTTGTTTTGGTATTTTTCTTAACAAGCAAAGGAACATGGTTTCTTTTAATACTTCCTCCAATGAATTCCAACGTTAAAACTATTATATAATATGAATACTTCAATGAAGCGTTGATTTAAAATGTAAACAAATAAAACTGATTAAATTGTGTTTTTCCCTTGTACGTTCATATTGTGTGATTGGTTTCCGTAGTACATTCATCGATATTATCATTGTTCGATGAAAATCTGAGATGAGGTTTGATATCGCGCTGTAGAAGTGTCCATTATTTTGTTAACGCTTAATCCGATCCCTCTCTGATTTAAACAGGTCGTTAAATAATTCAGCCGAGGCAAACAATACGGGGTCGAGAGAGTTTTAATGTAAGTGACTCGGAAGTTTGATAATTGCTCTAATTCACCCTATTTCCCATTTTCCTTCTCATTCCTTCATTCTATTTCACGCGTTAGTTGGCTTTTAACCCTTACTCCGAGACAAGTCAGGTATTTAGAATCGCATTCTCGTAGAATTTAGCTGCTAATCGTTTCGGTTTATATATACAGTACTATTCAGTTTATTAACGTTATGGTTTCATTATTCAATCTACCGTAAACATTCAGACAAGCTTTTATATTACGGAACGCCTCGCTTTTATTACATTATGGGAATTAATCTGATAGACTATTGCTAGCCATTAATGATATACCGCACCGATATTATGTACTGCGAGCTACCCGTCCTGTGATTATAATTTTATATATAATGAAATCTACTCGTTCATAGTTATTTTCTTCACTATAAGGCTTATCATTATATTTTAATATTGATGTAAATCAATTTAATACCTATTAGAGGTATCTTCTTCCCGAAAATTTTGTTTTATTGGAAAAATTCGTTGAAATCAACATTTGTTTTGTTAAAGCAATATTATGTTTAATTGCGGCTCTTGAATTCCAACAATTTCTCGATTATTTATTTCAACGCCTTCGCCTTCATAATAGATTTTTATAATAATTAATTTCGTTATTCGTAAAGATTTACTCAGTGACTCGAGTAGCTTCACAGCTTTAATTGGTGGTAAATACCTAGTAAGGAGCAGGACATTATTGTAGTGAGTAAGAGAATTTAGTATAGAACATTATTATGAATAAACACTTTTACGAGTATTTTATCTTTCGTGTACGAAATAATAATTTATAACTCGCGAACACTCTCGGGCTTATCTCATTCCATATACATGTATTGTTTATTGTTATGAAGCCATTGTAACGTCGGTCTGTTGTGTTTCAATGTGTAATAATAACAATAATGATAAATCCCAAATCACTTCACAACCGAGATCGAGAGCTTTATAATAATTGTTGTATCACTATCATAGTAATATGTTTTTCGTGTAATTATCACTCATCGTTTAATTGTTTTATATGTGTTATTTATACTGCGTTCTTCGTTCAATTTGAAGTCATTAACCTGCTACGTTCATTCAACATCGTTGTCTTTGACTCAAGTTTTATTTTTATTGGCAACTTATGTTGAGCTGGAAAATATACGAAAGAAAATATTCTCATTCACTGGTAATAATATTTGTATGTATACCGATTCATTAGTAATTCAGATAGCTTGTTGCTTATTCTGATTGCTGAACCAAATGGCTCGTGTCTATCTCTGCCTGATTAGTTTAAGTGCATTGGTCAATGAATCCTTATGCTGGATCGTGTTGAGGGATCGTCCGTAATTCGTACGAGCATTCAATATTAAATCTCTCTGGGAATTATTCTCAGTTCACTTACTTTGATGTTTCATTAAGGGGATTTTCCAGAAACATATTATCTTAGGTTTGACAGAATCTGACTTCGAGGATTAATAAACCGTTAATTTCCTTTATTAATTTTCTTATCCCTGTACTTGTAAGTTCTTTGACTAAAATGTTTACCGTAAACTAATGTTTCGGCACGGCATGTACACTTAAATTAGTCGGCATTATTCCGATATCGCGTGTCCCTCGTATTCAATAAATTCGTTGATATGTAATAATTGTTACTGGTATTATTATTCTTTCTAAAGTTTTGACCGACTCAATATTATTATTAAGGTATTTTTCTTTCTAAGTACTTACGTGTTATATATTGTGATACTCCTCAACAAAGCGTTTATAATATTTGTATTTTACGTGTAAATATTGACACTCTTTTGTGGGACTATCATATTCCAGCGCCAGCGTGTTTATTATGTTTTCATGTAAACTGACTTTACTGTGGTATAGTTGTGTTCATTTATGATTACTATCGCGCTTCTGAATATTCACAGTCACACAATGTAAGATTTGTTAGTACTACGCCCAATTTTCCCTAACTAATACACACTTACCAGTGCCATTCACGATTGATCCACATTTCTATTCATCGTATTTTGCAATATAAGATGCACTATAAGCTATGATATTTTCATGTTCATTTTAACATTAAATATAATTATACAAACTCCTTGGACAAATTTATGAATATTTTATAGTTATTTTAAGATCGATGTATGAATTAAATTTATTTCTATAATGTTTTTTGTAAATAACTAAATAATTACATTTAATTTGAAAAAGGTGATGTAAGTATTTTGTGTATACAATTAATTAATTTGTATTTATCTTCACTGTCGACATTCTTGTCATATTATGATAGTGTGAGTTCAAATGATTGTTATTGTTTGGAGATTACAATATTGTCTGTTGTATAATAATCAATAAATTCGTTTCAAGTGATATCATATTATTGGCGTAATGAAGTTGTTCCGATTTATTAATGATTATCACCGGGATGTTAGTAAATAACCAGTTCTCTTGTTTATTAAACTCACGTCGTGTTTTGTAAACATACCAAGTTATTGAGTCTATTTGATTGTCCCTTTGAAGCATTGATTCCATAGCACGGATGATGAATGTGTTGGATATTAACAAATGAATGGATATATACATAATGCGCAAATGCTTATTTTTGTATAACTATTTCGTAGTGTACTTGAATGAATACTTTTATTTCACGGCAATTTAAATCAACTCGGTGTCCTAATACGAGTTGGAGAGTTTTATGATACTTATCTGAAACTCCCGTGAACTTGATGTAATAACTTAAATTAGTTTTCTTCTACGTATTTAAAAACCGTTAAACCATATTGCTTCCTGTCTTTTTTCATCGTACTACGGCTGGCAAATCTATTCAAATCCAGTTTTTGTTTAACTTATTTTCCTCGCCGTAAAAAAGTTTTAAATGACTTTCTGCAAAGTTCCCCGTTCTCTCGGGAGAAATGAGCGAATGTAGACATGCGTTCATTAAGGTTATGAAGTTGTTTCTTTTCAGACGTTCTACATGATACTTGATAATAAATAATGCATTGAAGTTGAAGATTTATGTATATAAAGTGTTCACTCGAGTGCCCCCTTGATATATTATTTATTAAATGACTTATTCAAACTTGAAACGGCTATATTTTATGAAAACTGTTTCATACATTTTAAAATGTAAATTACTACATATATTTCTGTTCTGAGAACAAATTGAAGTCAGCTTGATTATATTTTAGCGAGAAAACTTATAAGATGTCTTATTTTATACGAAAAGTTTGAAACAATACAAAACCTTGTCGGGCCATACCTAAGTTCAAGAATGAGGGATGAAATTTGAGACACTCAACTATTCGTAAACTTTCTAAGGTACAGCCGTTATTCAAAACTTTTACATCCATTAAAATAATTCCTTTTTACTTGTTCTTGTAGCTCTTCACATTTATTTTATATAATGATTTAGCATTCTGTCACCATGAGATTCTGGAGTAGAATAGGACTCGATTTTTTTATCAACATATTCAAGCGTCGTGTAGAAGGCAAGTGACCAAATTACTTCTCATCTCATAGTAAAAGTACGTGAATATTATTACAATATTTCCACAGAATTTTCAACTAGTGATCAAAATCGTGGTGGCATAAACTGAATCTTTATTTTTTTATTCATACCATCACGGAATTTCCTACAATTGTGGTAACCAGCGTACTTTTTGCAGACGAAGTTTTTTGCAAATGTCTTTATTCTATGTCTTAATATTCTATTGCTGTAGCTACATTACCAGATAAATTGGACTAGAACAACGGGAATGGAAGAGTTGTTCGGTACATTATATGACCGTGAAGTTTTCGCCACCACGAACTTTCCATTATATGTATGTGGAAGAAAATGTTAATTTTCGCGTTATGTAACTATAAATTAATTTTACGTGTTAAGTATAATAATAAAAATAATAATATGTAATTATAGTAAATAGGTATGATTAGTTTTCTAGGTGTAATGAATGTTATATATAATTGCCGACTGTACATTTAATGTTGCGTGCCCGACACGATATTTTTGTGTTATTTTCTCCTGCTCCCCGCTGAGTATTCGACCACCGCTGGGAATTGTTATTTATTCATGCGATGCACTCGTCTTGTTGTCTCTTGAGACATTTCTCCGTTTATTTTCCATTTATATATTTGTATAAATACAAATTATCTATATCTTAATGATGACCACTGCAAGTTATTTTTATGCGAACTTAATTTTTCAGCGTTTGTCATAAATATTTCGGTCAGAAAACACTTTTTAAACAATATTTTTATACTATGTTTCAAATCCTTTCTTCCATATAACTATACTACCCTCGCGCCGTGTAGATCATACACATAACTGATTTCATATTTCCAAGTTGCAGTGTTTTAAGTTTGTACACACAGTCCGCAATTTTTGATTTGATTTTTTCATGTTTTGATGTATAGGTATTTTTAGTTTGGCCAGTAAATATTTATTTTATTAATTTCAATATAAACGAACATGCTGTTTCTAAAATGTTCCTCCAGATTGATAAATCATATGAAAACTATAGTGTCTAATAGAAATAGTCAGAAAGAAATAGTCGATTTTCACGTATATCGAAAATATTTTCATTTTATCGTGTCTCTCACAAAGTTTTTTTTGTTATTTCTGGAGCGTTGGTGTGTACCTTTAGTTGCTTTATGTCTAGATTCGTTTAATGTGATAAATTTTGTAACGCAAATAATTTTCTTTGTGATATCATCCTACTTATAATATTATTATGAAATATCTCTAATCTAATAATTTGACTTTAATACACGTCATCAACAGACATCGCATCTCTCGATTCCTTTGAACAACAAAAACAACATTTCCCAAAACTCTCGGTGGCGTAGCGAATTTCATTACGTATTATTATTCTTATTCGTAGTTATTATCTTTTGATCTGTAATGTTCACATATCTGCCTGGCTGAATAAATAGGTACATGTCGTTGTAGTACGTAGTTTATAATTAATCATTATATATTTATCAATTAGATTATCGTACCGTATACTATTTTATCATATTATTATTAATCGTGGAACTTAATTCGAGAGAAAACTTAAAGACCGTAAGTATTGTTTATATTGTTATCAATTTGTTATTATTTAACTACCTACGATAACTTTCCGTTGGTCAATGATGGAATCAAGAAATTATGAGTATGAGCAAATAAATTAGAAACTAATTTAATATTATGCTAGTGAACAAATAATAAAAATTAATTTGGAAATATTTATTTCGCCTATTTCTAAAGAAATACACTGGGGTAGGTAGTTATTGATATTTAATAGCCCTTACCAAGGTTATCGATTATACAAAGTCCCTATCTATTTAGAGTAATATTAATATGTGTTTAATTAATATGTTCCTTTGTTTTGAATGCTAACATTTGTGTGTACATATTTTATATTGATAGCTTTATTAGGTTAACGCATTCTGTATTAGGTATTAAGTAAATATTATATATTATTGAATCTAGCTACATTAGCAGTAGCAGGTGTTTTACTGTTTATTTTAATGACTTTTGTCAACAGGTTGCCCTTGTTGCTGTTTGATCACCACCGGAACAGCTGTTCCTTTCTACATGCCAGCCTTATTAGGCTGTGGAACACACGTTTTATGTCATTAACCCAATGTATTTGGACATTTCAGTAATGTCAACAATTTTAATTAGGAAGAAGCATTATTGCGACTGATTACATTGTGGACATATAATTTATTTCAATTAGTTATATAAAAATATAGCTCCATTGTAAATGTCTTTATTCATCAACTTTCTCTTAATATTATTGCGCAATTTCTGCAAATAGACTTTTATTATTCATGTGACGATTTGTACAATAGGTATATTGAGAGCAAATGATAATTTTAAGATGGGATATTCGTCACTTATAGGGCATTCGTGAAATTATAGCATAACCGGCCACAACTTATTTGTAAGTGTAGTTAAAGTCGTCCCGTTTTGTTTTTCCATTTCGATGTGACCTAAGATGATTGATAATATTATTAAATTATTCGTGTTATTATTATTTGTATGATGATTCATCTTCATCTTATTGATAATACTGAATGTTTTATTATTTTCCATACATAAGTAAAGTACCTAGTTTATGTTTCATTTAACGTTATCATGATAGGTGATCTTGTAAATAAACGACGAATGTTGGCCGGTTGCCAGGTCATCCAGTAGGATAATATGTTTGAGATTCTACCGAATCCGGTTTGTTGGGGATGTCGGGAGTCGATGTTACAACGATTACATTATTAGTATGTACTATTATAGATACCAACTCGATTTGTTATATTATTCTTTCTCACAGATATTATGTCTATAATAAATACTGCGGTATATAGCACGCCTAGCACGCCCGTTATCTGAATCTATCTCTCGTCACATTTTCGACTCATTCATTCATCACAATGTTTTGATAGTGCCTACACAATAATATGTCAACGACATACACATTCACATAGGTACATTTATATGTTCATACTGAAATATCAATAAAAATAGTATCTCGTTTCGGTTACCATCTCAATAATTAGGCAAAAATAACCCTTTTCTATTCCATGAATGAACTGATTTAACTACTACCAAGTAGTTAAATCTTAAATATTATCCTTTACTACCTAAGTACATTAAAATCTTCCACGTCACGTACCTATGTATGAGTGCCGTATTATTTTGAATGCTCCATACATTATGGTGCACTAAGGTATGGGTTTAGTGTAACAAATTACAAAGTTTTACAGTTTTACTCGGAAATTACATCATTGTGTAGATGTATGTATTCTACTGCGATGGACATTGTTTCAAAACAAAGTTGCAAGTTGCAAGCTCCTTCGTACGTTACCTGTCGTTTGGTGGTTAACATCCCATTTGTTGTTGTATAAAAATACTCGTATTTCAATTTACTTTACGGTTTAAGTCGAAGTGGAAAGTGTAAGATTTACGACCCACATAAGCCACATATTGCATATTATATTGTACCACTACCTCTGTACTTACTACGCACATACATAACATACACACTGTCTATATTATATCATATACATACTTTGGTTCGAGTGCTGTTCCAATCGTATGTTTACATTTTAATGTGTTTTTTTACCTTTCATTGTGTATTTTGACATAAAATTAAAAATATATAGGTATATTTAGTTACCTTGCTACAATGTACATGTAAGTTTATTATGAATTGTTTAGGCCTAAGTAGACCTATTTCAATTTATTTATTTATTGAAAACAAACAAACACCAACAGGCACATCATATACATATAGGTATAACATAAAGAATACAACATAATCAAAGTTTACAGGCACATCTTTGTATTAAATGAATCTATTTAGATATTTTAATAATTTGACAAAATGAACAGCACTCTTTACTTTATCCGTTTTCCACGTGATTAGTGATTATAATATAATAAAAATAAAAGGGCTGATATAATTTAAGAATCACCACTGTGTCTAAATCGGGTTATATTCTCAATAATAATAATGTAATCTAATTTAGAACTTGTGTCGATTGAAAATCACAGCGCATATTTAGTTGAGGGTTTGTTGATAGCTGAGGCAAGCGTAGGGGACATTTTTTTTTTAAATTTATTTTCCTCATAAGCCTCGTCACGTTTATGGCGACAGCAGTTTGCATAATAACCGGTTGCGTTGTATTGTATACTGGGTCAAGTATAACAATATTAGGTTCTTTTAGAATAACGACACGTATTTTTATATTTACACAATATATTCAATAAATAATTCCTATTATAATTTGTCGAACACAATTTGTCAAAACACGCAGCCTAACAGTGCAAGTCAAGGTTCTATCAATTAATGAGCGCCGCTCTCCACAGGCGGCCAACCTATATAGACTACATAGTATTGCTACTCACTCATCATAACTACTGTTTACTTGAAAACAAGGTTCAAGGTTCACTTAACCTGTACTGTGTATCAAAGTCCAAACACTACACTCTCCCCTCACAACCTTGAAAATCTTTCTATACTACATATTTAAATATTTATACAATTCTATGTGATTGACAGTGTTCTCTACTTATTTCAAGACTCTATACATATAAACAAAACATTACAAATACACGCAGACATGTTCTTCCTTCCGTCCAGGGCCACCAGATGAAGTCTTCCACCAGCCTAAGTCCTGGGTCTCAGCTGTCCCCGCCAATGGCTTCCAATCTGACCTGAAAAATTCAGAACCGGTGAGAGCTTTGCCTTCAAACAGGGGGAGGGGACCTAAACTCCTACTATTAATCAGAGGGACTGTCATCCCAATGCACAGATCCCACAACTATCCGATCCATATGTCTTTTCCAGAGCTGACCAGTACCTTTGATTCTAATAAGAAAAGTTGTATTGCCTAATACCTTTTCAATTTTACCTAAAACCATCTTTTCACTTCTGAGATCTTTGACAAGTACTGATGTACCCAAATTAAATTCCTTTTTCCTCCCCGAGACAAATTTCAAACCCCTGGAACTATCTTTACAAGTTTCCATATTTACATACCTTTTCTCATATCTATACCTATTTAAACATTTACATCCATTGTTATTCCGCTTTTTCACTAAATACTTAACTATATTCTCAATGTCTATATTAAAATTAACCCAATAAAAATAACTTCTAACAAATGATTTCATTTTCCCAATAACTGAATAATTTTTACACAAATAATTTATCACAATACCTTTAACTGATTCCGGAATAACAATTCTATCTCTGTAGAATAAATAATCCTTGTACACAGTCAAATGTTCCTTCACATTAAACAACTTCGCAATAGATTCATTTAACTGTCTTTTGCACGGCCAATTATTTTTTCCCACATATTTAACAACTTTTTCCAATGTATAATCACTTTTACTTCTCTCTAAAATTAATTTCGAATTAAAACTATTATTTTTATTTACAAAATCTAATTTTTGTTGTTTCACATTACACGCAAGCGATGCGTTCGCACTGAAATTCGGAATATTTTCAATGGGCTTACATGCAACAATTTTGTTTAATTCACTGCCTTCCGTGCTATGTACTTTGTACCCTATATTATACCTACGCATAAAATCTGTACCCAATATTATTTTATTCCCGCTCTCTGTTACAACAAATTTAATATTTTTTTCCATTCCATTATGATTTATTTTACAATGTTTAATACCTAACACATTCAAACTGTGCCCGCTATACGTAGATAAATTAATTTCATCACACTTCTCTATTATATTATTTTCGTTGAATATTTCTTGCAATTTTTGAATAGATATACAGCTAATATTCGCTCCCGAATCTAAAATACATTCAACATTTTTATTCTCAATTCTTACATTTAATTTTATAAAATCGTTTTCGGTGTCTTGCGAATTATAAATACCTTGTATCTTATAACAATTTTCACTCAAATGCCCTTTAGAACTACATTTTCTACAAAAAATTTCTCTATTTAATTTACATTCACTTTTATAGTGATTTCCCTTACAAATAAAACATGAAACATTTTTATTATGCTTATACCTACTCGTATTTACATTTGAATTTAACCTTGAAAATTTTGACGGTCGATTATTTTTCTTATAATCTGTATCTGTACTACTTGAACTACTGAAACTATTATTGTTTCGCCTGGAAATCTGGCTAATTTCTTCAAAATTTTCTACCTCTTTTTCTAATTTACTCTCTAGTATGTGCTCATAACTAGAAGCCAAAGCAACTGCTTCGTTCAAAGATACTTTATCTTTATCACATTTTAAAAATAACTGTTGTTTAATCTCTTTATTTCTAATTCCGATTATAAACAAATCTTTTATATTACTTTCTAATCTAGTACCAAATTCACAATTTATACTTAATTCTCTTAATCTTAAAGCAAAATCTTTAACATTTTCCGAATGACCTTGAGTAGCCTTGAAAAAAATTTCACGCGATTCAAATACACTTTTTTCCTCTTTAAAATAACCATTCAATATCTGAATCAACTCTTTATAAGACTGTTTTTCCACAGAAGCTGGAAAACACAGATCAGACAGTAGCTTGAAACTGCCTTGGGACAACGATGTTATGAAGAAAGCACGTTTCTTCACATCAGTCCAACTTTCATCATTCAATAATAAGGCGTTCTCCCACCTTGTCCTGTAAGAAGGCCAACTCATTGTCTTGTGACAAAACGGCTCTAAACTTCTCGAAGTCATTTCGGAAAATACCACAAGCAACAACCAAGAATAAAAAATAGACTTAGCTGATGAGAGTCTCCTCCAATCGCCCCGGTCTTCTGGATTTCCTTGCAACTGCAATGGACTCCGCCTGGCTGACTAGCAAGACTCTCCTCTCCTGGCTTCCTGGATCCACCAACTGGCTCCGCCTGGATGCTGGGTGACTCCTGTTACCCACTGCTGCCTGCACCTTGCCTCAAACTGGCTCCTGAGACTTCCTGTCTCCCTGCTGCTACCTGCAACTTTGCCCAACTGGCTTCTGAGACTCCTGTCTCTCTGCTGCTACCTGCAACCTTGCCCAACTGGCTTCTGAGACTCCTGTCTCTTTGCTGCTACCTGCACTGCTGGCTAATCTGGCTTTGGAGACTCCTGCCTCCTTTCTACTCCTGTAGACTGCCTTACAACTCTTTATTTCCGCGTACCGCCGACAAAACTTTCGGCGCGCAAAAAAAGACTATTGTTGTATGTTTACGACAATTTTGAACTACCGAACTGCGCCACGTAGTGTATACTGGGTCAAGTATAACAATATTAGGTTCTTTTAGAATAACGACACGTATTTTTATATTTACACAATATATTCAATAAATAATTCCTATTATAATTTGTCGAACACAATTTGTCAAAACACGCAGCCTAACAGTGCAAGTCAAGGTTCTATCAATTAATGAGCGCCGCTCTCCACAGGCGGCCAACCTATATAGACTACATAGTATTGCTACTCACTCATCATAACTACTGTTTACTTGAAAACAAGGTTCAAGGTTCACTTAACCTGTACTGTGTATCAAAGTCCAAACACTACACGTTGGATAGAATAGGTGGGATGAATAGGAAGAACAAGACGCAGAAGATACAGGAGTTGGAAACTTTTCCAATTACGATTATGCCACACGCACGCGTTACCCCAAGTACCCACTGTTCCCTTTCAAACCTTTCCTATGCGAAGTTAGCCTGGGAATAAAATATTGTGCAGTGAAAATATGAAAATATCAGTTTGTGGTCATTTCTTATAATTAAGAAATAATTCTTCCAGCGATTGCAAACTTTTTTCACATCCTCAACACTGCTCGAATGAAAATTGAAACGTGTTTAATACAGCGATTTTATCTTGAGATGTAAGCTTATGCTTATGTTTATCTTCCATATTGTTGCGATTCGTAGATATTTATTTTCAATAGTTTTTCGTTTTTTACTGCAGTAATTATTATACCTTTTATGTTGTTACGCCTTTATATATATGGTAGCGAATCGGTAATAAGGTAAATGAAATTTTAAAAGTAAAGTAAATAAGATTATCTGCTTTTATATAAATACGTATTTTACGATAAAACGTAAAAAAATAAGAAAGAAGTTCGAGTACGATTTATTTGTGTTTGGCAAAATTATGTTATTGTGTTATACGCTTGATTTTAAGTCCTTTGAAAATGGTAACTTAAATCTTTTTTAGGACTAAGGAAGGTTTATAGACTTGTAGTAATTCAACCTTTATCCATTTGAAAACATATATGCGGATATTACGTCTTCTTTTTTCAAACCTTTTTGTGATACACCTACTTCATATATTATTTGGCTTCCTTCTTGTTTTATACAAAGGTAAAGGTTCACTTTGTTTACTGTCGACATGTGTTAACCTGAATGAAGAAAGTGAAGAGGATCTATTGACATAAGTCTATATTTTATTGCTTCCCCTTATTCACAGGTTATTTAACTACTGATTGGACAGTTTTCACGTTACATTTTTATATCGCCATTCTACGATTTATGTTAAGAAAATACGTCAACAACTTTGTTAATAAATGTGTTAGAGTGTTAGGGTATCTATTTATAATTAATTTAGAGTTACACGCCTGTAAGTATTACTCGGTATAGGTGTTATATATTAAGCCACAGAATATAATACTAGGAGCTAAGCTACAAGGTTTCAACTTGATAATATCGAAAACATTTCAGATTACCATTATTCTTTTGTAATAGTCTTTAAGATTTTCCGTTCCTTTTGTGTAATCAGAAGTATCTTCCTTCACCGACTTAATCCCGGGTTATTTTATATTATTTGGATTTGTCCGAATCAAGATATAAATTGTCGACGTCTTTATGGTGACTATACCATCACAGCATTTCCCACAAGTGGGGTAGCCAGCAGACCAAATGAAAGTTATAAACATGCAAACTCTCCTTTCTGTGCCAACAAAAAATTAAGACACTAAGGATAGGTGGCAAACCTCATCGCCAAATTTAAGATATAAAATGTCTTTATGTTTGATAAGTGTTGGTAGGCCTCAAGCACGATGGTCGGACGACATAAGACGGGTTGCAGGGGTCGGCTGGATGCGGTCTGCCCAGGATAGAGAGCTGTGGAGATCAATGGGGGAGGCCTATGTTCAACAATGGACGCAGGGAGGCTGACATGATGATGATGTTTGATCGTAACAAATTGAATAAATTATTATATCGACAGTAATTATATTTCCCAACAACCCTTTAAAGCATAATATGGAAGAAATAATAATATGATAATATTCACAAAGTCAGAAGATTGTCGTGCCTCCGTGTAATCGTAATATATTTATTTAGGCACCGTTTTACCTTCTGTGTTTGTTGTAGGTATAATGTATATAAATATAGGTACTTGTAATACACATTTGTGAGGAAGGGAATTTTGTTCAAGAAATATACAACCCATCAGAATCCAATTACATTACGTCTAGGTTTTTGTTTTTCTCACGCGTTTTGGAACAGTAAAAGAAACACAATTACGTGAATGTAGAATTTTCGTCGTTTTCCCCATGAATGCCATTTCCTTTGAAGGTCTCGCCTACCTACTGTTTAAGTGAGGCAGAGTTCGTTCCGGGGCGTTCTCATTCGAATGGATTTTCGTGATTTTAGTTTCTAATATGTCTTAATAATTAACGTAATAATGCGACTTCTTATTCAGAGGTTGACTTGAAATTGTATGAAGTGTGATTAATATTTTGTTGTAAAAATCTGTATTTGATTTGTAAGAGTTATACTTCATACATATTTCTCAAAGTAGTATTATACTTACGAACAGTCAAACATATAAAATTGCACAGCAAGTAAGGCGAGTATGTGAAAACCTGGTAAGTAATAAAATGGTTTACCTGCGAGACGTATTATCCCTTTCTCTTTGCATTTGAGAACATGATAGTAGACATGTTTATCATATACAAATTACTCAGCTTACGAGTACTAAGTATTCAACATTAATGTAATTTCATTTTTAAAATATTATTTTCCTTTCCAGTCCCTTAGCCCCCGACTGACTATATTTATCATAAATAATGTATCGAGTTAAATTATATTAAAATATTTCCATCTTCTCAGGTTTATTTATTGTAATCAATGCCTTGGTGTGTTTTAAAATTTTCTCGAATTGCTTCGTTTTTATTTTTTATGCCCGAGTAAACTCGAATATGCTCAATGCTATTCATGTTATGTTTTCAAAATGTTGCCTTGTCTTCCTCGCGCGTGTTGCAACACATGTACATGCATATGTATATTCTGACATTATTTCACTGTGCAAGCTTTGTGTAATTTATTATCATATCATCGCATATAAACTTCAGAACGCTTTCAAGCATCAAATGTCTGCACTAGATCTATAATATAAATAATATGCGTTATCTTCTTTGCAATTATACTAGTTTAAATTCAACGAAAACCTAAGTAAATTCGCGAATAATTTGAATGAAGACGAAAGTGTTTGAAACGAAAGAACAATTTGTGATATAATGGTTGGTGATGAATGCTTGGAGCAAGTACCTAAATTAATATATATTTATTTTTATTTATTTTATTCTTCTTGCACATCATCATTAACATAACAAAATCAGCAAATCAATTTACATAAGAAAAATGTGATGATATGCAGTGGCAAGATTATCACTTTACAGTGATTTCTTCCATTTAACCACGTTTCGGGTTGTTTTTTTGTTGTTGCTAGGTATGGAAGATATGATAGGGACATCAAAAGAAGAAAAGTGCACTTGAACCCATTATCATCAATGGCAGAGTATCGAACAAGGCAAAAATCCTGGTGCACAATACCATTCTGTACCGACACTTGTATGCTAGAGCAACATGAACCTGGTTGAAGAAGGACGAAAGTGGAATAAATGCTGTGGACATGCGATCACTAAGAAGAATGTTTGGTGAAATGTTGCGTGATAGAACGAAGAATGAGGATATTAAAAGAAATGAGCGGTTGCGAGAGGAGTGTTGTGGATAGAATGCGTGTAAATTAGGTTGCGATGCTTCGGACATGTGATGCGAATAGATGACGAAAAGGGTATTTATATCTAAAAGAGGGGATAGATTTAGTTTAGTTTTTTATTTGTGCGTGAAATACAAATACATTAAATTCGTCGTAAGATTACAGTTGAAATGACAAGGTTTTACACTACCGATCAATAAACTAGAAACTGTTCTCAAAAGACAGGACAATACATCATAATACTGTATTATCTACCTTATTTTATTAAACTAGCGAGTCATAATATAATATGTAAGTAGTATCTATCGACTTCGACATTGTGATGTGCATGCAGAATTTCAAAAGTAAATTATCCCAGGTCAGATAATGCGACTTTGCTTTTATAGTATTGCGTGCATGTCACTTGTAGAAAATATTTGTTCGACTTGGTTGAACTCTCGACATAAATTTTATAGCACACGGTAACTATAACAAATAACTATGTAAGTAGGTACAATTAAAATATCCCAGGGAAGATAATTTTACTACTTTGCAGCGCTCATTTTTATACGAGTTTTCCCCTTTAACTTATTACTTTGTTAGATTCAACTTATCAAATATGTAACTTAATGGCACATGAAGTGTAGCTGTAAAAAGGAAAAGTTTGAATCTCTTTCTCTCTTTTCCCTCTTTTCATTTTTATAATGTATCCCAGATTCTCTTTCCACCATATGCCAATGTATTACAAACTTCAAGTGCTTATAACGTTTTATGGCATGTATTAAATTTGTATTAATTTGAATCATATTACATTATTGAACGAATACGGTATCACTATTTTTTGCAAGAGTTTATTATTTTTGAACATGTAAATTGAAGGTTTCATCTAAGTTGTGATCGGTGTGAAGACTTTCTTTGTTTTGAACGTACCATTGTATACTATTTCCGTTTAAACTCGTACCTACTGCTCAAAGGATTTTGCAAATGTGTATAGATTGTATGTCATATTTCTTGTTATAATAGTAGGTAATGCTAAAAGTCTACCCAATATTATTCAATACCTGTCGTCCAGTTAATAACAGTCCAATATCCACTAGACCATTACATTACGTTGCTCGCAGATGCAGCATGTTGTGTCCCTAATTAATTATATCTATTGCAATACGAGTCTAAGCCGTTTGAATTTACACGATTATGCTCCTAGTTGTTTTATTGTCAGATATAATCTTTTCGCGTACCCATACATGCATTGGATTATACTAATATTATTATTTCCATATCATGTAACATACATGAGACAGACTAATAGTAAAATACTGCCTTGCAGGTTAATGTTCCACGTGCATTAGTAAGATATAAATATTTCTCATGGACATAATCTCAATTCTCTCTACATTAATTATTTGTACACATGACTAGGAATATTAAATAGCAAGAAAATGTTCGTATAAACATTTATTTCTTGTTGCAATAAATTAGTAATTTTAGAATATACACTTAACGTTAATTGATTGATTTTGTCACAGTTTTGTGATTCCACCTATAGATTAAGTTTATTATGAAATATTCGGGCTTTAGAACTTTAGAAAGTGCAACTGCAAGAAAGGATGAATAAAGAAATGTATTGACTAATTAAAATATAATCTACTTTATGTAGTTAAGAAAATTGGTATTCGAATGCAAGCATAATAGTATTTATGTAATATAATATCCATATTTTCCTTGTGGGCACTTACTCTCTGAACAGCAGGCATATTACTCTCTGATTTAAATTCTCGTAGCATCAGGTGGCTACCCTCGAAGCAATTATCTTCATTTTACATTCTCCTTTATTTTCTCCCCTGATTAGGTTGGTATAACATATTCGAATAATAATAATAATGCAACGTAAAATATGGCGTAACTTTACAACCACTTTATTTATATTGTTTTCGTAATTATTGGGTAATTTTGGTTAATAAAGCAATAAGTTTACTTCAAATAACTCTGGTTCTTGTACAAATTCCCATCTAAAAATTAAAAGGGAAACCTATTATTGTTTCGTTGCTCGGTTGACTAAACATTCGAATCTCATTTTAAATGTTTCGGCCTCGTTTCTGGTTAAACTCGATAATGTATATAAATATCTTATTATTAGAATGTCTATAGATTAAAGGAAAATAATATTTATTAAATCTACGAATAATGTTGTTACTTCTAAAAGTTCTTTAAGCGTAATTATTACAGAATTGATTATGAAAGCAGTCAGAGGCAACTCGCTAACTTTTCATCTTTAAATGGCTTGAATTTGTAAAATGAAATGGTATTCTCCGTCCCGCCTCGCGACTTTTCCTCTAACCGAGGGAGTTTCCGAGAATTAACTCCAGTGTGGTAATTTCATAACACAAGAAGACAAAGTTTGGATGTTAGCTCAGACTTCAAAGCGTTTTCACGTCGTTTCATACATTAACTACGTAAACTTGTTTGTACTAAGAGAGCTGATTTAAAATATACCTATCACAAATTCTACAACTTATTTAATTATTCTCGAATATTTGTATGGTAACTTAATACTATGCACAAATACTCGTAAATTTTAATTCGAGTGCTATTCAGTTAGATCAGTTTGACGCTTTCCCAGTTCGCTTTGACGCCGAATGTCTTCTACATTTCTTGTAAAAGTAACTCATGTGTTCGAATGAACAATAGTATGAAATTGTTCTCATTTGAAACAACATTGCAGCTTTCATAATAGTATTGAACAATATTCGTTGTAACCTCATTCAATGCTTAATAGTTCAAATAACTTCAAAATAATTCTTTGGTGCACATAAAATGCTTCAATTAGAACATTAATTAGAAGCGAGTAGGAGAAATTTAATCAATTCCGTACATCAAAGTTAAAAAATATGTATAATGGGATTTAATAATGGCACAAAAACAATAACTTAACACATGTACTTAAAATATAATTAATAATTTTTTTTAAAACACATAGTTTCATCTGGTAAAAGCAGAGAAACGACAATTTATGTTATTTAATTTTGTCTTTCTTTACATCTTGTCAAAAAACTCTCCTTTTTTAAGAAATCTCAATTTTAAACAAAACAATCAAATGGAACAAATTCAAAATAAAAATTATCTAACTACTAAGGGAAGTGCCTAGGTACTTATTTTAAAATAAAAATAATCTAACAAAGTAATAACTAAGGTAAGCACCTAGGCACTTTCTTACATATATTATGTATTTAAATTATCGCTCGAAGTAGTTTTGTTGTCGATAGGTAGGTAGTAAAAATAATAATTCTGTGCTTATTTTGTGAATACTTGTTGAAATATTATAATATACTACTACTATTATACCATTACGGCATTACCGCAACTACTACTACTATACAGATACTCGAAAACTTACGGGAAAGAGTGGGTGACCGATTGTTTGCCGGGTGCCCCACGGATAATATATAGGAATATACTTATAATATACTTGTTTTTATCATATAAATGGAGCATCTATATAATATTAAATGTCGTATTGTAATTAAGTAAACATCTTCTACTATTCAACTCCCATTACGCAAAGAAGCCTAAGATAGTATTATTGTTAATAATAATTAAGTCTGTCAGCTTTGTGTTCATAAATTATATTTATTCGATGTAATTATTTGCTCCGCTGTGTAATTGAGCGCGATATACCTACGTTCTGAAATATATTTACTTGTTTATTATTTGATTGCATACTTACCTGTTTTGTTTTAATTTTTTTTTATATTCGTTTATATTATTTTACGTCGTAGATCATTTTTATGTAAAAAAAGCACGATTGCTTAAAGTTTTGCTACTTACGAAAATTGTAAGACTTGAAATATTTGTGTTTTTATATAAATTAATATGGTAGATCTGAATTTGAATGTTATATAAAGATCTCAAATGTAATATAAGTTTTCAAAATATTTGTTCGGAAAAGTCTATTCTCTGCCTTGTAGGTTGTGTAATGTTGTGTTATTTAATAGTTTGTAAATAAATTCTTGTGGATTATTTAAATGTAGTAAGTAAGAGTAATATTCCCAGCTTCTCTGTCGACTGCCACTCGAAGGATATATTATATTATCATTACCTACATTATGTAGCTATCTGCCGTCACGCTTCCTTATTTTTATTATTAGTTATCCTATCCATTCTCTCGTCATCTTTAATTTATTATCTCCTTGCCGTGACAGAGACGACTTTTAAATTTGATAATCCGCACTCTCTTCTCGCGCTTCCGTATATTATATTGAAGGAAATTTTTAATGAACAAGACTTTTCTTATGTTTCTATGAAAAATAACAACAGCAATACCTATCTCAATTTCACCGATACGGCGTCTTATGTGACTTATACTAAGAAAGTCGAACAATATCCGCTGTATATATATAGTATATTCTTTCTCTCGGTACTAAGAATGTGATATGAACTCTGTTGGCATTCATACAAAAAAAATATTAGTATTGTTCATAAAATTGACACCTCGTAAATGTGAATGTGGCAGAATCATCCGGAAATAGGTGCAGTGCCTGAGGTAAAAAATATTAAGGAGTCATTCTGTATACTTTTTACTAAGCAAATAACTTATACTTATTTTTTTATATTCATTGAATTCAATATGAATTTTAACTGCAATTTGTTTTAGATACAATGCCATGAAATACGTCTATTATAATGAATATATCACCCACTCAGAATTTAAACAGTTATAATTCCCCGCGATTTATATATCATTTGCTTGATATAATGAAAACAAAATTGTTTTTGGTTTTACTACGATTGTTTTTGGTTTTACTACGATCGTAGTAATACCAAAAACAATTTTGTTTTCATTATATCAATATAATGGAGTTTTACAAAATCAACGTCGACTCAATCAATATATTATTTGCTGTTTGATACAATAGTGAAAATGTAGTTCAATATATTCAGTTATATATTATAATTGGCGTAAATAAAATTGTATGTGATTGATTGTAACGACTCGTGAATTAGGTTATATACCTGTACGTAATATTTTACTATACACATATTCACCTGTCTCTCCAGACAAGCAGGTAGGCAGTTTACAATATGATAATACGGTATATTATTTACGGAGTCGCTGCTGCTTGTGTGATACTGTTGATATTATTATTTACTTTGAGGTATAAATATTATTATTATTAAGGTTAAACACGCCGTAATATAAATCACACTTCCCCCACAGCCCTCGAGAGTTCGATCAATCTCTCGTCTACTTTGTGCTTTAGATAGGTACTCTTTGGCTACACACTGCTAGCACACTGCGAGCGTTGAAATTTCAAATCGGAAATAATACGAGGGGCGTTAAAATATAGCGAATATTTATGAAATTAAATGAATATTATTGTAATTTAATGATTTATTTAGTTCATCCACGTTGCTTTATTTAGTCCTGACATGGAAAACTATCTTTGTTATCTCATGGTTTTCCCACCTTATTTTGGTTTCGTTGTAGTAATTTGTCGTCAGTTGTATACTTATCAGTGTTACAGTTAATATATGTCTAAATGAAATGGCTACTTAACAATCAGAATGTAGCAGATGACATTAGAACTCGTAGATATTCGTTCAACTCACCGGCGATGTTGTTTGAGGGCTTGATTGTATTGAAAAGTTTTTTTATTACTGTATTTTATACCTAAATCGTCCCTAAGTATAAAAAATAAAATATCTTTAGCATATTATTCGAACATTCTCGTTCTTGTTTGTAGTATTAAATCTAAAACTAACAAGATGTTACTGAGTGTAATGTGTGTAATGCGGGAAGGCAAAAGGTACTTACCCATGTAACACCGACTGTGTAATGTTATCTAGGTGTTACGGGGGTATAACGCCGTATTATTATTAGGTACTCAGCAAAACTATACTCTCTCGTCAATATTGTGGCGGCTTTATACACCGACACAATCCACCACTATCTTATATACATCTATTTATACTATTTCCTTACCTACTACTATTGTGTATAATATAAGCGTGGGTGATGTGTCATAAATATGATTTATTTATTCAAAGCGTTTAGTCTTCACCTTACAAGTAAAATATTATTGTTTCGTTTACAAAGTCGTGTGAAATAGTATGTGCATAGTAATAATATTGCATCTTATGGAATAAAATAATGAGTATTTTCGTACGTCAGTTTCAATAATTTTGAATAATAAAGGGATGAGTTTTAAGCGCTACTTGTAAATAAAGGGATGTAAAATAATCAATCTCCTTGTTGTGTTTAACGTCGGAAAATGTGGCTCAATTCGGAAACATGCAATTCATTCAGCTCTTACGCGAGTAGACTCTCCCTTTCATATATAACAACACTTTTCATTATCACTTATCCTAAGCAGCGCATTGCCTTGTTCTACTAACCTTACTTTTTATAAACATTGTGAAAATAATGTATTTTCTTGTTTATTTCAGGTATGTTCAACAGTCTTTCTACCACACGATTCTATTCTCAAAGTTTTGGGTCAGAATCGTTGGTTTGTTACAATATATTAAAATGGGTAAGTCATCCAAATATGATTTAAATCCACATGCTTATTGATGAATTGGATAATGATATTGGATACCAAATACTCCAAATAGCACACGTCGTTAGTCGTTACTGAACAAAAAGAGAAAATTATCTGCGATCTGAAGCTTGTAATCATTTGCATTGTAAAAAATATGTTTAAGTAACTCAAATAGTGGAGTACTATTCTATACTGGGATACCTATTCTAGGTATTCTATGAATAACACAACGGTGTAATTTAGCGCATCTTAATGGTGTCTGTTTTCTCTCGTTTTCGTTCGTTAAGTATTTCCTATCGATACACTTATCGCTCGTTTTATTACGATTTTTAAAGCTCATTTCTGCCATCAAATTGTATTCACGGATACATGTGTGTACATTATCTTTTAAGTATGTAAATCTACTAAATTACCTATCATATCATATGCGGCAAGTACCTATGATCTTATCTCCTGACAATATATACATTTTAAATTGTATATTTCGCGAGCTCTTGAGTATTTTATCTCTATCAGTGATCGCACAATTTATTTGAATTTTGTTTTCATTTATTTCAGGGACATTTTTCTTCGATTGTTTTCGTATAGTGATGAGTCGTGATATACTATTTTATTTTTAAGTATTTTCTTAATTTGTAATGACATGCAATGTTGGTAAATCTTAATTTATTAAACTTTTACTTTATGTTTTTATTGCGTGTTCTGTATCTTCATCATATGTTTTCGTTTTTGTTCAATTATGCATCGTTTCGCTATTGAATAGCTCCCAATTAAATTAGAATTGATTTGTCTCTGTTACTTCTGGTTGAATATGGTTGTGAGAAACCCTTTTTGATACCTCTATCTAGCTTTGAAACGCCTCAGAAAGAAATGATTATTATTTTTGTTGCAAGCAGTCATCAATTATGATATTACCTGAACCCGTCCGGGCCGTTAGTCTCGGCGCGTGCCTCGACTGAGAAATGATAAATTTATTATGAAATCTAGAGCTATAAAAACAATGTCAGCATATAAGTGTTCCATTTTTTCCTCCGATATTCCTCATTGTTTCAATGTCGCATGAATGGCTTCTGGCAAAGGAATTTATTTATTCTTTTATAATAACTTTGAATTGCGTGTTCATGGCAATTTTCTTTCATAAATTTATTATGCCGCGATTTTCCAATTTACCCTACACTTATTGCTTATAAATGCTTTGTTGAAGTTTGTTCTTTCTTTTTTCTTTTATAACTTTGATATTAGACTTTTTGTACCCATATTATTTTTATTATAATTTGTAGGTACGTTATCCTTATTGTCTTTTTAGTGCCCAAGTAATAGTGGGTGTGAATTATAAAAAAGTTAAATGATGCTCATTACTTTTCTGGATTATTCATTTGTCTAGGATTTCGAGTCAATTAGCGATATTATTATTTTTTGTACATGTCTACACATTTTTCTTCTTGTCATCAATCCACCAGTAACTATTTTATGTTTGAGTTATTTGTGCCTACCAATAACTCTAAACATAAAATATATAACCCAAAATAAAAAGATAACATACATATATCTAAACTTCCTACTACATACTTGCGGGTTCCATAATACGCACTCATCACTGTGAATACACAAGCACCTGCTACAGGAAAACCTAGAGGGCACACACAACATACGCTTACTCTTCCAACTTTCCTTCTTTATCTTCCATAGAATTTTTCTATTTCTGAATTCTAATATTTTCGGGCTTGGTATTTGCCACAAATTTTTCGTGTATGTCAGTAATAATAATTCGATGTTTTCTATATTCGAGTAGTATGTACTAAAGAGGAACCATATTACTGGTACAAGTATATTTGCTTTGTAACACAGATGCACGATAACAAGTGTAGTATACTCGCCTCGTACAGCTTCACTATTGTACCCGTGATTCAGTTGTAAGCACTGTGTGTGGTAGATGAGACTCCATTCACATCAGATAGTAGTGTTTTGAGAGCCGGAAGGAAAACAATACGATTAAGTACTTTACCGTATATTCTTGTCTTTTATTTTTCTCCTTCTTTTTTATATTTTGTTGTTTGTTTTTATTTGTCAATAAAGATTTTCTACCGCATTATTTGTTTTTTTTCGTGTATGGTGTATAGGTAGTAGTTATTCCATCACTGATAACATTCTCCAATATTTTTCCGGTAATCGCTTTGGAATGGTGGGTGGGTTATGTGACATCATCCACTTTGTCTTCTTTTCTTCGTGCGTGATGCCTTCTCATATCTCTCGGCTTTCCATTATTCTCAGTCCTCTCAGATTTTGAGTATTATATTCTTCCTCAATATTTGACGATGTATATTTTCACTATTTTAGATTTATCGTTTGAAAATTATTTTCCCCGTAGTTATCATAATTCGATTTGGTTTTACAATATAACATGTATTACGCTCTAAGTTGTATATGAGTTATATATATCTAAAAAGGTATCTCGCTATTTGCCATATATTTCTTGTAGCTAACTTATGAAAGTTTCTCTCCTTTAGTATTACGACCTCTTGAAAATTTTATCTCATTCGAACTTTAGTTAATTTCGAACAAAACACCTCGTACAATACTTTGCAGACGTATTATGTCGTCTACATTATTGGAGTTAGTCGCTTATTTGAAGTGACTTTTCCATTTGGAGTAAACATACTTTATGATTATCTAAGTTGTTTCACGTTTGGCTCCTCGTCTTCTTACTTGGCTTTTGTGAACAGTGTCAGTAGTTTAATGCATCTGAATACGGCATCTCGAGTTTCCAGCGGATTTCTTTAGTTTGTTTACTTCTCACAGTTCAACTTCTCGCTTTGAAAACTTACTAAAGCAGTGGTTAATTATGAGTAGGTACAATTATCTTTAGACGCTGAGCAAGTTTTGATATCTTTACGTATTTAACTTCAGGTGGTATTTTGATTCATTGCATGTGTTTCAAGTAACTCAAATTTAAAGAGAATATTTTAAACTTCAATTACATTATAAACAAATTTCATTTTCGTACAAAGTTTTATCATCATGCCTTATGATTCTCCACTTTTCCTCTCCTTTAATCTATTTCTCTTTATTTCATTAAAGTGTTTATACATTTATTAGGAATTTTAATGCTGCTTTCGGTATGAAATGATAATTATGTACAAAAAAAATTAATGTGCGTATGAAACACGTAATTTTATCAATTATTTTAATTCATATTTATTATGTACTGTATTTCTTGGAGCGTAGAACAAGCAAATGACTTATATTATATTTGCATATTGTATGTACATCATTACTTCTTAAGTACTTGGATGTTAGCACGGTTCCACGTTGGTCAATCCCCACTAATGAGTTATTCATTAATAATCAACTGGCCGCGCGATGACCAGAGGCCTGAGTCAGTAACACATTTTCACGTTACGTTTTCGTTCCGTTAGCGTTCAAATTTAGACGATGTTGCGCCAAAGTGTTAATTTTCGTAACTATTGTGTATCTTACCAACGAAATTGACACTTGCTTGCAACTTCGTCTATACTCGAACGTTAACGGAACGAAAACGTAACGTGAAAATGTGTTATGGACTCAGGCCTCTGTATGGTCACCGCCTTGACTACACAATGTTTTTTTTTTACTAAACTGAAGTCCCCAGACTCTTGCGATATCCCGATCTTCAATGAGAACTGCCGTCACGGTCAGCTTATTCTCACTGTTCTATACTTGTTACAAATATTACTTGAAATACTTAATATTTGTTTAGAAATATGTAATTAAAATACTGAGTATTAAGTTTCATAAGTAAGAATGTTATTTTATATTGACACTTTTCGTGATCATGTTATACATACTTGTTGAGATTTTACTCAACTTTCTTCTGAAGTATTTGCACAGTGATGATTTCGTTGCGCAAAATTTATTACCTGATTATGTCGCTTTGATGTAGATATGAAACTCCTCATTCATTCGCTTGTAGGTTGTCAAAGGTTTGACTATTAACATATCCAAAAAATATTTTTTAAACATTTTAACAAAATCAAAAACAATTTAGTGATAACGAACGATATTTAACCATGTGTTCATTAACTGACGAAATAACATTTTAGGGATAAAAACATTACCTGTGATCATTAGAATACTTCGTTTAATTTTGACATCTCAATTTCATCTGTTTAATAAAAGTATGCTTGAATTGGGCGATGCAACGATTATTTTAAAGTTTATTTCACTAAAAAAAATAATATTCCCTTTATCCTTGCTCCCCTATTTCTATTCCAGATACAAAGTGCACCAGGAACAACATTATGTCATATGTTCACGTCTCATCTCCCCTCGTATTTAAAATTCATAACTGGATTTTTCGCGTGGCACGCACGAGCTTTCCTCTCTCCCCTTCTATTTTTCATCTCTTACCCATCTTCTCCTCTTATCCCATCGATCCTCTTCCTGTTCATGAAGAGTTCATTTCATTTTATATTTTCGATGACAAAAAGTGTTTACAGAACCGGTCTCCGTCAAACCATCAGTGTACTTTATATGGCTTAGCATATTTTTCAACTTATTAAGGATGCTGTCATTGTAAAATAATGTTGCTGTAGATTATGTTGAGTTGAGTAAAATATCGTCTCCCTTGTTTAACCACTTTTGCATAATTTGTTGTCTGAAAACAAACCTTTATGGTATTATTTTATAATAAAAGTTATATCATTATGATACCTTGCTCTACATTCACAATTTCTTCACATTATGGGTAAATGTGTGAACTTTATAAATATATTCCTCTGTGTCGGTATGATTGTTTCATTGGGTTTAAAGAACTGGATTTAGAAAAGAACTGTCTCAGCAAAATTGAGACAGCACTGGTTGTCTGGAATTTTTTTTTAAAGTGATAAGTCCGCCAGCTATACTGACGTCTGTGTATAGGAAAGTATTTCTTATTTATCTTATAAAGTTTTAAATATTTACCTTCTAAGTTCAACATTATTTTGGCCCTGTCAGACAATTTTCGAAAATTCTTTCGTCTTAATTACATGAAAAATCATGTTCAGGTCATAAGTGAAAAACTAACTGTAATAAAAGTTATTATAATATCTCCCATCGAATAATATAATATTAATTTCATTACAAGCTTCCCCTAGCTGGAAACTTGGCAATAAGCATTTATATTAACCACACAGTATTCATTTAACCTCTCTGTTGTAATGTTCTCATTCAATCTTGTATCCCACCACCCAACTGAGGATGGGGAATCCCTGTTCCATATTCCCTGTTCCCTACTCTCTAGGATCGCCACCGCAGCCTCCCCGAGGAGCGGGAAACACTCGCCCCACCCCATAGTTCCGTCTGTTTGACCGCTTGCGGTGGAGAAGGAATGTGGAAGGGTAAATAATAATTATATTATTACTATTAAGTATACTCATTCACGCCTTTTGGTACGATAGACCGTCGAGCTTGTTGTTGTTATTACCTACTATACTAATACGTACATACATACACACACTGTGTTTGAATATAATCTTAATATTATAATAATATGGGCATTTTGCGACCTAGCCAACTGTTAATATGGTTTCACATCATACATATCAACATCCTCCCATTTACTCTATACGGTCTCTCCGTACTTTAATGATCTTACCTAATAATAATTGTCGTGCAGTGGAAATTACTCTTTCCAAAACTGTTGTGAATTACAAAACCAAATGATATTTTGTATTAAACAAATGATTTTATTATATAAAAGACCTGTTAAAAAAGTTCAAATAAAATCGAATTCTCTCAAATTGTATGCGCTGTTGGGAATCGGTGTGGAAATAGCTTCCTAATAATATAATATTGATGTTCGATCAAATTCAAGTTTCAAATTCTGCCTCGAGGGTGGCATAATAAATTATGTTAGCATATTTTGAATAACATTTTCATTTCTTCCATAACAAATTTATCGCAGAACAAAGTGGCAAATCATAATAAAATATTTTGATGCAAGATTCATTCTTACAAGCACGAAACAATAAGTATTATATTTTGACGTCTCAATTATTATTAGAAATCGTAAATGTATTTCGACCAAACAGTTTTGTCAAGCTATTATTGTTATGAGTGTATTACTGGCATTATTGTATGATTGAAATATTTATTATTTCAATTTTGTTATTATGGTAATTACAACATCACTTCAGTCACGCTTATATGTGACAGGCGTTTAGTATTTTTCATCTCCACACGGTTCGGGCCGCGTGGCATACTGTTGTGCATTATCTACTTGTTATTACAATATATTATACAACTATACGATGTATATAGCGCAATATGTTATATCCAACATTATATGCATAGATTGAGTAGGTATAACATTATTGTATATGAGCAATACAGCGCAGAAAAGATTATTTGTAGTGATAGCCTTTACTCGTACTCAGATCGTGATTAACACGTCGTTTGTTTACTGTGGTGTTTGGTACTTTGCTACATTCATATTGATCTTAGATATGCATAAAATAAAACGAATTTGACGACTTGTATCAATTCAAATATACTCGACACAGCATACTTCAAAAATCTCAGTCAATTTTATCTCGATATTCTTAGTCGATAGTATTAGAATTGAGTTTATCTTTTTTCGTATTTTTCTACCACTCACTTTCTTCAATTCTTACTTTTTCTTAGTTTCGACCACCCTCACTTACTCCTTCTTCGCTTTACCCATTCCACCCGTTGGTCGTTAAAGGAGGTATAGGTTATACTTGGTTTTTGTGTACATTTTTATTTCGTCTTATTCCTCGCACAAAAACACACTTTGTTGTGTTAATATTGTGGTTAGATGGAAGAAATCACTATATAGTGATAATCTCGCCACTGCACATCATCACATTTTTTCCTGTGTATATTGCCCTATTTTATTTGTTATATGAATGATGATGTGCAAGAAGAATAAAATAAATAAATAAATAAATAATATTTACATGTTAGCTAAATAAATTACCATGTAATGAATGCGAAATGATAAAAGGTTCGTCTTTTATTTATTTCTGGAAATAAATGAAAATTATTTTTATTATTAATCCTCACGTTTCATTTATATGTCAATATTTTTATACACAGATCAAAAAAAACATAAAGACCTTGTTAATTTTTTGAAAACAAATCTGGTTAAATGTAGATATTACAGTACAATACAGTAGATTATTGTCGAAGGTATGTTGTTACTTCAAAAATAATGTTTAAAAGATAGAGTACGTAATAATTCCTGAAAATTATAACAAGAATGGAAGTGAACAAATCCTCCAGGACGGACATGCGTTGAGCACATTGAATAGGAAAGCATGCATGAGGAATTGTATGACAGTAACGGAAGCGAGAAATGTATAAAAGGATAGGAGTAAGTGGTTTTGGATTCTTTCTGCCTACCCCGAATGGGAAACGGCGTGATGGTGATGATGATATTGTTTTTTCTATAAATGATTATGATAATCTTGGGATGCGGTGGGACTGCTATGGTCGCTCACAAGCACGAGCTGTCGGGTTGCAGTCGTGATGAGAGATCATTATCTATCCGCGTAATTATTATTTCTATTTGCATACCACACTTGCATACCAATCATTGTTAATGCTGCATTATAATTAATAATATTAACGTTATTGATACTAACGGTAATTTGCATGGTGCGAGAAAACAGCTTCCTAATAAACATACATGTCCGATAATATCTAAGTTATTATTTTATTACACAGTTACATTATTTTCTTACTTAGTCATAGCTTATGCCGCGGAGTCTCCGGAAAAGAATCGATCTTCCACTGTTCTCCGTAAGTTTTTCAGTGTCGAAAAATAATTACTTTTGACATCTTAAACTTAGTGATGAGATTTCCACCATTCCTGAAAGTCTTATTTTTTTTGGCACAGAGAACACAGTTTGGATGTTTTTTTTTTTACATTCAGCTGATCTGCTGGCTACCCCACTTGTGAGATATGCTGTGATGGTTTAGTAGTAGTAGTTATAGTTTCTGACTTTTTTACAATTCAATACGTTCGGCACGTTGTCAATAAACGTAAGATATGATATATATGAGAGGTCAATGATGGTATTATTTTGATTTATTATTACTTAGATATCTTTCCAACAGCTGTGTCAGTGGATGAGGGAACGTTCGTCTTGTTTATTATAGAAATAAAAAAAGCTTTTAAAAGATCGTTCTAAGATGTTATCTTTTTAAATAATCAGTGACAAGGGAAATTCAACGAATTCTGTAAAAATAAAAGTAGCAGACCTCTTAAAAAATCCGATAATTCCGTTACATGTCATCAAATGAGAACCTTGTCAAGTGATTTGTTAACTTTATTATCCCATTAGGGATTGTCACCGTTAATATTACTAGGCCGACGTTCTTTTCTCAACTTGTATCCATCAATCACCTTCATTATAATTATCTGGAAAGGGTAATAATTTGTAAATATGTAGGTATGTATTAACCTTAATTGATATTTCTCCCGTCTTCGACAACCGATATTAAATAATCTATCGGCTATCCCTTGTAATGTCTACACTTGAACATTGTCTCTAACCTCGGTATGTTTATATTTCTACATTATCCTATCAACCTCGAGCTATTCTGAGCTTTCTCTAATATTTTGGTGAGTAAGGTAAATACATACCTATGTACATTATATTATTTACAATGCCCGATATTTACATAAGAAGAACATTTATTGTTTTTTTAATTTTTCCAATCGTCTATAGAATTATTAAACGTTTATAAGAAACAGATATGTTAATACCATTTCTAACGAGGCAGCTTGCAAATACTTGAAGTAATCATTAGATATATTATCTTTTCAGTATTTAAAAAATATAACCATCGTGGTTAGGTGGAAAAAATCACTATACAGTGATAATCGCGCACAACATATCATTACATTTTTTCATAATAGATGTGCAAGAAGAATAAAATAAATAAATAAAAATAATTTACTAAGTATTCTTCCCTAGCATCCTTAAATCGCTAACATTAATAATATATTTTATCAATTCTTATTCTTTCTTATCTATCTAATCGAATAAAGATTCATAATATAAAAATAATCATCGATCTCCATGACACACAAAAATAAAGTCCTTTTTTTAATTTGTCGACTTTTTATGTGTTTGTTTGAGATATATTTTTTCTCGAATATTAATTTGAATCTGTCTGTCACCTCTATTGTTTAACCTGTACTCCAACAAAGTGTTCCAAAGAACTCTAGAAAACTCTAGCCTTGGAGTGAAGATCAATGAAGTCGTTATAAATAATATCAGATATGATGACGATACAGTCATATTGGCTGAAAGTATAACTGATCTCCAAGAACTCCTAAATAAAACTTTTAATAAAAATTATTTTTTCTTTATTAAAAAAAAAAAAAAGATTGACAAGGCTGGAGAAGAGTTGGGTCTGACAATAAATGTCGTTAAAACCAAGTGGATGTCGTTTGGAAGACTTGATTATTCTGGATCATCTTTGCGACTAAAAGGAGTAAATATCGAAATGGTTGACCAGTTTAAATACCTCGGCAGTATCATAACAAAAGCACTCGACCCAGATACAGAAGTAAAATGCAGGATAGAAGTTGCTCGTGCTGCATTTAATAAGATGAGACCCTTCTTCTGTGACGATAATTTAAATCTAAAACTTCGACAAAGAATGATTAAAGCTTACATATGGTCAGCTCTATTATACGGAAGTGAAACATGGACTCTGAAAGTAAACGTGATGAATCGGTTAGAAGCATTCGAAATGTGGATACACCGAAGAATGCTTCGTAGGTATACCTTGGACCGAAAAAGTCAGTAACATCGAAGTACTTAGGAGAGCCGGAGCCAGGAGAGAGCTGTTGTCGATTGTCAAAGTGAGGAAGGTCTCATATTTGGGTCACGTGCTGCGTGGAAAGAAGTATCGTCTCCTCCGCCTTATATTGGAGGGCAAGATAGAGGGAAGACGGGGGGTTGGCAGAAAGCAGATGTCCTGGCTTCGCAACATTAGAGAGTGGACCGGAATCCGGACAGTGGATGACCTGTTCAGAACAGCACAGGAAGGTTTTCGCCGGAGTGATCGCCAACGTCGGGGGGACCTGACATGGCACAGAAAGAAGAAGAAGATTAATTTGAAACTATATCATTTATCTTACTCACGTTAATATAATCCTTTTACGCAGTCAAAGAAGGACACACTCCTTTATGGAGATCGCGACGGCAATAATTCATCTCAGGAAGCATTTTCATGAATATTAGATTCAAGTTGTAATAATGTGTAGTTTATAATAAAATCCTCCGGGCATTGGTTTCCATTCATCCCCTGGCACATTTGTGTATTCACTGTTTGTTATGATAATTTAATGGTTTTAATCCCTGGTGTCCGCCTGAGGGAGAGTACATAGTGTGGTGCTGCTATCCTGCTATTGCTGTATATTATGTATGTGGGTATTATTTGTCTGAACCTATGTTCGCAGCATCTCTCCACTCCACTAATCGGGCGACCGTCCCTTTGAAATTGACCCGTTCAACGGCTTTGTGCGGCCACCCTTTTCACTTTCACAGTAACAATTCTGACACCGCACCACTACCGGTTATACAATTGCTTTCGTCGTAGCTTTATCTCGTATTATAAATCGACTCCTGTCTTATCATTTCACCTACAAAGATTCAGACATAGTACTGACCTCTCTCCTAGTACTTATTCCCATTCCAGAAGCGTATTATTAATTTAACGTCATTTCAATTTGTTTGCGAAATGTTTTAATTTTCGTTTTCGTTAAATTTAGTAAGTTATTCAGATGATAATAAAAAGCCTCGTCAACTTCCTTTCTCGAACCATTATCAAAGTTTATGTTGAAAATTATCGAACAAATACTCTCAACATTCTTTCAATATGGTCATTTAGCAGATGATCATTACTAAGAATACCCTCTTTCTTTGTTTATCGCCATTTGAATCTCTCCCAGATTCCACTTCAATAACTCCGCTCTCTATGTTATCTCGATGAAGAAACATTAACTTTTAAATGGATTTTCCTCCCTAAATTTTCTCTACCTCGCGACCCACTAAGTCTCTTCTTTGCGTCTAACTTTTGAATCAGCATTTTCTTCGGTTAATTTTATAAGAGGTCGTGTATTTTCACTTAAGTAGAAACCTTTTTTTTCTCAAAACATTTTATAAAATTTAATTTTAGCAGAATTTTATAACTTTTTCCCCGACGTGGGAAGAAATTTACTGGAATATACATATGTTTTTAACGTTAGAAATAAACCTTTGTACGATAATATAATATCCCAAGTTGATCTTATAATCCTACTAAAATATTATAAGGAGACCAGTCTTTCGAAGGGCATATAATAATTTTCTCTATAAGTTATCTTCTAATTTCTTGTTAAAATATTATTCAGTATCATATTTTTCATGTTATATTTTTATCCAATGTCGAACTAGTGACTTCATGTGATTATTATTTATAGTTTGTAAACATTTATTTTTTATATTTATTTTTGCTAATTCAAAGCACGAACTCAGATATATTTGTTTATTCCGTTTGAATACACTCCAGGCGCGGTAAAATTCGTACTTTTATCTGATCACATTACTTGTTGTTCTCTAGTTTTATTGGTCTTCAGTATATCTTAAAAGGGCAGTTGATCGTTTAAGATCTCGGGTTTAATGAAGCAAAGCAAGCAAGCAAGCATAAACGTAGTTTCAAAATGTATCATTACATTCGAGTATCATGTTATGAACTAGGAGCGCTATGTTGTGTCAATTTATATTTCACACATCGCTGCAAGGATTTATTATTCTTAGAAGCTGAGGCACATAGAAATTTTTCGACATTTAAAGAATGATAGTTCCATGCTAAGCCTTATATTAAGTTTTTAAAGTGACTATACATTTCACTGTTTTCGCTATTTCGTTCTTGAATTACTTTTGAAGTCCACTCTGATTTGGATCGTGTTGTGTGAAAATTCTACAAATTTTTTTTTTTTTTTTTATTTAATTTTTTTTTTTAAAAAGATATATCTGGGTTTTGTTATAAACCCAAATACAACCTTATACACTTGTTAGAATGTTTTAACTACTCGGTTTTGACCATCCACACTTTTTCAAAGTTATTTTTTTCGTAATAAAAGTTGATTAATTTTAATAACACCTATTTTGTTTATCCACGAGGGATGTAAGACTAGTTTATTTTTAATTAATATTGAATGTATTTATATCGTTGTCATCTTTGTTTACGTCGCATTGTTTTTATATCCGATCATTATTTATCAAATCCAGTGTCATGCCGACTTCCTTATTTCGGCTAGATAATAACTATAATATTATTGTCTATGTTCAGCATCGCTTGAATTTAGTAGTAACACCATCCTGCGATGTTAATTTATCCGCTCTCTCTTTCTCTCAGACTTCCGACACGTTATCCTTAACGAGCTCATTAATTTGTCTTATTGTCTACAGTGTTTTAAAAATTATGTCGCTAATTTGTTAACAGTCTGTTCGTTTAAAAAAACACGTTTCAACGTTGACTCGTTAATTTCATTGCGAATTATGCTTATAAATTTATTGCCAAAATTATCGATCCTAATGTTAACCAGTTTTATCCGAATCGGTTTTTTTTTGTTTTAGTTTCTATCAGTTTTTAAGTATGACAAATAAGTCTTCTGTTGTTATCTTTTTTAAATTATGTAAGCTTTTGAATGCTATAAACATCTAATAAATATTCATTTCATAATTAGATAATTTTGCTATATTTCTTATAGCATATTTTCATTACCATAAAATTGATGGATGCTTACGGAAACGTGTACTTGTTACTAAAATTAAAATATTAAAGGAACGTATTTTAATTAAAGCATTTTAATGATTCGTCGTTTAAAATTCACCTGTCTGCTGATAACATTTGGTTTATTAACATTAATATATTATACATAGTACTTACATAAAATATCGCAGCCAGCATCATGATGACACAAAATTATATTCAATATTCGCCACTACCGGTCACTAGGTAATATCGTTAATGATGACGAACTGTAACGTCCCTAATTGATTTATAGCCGGTGAATTATGATTGCTGCATGAGGTACAAATGTTGTTTGGCTAACCTACACATTAATTTAAACGAGAGTAGTCGTATCATTTTTTTTAAATCATTCTATAATAATTTTTGCCAATAACATTTGATATTTCTGTTTCAAAAAAATTATTAAAAAACCTAAATTTTGTTCTTTAATTTACACATTATATGTAAATTTATATTCAAATCGAATCTCTTTTTTCCTTGAATGAAATTAATTTAGAAATTTAATAAATGTCAGATATTTTTTTCAACATATTTTTTTATCTTCAATCGTTCATAAATACTTTGTTATATTCCTCTTTATTTATACTCTTTTCTTCTTCAGAAAGATATTGAGTAATTTCCTTTTCCATTTCGCATACTTTCCGCTTCCCGACACTCTTACGTCAATTTTGTTTACACCATCGAGCAGAGAATATTCTCAATATAATACATTCACCCTTCTACGACGGCTTATTGGTTTTCCTTGTTGGAGATGTCAAGTTTATGTTAAGCTCACCTATCAACTCTATTTTCTTTATTAGCGTGTTTCAGTTCCTTTTCACTGAAAATAATTCTATCTTGCATAAATATCAAATATTTACTCATTGCAATTCCTTGGAAATGGTTGAAGTCTAAATAAATAAACACCCATAATAAACGTTTCATCCACTCGAATTCTCGCCTGAAAGAAATTCAAATGGTTTGAAATTCATTGACGTAAAAAGGACTCGTATACTGATTACATCATCTTTATAATTTAACTCGAGGAACAAAGTCGATAGATTTACGAAATTAATCGTAGAAATTCTTATTATTTTCATGAATAATATCGATAACAAAATGAATTGTTAACACAATATTTATATATTATATGTATAAGGACAGTTAGAGGTGAACAATGATGTATTAATAGCGAAAGCATTACCGCTATAGAGCCATGGCAGATATTCTCCATTCGTTTTCTAACTGCGAATCTGGATCTGAAAGCGGAACAAGATAATGATTGATTGTGGGGAACGCTCAAGCTTTTGTTTCCAACTTATTCGTGTATCTCGCTTCACGAAAAATCACTAGATAAACATGAAAACTTTTTAAAGCGATTAAATTGTTAAATAAGTTTAAACTTTGCTTGTTCATGTTACATTTCATTGTCTGTAATCTGAAATGAAGTTTATTGAATCTGATTTACTATAAATCATTAGATATACCAACTGAAGTTCATTAGATAGCAAGTTCTCCATAAATCTATGTGATTTGATAATAATAACACGCAAATACAATGTATGCTTAGCTATTTTCTACTTTATAGTAAGATTTATTTAGTTGATAAAACAATAAACACATAGTATTGACACTATTGACCGTTGGCCATTTCCTGCGTCAAATATACCTACAAAAGTATGAAAGCTTTCAAAAGAAAATATATATAATAGATAGGTATATTTTATATTAAAGTATTTAAGAAAGTAGAATGTTTAATACGATTACTGTCACAGTCTGTGTATCTGCAGCCTTGTGTTTCTCCTATTTGTTAATTGTTATTTATCGTTCAATAAGCAAACATCAAGTTGGCCTGTTGGTGCGTTATATTACTACAGTATTACACGTCTTGTGTGTGTATATTCCTCCTAGAATCTATTCATCTTCTCTATGGTCGCAGTAAATTGTTCAGAATTACGAACTAACTTCCCGACTTCCATTTATCGTATTGCCATTCAACTACCACTATATACTTGCTTTAGCGAGAGGCAGCCAACACTTAAATTCACTATTACATTCCCTACTATCACTATTAATCCTATATTATTTCGATACTAAAGTTATTAACGCACACGAATGTTTTGCGATTGTTTCACAGTTTTTTTGATACTCATTAAGGTGGACGCAATATCATTTAATGTCTTTTTTACATTTATGTCATAATACATACAAGCTTTTAGTAGCTTACTATGAAAAGGTGTATAAGGTTGTATTTGGGTTTATAAGAAAAACTCAGATATATCTTTTTAAAAAAAAAAAAAAATATGCAAAAATATTGTATTTAAGCACACCTGTGCTTGATAATTCATAAACGTTTAAAATTTTCTTTAATTTTCAATTACATTAAGTAGAATTTAATAAAAAATATGTATTTATAACGCTAGGAATTGATGATTGCTATAATTGTTTATTTATATATTTATTTTCGTAATTTTTATTTACTTTTCATCTATTGAAAGAATTCCAAATCATTCACCTCTGATGTAATATTGATCTCGGAAAATATAGTATATAAAGAAATAAAGGCTCGAAATTTTTCGTCACAAACAATAATTGCTGTTCAAAGGTTTCACCTACTTGATATCTAAAAAAACAATCATATATTTACGCGTGAAATAAATTCTAGATAAAACTTTTTCTCGGTAAATTGAAATACCTAATACCTTAGTACGTCAAAACTATTTGTAGGTTCTGTGTATGTCGACATTCATCTCTTTTTATTTTCTATGTATCGTTTGACATTGTCAGATGACAAAAAGTGTTCTATTCACGGGTATATTTTTTTCTAGATTACTTTCGTATCTAAAACGTACATAAAAGGGTGTGTAAATAACGTGTCAATGACAGTATGTTATTATTTGTACTGCGCTAGGTGGCAGTGGGTCTCCTGGTTTTATATATATTTTCCGCCACACAACCGGAATGAAAATGCTCCGATCCATCAGCTGAATGTAGATGTTCGCAATATATATTCCCGAGTTTTATATGTACCAGTATTGGATCGCGTGCTCTAAATGAATTTTGTCTTCCACATATTATTAGTATAATACTATGCACTGTCCGTATGTTGTGAAGTACTACAATAAGAAGAACACTCATTCGACACAATGCGTTGTCCAGATGTTACCGCAGTAAATTATTACACACGCGATTATTTAGTAGGTGTACACCGTTCTACCACCCCAAGGTAAAAGTTGATACTCATTTGAAGGGACGTGTTGCTTAAGTGATAGGTTTTTTTTATCCTTAAATGTTCTGATTTTTACAGAAGGATTCTAACTAGCCCAACACACACTGTCTTATCATTCTTTCTCTAAATTAATTTATTTAGTAAATAAAAAATGCAGAAACATTATTGACTGGTTCGTTGTTTGAACTCGAACCCTACTTCTCATGGCACATAATATGTAGTAACTTCACTGACTATTTTATGAAATGAAAATGTCGTTAGATATAGTTAAAGCAATTGATTTGAATGTATTTACATCGATTTCCGCTGTTATAATTGATTTTAACTATTAGAAGGCAAAAATTATTTATGTGTGAATTTTTGTCTCTTTATTTTTGCCACTGTATGTTATTGTATTGAAATGGACTTAAATTAATCCGAGGTGTTGAATGTAATCATTCTGATAACATTTGGACGACATAATTATATTATGGTATGAATATATATTGTTCGTTTTTAATCTCACCAAATTAATTCAAAGAGTTGTATTAGTATTTTATTTCCTCAACCGTGACAGGGTATTTACATTAGCAGCTGCATTATTTTATCTGTCTCTCCATTATTGAACTGGACCATTAGTTTACTAAGTATTGATTTGTAAATGAATGGTAACAGATTATCAATAATATTATCGAATGATATAAGTTGATTATTTGTAATGTTTTAAGATTAAAAACAAACCATTTCCTAATAACAAAAATAATTACTAAGTATAGTAAATTTTATAACATGCGTGTTTCGTCCATTTATGCATTGTGAAATTATATTTGTCAACTCTTATTGTCTTAATTTATAATTCACATTGTAGTAAAATTTGCTTTGCGATTCTTAATTTGATTAAGCTTATCCAACAGAAGTTTTCGGTGATCACTTTCACTGGTCACATCATCCAGCTCATAGCAGTTGGCTCTACTTTGCCGGAAGCTGCAGCGACAGATATGATGCAAAAAAATTAAAAATTTCAAATTTGAATGCTTTTTTCTATTATCTATATATAATGAGTTACAATCCATTGGATTGGTCTGCAACGAGTTTGGATTTTCTTCTCCATTCCTCCCTATTTTCAGCCAGTCTTTTCAGCCCTACGTATGAGCCACAGTTCATGTCCCTCTTCAGTTGATCGATATACGCATCTCTTGGTCGGCCTCTACCATTTGTGCCCTCGGTCCTACCCTCCGCGATGGCGATGAGCAGTTCTGGGCGCCTGGTGTTGTGGCCGATCCAGTTAGCTCGTTGTTGGCTGATTCTCTTAAGAAGTTGCCTTTTTCGCCTACCCTGGTTAGCACTTCTTTGTTTTCGACATGTTCCGACCAATGGATTTTCAGCATGCGTCTGTAGCACCACATCTCAAAGGCCGCCAACCGTCCGCTTTCACTCTTTGCTTATGGTCCATGTCTCACAACCATAAAGCAGAATGCTCCATACAAAGGCTTTAGTAAGATTCTTCCTTACGCTTAAATCAATATTTGGGGATTCCAATATTTTTGATTTTTTTGTTGAAATAATCTTTGCCTGATTTATTCTGCTCACAATTTCTGATTTGGAGCGTCCATCCTGGTTTATTCTGCTGCCCAAGTACACGAAATCTCTTACTTGTTTGATTTTCATTCCATTTATAGCAATGTTCGCAGTCGCTTCCTCCCGTCCAACGACCATACATTATGTTTTGTCTTTATTAATTTTCATGTTGTACTTTGACAGCAGTATACTTTCTATTTTTCCTAAAGCTTCATTCAGCTCCATCTCGGAGTCTGCGAGCAGTGCTATATCGTCAGCATATCTATTATCTAAAGATAAGATATTACAATTTATAAACGTTAGGATATCGCACACTGGGCATTTGCTAAATTGATTTGGATATGCATATTTATGCAAATAAACATTCAAGGAATTATTATCCCTTGATGGTAATGATGATGATGCATTATATTATCTCATATCAATTCTATTAGAGGTATTATTGGTATCACTGTGTATCGTGATTAGTATTATTATTAATGCTTAACTGCCTTTTTCTCGGTCCAGACGGAAACCAGTTATCATAAAAGTACTTACACTAATGCCTCCTATATTATTACTACTCATATCGAGCCGAGATAACGCGAGAATGTTAGTGTTGTTCTAAAGAAAATACATTACGTTTTATGTAGTACTGATTTGAAATGCAGTACACAACACCGCAGTTATTACTAATCATATTACACGGTCTCGTTTTACAACGCTAACAACCAATACCACCATTACAAATACGTATTATCTACTACCGATTATAATTCTAAGTACGTATCTACCACTTACCTACTTACAACTTCTGCATACTTCAGCTTTGGCCTTCGTGGAATTTCTGCAGAAAAAAAACTCGATTTATTAAATGCAGCAACAATATCATTTACAGTGATTGTTTTTCATATTGCGATAAGATATCAATTAAAATTATTACGTCGCGGCGGTACAAATTGTCTGTGACATTTCCTTTTAATACTAACAATATATAACTATGAATAACCTGGTACATGATTTCTGATTAATCACCTAGACAAACTTTACGACTGTAATTGATTGACGTTATTTCTTAATTTATAGACATATTTACTAGTGATGTAACGAATGTGTGATTTTGGATTTTCTCGAATGCGAATAGCGAATATTGACTTGCTTAAATTTCTACAATATTGCTCAAACATTAAAATTTCTACCCCCCCCGTCACCGTATTTTCAAAATAGTATAGGAATTTAAAATATTTGAAAACTCCTCGGTTTTCTCAAAGAATATTTTCTTGTAGTACCTTTTTCTACAATGTACCGGGTAAGTATCCGGTACTTTTACTGAATTACCGATACTTTATTACGAAAATAATATTCGCAAAACATTCGCATATTTTTTTGCGAATGCGAATACTTTGAAATACCTATGCGAATATTTGCGAATGCGAATACGAATATTCATTACATCACTAATACTTACACGACAAATATCTGTGTCTTTCCAGAATATTTTTTGGTATATAACTCAAAACCACATAAGTTTATATGTACCTAATTTTTGTAACATAACATCTTCTGTTTTTACAGCTGAGAAACATGTTGCATTTTATGTTGAATTTATCAATTAAAACAAAAGTATAACACAGATCTCAAACTTTACAAAGTAATAGAGCGTCAAGATGATGTAACTGCATTACAAAATGTCACATCATGTCGTACACCAAATCACGCAATCCCAGAGAGATGTGGAGAATCAACACCAGATGGCACAAATGTTTTTAAATCAACATCTTAAATGAAAAACAGAATCCTCTGAAGAAATACTACAGGAGAGCCAAAGCATTGAATTATGGGTACACAGGTTCTTCGTGTCAGAGGGGCAAGCGACTATGAACCATTTAAGTCCACAGGCACAAAAAATAAATAAAAAAATCAGGAGAGATCTTTTTAAGAAGATTTTTTGATTTTGAAATATATTATTCTTATCTAGGTTTTTCTTATATTTTTTGTGTATGTTAAAGGTCATGGTATGCCAAAGTTTACATTTCTGTTATTGTATTTCTAGAATCCATATTGAAATTCTGGTACTATTTAATTGTGTTTCTAGTGTTGCAAAACTCTTTTAGATTAAGGCACAACGCGCAGATAACAAAACCAATCAAACATATCGATAGGAGATAAAAAAAAGATTTCTTCTATGTATTGAATTTTGCTCGATTGGTGGACATTATATCGTGAAGTGTGAATAGCGGAATTGGCGAATGCGACAGTGATCACTTAAGCCAGTCTAGAGCCATTTCGTTTAGATTTTGCAAAATGTAACATTGTATAAACATGATCCTCCAATGGAAATGTCTTAATTGGTTTTGTCATGTGCGCGTTGTGCCTAAATCTAGTTAAATAATAAAAAATTAGTCAATATTCTAAACACATTCATATAAATAAAATAAATATTTTCTGACACATGAACAAAACGCAGTCGTAATGTGTCTAATCATTTAATGTTAAAGATGTGGACACAATATCTTAAATGTGTTGAAATGGTATTTTTGTGAAAGTTTGAAAGTGGTGAAGTGATAGCTAGAGTTGAGATTCATATGCCGTCTGTCAACTGGCATGTTTTATATAAATATCTTGAACACCATGTGGCGTTATTTGGTAGAGCATGAGAAAAGAATAAATAAAATTAGTAAGAATCTTCCATACAGAATCTTAATTTTCATATTTATCCCAGAGCATGGGTTGAAATTCCTTCATAAAAATTGCAAAAATTATATTCTACGAAACACTCTATATGGACTATTCTGGACTTTCATATTATGAATATTTTTAATACAATTTATTGATAATTAAATATAAGATATATATATATATATATATAATTAAGAGACAAATCAGTTGTGCATCACATACAAAAAAATGTATGAATAGATTAAAATTACCCAACTACATTGGAACATCGTATGAATACAATATAAAAAAAATTTAAAAATCTACATTACGACCTGATCAAATTCCTTCTGTGGGGATCCTTTCCAGACATCAATCCCATATTTATCTTTAATTGTAGTCTCTCTTCATCCTCCCAGACACAACTCAAGACTTCTTCATCCACACAGAATAAACAGTATCGATCTCAACATTTCTTCTAACATAGTATAGCTTCATGTAGTTCAATACATATGTAATTAATGTGATTCCACAATCTATTAGGAATCCATGTCTTGTATCCGACTTAGAATTTTATTCTAAGTGGAAACCAGAAACTATGAAATAAGAACTCGGAACTAGGAGCTCGGAACTAGGACCGCATCTGATTAAAATAAAAATTCAGAATTAAAAGAATATTCCATTCATCATTCAATTAAACATTTGACTAATTAAATAATTCGACAACGTTTTACCTACCTTAATGGCGGATTAATCACTAATTCACTGTTATAACATTATATATAAAAATCGAATGAATATCTTTAACATCCATTATGAATTAAAATAAACTTTTTTTTATATATTACACAAAACTAATTTGATTTTTACATGTCGAGTTGTCGCATCGTAAGAGAAATTTCAAACGACGTGCGGTACTTTTTATAACTCCGCTGAAGAATCACATTGTTGCAAATTTCATAGGCGACTTGTGGGTGAACAAAATTTTATTCTCCACACTTCCTTTCCGCAATGTTGCAAACATTCAAAATTCATATTCCTAACAATTTTAATGTGAATTAATCTGTCACAACCATCCATACTTTTTTTACTCGTTCATCCTTTATTTATGTGCACCATTCACCCACGTTATACTCGTAACAAATGTTAAAGTCTTATAGAAACCGTCAGATTTCTTCAAATTACGTGGATTTGATTGACTGACAATTTAAAAATGTGTCAAGTGTATTTTTGTTTTGTCAAAGTGTATTTTTTACTTAATTATTTGTTCACTTTGTTTGACCGAGTTTTAGCAATGGATTACGGAAATTTTGGTAGCGCTTCATAAACCTAACCAATTCAATTTAAGTAGGCACGAAATAACCCGAAGGGTAATAATTTTTTATTCGGTTCTAAAGAATAAAGTCTCTCAAAAATTTTATATCAACCCTCTCTGAAATGACTAGCGAATAGCCGTAAAACTTCTACATCGATTTTGATTTACATTTAATATGTTCTCTCGACTTTTAATTAAAATAACGACTCTTTATTTTAAGTTCCAGTAAATAAGTGAAGCTTCCTCACTCTCACGTTATTCATGATTTTATTTAGAGAAACTTTTGTGTGCACTTTTATTTGTAGGAAACAATACAAAAGAAATCACGAATATCCAATACAAGTGAATAACTTCTCCATTAGATCAATCTTTGTTTTATAATAAGTTGGAACATTCGGAATAAAAATTGTATGAGCGTTGTGAATCTATCTATACCAGATATTCTTCTACCTCCGTTTAAATGAAATAATAATTTATATTAATTAAAATAAAACACTTATTAGTAGTATATCCACGGTGACTTTTTATTGGACGCGAGCCGGCTTTCAAGAGCTTCCGCTCTCATCATCAGGCTGGCGAAAAGCTCACTTTTCGCCAGCCTGATGATGAGAGCGGAAGCTCTTGAAAGCCGGCTCGCGTCCAATAAAAAGTCACCGTGGATATACTACTAATAAGTGTTTTATTTTAATTAATTCAACATGAATTTCCACCAAGTACCGTCGGTTGAAAATATCAATAATTTATATTGTCGACTGACGACATTTGATAGATGTTCACCTTAAATTAATGAAAATAAGGCTTCCATATTTACTCTATTAATCGCGACCCGGCTTTCAAAGAGCTACCAGTCTCATCATCAGGCAAACGTTAGTCATTTGATGACAGCGGAAGCTCTTGAATGCCGGGTCGCGATTAATAAAGTCATTGTAGAATTACGTAATATAAGTGTTTTATTTTTATTAATTCAAATGAATATATTTATAACTATTCAGAGCATCTCAGAAACCTCCGATGAACCAACTTCTTTAATAATATATTTTAAGTTTCACATAGTTTTATAGTTTGTATAAAAAATGTGTACTCACAAGGTCAAAGGAGTGCGTATAATTGATTCCATTAGTTTCACATCTTCACGGTAATGCTGCATCGATTATCATTCCTCAAGTACGTACCACTTGAATTGAATTGATTCGTTTATTTGCCTTGTCGCTTTATTGATAAGGTGACCGAGATTTCTTTGTATTTGATACTCTCATTTTTTACCTGCAATTCGCACCGTAATTGAAATGATCAGACCGCGTGAGAAATAGGTAGGTACCATACTGTATCGATAAACCAAATCTAAATATATTTGCATAATATCGTTCTCATCGAGTTTATAGTTTGACGGCGACGGAAATTTATTTTATAAAAGGTAATGATCGCCATTTAGCGGCGGTAAATAATTAGTCTAACTTTTTTACAAGATTTTTATTTAAATGTCAAAAATAGCAACTGTATTTTAATAATTATATTTACGTATAGTGATTATTTATTGCTCCTTGTTATTTTGTTTTTAAATCAAAAAATAAATTTCTTTTATTTTTATATTTTTTACCTAATACATTTATTTTTATCAAAAAGAAAAATCACAGAAAAGAAATAATAACATGGCATTTTAATGACAACCTTTGAGTTTTATAATTTACTTAATTATCATTAACCTATGATTATATTGCTGCTGCAAATAATGAGCATATTGTAATATTGTATTTCATGTTCTTACCTCTATTCCGCGTCTTTGATGTTCTGTATACATTTCGTAAAGTCTTGAATTACTTATTCACGTGTGTATTTTGTCCATCTTTTATCTTACCTTTCTCAACTCTATCTTAATCCATCACCAACAACCACTTTTCAAGATTATATTATACTTTCATCACTCGATTATTCCCTTGAATTAAATTGCTTATCTCTATCATTGTCAATTATATTATTTTGTCCATCTTTTATCTTACTCTTCTCAGCTCTATCTTAATTCATCACCAACAACCACTATTCAAGATTATATTATACTTCTCATCATTCGATTATTCCCTTGAATTAACTTTCTTATCTCTATCATTGTCAATTATATTATTTTGTCCATCTTTTATCTTACCTTTCTGAGCTCTATCTTAATCCATCACTAACAACCACTTTTCAAGATTATATTATACTTCTCATCACTCGGTTATTCCCTTGAATTAACTTGCTTATCTCTATCAATGTGTATATCAATTATATTATGTATTTCGTGTATAAACACCGTCATTTTTTAAGGGTATATTGATAATTTCTTTTTCTATTCAACGTAATTCCGTTCACACCTAGATGAAGATTTCCTTCATTTCGTTCCATATTCTCCGATCTCGATTTGTCCGCATCTCATTCTTTCAATATTTTCAACCAAGTTCCTCCAAATTATTTTTCTCCGTATTATTGTTGGCCGACTATAAAAAAATATTTCAACTATTAAAATATATAATACTATCTATTTAAACATAAACATTCGAGAGTTTTGTTGAAGGACAACTCGACAAATCATTCAACTTTGTGATCATTAATTCTTTACTGCCCATTCCTCAAAAAAATAACGTTTTTTTTTTTAATAATGTGTTAATTCTGTTTATATCATTATTTTTTTCAGAATGCAATAAAATGCGCCACCGGTCGACCTGTACTAACCACCAAGAGACTACCAGCCCTCGCCGCTCTGACCCCCGTGGGTGAGAAAGAGACGCCGACGGCTCCACCATCATCGGGACCACCTGCACCAACGCCCAAAGGACACGTCATACACAACAACACATCGTCTCATGTAAGTGCAACTTTAACTACCAATATTTTCTCTTCAACATTCCGTGGAGCACCCGGCAAAGAATTGGTCTCCCTCTCCTTTTAGATTTTTTTTCCTGTGAATGGCAGGTGTAAAAAAAAGACAAGTCTTGAATTCAGCGATGAAGTTTGTCATCCATCATGAGTGTCTTAAATTCTTATTGGCATAATGCTGTCAAAACCCGAATTACCAATTGGCGGGCGACTTCTATGACATATTTATACAAAAACTTTTAAAACATTATGACAAATTTTTAACAAATATAAAAATTGTAGAAAAATAAAAATAGATGCAGGGTATTAATTTACAAAAACATTTTTTTTTTAAATCGTGCTGCTTTATGTTTCATTAGATCGTTCTCTTCTTGTCATAAAAAAATAAGATGTTCAGTTTTTCGCTTGTTTATCACTAGTCATTGAAGCAAGTGAAAATATGGAAATATATCTAATTATAAAAACCTTTGAAGGTATTGTGTATCTCAAATGTTAATAATTTATTGACACAGTACTATTTTCATAGTGATAGCTGCCTTTGGGGGGTATGATTTATATTTGCAGCACAGCGTGTGTAACTACTGTGTTGATACTACGTAGTTTTGCATGTTTGATTAGTGATGTGAGAAGAGAAAATTCTCCAAAGAAATTTCTCGAGAACGAGAAATTTCTCCGAGAATTTCTCCTGTGATGGAAGAGAAATTTCTCTCCATAATTTTTCTTAGTGGTATTATGACCTTTCGCCCAGTACACTTCGCAGCCAACCTGATTGATCCAAAAAATTTTGGGGCTTAATAAGGCCCAAATCAGATGTTATTAACACTTTTTTCCATGTACGTACCTGCAATTTTTTTTTAAACTAAATATGGGCATGTGGGGTGTCAAACATCAAGATTCTTCATCAGTTATTAGCACTTTTTTCTATATAGGTACTTAACATTTTTTTATTTCCATAATTAATTGTAGCTATATTGGTGATAAATTGTCTCAACATTTGTACATTGTTATTGATCGATTGAATAAAGTATTTATTATTATTATACTGTTAAATAAAAAATAAAATAATCTCGGAAAATTCCCTACTAAATTATTTCTTGAGAATTCCACAACACTATGTTTGATGCAGCAGATGAGTCCTTATATTTGGTGAACATCCGACTGACTGTCTTTGTATGATGGCTGTTGCGGGAATAACGACATGTGCGAGGAATGCATAATATTATTAATCCCTACTATTTACTTGTACTATTATAAACTGAGTGTAGTGCAATACAACGTATGGGGTAGTACAGTATACCGCCGTGTATACCACACACAATATGTCGTGTTAGTAGTAGCGCTACTGTTCACAAAGGCTGCACGTAGGAATGTATTATTATTATTAGTACTACTTGAACACTCAGCAATCTAGTGACTTTTCATAGAATATTGGCTACACTTTGGCACCGCATCAACCCTTGGTTTAATATCAAAATATTACTACATATGTCATTCATTGTATGTACTAAACCAACGTTCTACATACTGGTAGTAGTTGTACGTGACGTTACATATTAGTCTACTAATCTCGTATTTGTTATACAGGACAGCCACCTTAGGAATAAGTCTTAATACATTATATGGTCATAGTTGTCTAAGATAAACATTAATCAATTAATTTGAATATCACAGAAAAAAATATGCTTGCAATTAGGCTTTACCGTAATTTTGAGAAAGACACTTAAATCCTTGTGATTGTATTAGGTATAGGTAGTTTTGGTACATTATTCCATGATTACTTGAGATTTGATGGAATTTAATAACCGGCTTAAACTATAAAGAGAAAGATTTAAGTAACTGGCGATTTAGACGGAGTTTAGACTATTATTTGGCTAATTCTTTAGATTTATAGGGTTTGTATCTGAATTATTAAAAAAATGTACTAGTATCATAATTTCATTTAGGTAAAGGTCCACCATAATATTCACATATTATGAAGACCACTTAAGCCATGTGTATTATTGATACTGTACAGCTATTTCTATTTAATTTATATTGATAGTCATATCATCATAATGTTGATTATAATGGCTAAGTTATTCAGTATTTTATGACCGGCGCACACAAGCCCAAATAGCTACATTACGATGACAAAAATACAAAATGTTAACTTATTAGATATTCTAATCAGAATTGTGTATTGTGAGGCTACTTAATAATCACCTTTACAAAAAATACCTTTTTCAGGGTAAATGGGGGTAATAGAGGGTATATATAGGGTAGATGGGGGTAATAGTATTCCAATTGCAAAAATTATTTTTTTATAATATTTATATTTTTTTTTTCTGAAATCGTACATTTTTTTTATTAATCTAATATAATATCCTCGTAATCTTCCTCATCGTCAGACTTCTGATCATTAAAAACAATAGGAAACCTCAGCATTTGTAGCAGTGCAATCGTACATAAGATTATGTTCGAGTCTGCGTATTCTGCATTGTTCGCAAAATTTTGATTATATATGCTGTGGCCACCGGTACCCTAGATCCTTGTTATACTACCCCTAGTAGTATAACATCAGCCTGCACTTATACTAAACGTTGTGTGGTATGTGTAAGAAGGCCCAACACCGGCACTACAGCCTCTTTTTTAGTAACCAGAATATTATCGGGATAACACCTCCTCTTAACTTCTCCTATAACGTGATATGAGGCATAGATATTTGCCCTTCTTTCTTTTGCTCTATGTCTCATCGTGATATAAAATTCTTTCGTCAAATTAAGATCCACCACGAGACCTAAAGCTTCTTCGGGACTATACCTATGACACGACAGACAATGATGCAACATGCATCACTTTAATTTTTTTTTCAGATTTTTGTGTAGATTGAATGGCCAGTTTCACAACTTGAGCTGCAGTTCTCTTGCATGATTTCACCAATCTTGATTCAACAACCAAGCACGTTTTTCCGGATTAATACCCGTTACTATTGGATTAACCACTTTTTGCTTACTGCGTATGGAACTCTCGTTGAATAATTTTCGCGGCCTCCCTCGACTCAGCCGCTCCGGATGTTTTGTTGGACGTGCTGATGATGAATGTTGTGATGGCTTTTTCTCTGGGAGATTCAGATCAGTATCAAGCCATTTCATATGCTTGTCGGTAAAAAGTTGGAACGTGTGATTACAATTACGCCATTTCCCAAAAAAAACTTCGCTACAAACACTTTGATAACAATTTTTAATCGTTCTGCACAATCTCTAGAAAGTTAACTCATACCAAATTTATTCAATATATATTTAAACAATCGTTTATTGCACTTTAATGACGAAAATTTATAAAACAATTCATTTTTAAACACTACAAATAAGATTATTCTCTTTACTTTAACTTCCTGTAGAGAAGCATCACCCCCACTACATGTAAAGATTACATACGATTTAACGAGCAGGGGGAAACGGGGGGACCTGAATTTTACTTTTTTACATAAATTACAAAGTGTTTTAACACACTATAAAAAAAATATTGCGGTACTCTTTGGAACTTTTTTTCAAAGTCTAGCTGAAAATATTTTTTCATTTTTTTTAAGGACAAAAATAGCATTTTAGAAAACATATTTTATTTAGACTACATACAACTGTTATGCCAAAATAAAAATTACATATTAAAGTACATACTTGTCGCTTTAATATCCATGTTAAAATTTAATAAAAAACAAATGTGGGGAAACCGCACGAACACAATTACTCCGTCAATTATTGGAGCTCAAATAACAGACATCGACCGTGTGGACGTTACCTCAACTTTGAACGCATTCATAGACAATCCTGTTAGATCGGCAACAAAAATTCTTATGAAGTAGGATGAAATGTTTAATCAAGAATTGTTTTAAAAGATTTCTGATTGGTTTGAAGAAAATATTTTTTATGATTTTTGTCGTCCTAATTTAGCTTTTTGGCCTTGTGTGCGGCGTCGTAAAATTAATGGTTCGCCAGATATTTTGTTAGTCTAATGTCTGTCAAATACCTACCTTATTGCTTGTATCATTTTAATTATTTCTATTGCTTTTTCATCTGTATTTGTCTGTAAATAAAGCTTTTATAATGATATGTTTAGGATCATACAATTCCTACTTCTTTAAGCTTTACTATCCAATATCTGCGTTACATCTTAGGATTAGAGGACAAGTTTCACTTCATTGAGTTTGCGTTGTTGTCGTGTTTATTTGATTTTGTATTTAAGAAAAGATATGCATCCAAGTTTTCAACTCTTTTAGCTATCATCGTCTTTCTTATAATTACTTACTCATTAGATAAATGTATTCATGCCAAACTTTCAATTTACTACTTAGTTCTTTGTCAGTAATTTTTTTATGGTCTTTCAGTAATAATAGCAAAGGGAATATTTATTACAAAACTGATTCAGCATTTTTCCTTTATTGGGTTCAAATTTACATGGAGAAATCATACAATTTAAATTTTCAATTGGTCCTAACCGCAATTCGATTACTTGGTAGTAAATAAAGTTTAAAGGAGCGTTTCAACCGATCAAGTTATGTATTCTTGGCCAAGTATGCCGTAGTTAAAATTTCCCTCGTCGGTGCTCGGTAATGCCGTTGGCTCGGCTCCAGAAAATATCTTGCCCACCCTCACCTCTTCTTGTCTCCCTCGTATAAACTATTTTTTTTTTTAAAGTCAACTAGATCAGTTCGTTTCGCAATATAATATTTTAGAGCATGCCCAGACCAGTATGGTAATTATGTTTTGCACTTACATTTGTATTTTGTTTTATCTCAATATCCCCGCTATTTTAAAAGATATATTCATGTACGCACCGATTAATGTCTTTGTCCCTTTGTCACATGTGAATGGGTGTTTTAATATGTTTGTTAATCATCGATTGAAAATTAACGAAGTTAAAAATCACGTAATTAATTAATCTCTGACAGTTTTCCTGTCAGGCTTAACTTGTCCCCTGAATTTTAATTAAATTGTTTTATAACAATTAACCCTCCCGCCTTGATTGAAACGACGGGTGGCCGGGGGTTGGAGCCATCGTTGTGGAAAAAAGTTTTTATTACGGCGGGGGTGACTGAAACATCCCCGATGAGCACCGACTACCTATGTACTATAGTATGTACTTCTGTAATATACATGGAAGTACCTTTACTACTACTTATGTATTAGAATGTGAAACTTTATCAGGCAATCAACGTTAATTGGATGAGAATTTTTAATACCGGCACATTTCTTGAGATTGTTATTTAACGTGAAATTGTGTCGTGATAACAACGCAAACAATTTTGTATAATTTTATATTACAAAATTTATTTCAATGTCGGTAGTAGACTTATCGGGTCATTGAATTTTTTTTACCAGGAATTGGGAAAGAATATTTGTATTTTGTCAGGGATTAGAGAAGTTAGAGGAAGAATAAAAATTATGGCTTTATGGAATAACATATACGAATAACTTTCCAAATGTGAATTAATTTCGAAATCAATGTATTCCAAATGGTGTATAAAAATAGACAAATTAACGCAATGAGAGATTGACATTAACACGTTTATTTACATCCGGAAATTATTGTATCCAATTAGTATTTGAATTGACAATCAGCTGTCACAATTAGTATTGCCCTTAAATAAATATGCAGTAAATGTTTAGTGCTTAAATTTCATTTCTTTTAAAGACAAATTTATTTATTTATGTAGTAGTTATAATAAAGATACGATTATCTAAATATAATAGATAGATCTGTTCTAGGATAATTAAATTTAAAACAAAATCATAAGTTATTTACGTATTATAATGTATTCATATTACTTAGTATTACTTAGATTTTTATTTTGACGGAAGTAAGTCGAATTAAAATCACAAAAGTTCATATGTTAATTATAATTATTATTATTTAACATTACAACCTTTTCTATAAATAATAGTACGGTATTACGCATTATCCAAATTAACTTGCCACCGTTTCTATTTTACAAATAATAAGATGATACTATTGTATTATATTTTGCGATTCCAGCTCGTTACCGCTGATCCCAAAGGTTGTAATGCCGACCGTCTCGGACTATCATTAGAGATACACGCTCTCCGTATTGAGAGATTTAATGAATAATGTATATGAAGATTTGCCATCGCCTCTCTTTGATATTACTATTATCATATCATTATTATCATCCTTGTTTTCGAATTTATAGAAATGTAAAAAGGCTACATTTTACATGCATGGTTACTTTTTTATGTATAAAATACCTCTAAATCTAACGATGTCGTTTTAAAATATTTGAATAATCATATCCACCTGTTCTCCCTGTCTCTAAAATTTTGAATATCCTAAACTGCCAAGGTTCAAGATTAATGTTGTAGATTATATTTTATTTATCATCATATTATTGCTAAGTTTTACTTATTTGTTTGCTTGTTCAGTTAAAATGAAATAAAACAAACTGTAAAAAGGAAACAAAATTGTCTCCTTTGCTCATATAATCGGGAAAGCTGTTATTATTATATTATTAGATATATAAAAGTATATCAGACTTGTTATTCACATCAAGGAATATCACTTCTGAATAAAAAAAATATCCTGAAAATATAACGAATGAAACGGCACTCAAACCCCATGCATGTCGGTTGAATGGTTTGACCACTTTTTGCCCTTCCGTGACTATGTGAATTTCAAACGAGAAGAAATTTTAGTATTCTTCGCTTCCAAGTCATGAAATAAATAAAAAGAGTTAAAAGCATTATTGGAAGTATTTTTATATACGTATAAATCCAAGTTGAACATTAATTCACACTCCAGAAGCGCCACACTTTGTACTACATGATATTCTCATCGGCTTACAGTAAAAGCTCTTTAACACTGATATAATAGTGTGTTCAACTTCAAAGGCTGTATAAAATAAGTGCAGAAGCTTTTCACCAGGCGGCGTCGTCGCGGTTGCTTTGACTTTCCGCCGGTAGAGCATTATGCGGCGCTAGCGACTAGCAACATCTGCCTTTGACTTAATTATTATTATCAGTTACTCTGTCTGTACTACAGCTTATATTGGCTCTCTACTCTATCGTTGTACTCTCCATCTCCATTTCACTACTCGGTCGGTAGCCGCCAAGAGTGGGTGTGCGTGTCATGTGTAAATATTATTGTTGTTGTACATTTTACGATTTACAGGTATTTTATTGTAGATACTTGTAATATAATATCTTCTTTATACTACAAAGTCCGAGTTTAAATTAACTCGATCAATCGTTGAAAAATGAATGGAGCATCTGAGTTTTATCATTATTCATTCTCAATCCTATAACTCACTCTGATTTAAATGACAAAGAAAAGATTTCATAGTTTCTCACATCTACAGAATGCATTCCCACATTATTGTGGAAATGCTCTCGATTGACAAATTCAATCAATTTCTAAACAGAGATAATTTATTTTGTATTTTTTACTTTAGTTTAAGAAAAAAATATCGTTTTAGTCAAATTTATTCAATTTCTCATCCATACACGCGTGTTTCGTTCTCAAAACTTTAAAATATCATTCAATTACTATGTAGATTGAACCCATTACAACGTTTGTAATGTCGTAACATAATAATTAACAACATTTCTTTGAAATATATATTGCAAACATGCAAACTTTACATTCGTACATTAGAATAAAACTCACTTCAAACATTTATGTATGAAATATAAGCATGTTTAATAGATTTTTATAATGTTGAGAAAACAGAAATGTTAAAACAAACTCTTATTAAGGCTCCATTGTTAAGGAGCATTTTTCAGGATTATTATTTCTCATTCGGTTGCACTGTGCTGGAAAAATAACCACTTTTTAAAGTGGGACAAGACATAAAACATATTACCCAACTTAACTTCCATGTTGAAACTATTCTCTGTTGGCAATTTATACACTGCCGTGCTTGGTAGCCGCCACAGCAAGCAGAGCACGGCAGCGCGTCCCAAGCTAATGTGATTAAATGGGCAACAGACGCCGAGATGATATGATGTCCTTTGTGGCGTTGCATCGCGCCGCTTCATACCAACCGACCAACGTCTCTTCTATTAGATTGCTATCGACTTTAGAATCTACGTCTACTAATACAATATCAAATAGCTACCGTGAACCACTATATCTCAGATAATCCTCACGGGAATATCTTCTTAATGGTGTACAAGCAGAACTGTTTGCGGTGCTGTTTATTATTAACATTAAAAAAATTCGAACCATGCTCTTGGATGCCGGTTCGCGATTAATAAAGTTAGTGTGGAAGTACTAACTATAAGTGAATCGCTCCATGTTAAAGGGGCGTAAGTCACAATTTTTGCTAAATTGAGTTATTTATGCAAAAATGTCAGAAAAACACTTATCCATCCTTGTAGCACATCAAATTAAACGTAAGTCAAGTGAATATATACAAAAACTATATCTTTTTTTTTCATTCCATGTTAAAATGGTACATTAGGTACGCAATTGTAATAAAGTTATGACTTTATTATAATACTATCAGTAAGAACTAAATATTTTTAGGTAGTTTACTGTATACAACATTGCAAATTGTCATTTAAAACATTTTACCGCCAAAATTGACATTGACATGACGAGACCGACAACAGACTGTGATCATGGCATTAATGATTAATAAATACTCTACATACATCTATATAATTCATTTTTATATTTAAAAAGTTACGTCTGTCGTTAGAATACATTTATTTATTATTTTAATATTACTATTGTGAACTATATTTATACTTTTTATTGTGAAATTGTTCATTTATTACAACTCCTTTCCATTCCTTGTAAAAAGGGCGTAAGTCCAACGTTTTCAAATTAAATTTTCTCACAGACTAAAGTGAATTTCTCCATGATTGATAGATAATCGTATGTAAAATATACTATTTTACTTTAATTAATGTAAACAAAAAATTGTTTCCTTTATTTTTTTTCACCAGAGAGTTTTATTGCATTCCTGTAAAATTATGTCAATTGGACTTACGCCCCTTTAACATAGAGCGATTCAAGTATTTTATTTATATTAATTTAACATGAAGTTCCAGCAAGTACCGTCTACATTAAAGAGTACGTTTATGAAATCTGTCTCTCACTTCTCAGCAGATGAATGCTTAAAAGTTTTGCACTGATGCTCATTTGCGAAACACAATACTTCCGAATACTATGCTCTTTAGCGAATTTAAGAAAATAAAATACCGATCCGTTTCACTATCACTTGGTGGGTTCTTGAAAATATGTACTCCAGAAACTCCCATCATACATGTATATAGTATATAAATGAAATTAAAGCATAATTTTTGGTTTGGATAGCCTATTAATAAATACCTAGTTATGTTTTTGTGTAAATGTTATAATGATGTTAGGTTGGTTTCTATGCTCGTTTGAGACATAATAATACTGTTGGAACCACTAAATTAATATAATTCTGAAACCCTTTCCGCTCAACACCCGGGAAACTTTAACAATGTACGGTAATGTAATATTTGATATCCTGATTTTAACACGACTACTGCTACTACTACTACTACTACTACTGGAGCTCGCTACAAAAGCCCGAGCTGGTATTGATTTTCTTTAAACAACTTCCAAACTGTTAATTGATTGTAAGCGTTAAACTTTGTCCGTTAATTAATTTTCCACCCAACCAGTTCCTATGTACCGCAAATGCTACTACGTACTCACTTCTTCGTACAGAATTTATCAATAACCGAGATGTTTCACCCCAGTAATATAAAGCTTGTCTTTTACTCTTATTTACTTAGGTTACATTCTACAGGGTTGTTGGGATCCGATACATTTATTTAGAAACCTACTCCACATTACACACAATAAGTGAGGTGTGTAAATTGTAAACCATTTGTTTTTGTTCAAGTAGTTGACTTTTGTAGTAAATACAATAAATATACGTTACACCCCACTGTGTCTGAAAAAACATTTATATAATTGTTTCAATTTAGACATTTTAAAAACTCAAGCGTTCGAAATTTTGTATGGCTTGTTATTACGATAGATCGATCTTTAAAGTATCGTTGACTTTCAATCATTTTCTATTCGAAAGATTAACCTTTTTTCTCGAAAATATTATTCATGCAAGGACATGCATGATGTGAAATATCACAGAGACGTAATATTGTGTTGTGGCTAGAAAAAAAGATCAAGTGTAGAGTGGTGTTGTGAGGGATTTAGATGTTTATATTGTAACCTTGTCAGAAATACTATGAAATAATATATCAAGTGGCAGGTCTGCCGTGATTTATATAATATATTACAAGTGACACGTTTTGATACGTTAGGTTTTCTTCGTCAAGTAGTGACAGTGATGTTTTCAGAGTTTAAATATGTGTATAAAGTTTTCATCGCATGAAAAATTTTCAAGTACTTTTTATCATTACAAAATGTTTCCAACTTTGTATGCAAAGACGAAAGACGCCTCTCTCGAGAATAAATCACATAGTGGAATAATACATTTGTTTTATCAATTTCGTTATGGATTTCTACTACCTAATTGATTAGTGTCCAATAGTTTGTCCAATACCAGCAATTAATGCTGTCTGGAGAACTTATGTATAATATTTTTTAATACAATATTAAATTTATTTGTTTCACTTATTTTAGAGGCACTAACTATGTAACTTACTTACTTTACTTTTCGTATGGCTCGGTGTTGATGAATCTTAACCCATGTGGGCTGCGTCGTGTCCTCTACAGTCTTGGCTCTAGTGTCGAGAGCCAGCTCACCGCCTCCGGTCCCGCTTCGTGGATGTCCCGCAGATCCCCGCTAAATTTTTTGAGATGGCAGTCCTGCACTATGTGTCTCACACTCTGCACATCTCCACATTCACAATCAGGGGAATCTCTTTTTCCCCACCTCCAGAGCAAGTAGTTACAGCATCCATGTTCTGTCCTCACTCTATTTTGCTGTACCCAAACCCTTCTCGGCAGATCAAAACCAGGTACTTGGATTGTGGGGTCCACTACCAGGTGCCTATTTGTAATGTCCCCTGTGGTCCATCTTTCCTTCCATTGTTTTTTAATGTCAAGTTCCCCAGAATTGACGGTCCATATAGGTTTTCGAGATTTGAGCCTTTTATGAGGTGGGTGAAATATGTCTTCGTAGGCTGGTAGTTGACTTTTTTCCCTGATTTTATTCATTTCTCGTAATGTGGCATGGGACCTGCGTAGGTCAGGCGGTGCGATATTAGACAACACCGGTAACCATTGAGATGGAGTTGACCTTATGGTGCCTGTTATGGTCCGCATTGTCTTGTTTAACTCGACGTCGACCTTACCGCAGTGAGTACTTCTTTCCCATACTGGGTAACAGTATTCTGCCGAGCTGTACACCAGGGCCATTGCTGATGTTCGCAGTGTCGTTGCCCTGCTGCCCCATGAGGTTCCTGCCAGTTTATTAATAATGTTATTTCTGGCCTTCACAATTTCTACTCAATCAAGAGTCTTGAAAAGCTCGTCAATAGTGTAAAAACACTGAAATCGCGATAGCGTATTCATGTAACAAATAAACATAGAAATTCAAGTTATTTTTTTTATATATCTATTTGTTCTTAAATTGTAATTTATTTGTTTATTTTTTATCTAAAGTGTTATTATTATTAAACAACGACACAGTTTGAACGAATTTGTATAAATTTATTTAAATTCTTTTTTATGTAAGTTAAAATCGGCGACCGGTGTGGCACGGAGGCTAACGCACTTGCCTTTGAGTCACGAGGTCCCGGGTTCGATTCCCGGCCAGGGCAAAATGAAGAATGACCTTTTTCAGATTATCCTGGGTCTGGGTGTTACATGTATATGTGTTTAGTGCATTGTATATGTGTATCGCCGTGTTAGTACCCATAATACAAGATTCATATCTTAGTTTGGGACTAGTTCGGTCTGTGTGAATTGTCTATACGTGTTATGTGTTATGTGTTATGTGTTAATATAAATATCCGATGAGTTATGAATATAACATTTAATATCTCAATTTTGCTATCGCAATTAAGAGCATATTGAAACTGAATACATTTTTAGTAATAAATTAGAAGACGAGCGAGCTCGGGTCATTATGAATTGAAATTTGAAATTATATTGTAAGGAATGTGCCATGTGATAAATATTTTAAACTGTTCACGTATGTAAAGTATTATGTATTTCACGATATTATAAAGCAAGCAGCGGATTATACACTACAACAACATATCATTTTAAATCACGTTTCACATTTGAATGAACATTTTTGATACTTTGCCAAAATGTTGTGGATATCGTTGCTGTTCTTTTCGTTTTGTTATAATTAGTGATGTAACGAATGTCTGATTTTGGATATTCGCGAATGCGAATGCGAATGCGAATATTTCATGCCGACATTCGCGAATGCGAATGCGAATGCGAATATTGACTTGAAAATGGTATAGGAATTTGAAATATTCCAAAGCTCCTCGGTTTTCTTAAAGAATATTTTCTTGCAGTACCTTTTTCCACAATGTACCGGGTAAGTATCCGGTACTTTCACCGAATTACTGATTTGTTTCTTCATTTACATGGTACACAACAGATGAAAGACATATAAATATAAACATGTAAGCGACAAAAACATTCCAATAGTCTTACATCGAAACAGTGCATACTTCAGCAATAACACACAAAACAATTATAGAAAATCTTACACATAATATAGGTATTAATTCACAATACATCCAATCACCCATTCCTATTACAAATCGCTGCTCACCCAATTTCGCACACAAACCTAATACATTCATTCGCACAAACACATTCACACTTCACTAATGTATGCAATAACAATACAAAAAAACTCTTAAAAAAGAAAAATCAAAAATTTAAAAATTTAAAAAACAGTCTAAAAATTAATACTATCCCAAACACTTCACATTTTATCAAACATATACATTTTTTTTTATATTTATTTCATCTTATTCTACCCTCAACTCTCCTTTCTCACATACCTGACGTAATTGGCACTTTAAAATTCTATAAACAGGGTTTCTTGAGTCTGCAATCGTTTTTGTTTTTTTTTAATGTAAAACGGAAAACAAGATCTTGTTAAAGGAAGCATTCTAAAGTTAATCCTATCTAAAATATTAAGCACATCGTATTCGGACAAGCATAATTATTTTTCTCAGGTTGCATGCATCCAGCAAAACTCTTCACAATTCCAATTTAGGCAAATCTTTAATAAATACAGGATAATGCAATCTCTTCCTAACCAAACGAATGAATTTAGACTGAGTTCTCTCAACTTGATCGACATATTTTTTTAAATGTGGATTCCATACAGAGGAACAGTCCTCCAGCTTGGAGCGAAACAACGATAAGTACAAGTACAAATACGATTCATATAACCTAAATGACTTTGTAGATCTCAGAATAAATCCCAGTATATTATTGCTCTCTTCGATAATTTTGTTCACGTGATCATCAAAGTGAGGCTCAGAGTCAAACACCACACCTAAATCTCTAATCTTATTTACTTCTTTTAAGTCATGATTATGGATATTGTAAATTTATCGAATTTTGTTTCTATTTTTGGTAAAAGAGATCAGGCTGATTACACTTCTCCAGATTCAAGTGCAAGTTATTTCTTTTACAGTACTCGTGTAGTCTTTCCAAGTCCTCGTTAAGCATTTCATAGTCAAACAATAATTGAATTTGACAGTATATTTTTAAATCGTCCGCAAATAATAGAAGCTCTGAGTGGTCAAAGCACTTTTTTTATGTTGTTTATGAATATCGTGAAAAGTAAAGGACCCAAAGAAGACCCCTGAGGGACACCAGATGTAACACTGACACTGCCAGATGAGTAACCGTTAAGTTTAACTGTCATCAATCTATCAGAAATATATGAGTCAATCCACCTTAGTTGAAAAAAGTCGATGTTCTACTTTATCAAATGGCTTTTGAAAGCCGATATAAATGGCATCCAACTGTATACGATTGTCCATAGCTGAGAAAAAAAATCAGATTTGTTACTGTCGATCTTCCACTCATGAATCCATGCTGCTCTACAAGAAGATACGGCTTCAGGAAAAAAGTAATTTGTTCACGAACCATACCCTCAAATATTTTTGAAATAGGTGATAGAATTAAAATTGGTCTGTAGTTACGAACGTCCGATTTGCTGCCAGATTTATGCAAAGGAATAATACTAGCCATCTTCCATTTGCATGGAAAGCATCCTTCTTGTAAACTCCTAATTTATTTATCGTGTCGAAACCTAGAGAAAAAACCCATCAAACTGATTTCCAGTACTGCGCAAAACGCGCAGCAGGTGGATATGCGTCAAAAATATCCTCCATAGTGCAAGTGACAGGGCACAATGGACACTCCAACAAGTGTGGCATAGTCTGTGCTGCACCACAGTCACACGCTCCGGATTCGTCCTGTAGGAAGCCCAATCTTTCTCTATTGTCGCGGCAGTTTCCTACACCAGATTTCAGTCGATTTAGGGTTTTCCATGTCCCATAGTCTAGATTGCCTCCTGCAGCAAGGTGTTCTAATAAATGTCAGATACAATGGTTTGGTTAAATGACTTACACATCTCTTTAATATATTGGTGCTAGACCATCAGGGCCAACTCCTTTTGTCTCATCTATACCTAATAAACGTTTATGAATATCAGATTTCAAGATTTTATCCATGGATAAACATGAGTTAGTTAAAATATTTTCCAATTCTTTAGTATTAGAATCATGCAAATTATTCAGTGAAAATACAGAACCAAAAAACGTCGAAAACAAGTTTGCAATTCCCTCTGGATCGCTCGAAGTCTGGTCACCGTCACCCATTACCCTTGGATAGCCTCTAGATTCTTTAAGGGAATTCACGAATGAAAAGAAAGACTTGACATTGCCCTTAAGTGACTTCTCAGTGTTATTAATAAAAGACCTATAATCGTGATTCTGCGACAACTTCAACTGAGCTCTTAGTTGAAAAAATAAATTGAACCATCAGTTTGAAGAAGGGAATAAATCCAAGTGAACCACATTTGAGAAAACCGAAAAAAACTTCACAACTCTTTCATTTGTTATATTCGTGTCTGTTGTTGTAGGGGACAGATATAAAAAATAATGTTTTATATCATGTGTAACATGAGATTTTTTTTGCACTTTTTACTTTTTGAGATATTTAAGATCGAACATTGTGGATTTGTTCCCTTCTTCAAACTTACAAACATCTCTGAGGCAATCGTTTGTTAAATGTATGATAATTAAAAAACGGTTCTATAAAACTACATTATTTATTTCTAATTTTGTAAAAACATCAACAATAAATGCAAAAAAAAATACAACAGTATATAAAAAGTCCCTTTGGCTATATAAAATGGTCATATAAATTGGCCCTTTTAATATTAATATTTTTTTTCTGCCACACAACACGTTTAGCAGTATCATTCAATGAAGAAGATTTACTTTTTTGTTCAAATCTTTAAACACATCTACTTGTGGGCGACCAAATCTTAATCCCAAATTTTCATTGAAATATTTTCTATAAAAATCGTTTTTTACAACTGTTGTAAAATTTGGATATTTTGTACACTACAGCTATTAAACATCATTTTAAAATTGAGGTCGGAATTCAAATATTTTACTATTTATTGGAATAGTGAGACACTTAGGTAGAAAATGTTCTTATATGGTTGTTAATAATATAAACTAGGTACTTGAGTTGATAAAATTTTCCGCAGTTTTGGTGTTTCCCCGTTTATCCTCTGGCGATTTTCTTTCAGCAACCAATGAAGTTAGTTGAAAAAAGCCTTATTCTTTATTGAGTATAGAACTGAAAAACCTTTTTTTCAATCATTAATTTTTTTGCTCTTGGACCTTCGACGAGTAATAAATGAAGGTAATGTTAAACCCATTAGAACAGTGTCTTTCTCATTTTTCGAACCGTGATCAAAAAATTGTTTCTATATTATTTTTTTCCTCCTTAGAAAACACTCTCTATTTTTACAGCCGCACTCATCATCGGTATTGGTTTTCGAAGGAATATTGCACCCAGTTGTTGTACTAACATATAACGAAATCTTTTGGTTTTTTTTTGAACTTCATGATTGTAAAAATTTGTATTTCTCACACCTATTATAAATTTCCTAGGAATTTCCTCAGCTTAATTACAAGACATAAAAAATGTACCTAATTTGTTAAAAAAAGAAAGACACAATCATACTTGACACTATTAAAAACACAACCAACTGACAAGTATCAACATCATGAGTAAAATTAGAAGAAAAAAGATCACCATTTAGGGAAAATTCCGAGAAACAGTTTTAAGAAGGGAATAAATCACGGAGTTATTTCCTTCTTCAAACTGTTCAGAATTTAGACAATGCATAACTACTCAGAAAATATTGTTTTTGCGTTTTTTTTCACGTGGAGGTGTGCGTTTAGATTTCAATGACACTTTGACAAAATATTTCGATTTTTGATATTTTGGCGTTTGTTCCCTTCTTAAAACTGATGGTTCAATTGTAGTCAGAATCATTACGGTTCATCTTCAACTTACGCCAAGCCTTAGACTTCTCTTAAACAATAACAGAATTCTATTAGAGAACCATTTGGGAAAATTATTAGGTGACACCCTCTTCATATGTAGGTGTATGCTTCTCAATTATTAGCAATTAAGACCCCACCTCCATCCCTTTTACCACTCAACATGAAATCCCTATCCTTGCGGTAAAATGTATATTCGTTTTGAAAAAGTTCGCTGTCAAATATGCCACAATTTAGCCAAGCTTCCGTCAGAACAATTATACCATAACTATTTGCAAATAAGTTTGCTCTAAACTCCTCGATCTTAGTCTTCAAGCCCCGAAAATTCTGAGAGAATACTTTAGTGTGGTTCACCTTGTAGTATGATATAAATATTCCTTAAATAGAATATAAAATTATTGTAGGGCCCTATACTCATAGCAGTTGTAATACTTAAAACAAACATATAAATTAAATCTCCACAAATGCATATTTCTCCTAATAATAATAACATCATCAAGCAAACGAACACAGGAAACAATACAACAAATGTGGCCAACACGGAACAGACCAGATACTTTATTACTAAAATAATATTCGCAAAACATTCGCATATTTTTTTGCGAATGCGAATGCGAATGCGAATACTTTGAAATATGCGAATATTCGCGAATGCGAATGCGAATGCGAATATTCGTTACATCACTAGTTATAATATTATTATCATCATCTTTGGATAGTTTTACAACACAATGTATTTATTATAGTACATATTATTACTAAGTGTACAACAGTTTAAGTAATCGACAGTCAACTATATTTCGTAAATAGCCCTTTGTATTATTACTATTACTACTATCAATAAGAAAAATAACATAAGCTTTACGCGGAAGAATGTATTACGGCCGGTAATAATAATTTCTCTATTGCGATTCTTATTTTCAAATGTTAGGTACATATTGTTGTTATTGTATTAGTCCTACTTAGGTACGCACTATGTACTCGGCTCGGATAATTTTGAGTAATGTATTGCGGTCTCCTCTATTATTATGCGGTTTGTTTTCTGTAAGTTTTTTTTCTTTTTATCGTTTCACGAGATTTTCTCCCCTTGTTGTTGAAATACAAATGCTTATTTTTTTCTTTCTATAAGTTATAATGTTATTTCGGATGACAAAACATTATATTATTTTTTTGTCTTTACTACTAACTACATTAGACAAAATAATCCCTCGCTTACGTCGTTAAGGTAACGAATTTTTGTTGGACTTAAATTTATATAACATCATTATTGTTTCTTTTAAAACCATTTTGAAAAATAAATCTTGATTCCCAGAATTTCTCATAATGTGATGTCTATCTATCTATACTAGTGATGTAACGAATATTCTTTTGGTAATAAAGTATCGGTAATTCGGTTAAAGTACCGGATACTTACCGGGTACATTGTAGATAAAGGTACTGCAAGAAAATATTCTTTAAGAAAACCGAGGAGTTTGGAAATATTTTAAATTCCTGTACCATTTTGAAAATTCGGCGACGGGGGGGGGGGGTAGAAATTTTAATGTTTGAGCAATTTTAGAGATTGAAGCAAGTCAATATTCGCTATTAGCATTCACATTCGCGAATGTCGGTAACAAATATTCGCATTCGAATTCGCGAATATCCAAAATCACACAATCGTTACGTCACTAATCTATATTATCACAGTATATTCCATACGCAGAGTAGCCAGCATATCAACTGCATGTAATAAATGTATGGGTGGCAAACCTCATCACTGAATTTAAGATGTAAAAATCTTTCGAACACCTGGCTTTCACAGGACATTCGAAAACTTACAGAAAAGAGCGGGAGACCAATTCTCTGCCGGATGCTCCACTGCTTAGTATATTTTCTAGTTTCAATATTTTTGTCAAAGGCGTAAGTCGTTTATTGATAAATTAATATAATTATATATAACCCATTCATTTAACTTCTTTTTACTTTTTGAATTTGAAATCCTTATATAATTTATGTGCCTGGCTGAATTGACCCTCAAATCTATAGGTCCAGAATGGCAAATGCATTTATATGATTTTGTCTATATTTACGGTAAGTAATTAGTGAATTACATCCATTTTGTGTATGATTTATCTATCTTATCACCATGGTGTCTCTCAGAAGTCAAACGGTAGGTGTAGTTCAATTTTTGTCTTAAAAAAAATAAACAAGAATTATAATTGGGATAGGCAATATTACGATGCTATACTAATTTAGCAATATTTGAGTTGCTTGAATTTTGTAATTTGTTACCACGACTCAGTGTTTAACTATTGGACGTTGTTTAACCTTGGTATTGACAGTAATTGTAGCAATTCATCCATGACTGTCGGATCTGTGGCGAGTGGCGCTAACTGCAACTAGTGACGCCCCATTACAAATGTAAATAATCCGAAAATTCGACCGAATGATTCAATATGTGGTGTCGTCGTATTCAATGCTACGTCTTGATTTCACAAAATGCCATCGACGAGTAGGGTTGTTAAACCCACAATGGGAGGGAGTGTAGTGTTAGACATTTATATGCGGCCCGGTGTCGAATTATTCTGATTGAATTATCGCTTATTGGCCTTAGATTGACTTTCCAATAAACCTGAATTTATACCGTAAGGGTTACCCTACCCCCTACCCTTCTCTGCCTACATTGAATATGTAGTGAATCGTGTATTCTATTGTCGTAATAGAATTCCATTCAACTTAGTTACTATTGTTATTTGTTTGCAAAAGCAATAGTTTTCGAATAGCGTTTGTTATATGTTTATAAATGTGTCATTATTCAAAGGTTTTATGTATCTGTTAAAAGTTTTCTTTGATGATATTGCGATATTGTTATTGTATACATTGGCTCTATTGGATTATACGCTCAATAAATAACATCAACGTTTGTGTTGATTGTAGCCACTGTATTTAGTTGAAATGTATATGTGTGTGGTGTCTGTATGCTTTATCAAATACATAATATTTGCTGTGAACACTCTCCATTTCCCGCGGGGCCGAGGAGGAATGAATATTATATTATTTATTCAAAGCTATTTTGATACACCAATATTGATGAAACCTATTACATACATATTTGTGAAGTGATTGATGTATGCTAAATATTTTGTTTTATACATCAGAATTATCCTAACTACATTTCAACTCGTAATAATAATAAACATCAAATGGATTCTCAAATACAGTTTTTCATATAATATGTTTATATGCTTTATCAAAATGCAGCGTTCTGCGTTATTATTACTTTATGAAATATTTTGTTTTATTTCTGTTCAGGAGAATATTCACGCTGTTATTATAATATATATATATATATATGTAAATAGGATAATTTCAAACAGGCTACTTGTACTAATATAGATTAAACAACACGAAAGAGACTTCAACTTTCAGCTTAGATATTTTTCAAGCTCGATTTTTTCCATCGTCAATCATGATTGATAATGACTTAAAAAAATCGAAAGACTTCTCACTCGTGTTGCTTAATCCATAGTAGAACAAAACGCTTGTTTTATTTATCCAATTATGGAATTCTACTACTTTTGTACCAATACTATAAATAATATTTATATGTATTAACATATAGGACGTCATTTTCAATCATTTAAAATCTAACATATTTCACTGCTGATAAAATATTGATCAAACCGACATGTGTTTTCCTCCGCCATGTTTTCCGTGGTCGCACTCTCGTTACATTTCCCCTGCATTTTCCAGTTCCGCTCTCCCATTATGGCTGCCGTGCCCAGGGCTAAAGTGTGATTGATGGGCTCTTGCTTTGTTTCTTTTGCTCCCATTCGCCCGTCTGTCTTCTTTTTGTCTCCCTGTAATAGTATTACGGTGGCCAAACCAGATTTGTATATAAAACTCGACATTCATTTGAGACTTTTCTTGTCTGACAACGAAAACACTTTATGGAGTTGTTATACAACAAATATTTTCTTTGATGAACTTATGCATTAAAGGAAAACTGTATGTATTGTTGTATTTGTTGATTTATTTGATTCTATTGGTTTGACACATCACCATCTCATCTTTTGTATATACGGTAATTATTAATTTCAATACATACTCTACATCTTTGATATGCAACTGGTGTATTTTGCTCCTGAATACATGCAAACTATATATCAATATCTTCCTCAATTATAAATCAATGGTCTTTCTTGTTATAATGGAGAAGATAATAAAATCATTATTTTAACATATCATACACATGCAAGATATTACTTTTAGTTCATGCGAATTTATGCTTATTTTTTAACGTTCACTTGTTTTTCATAAATTGAATATTATGCAAATTATTTTTTTACTTTCAACAACCTTATCGAGTTAGCATTTTTAAGAGAATGTATGGAGTATTATTTATTTTTATATTCGTTGGTTTTGCGGTCGTTGTTGTTAATGCTGATACTTTAAACCCCACATTAATTATATACATTATTATGTCTCGCTAATAAAATTATGTTTTTATGCAGTCGGACAATGAGCAATTTACGTGGTATTATTTTATTGTGCATCTCTTGTGGTATAGCAGCGTCATTACAATGCAAGTATGCATTATAATATTTATTATTGTTGGTCGTATTCTTTGTTGTTTTGTCTGGAACTCGGCCAGCTATGCACGTTGTGCCGCTTGAATTTTGACACCACCACTACCACTAGTAGGTACTACTATTGCTGACTGTTTTATGAATCTGTTTGAGCACCGTCGTGACTTTTATTTTGTAGCTCGTACTACTATTACTATATTCACGCTCAAGTAAATCATAATAAAATACAAAATAAAGTTTGTTAACAACTTGCTTAATAATCTGTGTAATGTTTTTAAAATATAAAATACAATGTAAAATTGGTAACTCTAAAGCTGTTTACAGAATTTGTGTCACACTGTTTTCAAACTAATTTTCCTATTGAACTTTTGCATTTTGGTATTAAAAGCCGTATAAAAATCTATTTGTAGCATTGGTGTATAAACATCAAAGATAAACTTAACTTATTTTATTCTTGTGTATTATTTGTAGCAGTTTACAACTTAAATTTCACTTCTTATATTATACCTACTATATTCATTTATGCAGAATAACACCCACCTCCTTGAGGGCAGAGCTCTTTGTGTTGAAAGTAATGCACATAATGCTTTTCTCATCCCCGACGGCTTTAGACGGAACAGCATTTCACTATAATATTATTAGTATTAGATCGAGAAGGGATTTGAATCCTGCCAGTTTATTCAAATCTGGCCTTAACTATTTGTAAAATATGATCGTTTGTTTTTATATCGTGTACTTTCCCCGTACCGTCATTCAGTCTTGATTTAGTATCGCGTGGATTTCAAATATTATCCAATTTAATCCGTTTGATTTATTCACCATCCGCACGATAATCAACAGTGATACGAATATCCAATTATTATTTTTGATTATACTATTAGATTTACTTCACATGTTTTCGCACCTCGTTTTTGTTGGGTGGTGGAAATATTGAAAAACTCCACCGCTATCATTTTCACGCATCACATTTAATATTAAATTACAGCATACCATATTTCGTAAATTTATTCGACATATCGTTACGCGTGGCTTCCGGTCGTTTCTTGACATTTTGATTTGATAAATTATCTCGAAACCATTTCATATTGTACACATGAAGAATTCGACACTCCATTTCTCATCCGTCTTGATCCTGTTGATTCTTCACTGGCAAAAGGGATACAATAATCGCCTCAGGAAATATCTCAGTGACAGGATTAAATGGAGGGTTGTGATGTATATCACTGTCAATGGGTACGTAGGTAGTACTCATTCTCTCAACTATACAGACCGAGATGAAGACAACGGATTGTTTTGTCAAGCTATTTGTCGCCGTTCACTCTTGAGGTTAACCAAGATCATATTGTTTTGTGTCGGAGAATTGACCCGTCCTTACTCATTCCTATTTATACACTTTTCCTTTCTCTTCTCAACACGAGTGAGATTCATGTCAGCATTTTTTGCGATCATTGTAGTCTTTATCAATCGTTTTTTCTTTTGAATTTTCTTTTTTTTTTTTTTTTTTTTTTTTTTTTTTTTTTTTTTTTTTTTTTTTTTTTTTTATACATCACTATTACAAAACGTCATAAAACACACATGGACAGAAAGAATACACACAATCACAAATCAAAGACAATGCATTATCCTACTCAACCCGCACTCATCATCCAACCCCTTGCTATATAATACCAAGCCCACATATTTGTCATTTATTACAAAAGTTATACAAAAAATTAAAAAAAGAAAAAACAACAAGACACCAATCCAACATGCATAACAGGCAGCCAAAACAGATATGTGACTGAGCGTGCGCGCCGGAACAAGCAAGTCAATCAGGACTATGCAGTCATAACCCGCAGCAACCTCACTAGGCGAATGCCTGTATCGAGGCAAGCCGCTACAAAACATCAAGAAAGTACATTTTATCTCTTTGTAGAAAGATTTGTTAATGTTGTTGACCTAATCCCGGCCTAATCCCCTAATCCCGGCCGGCATAATAATAATAATTGAATATTATTTAGATTGGTTTTTTTTTAATAACTCTTAGTAAGTTTGTTTATATTATTATCCAACCATAAAGAGGATTATTATATTGTTATGTTAAACCATAATGATTTTATCCTTTGATTAGGATTAACAAGCATCGAAGTAGTAGCAAGCGGTGGTGGTGAATTTAGTATACCTAGAAGTCGTGTATTTGTCGAAACAAAATTTAAATGTAAATTAACAATACTGATGTAACATATTATAATTAGGCGGTAAGCCTTGAATGTAATATTACTATAGTGAAACATTTGAGGTTAAGCAGTCTTCTCTGTGCTGGATAAAATATTATTACTATTATTATTGTTATTAATCCACTTTGTCGTCCTGTTGAGGTAAAGACTTGGAATAACACGTTCCAAGTCCGTGATCCTTTGTATGTATGTTGCCTCGTTCTATACTAATACTGTTATTATTATTTGCCCTTACATCCGACGCGTCCAGCTATGACAAGGAGAGAGTGAGTGAGTGAGAGAGATATAATATAGAGTAAGTAGTAGGTAATGTTATCCTCCGTGCCACCTTGTAATCCGCAGCTTATTAACCCTCTGAGTGGGCGGTGTAGTACCGAAGTGCCGGATCTTGGGAATAGATAGTGTGATAAACGATGAAACAATGACACAAATAATGTCGCTTTTATTATAAGGAACTATTATAAGGAATGATAATGGACGATTTATATTTGGCGCCGTTTAATTATCCGTGGTCATCTCAGGGGCGCCATGATCTCTCCTGAACAGTTATAATTTGCTCCTGAACGTGGCAGTAGATTAGTTCTGTCTTAGATCTGCTGGTAACCTGTCCCAGGCAGTTGCTGAAGCTCCTCTCTGCTAATTTAGAAGTGTTTGCCTTGTTGAGTTCAACTACGAGCTTGTTGACAGCGGTGGAAGCAGGGCGCAGTGGTCGCCTCAGAGTTCTCGAAGTATCGTACCGTACCGCGTAACGATCTTGCGGACCATGAGGCACAGCTTGAACTCTACGCTCGCTAGGACTCTCAAATTCAAATATTATCATTTTCTATTTTATGTATTTTAAATTAATATTTATTGTGGGTTGCTTTGTTAAAACATTTACATATCATTTTTATACAAAAGATTTCAGATAATAAATAAATAAGATGTTTATTATTGTGTAATATAACATAAAAACTCCCACGTATAGGAAGAAGCTTAACAGGGATTATATTAACGCATAGATATTATGAACATATATAATATTATTATTGGGTGTGTAGATAAATATGTTGATACATAATATCTAAATCTGTGGGATTATTGTAATCACTTTCATAGTCCATTTTATTTATATCGTTGTTGGTTGTGCGGTTTGATTAAAGCATTTTATATTCTAGATGATAATAAATCAATCGTGGGGTATCCCCGGCTTACCAGAATAATGACAGGACTTCAAGTGGGATTTGGAGATGTGAATGAGAGTCGTTTATCTGGATAAAGATACAAAGTAAAAAATATTATTCATAATAACTTTCTGTTAGTATGTACGTCGTCCTTGTCGCTTCACGCTACTACTACTGCTTTCCTTACACTCGACTTCTTTCCCTTTTCCCGTTTTTATTTTTTAAATCCCAAGACATTTTATCGTGATTTGAGAAAGGATTCTTTTTGCGAATAAGGACTTACATCTCTTATGCTCGTACTCAAAAATCTCTATCTAATACAGTAAATTTTGTTTAAGTATATGTTTTGATTTTTGTATTATATAGAATGATGTTCCGAGGATTCCAATTGTGTTGTTTTTTATTATTGTGAATAACAATACCTCCATTGATATTCCCCTTTCGTGTTGTTTTTATTACGTTTTGTTATAAATCGTTAATTCTCATCGGATCTCACGTAATCTTCGTTCGTAAATTATTTTGAAATAAAAACAATTTTAACATTCTGTTTCCTTTTAAATCCTTTCCATTTTCCGTTTGTTTTATTATGGTCGGGCGGGCTGTTAGTTAATTCGCTCCTCACGTGTCCAATTTATTTACACAAGCAGGCGGTGTTTGTAATAATGATATGCCGGTACGAATAAAAATTCAATCGCCGCGTAAAGCAATAAATCACGGTTCTCGCTAATGTGTAATGTGTATACGCGTGTAATTTGTTTTGTGAAACACTGAAAAATAACTCGCTAACTAAACAATGCCCCACTCTCTTGTACACACACATTATTAGCTTATTGCCTATACTCGTATGGCAGGAATTATCAACCATTCAGCAAATAAAACAAAAATATTATTTGTTATTTTGTGTTTTGTCCTTTGCCAATTCTTGTTCTTCCAATTGTTTTGTGAATGAGAAACATGATTTGTGTGATTGTGTATACAAAGCTCACGCCGTGGATATGTAAATAAATAAATAACTTTAGTATGAAATGAACACATCTTTCGGATATGTAAGTAAATTCATATGTTATACGGTATTTTTTTCCTGCAAATTTTAAAGTTTTCTTGAAAAGTGAAGGAAAAAAATTGATATATAAAAAAATTATTGATTTGGCGGTAACGTTGTGGTAGTTTCTAAACATAAGTACGAATTCGGAGAAGTCATCATCCCCGCATAACGGTCACCATTAGCACATAGGTTGTAGGTCAATCGATTATATTAGATAGATTAGTCAAATATTGCGCTTGAGAATGACAGGATTCCTGTTGAAACCATGGTCGCGCGTATAATAATTTTTAGTGGTATCAGTAAAGTTTTTTGACTCCAATCATTCGTATTAATATAAAAAATAAATAAATCAAACTAAAAAAACTAATAAATTAAATTAATTTGATTATAAATATTTTTTATTCGTAGCACATCTCGATACAGGCAAACCTGGTGAGGCTGCTGCAACTTAATTGTCGCCATATTGGTGATAAATTGTCTTAACATTTGTACGTTGTTATTGACTGATTGAATAAAGTATTTATTTATTATTTTTAATTATTTAGAAAATTAATAAATTGAATTAATATAAGATTTTAGAGTTATTAATAAGTTGAATTAATATAACATTTACATTTTGTGTTAACAAGAACGCACTAATAAATTATGTTGCATTACAATGGTATCACATTAATATTTTCATAGACTGAAGGAAATAATAGATATCTCGTAACCTGAATAAATTTCAATAATAAAGATACCAATCAAAATAGGAAAGTGCCAGTTGATTAACGTAACAAATATTTTGATCTAACGTCATTTAGGCTAGACGTGGATAGGATTGTTTTCGATTTTTAAGACTTCATTTATGTTTAACAAATGATGTTATATAACAATGGTCGCGTTTCGGACGGTGAGATTGTCTCGGTAATAGACCGTAGTTTAGTAGAACGCTTAACAACTCCTGCTATAGAGGTTGGTGTTGGTATACGATTGAGGTTGTATATTTTAGTGCTACTACCGTGCACTACTACCCATTGTTTGTCGTGTGCAAGTTCTCCTCTCTTTAGCTTTGTTATGCAAATCAACCCGAGTAATTGTATCAGTTTAATTTACAATCGTTAAAACAAAAAATACCCATTATTATTATACAAAAGGCCATGATTTAATCATTTTTGTTTATGCTCAATTCATGTTAATTTTGCATTATAATTAATTTGTTTGGATACTGTATTTGTATTTTATAAACGAATGTTTAATTACGTTTTCCGTTCGTTTGGTTGGGTTGTGCCAAAATATTTTTAATATCAATAACAATTTGTTAATATTCGAGAGTTGATACGCAGAAGTACCTACGGTCGTTCTTTTTCTTATGGCCTATACCAATTTGTTTATTTTCTAGTTTTAATTATTTTTATCTTCTGAAATAGTGTTAATGGGTTAGTTTGGGTTAGTTGGAAGAGATCGCGCCTTTGCGATAAACTCGCCCTCTGTATATTGATTGTATTTAATTTGAATGTATACCTTTTATGTAATTGTTTTTAATCAATGTACAGTAAAGAATGAATAAATAAATAAATAATGGGGTTTTGATAGGAGACTGGTTTCATCATGACTTCACAAAGTACGTGACTATATTTGTATGTTGTGTTGTTGAGGTTTTTTGAGTTGCTTACTACAGGATTGCACTCTCTTAGTTAAGGGGATCTTGCACGAAAAATGTAAATTAACTTTTAAGTTTTTTTTTCATTCAAATTTTGATATAAACTCTATATTTGAATGACTTTCATTGCGATTCGTTCGTTTGTACCCAGTGTTTATATATTTTCAAAATTTCCGAAAACAGATGTCAATATTTGAATTAGAAAACCTATTAACTACTTTAAATTTCAATCACAAAGTAATTTAATGTTTTAGCAACAAATACATTTTCAATTGTAAATTTCATCTGTAGCTTTTATAATGTTGTTTGTTGTATCAATTTATTTGGCAAATTTATTAAATTCTCTTCGTTTTACACCACGAAATCCTATTTTCGTATTCATTAGTTCATTTATATACGACAGCGTACGGCGGGCGCGGGTTGAGTCTGCTAATGATCCTGAAATGTATAAAATATTCAGCTGGTAATCTCACTCTGATCCCGTTCAGCTGTTAGGCTCTCTTTCCCTCTCTCTCTCTCTCTCTCTCTCTCTCTCTCTCTCATTCCAATCTCCCCTTATTCCTGGCTGGTGATATTATTATTATTACTACACACCAACTCGTATACATTAAATATTATGTTACCCTCGTAAAACCACATCCGTTGGCTGCTCCACGCCGGGAAAATTGTCAAGAAGACATCGCGCCCCCTACTTAACCTATTAACAACACCACACCACTTTCACCTATAATAATAACATTGCTCTCTGCTGCCTACCACTAATACTACTGCTACGCATTATATTGCATAACACTTTATTGTGCAATAAAGGAATATTTACTACGTGCTAATGTAATTTTGATTGTACATTATATTGTTGTATTATTTCATTTTTTCGTATCAACCTTTCACCCCATCGAAGGGACCAAATCGTGTAAAAACTAGATCAAATTCCCTGTAAGGACATGGTTACCTTCAAAACATATATTTCTATACATGCTTCGATTATGTTGAAATCTTGAAATATTTCGTGTAAACTATTTTTTTCAAGTAATTTTTCAGGTTGATAATAAATTACGTTCTATAATACAATAACTACTAACTCTTCGTGAATTCAACTCGAAATATATTCCATAATGTTGATCTTTTTGTTTGTTTGTATATATTTACTGTTTTGGAATAAATAAATAAATATTTTAATAGTACATCATTATTTTAGTTTTTGCCATATGGGTTGTGAAATTAAATTCGTTGTTTTCAATAAACTCAATAGTTATATTGAATAGTCTATTACATTTTACCAACATTCAATAGAGTTTCTGGTTCGACATCTCGTGAACGAGTTCATTGAATGATACACAATTCCCGTTTAGTTTGTAGAAGTGGCAAATATAAATGAATGTACCAGTGGCAACGGAGGCTGTTATTGATTAATTTCATTAAAAGACGTCATTAACACCTTCACTGTCCACTTGGACCCTACAAACTACGTGTGTACTACTTCTATTGCACTACTTTGAGTAGGTACCCCGCGTTCATAGGCAAATGGTTGTATGTAAATGATAGATTAAATATTATTATGCTAACGATGACATCTCGCCAAGTGAACATATTCTTATCGTCTTTGAAATGTTGTGATATTTACTTTAATTATCGTCAACTTGCAATAATTGTGTCAATTGAATATTTGCATTTCATTCACGACTTTATGTTTATTATTATTTATACTCTCTGTGAAACATTTATCTCCTCGTATGAATTATAGTATGGTATCACAAAGAATGGTTTATTATTAGGCGTGTTAGGTTAATGCCGTTGTAATGTCATTATGAGATAGGTATGTTGTAAACAGAGGGATGTTTCCCTTATAAACCACAGCTCGCTATCATTCTCCCGTTACGTTTTACGTCTCCCCCTTCACAACAACGTAGATCGTAGATATTTTATACCCCTTTTTTTAGTATATTACTTTCTCCCCTGTTTAACCGCATTTTCACTTCGCTTATCCTGTACTATTTCACTTCTCTCGTTTCTACTCTCTTACACTAAGGCAAGTCACGACCATGTGATAATTCATTGTTTCTTTAGATCGGTTTCTTTTCCAAACTTTTTTTCTTCCCTCAATTTTCTATCAAATCGTTTGACGGAAACGTATTGTGTCTCTCAACTATGTGGTTTCATTTTGCAATTTCCCAATTGAAATTGAATGGAGTCCCTTCTGAAATGTCTCTTTCTTCCCCTATAACGTAACATTATACGAGGAATAGAGGCAGTAATATTGACATTATCGGTTATTGGAACGCAGACGGATTTTAATGTCCTTTCATGTTATCCCAGATTTATGTTTTCTCTTCGCACATAATTTACGTATTTTTTCACCGAGTTTTCCATTGCTATTTTTGTTTCGAGAGGATTTACTATTTTTATTAGATGACTTTTATTCATTGTTATGGTAGTATTATGTGACAGTACTAACAGAAATGTATGCCATAATTTCGAAAGGTGTGTACATTGTTCTACAAAACCCTTTGTCTCTCTTAATTTGTTGTTGTTGGATTATATTAGCGCTGCCAGACTAAATAGTATTCTCCAAGATTACAAAAAAAAAACTGATTAATCAAATAAAATAATTACTACGAATAGAAAATACTGATATATCTTTTTTTCAGGGTGTTACAACGTTGACGCATGACGCTGGCACCTCGGACGACAGTGGACGGGCATCTGAAAGACTGACAGGTAGCTCTGTGCCCCCTCGGGACCCAGACAGCTCCAGGGATCGGCTCAGTGACGTAAGTAAACATTTAATAATCCATATAGGTATTTATTGGCAATCTCCTGTTACACACAACGCAATACGCCCCTTAGTAACGTAGGTATATTTAATATCAGTTTGTAAAGAACTTGTGTAATAGAAACTGCTTCCCTCTGGTAAGGCAAATAAACTGTTTATCCTTTTTGTTTAGTCTGTCTGCTTTGTATGTCTCATCTTCCTGTGGCATGTCTGATACTTTACTTTCTTTTATGTATTTAAAATCGTTGTATTGTCTGCTTTCTAGTAAACATACTCGAATCAAAAAGACTTTCTTTATATTAAAGTTTTAACGGTGTATTCAATGTTTTCTTAAATATCTAAGGGAATATTACTACTTTTTCCATTCACGACGTTATATTCAATTTAATCTTGAAATAAATTATGTTTTATCTTTAATATTATAACATTTTCAATGTGTTTTTTTTTTGCTCTTGAATATTTGTGTTTTTTTTTATATCAGAATTGTTTCCACATGTGGAAAAATTACAAATATTTATTTCCATATTTTAATCTTGTTTATCTCTTTCTTTTATATTTATATCGCCTACTTAATTTTTGTCGAATAATAAACAGAAAGGAAAAATATAAATAATCGTTTCCTTTCTGTTCTTACTGTTTTTCAAAACTATTATTGCACCATCACACCTTACATAATATGATCAATGTTTTATTTTAGACTAGTTATTCTCAATTACTGATCTTTTCATAATCTGATCACTTGTCGATATTCTGCCTCTTCTTCGATTCGCACAACTTTCCACTGTCGCATCTTCCCTACTGTATTGAACGTGTTCATAAAACTTGAATGAATTATTTCTCAAATGACTTCACAAACTATGCACTCGTATATGATATTTTCCCCTCATAGTCCATCCAGCTGTGAAAAGTAGATAGACATTATACACTCATGTTGACTATAAATGTTTGTTAGATATAATTTTCATGGATAAAATATTTTATTGTTCTTGTCTATGTCAGTAAATTGCTTTATTTTGTGCTGTAAATTATTCTCTTTCAGAAATAATAAGACTGGAGCAGTGACGTGTTGTATTTTTCCACCATTGATGTTTAACTATCAGTATTATTTTGTTCATCGTGTGTTCGTACTTGTTGATATTTTTCTTCGATAGTTTAAATCTTGATTGTGTAAATGTTTACTTTGGAATCGCACCTAATGTATAGAAACATCATGATAATATATTAGTCAATGATATGTTAGAATCGTTAGATCAAAACCACCCACCACACATTTAGTGTATTATGTAATCCCCTTTGATATTTTATTTGATGTTTAGATTTTTACTGTAGCATCTATTTTTGTTGAGAGGAATTCACCTAAAATTCAAATGGATTTATTCTTTGAATAAAAAGTAAATAAATTAAATATTTTCAATGTGAAAACATTATTATTATTAAACAACGCAAGATTTACTACAAAAGGTGTTGGATTTTAGATATTTTCCTCACATGATTGTTGTGTTTAACTGTTACCTATATGTGTTTGTTTTCTGTTTTTATGCCTGCAGGCGAGTAGCCGCTGTAGTTCCGGTAAAGGCTATATCGTAAGTATATTTTTTCATTTCATTATTGTGGTTTACAATTATTTTATTTTTGGTCTTTTCATTTGTGCTCCTCCTTTGATGTCGCCCTATTATTATTAATATACCGTCGTGCACTATTATGATTCTTTTTTTTATGATTGTCCTTTTAGTTTTTATTTTAATGATCTGATCGCCGTCCCCCATCGCAAGGTTTTTTTTTTACTTAAAACGACATAAATAGTACAATAAAAACATTGTTTTCAATTAGTCACATTAACTTGAATGGCTATGATCACAATTTGACCACCAAAATTGTTCAGAAAAAATTCACGACATAATATCACTTGCAATTGTGCATGTGTCTAAATACTTACTACTTTATAGTTTAAGGCATTATATCTACATGTATACTTTTTTACTGTTTATACTATAAAAAAATAACACAATGTGTTTTTATTTTTTTCAGTGTGATAGTGAAGATGATGATGATAAGGTAAGTGAAGTGTTTTACTTTTCCCTTTCATGTTTTTACACTTCCTATCTGGAACATAATGAGGATGCAGATAGTACGCTTTAATGTTAATTTCTCTACTTTTTCTTCTACCTTTTCTAAGTTTACGTAAAAGGGAAAGTTGGAAACTTAAGAATACTTTCACATAATATCCCCCAAATCTTCATTTTAATATTTCAGAATGCGATGTTTACTATTCGTATGATTTTTTTTTTTATTATTATTAAATTTTCCCGATCCCTACTCATTTATTTGTAAATAATTTTTGCATATCGAAGTACCAGTCTCTCAATTACCTACTCCAATTATTTCAATGGACTCTGTGATAATATTATTATTGTGATTTCGGGCTTTATAATTCACTGGAATTTTCGTTATTTAATATTCCTTTATGGTTTTAATTAAACATTTCGCTTTATAATTTCACCTTGTTCTCTCAAGGAAAACACCTCTTTTTTCATCTCTTGGTGGAAAGAAGGCGAATGTAAAATTGAGATTTATCGTACAATTAATGCTTCCCGGGTGAAAATTTACTTTGCACCTCATTTACTCCCCCCGACGGTTTTGTCCTCTTCTACTCACAACGCTCACATTAAGTCTGTCTCCCTCGTACATAATTAGACTAGACCATCTCTACGTCTCTTTCTTTCTCTCGTCCGCCCTATTTACTAAATGAACGGTCTCAAATTACCATTAACGTGGTTCAAAACTTTTTATTAAAGAATTATTACATCTTTTTTAATGTTGAACTTATTTTCTCTTGATAATTTTATATTGAAAAATAATCCTCTTTCAGTATTTTTTTATTTCATTTCGCTTTTTTCTTTGTATTCTCAATAATTCATGGAAACTTACAAATACTTTTTCTCTCGTAATTTTCTCTGAAAATCCGTGACTCATAAATTTGTATTTTACTGTAATGAAATGCGATCAGCAATATGCTTCTTGACCGAGTGTGAGAATTGTATCTGATAAGGTTCTATATTTGAAGTCTTAATCCAGTGAATTTTAGTGCAGGTTCACAACGAGAAGACAAGATTTTATTACCTACCTAAAAACATTAAGTCTTGATTTTATGTGTAAGAGAACCAATAAGATTTAATATCTTCCCAACAGTGTCACGTATTTCGATATAATTTTTATATCTCATAAACCAGCTGTCGTACATTAACTTTACTGTTTTTCTTTATCTTTCAATAATATAATATTATTATGCCTCGTGAAGAATTCAATACATTGTCAATTTATTCAAAAGTCTCTCGCTTCATACGAGAACATGACCCAAATTACGATAACTTTATCGTAGTCGTTTGTTGCGGGCGGAGGTACTCGGTATCTATGTAGGTCGATATGGAAATATTCATGTAATAGTGAATCGTTTGTATGTTGGTGGGTAGCTATATACTAATATTAGGGGCGCCTTTAAACTTTTATGATTTCTTCCTTCCTCGATATTCTTGTGGGATTTAATAAATGGAATGGTGTTGGAGAATTTCATTAGTCACTTTGATAAATATGAAGTGTAGCGAAAAAAGTGTGTAAGGTGAAATGAAATTTATTTTCTTTCCGCTTCTGTTGACAAAGTATATTGCTTTACCCCACTTTTTCCTTAAATCCAAACAACGACAGTTTTGTAAACTGATTTTAATTTTTTATACGGTTTCTTATTTCATGAGAAATTTTATTTAATTTCGAGGGTAGGTAAATTCGGTTTCTTATTTCGTGAGAAGTTTAGTCTTTGTTTTAAGTGTTTTAATGTTACTTATTGGAACATTCTTTATTAATATATATTATCTGTTCTTAAAACTGATTATTTAGGGATGTTTTTTATTTACTGTTTAAGTTTTTGGTTTGTATAAAAAAATATTCTTAAAACATCGCAAATATCTACGAGCATAATAATAGTCTTGTAGTATCATATCTAAGATGACTGGCATAATTCAACACACAATTACAACTTTCCAACTACTCTTAAAGTTCCGACAATCTTTCAAGTGGTTTATTTACAGTCGGTAATTTTCCGTTGAAAACTCTCTGCCTTCTCCTAGAACTTCTTAATTCCAACAGATAGATGTTCTTTGAAAGATTCATGTTCTCAAAGCTCCGCTGCTTTAGTCTGTCTGAAGTTATCTCGCTCTCATCCTTTAGTTTTTTAACTGTGTTAAAGGACGTTAACATAATATTGTGTATAGTACGTTTAAACTGTAAACCGATATTTATTACTTTTTCACTGATGTAATCTACTGAGCTTTACGCATCGAGCATTCAAAAAACTGAAATTGTTAAGTTTTGCTGAAAAATATTTAAGAAAAAAATGTGTAATTGGGAAAAATCTATGTGCGATTAGGTGTTTACTGCCAATTTTATTATTTTTATTTTGTATTTACTTGTATTCATAATATAACATCGTTCTTTTACGAGATTATTCTCGGATGATACATTCTGTTTGTTCAAGTATACCATTTATCACCTCAACCCAAAGTCTCAACGGTAGTTTAATTTCTCTCCTACAGACCTTACCTGAGGGTGTTGTTTCAGAAGTTTCTTTTTTTATATACATAGACGTTTTATTTATTGAAGCAAAGAACTTTCTCTTACGTACACCGTAATCAATTTGTAAATATTTCATGTAGTTTTCTCCCAATGGACCACGTTTCGGTAGATATTTGACATTCGTTTATTGTCTGCGTACTTGTCACCTTCACCTTTCACCTAATTCATATTTCTGTTTGAAATTTTATCTTACTCATATTTATCCTATTTTTTATATTATTTACATTTGCATCCTGTTTTCATTAATTTTAAGATAGTTTTTATTTGAATTTAGCAAGGGGTAAACATTATTTTTTTGTTGTGTACTTTATCATAGTTCAATTCATGTTATACTTTGTATTTTGTTTCTTGATTTGATTATTCGCATCGGTTGTAATATACATATTTCAAGGTCCCCATTTTGTGGTATCGTTTTAGGTATAAGAGAAGTTGGAGGGTTTGTTTTATCATTTTATAAATGAGGATCCATATTTTCATTGCATTATACAGAAGTCAAGTGAAAATAAAAACAATATTTTCTTCTAGCTGCTAATTTTCATTTTGTTGGGTATTTCCACTCGCTAACAACCATTTTGAGTATATGTACCTACTCGTTTTATAATAACATAAGTGTACGCCAACCATTATGGCATTATGTAGAAAGTGTTCATGCATAGACATATTTTGCCTAGCTCTCTTCATTGCAATAAAATGCCACGACATGAATGAAACATTACATCAAGGACTCTACGACCGGAAGATGGCGTTTGCGACAATCTCGCGTTTATTAACCGTGAAAAGGCGTCGTTTCTCTTTTACGACTTTGATCTCTCCCCTCGCCGGTTTCAGTATTCCAAAACGCTAAACAATGCGAGGTAACGAAGTGACCTCCAAAAACATATCAAACTCTTCATACTGCTTCATCTCATTTACTTTTCACGAATATATTCGTTTTTTATTTTGCTGCGCAGCTGTTACGCTTGAGATTTTTTCCACATATTGATTGTATGTCTACCACTGTGAGTATATGAAGTAATAAAATAATACCAAGGAGTAATAGCTATAAAGATTTTGAATACAAAGAACTTGTTGATACTTTCTAGTCTTTTTAATAATGCAAAACTTGCCATTTTGTTTCCATCTGACTTACGTTCAGTTATATTAAAATGTAACAATTCGGTTTTACATTTTGTTTGTAATTTCAAAACAAATTAAGTGTTCTCTCCAGATAATGCTTTCTCCACTTGTCTCTCCATGCGGTAAACAGATTACGGCCGGGATTGTTTGTGCGTTCAAGTACCGTCGTATTATATTTTATATCCTATGAATATTATATCATGATATTGCTTCGCTTGCAACAACCACGTTACCGAAGCTTTATCGTTTCAATATTTTTGCAGCTGTTGTCTCTCAAACAGGTATTATTGTTTCTGACTTTGTCGCCGTAAATCATAATATAATCATGAATACATAGACTGTGGTATAACCTCGTCTTTGGCAAATATGAGCAATACTATATATTATATAAATAGTGATGGTCTGCCACGATTTTGGATTTTCTTCTACATTCCTCCCTATTTTCAGCTAATCTCTTTAGTTCTACGTATATATGCCACAGTTCATTTCCTTATTCAGTTGGTCCATATAATATTAAGAAACACTAATAGTTTTCGAGATATTGTATTTCTGGATTTTAAAAATATTGTGCACGTCCTTAGTATTTTTCCCTTCATCACTATTTTCATCTTCGCTTATAAATTTTGAAGTTTTATGTTCTTACATCTCGCAATGGGATGTAAATAACAATAGATAAATTTATTTTTCAATCGTATCTCATTTACATGTCGAAGCTTTGTATCTGTTTTTTTTTTACATCTTAACATTGTAGAATTAATAATTATGTTTATTCGCAGTTTTTGCTCACGTATGTACATAATGTTCCTCTAAGCATTGTTAACTTATTCTCTATTATGATTACATTTATAACGCTGGCAGACTGCGTTTGAAATAAATTTGTAATCAATTATTGATGTGTTAGTTCAGAGATGTTTCAATTTATAGTTCTTAAGATATATAAACTCGAATAAATGTGTTTATGAATCTGCTCCCAAATATCTTAGCATAAATAATGTGTTGTTGGCGTAAGACTTAACAACTCACAAGATGAGTATTTGACTTACAGACTTCGCCCTTGTTAGTGGTAATGTATTTATAGTTAATCGCCATCAGGCAATGGCAACAGTTCACTTAGGGTTACTATCGGCGAAATACTCTCTTTTGCTCAGAGATGGGATAAAATCCAATTTGCTGCAGTCCATTCCAAAAGCCGGCCGATGATTGAATTGTGTCCTTAGTGACGTAAGTAGATTTCCTCACGCACATCACGTGGAATTCAATGTCGTGTCACTTAAGGCCTTACTACACGCACAAGTATCACCACTGTTCTGTTTGCGCAAGCTTCTGGCACGAAAACACGGAACACGGACGTAGCTACCATACGATACAGTTAAGTACGCGCAAGCCTCATTCTACCCGCAAACGTGAAGCGAGACCTATGATAATTCTGCTTCAAACTGTTGGTGTCGAAACGATGTTTCGTCGAAACGATAAAAGAAAGCGCGGCATGAACACTGAACACCCAACCACACGTGCAGGTAAGTACGCGCATGCCTGGCTTGCGCAAGTAAAATTTCAAGCAAGTCGAAAAGTCCGTAAGCCGCGCTGCAGGGTTTGCGCGGGGTACAGTTTTACCAACTACACGCACGGTGTTCCGTGTACAAGTCGGCTTGCGCAGGCAAAACTGTGGTGATACTTGTGCGTGTAGTAGGCGCCTTACAGCAAACGTCAAATTACCCAATTCAATGGATGTTTCAGTTGAACAGTTGTCAATATTGATATTATCTCATGGTTAATAAAAAAACGAATCTTCCCTGTTGATTTTTTGTCTAATTGACTAGTTCATTCAAATCAAATGTTTTACACCAAAACGTGTATGATATAAATAAAAAATAAATAAATAATACTGTTTTGGCATCGAAGTATAAAGTGAACAGGCACATGTTTACAAAGGATACCAAAATGCGGGCATATAGCATATGAGATTTCTTCTAGCCAACCCAGACATATTTATAATCATTACATCCAATGTATCTCTCCAATATAATCATTTCATCCAATGTATATCATTCGCGAATAAATATCTTTTCTCAATCGTTCAATGTTTAGTGTGCGTTTTTTTGTTCATATGTTACATATTGTCGTATTGTTTTATGTACGTTTTCTTGTTATTTTATATGATTGCATGTTATGTATTTACTTGGCACTATCTTTACTATGTCTCTTGTTGAAACAACCACATTCATCTAGTATTCCATTAGGTGCTCGCGTGTGGTGTAATTGTCACCAAGTCACAACACAACACATGGGTGCACTCTGAGTACAGTTAGATCGCGCCTCTATGCCTCTAATAATAATAATAATTATCATCCTACCGGCGGTGTGCGGTGGGAAATTAATTATTTTCCACGCCGTACCGACGAGCTTTCATCCTTGTTATCTCCGCATCTGCACAGCTGCCTATGCAACTTTGTACCTCCTGAGTTTTACTTAAAAGGTATTAAAGCGGCGATGCTTATCACACTCACTTCTGTGACTTCAAACGGTTGATGTTCTATGCAGTACAAGTTCTTGGAGGTAGTTTTTTTTCTATTGAAAAAAAATACACGTGAATGCGAGTTCGACAAATATCTCAGCTGGTCTTATGAATTCCGATTCTTCGTAGTGTGGTATATTTTAGAAATTATATAAATGTATTGTATTTTACTGATACGAGTTTACTAAGGTAAAATATTATGTAATATGTATTATTTAAATAAAATAAAATAATAATAAGAAAAAGTATAGTTGAATGGTGAATTAACTAGATTTCTTTTTTATTTTCACCATAATAATCGATCAATAAAGTTCTACTTCGGTTACAAGATGTTTTGTCCCGATAATAGATGGATTGACATTTATGGAAGTCATACTGCCTATATTTATATCTCGGCGGTCTTGTGTATTTGATTTATTATATGGTAAGGTTTTTGTTATGGGTATGTAGGTATATATTGTTTATGTTTTGAATAATTGCCACAATTATTAATACCTAATAGTATAATATTTTATCATGTTATTATACAAGTAAATGAATAAATTAGTACAAGTCATTTTTTTCATTGTGAGGAACTTTTTCTCAATTACTAGAATAACACTCAGAAATATCTTTCTAAAATTCGAGTTTTTTTAGTTCAGCATAAATGTATTAAACTTATTTATTTGATACGGTATCGCTAGTACCTACAGCCTCAGTCCAGTTCAACCGATATTGTATCAACCGATTTGCCGATTAAGAGTTTGCACCATGGACGATTAGTGTGGCCACTGTTAAATTATTAACACGATATTGTCTGTACGGCATGGTGGGCTGAATTGAGTGGGAGTTATAGGGAGGTAAATCCGACGATCGGGGGTAATGAATCGGATATTGGCAGTCAAACCGAAAAGTTGGATAATGGAATTGCGGTTTGATCGGCGTTAAACAACCCCTTTTGTTTTACACAAACAGGCTTTGATTAATAATAATACTCAGTCAGACTCAGTCACTTTGCGGATTTCGACTTTATATCAAATTATTATTCATTTTTCTATCATCATTATTATCTCCCCTCGTTGTTGATTATGTTTACCTTATCGCAATATTATCTCATGTTCAACCCTTATGATCTTTCTCAATCTGGTCCTTTGTGTTTTCGCAATTTTAACATTCATAAATTTCCTCTTTACTAATTGTTAATTTTTTTTATTTTGGTAATATTTTTTTGTAATGTCTTATTTTTGGTATTGAATACATAAAAGTCTCTTATTTGTTTCCTTTTTGCCTTTCAGCTCATTTTTAAATCACGAAATAAAAAAAATATTGTGAATTCATCCACGTATTTAAGGAATTAAAAAGAGTTAAAACATTTACAGCAACGTTAATTAAAATAAGTTTTATTCTGTCATGAAAATGTTGAGGGTTTTTTTTTTATTGTCTTTCCCCTCCTCTGCGCAGAAACATTATGTTAAGTAGTGTATACGTACACCGCTGAGAGGAGATTTCAGTCTCAAAGGATGGTGTAATAGAGTGGGGTACCTAGTCTCCTACCAACTCCTTGCATCTGACTTTATTCCCGTAATTAAAACGCCGTAAAACAAACTCTATTTGTACGTCGTCACTTTTCATTGCCTATTTAAAATTTAGGAATAATCTGCAACGCTGCCGGAGAATTAACATTTAATATAGATTTATGTTAATTTTACATTATTATTTCTCTTGCCGTCGACGAATTACTCTTGTCTTAACTTACCATTTAGATACTAACACATCTTTTATTACTATTACAAGTATAATGCAAACATTGAAAATGTTTATTGCTGTAACGAAATTCTCTTTTGTTTCCGAAAAAGATGATGTAATGATTGAAATCTGCATTTATTTTCCTTTAAGCTCTGTTACTCTGAAGGCTCTTTTTTGTCTATGAAAAAAAACAAATGTTTTTATTTATAAATTCGTATCATTTTAAAGGAATACTTTTGTGTAAATATGACAAAACCTATATTCTATTTTTCGTTTTTGTTCAAAGAATTTACAAAAAATGACATTAATTACCTTTTTTATTATGGGTTATTCAGAAACGAAAAAAAGCCCGTTTAATTTTTGTTTTACCATATTTATTAGTAAAATGTTTGTGTAGATTTCCGAGAACGAATAGAATAATTGTAAACATTAAAAAAATTGGTCGGAGCACGTCGAAAATGAAGAAGTATTAACCAGGGTAGGCGGAAAAAGGCAACTCCTTAAGAGAATCAGCCAACAACGAGCTAACTGGATTGGCCACAACATCAGGCATCCAGGACTACTCATCGCCATCGCAGAGGGTAAGACCGAGGGGACAAATGGCAGAGGCCGACCAAGAGACGCATATATGGACCAACTGAAGAGAGACATGAACTGTGGCTCATACCTAGGGCTAAAAAGACTGGCTGAGAATAGAGACGAATGGAGAAGAAAAACCAAACTCGTTGCAGACCAATCCAGTGGATTGTAACTCATTATATATTTAAAAAAAATCTCGCTCGCTATCAATATCTTTTATTATTCATGTATATTTTTCATTTCTTTTCATGTTGCTATTTATCTAGCTACGAGATATTTTACTTTTTTACCCCCTCAGATCTGTCCATTTAATCTTTCAATCTCAGATACCGTAAATTGAAATATCTCCTTGATTAATTATTAAGAGAGAAATGTTTTTTTTATTATTATTTCTTCACTTGACTGCACTGAAAAAACTAACGACGGTGAAAATGAAATCAAACCGGTTATTTTAGTTATCATAACAATGTTTCGTGGCATAAATTATTCCAGTGGAGTATTATTATTCATACATAATTACCTTTGTGGACGTTGGATGTTTACATTACCCATACCTACTTGTTATTTTAGTCCATGCACACTCTTTATTCGCTTGTGTCCTTGTTCTATTTACTTTATCTATTATTTCATTCCAGTTATTTTGTTATACATTTTCTGATGAACGTATATATTTCGTGTAAATTTTAAATTAGCTTTTTAAAAATTTTTCATTAGCGTCGTTGAATCACTAGCTTTCTAAAATTCTCTTGGGTTCGTTCCTGATTTTCTCTTGAAACCTTTGAAATATCTTTACCAAGAATACATAGAAGAAGTAGATGTGAACCGCTGTTATATGTCATAGAAGAAGTAGATGTTTCTAAAAATTGATTAATTATTATATTAAGATATAGAAATAACCCTATATCCTTCAAAGCACGAGCTCTGCTCAATTTTGAAGGAACAAATAAAAGAAAGATATATGTTTTTATTATTATTTTGTATTGATTGTTTATTGTTTTAAGTGTATATATTTTACTGAATAAATATATTTGAATTTTAATTATCATCTCATTATTTGCGTGGAATTCAGCACACAAGAAATAGTTTTTATGTATGAAACAAACGAGGATCATCACTGCCAACTAGTAATGAGTTAATGAGTGTTCTGTGATTATCTTGTGTAGAACCTGCGTTGTATGCTACCGTGGATAATAATATTATTCAGTAGGTGTATTGTATAATGTACAGAAGTATCTTCCATACATACTTAACATTGTGTATTTTGTACGTTGAGTTTCTCTGTAAATTTTACACAACGTGGAAAGGATTTGCAAAGCGAAAACTCCGGCTTTATTATGTAAATATTATATCGCGGATAACTTTTATAATTAATTTTGTTCCTTTATTTTAATCATACTTTACACTCCTCTTCCATCTAGATTCCCTTTATTATTATTATTTTTTATTAAATAATCCGTGCAATAACAATTAAATATTATTTTTATACCATTATTGTTATCATTTTTGTTTAATATTAATTCTATTGAAATAATTATTATTTCATATATTTTTGTTGAGTGTGTATGAATTTACAATAATCGGCCATTAAGTTGACATAATTTTCTAATTCTTTTTAAGTAATGGCTCCCAGCAATTTATACTCTAAACGTTTTATTTTTTATTTTGCTTGATGATGTAAAAAAACTCGGTAATATTTTCTGATAAATGTTCTTGTCTAAAAATAACGTAAAAAGCCGTTCGTATATTATGAGAAATAATAAAATATTAAACCTTGTTATAAATTCCAATGTATTATTTATTTTTTATATTTTCCTTTTGAGCAATTTAACGATGTCTTTATTTTTCCCTTCGTCTTTTAGAATGTAATACTATTTTTTTCTCTTTACGGCTTTCCATTTAGTATAATAATAATAATATTTACCTTCTACTACTACTACTACGACAGCTAAAAATCTCCCTGTTGGTATTTTCACCGCTTCATCGCTGCTTCTATCATCAACCTTCCGTAAGACCAACTTATATACAAACACTATACTTAATAATACATAGATACTACTTTTTCTACTTGTTGTTAGAGGGTAAATTACAAAAGAGTTTTCTCTGTTGAAGATGTTTTCTTAATTAAAATGGTAAAGATGATGTTTTAAGAAGCTGCTTTCGTTATTTTATTATTTTGTTCTCGCCGTTATTTAATTTATTTTTTCTACTTTGTTTTGTAGTTGTGGCGAAAAGTGAATTTATGTTATTGTTCTCTTTTATTCTTTTTGATTGTTAATAATGAGATTAAAATATTTAATTACGTCTTGTGTTAATTTTGTTACACTTTCGATTACGTTCTATACCCCATAGCATTATGGTAAAATAAATATACTACTACTACTATACCATCACGGCATATCCCACAAGTGGGGTAGCCAGCAGATCAGCTGTATGTAAGAAACATACAAACTGTCCTCTTCGTGCCAGTATAAAATCAAGACATTCAGGATGGGTGGCAAACCTCAACGCTGAATTTAAGATGTAAAATGTCTTATTTTTTTCGAACACCTGCCTTTTACAGGACACTCGAAAACTTACGCAGAAGAGTGGGAGACCATGGGAGAAATAAATATAACTTTTTGTATATTTGATTGCCAATCTGTATAACTGATTGAAGTTGCAACTTTTATTCAGATTTTCACGTATCTGAGTATACATTTATATAAAACCCAGAATTGTAAATAATTTACTACTTACTACGAAACAGAGCATTCACCACACATAGAATTTATTTTATTTAAGTATTTATTCTTTACTATAATTTTGATTACATGAATTTTTACATATTAATAAATACATGACAACATCAAATATAATCAATAAACAGAGAGCGAGAAAATCTCAAAGGACGGAAAGGAAGGAAAATCAAATTCTCAAGGACGGCCGTGTTTTGAGTAAGAGAAATAGACGTGCGTGCATGACAAATTGTATGACTGTTGAAGAAACGAAAGAAGTATGTAAGGAAAGATCTATATAGCGTTCCGTTCTCTCTGCCTACCCCACTTGGGATACGGCGTGAGGGAATAGATAGATAGAGATTTATTGTAACATTCTTCCCGCTACGGCATTAAAAATACATGACGAAATAAGTGATTTTTAGAGGTCGTTATGATATATTATTAAATGTTGTCGCAATAGTTTTATGATTGTCTTGTTTAAACATTTTATATTAACTCGATGACAAGACGAAACGGCATTGAAAACACTGCGCTGACTGTGTAGACTGTAGAATACTCAGTAGTTAATTTATAATCCCACAATGGCAACCACCCCTTGTCGCATTTCCATTTCCGTCTGTCTCTGATCGAGATTCTATTATGACATCATGATGGCTTAACTTTTCCCTCTGTGAAAATGTTTTTTATTCGTTCTTTTCAACTATTATTGCTCTCTCTCTGATAATTCAATCTGCACCCTGTTGAAAGTATTATTCTTGTCAGATTATGTCTTGGAAATAGTCCGAGTTGGCTGTAGAAAGGTTTTATTTAACTTTTATTATAATTATGTACACTACTAAATATTTATTTAACCTCGTACTCTTCTAAGCGTGTATAAATTTATTCCCATAACAAAAATAATAAATTGTGTCATTGTGAACCCTCTTAAACCTCTTATTTGTTTTGAATATATTCGTGATGTTTTTTTTATTATTATTGTTTGTCTCTTTCGTTCAATTTATTACGTTTCCGCGAAATGAGAAATAATAATAATAATATTGTTTCTGAGGATTTTTCCCTTTGCTATGGAGTTGAACAAGTTTGATTGAAGAGCTAATACGAATTTCAATTGCTTATAAAAATTTCCTGAAATTCTTTTATTGTTAGGTCTTCCACCTACTCTTTAAGAATATTCAATTTGAATAACATATTTATTACGTTCATATAAGAATTTGCTTGTGTATGATATAATTTATTATTAAAATAAAGTATCACAATTTCAAGGCTATTAATTATTTTACACATTTTTTTCAATTTTGAAATCATGTAAAAGGCTTATAGTTGTGTATAATTTAAAAATAAAAATGAAATGAGTAATATTATATCTACACGTGATCCTATCTGAATATTAAATCTTACACGTGTAAGCTTATTAGTTTACATTCAAGGAAAATGATTGGGAATTATAATTATACATTAAATATTGCTGTTGTTAATATTGTAGGATGCGCGGGATTGTTTTTCGCCTGATAAGTGTAATTTGATCTAATATTAAATAATTTACATATTTCACTTGCAAACATTATTAGGATCGCTTCGCGAGTTTATTTATTAATCATGTGAAACATCACAAAAGTGGTGGTGTGTTATGATATTATATTCTGTTTCACGTCATTGTTGTACTGAAGGAGGCTCGAGTGCGCATTGTTCTCTTCCCATCCCATGTTGTCTTTTCCCCTCGGCTTAAACCTAAGAGTGTGTTTTGAATTAATTCTCAATAAGATTTCGAGAAACTTTTCCAATTGATTTATTATTCTCATAACAGACTTGCTCAAGATTATTTAGATTACATGATTTAATTATATTAATTTCACTCGATCGTTCTTGTGGTCCTGGCGTATCTACTATCACTTACAATTTATTGCTTATTTAGTATTTATTGATTTCTAGATTCCTCTCATACATGCCGTAAATTATTAGATCCCCTGATGGTTGATGAATCTAAATATCCGATGTATGAACCTGGAAAATATAATTAGTTTAGTGTTGGTGTAACGTATTTTATGTTTGTGTTTTAGTGTTATAAAATTACTGAAGGTTATTGTATCCCTAGATTTTGTGGTTTGTGTCTCGCTGTCTATGGTTGTGTTGCTTATGTCAATTTTATTTTGCGGTCGCATTTCAATATAATACAGAATGATTTGTCTGAGTGCAGCGCAGCCCCGGTGGTTGCAGTACATTATAGTTATGTAGGAGTCTTTATATATCTACCAATACAGCATACGCGAGCTCGCCGGATTGAAGAGGGTTGCCAAGCAACAACGATACCACCCTCTTTTATTGCACTCATCCCCTCCCACGCGTCTACTTCCACACCACCGGTGCAATCCTAGCCTATATCATTATTTAAGTTAGCTACGGGTAAAATGCTTTGGTTCGATCCCATCGGGAGTAAATTTGCAAAACTAATAGGTATTTTTAACTCGACATCCCCCTTTCTCTTTTCCTCACATCCAATAATAATAATAACATGAATAATTTCTTGAAGAGCTCCGATGAGATTTCAGTGAAGCGAATAATTCAATTTACTTTGCTCCTACTAATATTCGTTTCGATTTATCTACGTTTTAAATGTCATTTGAGGTTGCTTTATGCCTTTTGATTAATTGTTTTGAAGAATTTATTCGACTTAGTTTTATTGTTGTAACAATTATGAATTGACGTAGAGAAATTGTACGTTTTCTCACCTTACTTATACAATCATAAAGGTATCCATAGAAATTAAAAACCCTCTGATTTTTTGTCGGTGTTTGAACAACAAAAAACTAGAAAAGCGTTTACCACCCTCGCTTTATGGCGTACTTTCCGTTATTTTCTTCGCCGTTGTTGAAATACAGTGATGCTTAGTATAATATTGTGATGGGCCGTCGTAATATTTGACGAGCGAGAAATGATTCACCCTTAGTATAATAACAAATTCTGAATTACTTTTCCAAAAAAGCTTAACTTGTACTATTCTCATATTTACAACACCAAATAGGATTATTACTTCTTTTCGGTTGAATATATTATATTACTATCACTTCGCTTGAATCTAAAGCAACGAGTTATATATACGAATGAAATATTTACAAATATGGCATTATTTTTATTTTCTTGTTGAAAAGCACTCTCTTGTTGGGGCGCTGGAAGTATTTAATTTACTATTTCCCTGATTTTCGAAAGCATAGGGTATGAAGTATTCATTGTGTAACGAATCTTTTCTTTTCTATTTGTTATATTATTTCCCTCTACGTAGATGATTTGAAGGATAGAACGTCGTTTACCTCGGCATCTTATTCAATACTTTTCATCCCGTAAAGGTGATACATATTCACAGCCAGTCTGCTCAATTGTACGGGCCAATTGGGGAAATGCTGTAGTCGTTTGTACGGTGAGTATATTCGTCCAGTGCATCGTTTAGCGTTCTGCATATATCGTTGTGATTTTGAAAGTGTTTTAAGAGCTCGCCTTGGTTTACGTTTGAGTATTCTTATTTGCTGTTTTATAAATTCTAGCTGTGTTATTTTGCTCGTCTGCATGACGTGTTAGCAGTAATAATTATTGTGCACACAGTCGTTATTAGCTGCGGAACAGAAGCAGCTCTGGTTTATATTTACAAATATGCACGTTTGGATAGTTACAAGTTACATAGAAGTGATTCTATATAACACGAATCTTTTTCTCCAGGAAACTAGTGCTTTTTTCCTCTTGATTGTGCATTAGTGATGTAACGAATTGTGATTTTGGATATTCGCAAATGCGAATGCGAATAGTGAATATCGACTTGCTCAAATTTCTACAATTGCTCAAACATTAAAATTTCTACCCCTCCGTCGCCGAATTTTCAAAATGGTATAGGAATTTAAAATATTTCAAAACTCCTCGGTTTTCTTAAAAAAAAATTCTTGCAGTATCTTTTTCTAAAATGTACCGGGTAAGTATCCGGTACTTTTACCGAATTACCGATACTTTATTACCAAAATAATATTCGCAAAACATTCGCATATTTTTTTGCGAATACGAATGCGAATACGAATATTCGTTACATCACTATTGTGCATACAGGTGACATATTATCTATTTTGTAAAGAAAACCAACACACACAATCATAATATATAGTATTTGTAAAGCCATGACCTTTTTTAATCACAAATATTCTGAATATTCCTGCTTTTCACGCCTGTTATCATGTGTATTATTCACTAATTTTTGTTTCTTATCGCCAGGTTGAGGATTCATTCTCGTACTTGATTTGGCGTTATTGACCCTTTTTCAGGTGAAAACAACAAACAAAGATAATAATAAGAATAAAAAAATTATATAAAAAGTCTATAATAAATGATTAATTTTAGTTTATCAATATTTAAAGTAAGCATATAAATATATAAATAACAATCGTAAAAATAATGTCAAACAAAAATAATGTGAAAGACATCCTTGATAATGGAAAATTAAACTTTTCCAGTAAATAAGACAGTGTAAAATTAACTTATCACTATTGTAAATCTTTATTTAGATACAATAATTTCCTATGCTTAATTGCTTACGTTACATGTTAGATCATTTATGTTCGGCTATCATTTAAACGATCAGCATAATATTGAAGTTTTGTTCAGCAGAAAAATGTATTCTGTCTATATTGTAAAACTCTAAATTTAATCGACCAGCAAAATTATTATTTGACCAGCATAATGATTATTTGTGCAGCAAAATAAATAAATGAGCAGCAAACTGTGAGCTAATTTTAATTAAACTTGTGAAAGCTAAATTTTTAATCTTGTTCAAATAATAAATCTTTGTATGTAGCATCTTTTTATGTGATTTTATATGTTGCATCTAGCAACGATTCTAGCGTTTTTCGACATTTCAGTTAGATATTTCGTTAATATAGCAAAGCGGAAACTGGCATTATTTTCGTAGTCATCATTAATTTGGTAAGAAATCACAAAAACTTCATGTGGATCCGAAGGTAAATCGGTGTGTGAAAAATATTGTTTATCTAATATTTTCTGCCGGTCAAATAATAATTCTGCTGCTCAAATAATAATTTTGCTGCTGAAATAATAATTCTGCTGCTCAAATAACAATTCTGCTGGTCAATTAATTATTTAGTTGTGCGATTATTTATTAAGCTGTTAAAATTTGTTAATTTGCTGATATAACCAAGTTTGTTTGTAAAACAAGTGTTGCGATTATTTTTTATTTATTGCCGATGAAAACATTGTTTGCTGCGCAAATGACTTAAATGCTGATTTTTTCTTGCCGAACGAATGGATTAATAGCCGATCAAATAATTAGTTCCCTTTATGTTCTACGTCAAAATAAATACGAAAAACTAACTCGAGTGATAAGGGCAATCGAAAATTTACCGAAAATTGTATGAGGCCTATTATTTTTTTATCGAGGACTCTTAAAATATTATTACTATTTGTTTAAAATGTTATCAATCTTATAAATTATTTGTAATATTTTTATATGGAAGTTATATTTGCTGTTTCGTTATTACTGAATTCATGTTTATGTCAAATAATAATAATACGAAATATCTTGAAAGACCTCTTGTAGGAAAAATATAAAATACTTTATATTATTCTGAAAAAGGTTTTTTATCGTGTAATTTCTTTTAGTACTTTTCCGGCCACTATAATATTCAGAATATTTCCTGATGTTGTCGTCGTAGAGTAGGTGTTTAATAATAATAATAGTCATCTTGTTCTCACTTGTTACGTCTCGCTTGCACCGTCATAACGTATTCCGCAAATATCGGGGAGGAAAGAGACCGAGAAAATTTAATTTACACGGTCTCACGTTCGTCTTTGCTTCGATAATCTCTTTTTACTATGTATTTCCATCCTAAAAGGACTCGATTTGCCGACCGCCATTTGGTACTGCTTTGTGACCAACTCTTTTATTGCAGAGACCTTTTCTAATAATACCTACAACCATACTATCGTTTGATACACATGTAATAATTCTTCTTGCGATTGTGCTTTTAATTTGAGGTTATGTAACATTAAAAGCCAATTTATATTTTCAATGCAAAGTGCAAACTCTGCATTTTGTCGTTTTCGTTTTTATTATTGCATAAACATTTTTAATACGGATTATGTTATAAAAGGTACTCTGTAAAAAAGTTATGTCTATCGCATTGTTTGTTTTATTTTTACATCAACATGTTTAATGTTTATGTGTGCCTTGTATCGCAAATAAATATTTATAATCGTAATAAAAAAAGATTTCGACTTTTGCATAATTTCATTTATAAATTCTTCTTTCCACCCAATAATTTTATATTTATTGCTGAATATTTTATTTATTTATTTTCACAATCTAACGGCCAAAAAAAGGCTTACGGCAATCTTACGGCAAAAAAGGCCTTACGGCCTTTCACAAAATTACTATTTAAATTAAAAACATGGACATTTCATAGAGCACAAAAAACTCAAAAATCAACAAGTAAAATACACAACGAACGAAAAAAAATTGAAAACAATTTACATACAATAATACAATTTTGACAAATTTTGACATATGCACCATTCACAGATAAAGACCTCAAACAAAATTTAGCAAAGTTGAAGTAGCCCGGACAAAAGATATGATTGATATTCATATCATTCCCAGTTCCAAATACTATTCTCTTGATGATATTGTAATTTTTTCACATGATGCGACAAATTATAAAATATTTTATTATGTGACTAAAAATTTCAGTCAATTCATTGAATTTTTTTTTTTTATTTAATGAAAATAGTACATTGAAAATAATAAATATATACATCTTATGATAATGAGTCACGCCAAATCTAAAAGATTTGTCGGCGTGTTCTCTTATAACATACTTTATACAGGCTTGTATTTAAGTGATCATCAAAAATATACCAAAATCGTCACCAAATAATTCAATATGATTGCCAAAATAGTAGATTGATCATCAAATCGTGATCCTCAAATAATTCTAAATTGAACCTTAAAAAATTAAATTTTGTAACCAAATAATTCAATATGATCGCCAAAATAGTAGATTGATCATCAAATCGTGATCCTCAAATAATTCTAAATTGAACCCTAAAAAATAAAATATTGTCACCAAATAATTCAATGTGATCGCCAAAATAGTAGATTGATCATCAAATCGTGATCCTCAAATATTTCTAAATTGAATACAAAACAATAAAACATTTGCCGGCAAAAATAAAATCTGATTCCAATATAAATTTCTTACAGTTTTGTACATATTACTTTTCTGTAGAAAAAAAATACTCGACAACGGGTGGAGCCAATTTATGTTCGAACTAGATTTTATTTTCGCCGGTTTTATTTTATTTTTGCCGGCAAAAATAAAATAAAACCGGCGAAAATAAAATCTAGTTCGAATATAAATTTCCTTAAGTTTCGTATATATTACTTTTTCTATGGAAAAAATACTCGAATACGGGTGGGGCCGCTCAAGTATCATAGTTCCGATAATAGTGCATCTGCAACGGGTTTGAGTATTCAAATATTATTATTGTAGTCGTGAATAGTGAAATAATAAAAAGGGTCATGTCATTTTAAGCATTCTTAAAAAAATCACGATAGTGAAGAAAGAGACTTTCTAATGAATTTACATAAATATTATGAACGATTTTTGTTATTATAATAACAAATTTGGCGATCAATCTACTATTTTGGCAATCAATCTATTTATTTTATGGTCAAATGTATTTTTTGGTGGTCATACCGAAATATTTAGACGATCGGAATTTAATATTTGTAGGTAATAATTTTGATGTTAGTTTCATTTATTTGATGATATTTATTTTATATTTTCATGATCGGAATATGAAATATTTGGTGGTATTGTTTTGGTGTTAATTTTACTTTTTTGATTATCGTTTTATTTTTCTGATGGTCGGTGACTAGGATCAAAAATATTATTTGATGATCATTTATATAATACCGCTTTATACATATATTGACCTAATACGACATTAACCTAAATACAAAAATAATTATTAGTTATATATAAATCCACACTTTATTAACCATTCCTTGACTAATTTTTTTGCAATATTTTTACTCTTGCATTTCTTAATAGATTACTCTGATAAGAATTGCGATAAATAAATAAATAAGAAATGCGATTACTACTAGTAGTATGTAGGTATAAGTGTAGGTGTATAATGTGGACATACGATAATGCGTGAACGATTTTTCTATTTGGTTGTTAACAAATAACCAACAAATCGTCTCACGTCTCTATTGCCCGTTGTTCCGTTGAATCGTTGGAACATTCGCCCATTAGTACAAGCCATAAACTTCTTATGTGGTAATTGGCAACATTCCCGTGTTGTGCGACTATTACTTATTATTATTATGATTGTCATTATATGTGCGTATGTATGTTTTGACTATCATTTCCATTCCTTTTCTTCTTTCTTTTGTACCCTTAATTTTATCTCTTTTTTGTTTTCTTTTTACATACGTGCATCGCCTTTTGGGATTTCTTTCTGGAAATATGGGCAGGTTATGGCTAAATTGTACCGGTTTTGCGAGAAGTGATTTTTTGCAAAAACTAAAAATCATGATAAACATTTGAATACACCAAATGAAAGAGTATTAAGTTGACTATCTAATTATGTATTCTAAGAAGGTCAAAAGTGACATGAACATTATAAAAAATAGTTTTGAAAAAAAAATAGTCATCGGTACGATATAGCAGACCGGGTGACTATATCTTACCACTGGTATTTAAATCGTACCTCTACGTAAATTTCATACAAAAAGTAGTACAACAGTAACGAAACAAATAATTATACTTCTTAAAATATATTTAGCCTAGTACAACGTGATATGGAGAAAGAACTATTTACTCTAAAATCCATAACAATTTCTGAGATTATTTTCCATTTACCAAATAAATTAAAAATAACAGAAACATTACCAAGTATTTACTACTAAAGGTTCTCTATATCGTAGCAGTACGATTAAGAAGCATCATAGTGGTACGATTTAACGAACTCGCTCAAATATCAGAAAACAACAAATATCAAACCAAACTCTAAACTCGTGCTCGAATCGCAAATACTATTTAAAACTATACATATTACGAATTAACAGTTATAATTACAAAGTAATATAATTACCTATTAATGTGTTATACCCTTAGATACCAACTGCATAAAATATATCAAATCGCCAAAAAATAAAAAATTATTCATGACATATTTATTTTGACACAAACAAATCAAATGAATACGTCAACAAGAGAGATTAGTTTATGCAATTAAATGTGAGTCGAAATGTTATAAAAAATATGCATAGTTTTGGAAATATTGAGGTGGTACGATTTAATAGGCGGTACAATATTTTTATTTTTTATTTTAACAGATACAACAGCTTTAACAATGAACAATACAATAATAAACATTTAATAATTTACATCGCCAATTGCGTACTCTACCCTAAATATATGAACATGTTATATTTTTATGATCACTGTTATTGTTTTCTCCTCCTCGTTACTTCAGTTCTTATTGCTTGTATTGCTATTATTGTTATTTTATTCTGTAGTTCCTCGATAATCTATATTATCATGATCCTTGCTTTCTTTCTTGCTAATATCGAGTAGGACGGTTTATCATATCATTATTATTATTCTTACTTTCGGTGGTTTCCTTACCTCCTTGTCCAGTTTAGTTTTAGCACAGAATATTTTTCTCGATTGATTGAATTTATTTGCCGAAGATTTTATTATTACCTTTTTCTTTTGAGAATTGAATTTGTTTCATGTCTTTCATTCAATTGGAAGCCGAGGCGAAGTTAGTTCGACTTAATAAATATAAAAAAATATTGCTGTTAATATCATTATTAAATAACGCTTGCCGATTTTTACTTTTATTTCCGTCATCCTCACCTCCGCCGTATTTTTATTCATATTCTTTTTATTATTCAAGCGGCAAATAAATAATTCATAAAATCAATTCCTACCAAATGGATTGTATTTCTTCTTCAAATGCCTTGATTTATGCGAACACTTTGACAATATATAAACGTGCAGACGCGAAGGGTGGGAGTCGATAAAATTTTTGAAGTAATTCATTTCTCTTATGATATTCATACGGGCATATTTTCCGCCGTAAATTTCCAACTTTTCCCCATTCAATTTCCCGTCGGTTGTAACCACCCCGCTTAATAATATTATTCTTCAACCTTGTAGTACCCACTCTCCTTCTCCCTCTTACTCACCCTTTCCTCTACCAACTAATATTGTGTTTTAGCTTTTAATTTTGATCATGTGTTTTATAATCATTATTTCTATTAGTTTAGAACTTTCCTTTGGGGGAAAGTTGTTTTAGTTTGCTAATCCGAATGTTTTATAAGCGAGGTTACATGGTGATAAAATGTTGGCTTTAATTTCACTTCGTCCAACCTTTTCGGAAACTACATTACACTTTATTACTATTGAGGATTCAATTATTATACCTAAAACTCAAAAATAATTTACATCGACTCTCCTCAATACGAAGGACTTTTCATCATTCCATGCACACTTTACATTTAATATTGAAATAATTGTTTTCACGGCATTTATTATACAGAATAAGTTTCGTATTTTTTGTGTATGCTACCATAAGGAAAAACGAATGACAGTTTTCATGAAATAATAATAACAATTTAATTGTAAATATTAAATTCGTACATAATGCGTACCTATGTATTAATTTTATTGTTTACATTTTTATTTTTAATTTTCTTATTTGAATATTTATTTTGTACTTTTTCAAATGGTTGGCTGGAAGATGTTGCTCTGCAACAAATCCGCCATTTGACAGAAAACTGTTTTTATGTGTAGTTTGTGTAAATGTGGTGTTATGTTCTGTCAATAAACTTTTATTATTATTATTACGTACATAATGTTTAGGTAGCGTCATCCAATACACCTAATGCGATGTTTGATGTACATTTTTGAACATAAAATGATTTAAGATAAAATATAATGCATAGGACATTATTCAGTGATTAACATTGTCTGAGTGAAAGGAATGGATTGTAGCAGTACGTACTAGTCTGTTATAATTACAGATTCCTTGTATGATAGTAATAAAACATCTCGTATTACAGAAACTCATAAATCAAATTCCGTCTTGTCTGTTTACAATATTTCTTCTCGGGTTTATTATTTCCTCCTAGATTTATTTATTTCACCTCCTTGTTATATTTACCCTCTGCTTGCGCTGTTTTACACTTTATTTTAGTATACGTAATGCCGCCTAACACCCGCATTCCCCGTCGGCTTATTATTTCGTATTTCGTTCACATATAAACAAACATATCGAAAGTAAATTTTATGTCATTATCTACTACAAAATACAAAGTGCTTACAAAACTGGAACTTTTTAATTCTCAAATTTCCATTTAACTCAAAGAATTACCACTCCTTTCACGTAAAATAGCATTTTAAACGGTTTAATAAATTCCAATTAATTTTGTTACTCTTTAATAATAATAATAAAACTTTATTGACAGAACATAATAAAAAATTTGTACAAACAACACATAATAAATAAAAAACAGTGCTCTGTCAAATGGCGGACTTGTTGCAGAGGAACATCTTCCAGCTAACCATTCAAAAGAAGAAAAAAAAACATATAAAAAAGAATAAATACTCAATTTAAAATAATTTATTTATTGTTGAAGAGCAAACGTTGTGAAAGTTCGTCATATTTATTATTTAGTTTGATTAACTTTAAACACTTATGAAAGAAACAGTGTTTAAATTTAATCAAACTAAATAATCAATTTGAAAATAAAAATATAAACAAGAAAATACATACTTTGTTGTTCCTTTTTTATTTATACTTATTTATTTACATAAGGCTCCTCAGAATATTCAATTTCTTTAGAGTTTACATTATTTTATCTTATATTTAATATTGATTTTGCATGAATCGTCTGAGAATACTAAATTCGCTTTGTCGTATATTCGAGTTATTAATAGGGTATTTTGAAGGATTAATATGTAGGTAAAGTATTTCGTAATGGTAGATAAGTGATCTGATGTGATCCACTTTATTGTGAATCTCGTGTAATGTATTCGTCTATTGCATTGGTGCATTAATGGATGTGATGATATAGGATCTAGCCTTTCAGATACCATTATTCCTATTGAATTATCAACCTAAATAAGATGCTTTGAATTTTACTCATAATCCCATAGAGTACTGACTGTCGTATTATACAGTACGTGCACTACGAACATTATGCGAATATTGATGCATAATAATAACGTATTTCAGCTGGAAGGCTTTGATGGATGGTCGTATAATAATATGTACACCTACGATGTCCATGTCATTAGCAATAAGTACAACATACCTACATACAAATGTTCGAGCAGCTTCACAAAGGGGCATCGAGTGATAGAACACTGTAGGTACACTTGTGCAGCGTACACTACTCTCACGATGTGTGATATGTTAATATACCACTACAGTTGCATATATAGTAAGTTGGTCGATGCACCATTGTAGGTTATCGGTGTTAATTCAATTATCCTAGTGGATTATTTGCTAATTAGTCTTCTGTACATCGTTGAAATGTTCACACCACCGTACACCATACAGAGCAGTAGCTATTGTATGTACCTTGATGCACATCACTGGACTACCAAGTGTACATACTGTACTGTGAACCCTCATGTTACTGTTACGTACTATTATTACTTCTACTCAGTGTTCTACTGCTTGTACGTGAGCTCTTCTCTGCTGTGTCTGATGTTGAGCGTACAAGTGACAACAACGACAAAGTAATATTGTTTAGGTAGTATTATTATGTATATTGTACTTGCTACCACCTATCGAATGTTCTGCATGCGTGAACACGTTTCTATCTGGCGTTATTATTATTGTTATACTTATGTTATATATCATCTCACTACGTACACTGAGAATGTCTCAGCACCGCTCAGCTTAAGAGGGGGCGAGTTTTGATTACTCAGTTTCATTACAATACATATCTTATATATATCGTTGCCAGATAGTTGAATTAGACAGTTAACTGAATGGCTAGGTGATTAGTCAAACATCAACATTCGATTGAACGGCTAACAAAAATCGAACCGGATTGTCTAACGCAACGTTTATCAATCCTAGCGCCACAGAAATAAAGAGCTTGAATTTCAATAATCAGATTAGTTTCGATCAGACAGAATGTTGAACGTTTGTCGTGATCTATTGTGATTCAACGAAATGTGGCATTTATCTAACCGCCTAGTCATTTAGTTAAATGGCTAATCTAAGTATCGGGTGGCGACGTATACATCTGCTATATATATCTACATTATCCGACCGACGTGTATCTATTCAGTTATTATTAATGTGATTTATTAACAAGACGTTACATTATCTCCGGAATAGTAGATTTATTATTGATATTTTACCTTGTTTTAATTATATTTACTTGTTTATTATTCCCCAATCGTGAATGTATTAAATTCTCTGTGTATTTATTTTGTCTCCCTCTTTTAGTCGTACATTGTGAAAATTATATTTACTGTAAATAATATATTTGTCTTTTTATACTCTTGATTTGTTCAAATTCTAATTCTTGATCATACGTTTTGATTTTCAAATCCCGACGTTACTCGACAAAATTAGTCAATATTTAAATTAGATACTATACAAGTCGGTTACTATAATGAACCGTTGTAGTTCACATATATTAATATAATACTGTTGCACTCAACATCTCTTGTCAGATTATCCCGACAGGTGATCTGTGATCTGCTCGCAGCTTGTCTTGTGTCATGTACGACAAGTGATTTCGTGTGTCGTGCGACAGACACCACGCGTGTGATACACAAACTATGTACTCACATTCAGGTTTTTATATCCCGTGTATACAAGCACTATTACTATACAATGTAATGGAGTAGTAATTCACACATGTTATATTATAGGTACTAGTGTTTTATTATTATGTCAAGTGTCTTATTCAACGAATGGCTCGCCTCAAATCTCTTTGATATCACTTCCATGTACTTCTTCTCGTAACAATACTAAGTAATTTAATTCTTGTGCGTACGCTTCTCTTTATACGGCAGATAGTGAAGGCTTAACAGTTATTACTAGCGTCGTTTCGACTAATCTCAAAGTGTTTGAATTTGTGGCCAGGCGTTCCTAGAGGACATTTCGGTCAGATCGCGAGACTGGAGTCTGGGAGAGAGGGTATGAAAAGCTTTAGCAATGTGCATGAAATAACGTTGAATGTATAATGAAATCGCAGGATTCGGATAGGACAGAAAATTTGTCTACAGGTTCTTTCCCATTTTCCGAGCGAGAATTAGGCTTAAGTTCATTGTGCTGGGCCACTTCACGTCGCAGTTGGTTGCAAGTCATGATGAACTCACGGAAAAATGGTATTACGTGGCTTGGCCTGTGATGTCCGTGTGGCGGGAGTGCCCAGCACGCAAAGCACATAATATGGCAGTATAATCTTCTAAATGATAAAAACATGGAAGGTTTTTTTTAAAAAAATAATCTTCGACCGGTTTTATACACATCGCTGGGATAATAAATTAACTAAATTCTGTTGTTACCAAAAGTTGAATTGAAACAAAAAAATATAAATATTAAATAAACATTTTTTTAGTCTTTTTTTTGTTGAAAATCAGTTCACAAGTAATTTTCAACTATTTTATTAAATCATAACATTATTCCGTATCTCTTGCATGTTGGGTGGAGATAGTTATAGATCACATTTGCTAAATTTCAATAATTTTATGCCTTCGTCACCTGATACAGTTATTTATGCTTGATGTTTAGTGCAATGCACTCGTGACATGCCCATTCATTACCCTTGTAAAAATTTATAAAAAAAAATCATAAGAACTTATAGCCGTCCAGAATTTTTTTATTATTTTCATTTTTTTTTTCAATTTATATTATTCGTTCCTTGTGGAACTGTTACGCACCAGTAATCAGGAAAGTAAAAATGAAAAAAAAAAAAACTTGTAAAATGAACACATATATTAAAATTCAATTTATGACTTTTCTATTTGTGTTCACTTAATTAAGTATATAGTTTTTCACCCGAGAAATGAAATTCCATCTAAATTTAAGTTATACTTGTGATATGTCTAACGCTTACGAAAAATGCAAAAATAATATACATAGGTAATTAATTAGGTGCTCGTTAAATCCACTAAATTCCACCGGATTCTTATTATCCATGTAAAATACTACTCATCTACATAATATAATCTACGTTTAGATATGTTCATGTTATCTGAAGAAAAAAAAACAGATATTTATTCAGTATTTCTATGCTCGGAATAATAATTATGGGTTAACCATACACCCAAAAGTATGTTGTGTAGGTAAAGTTATGATGTTATTTCAGCAATCTTCTGGCTTGCAAGAATTGTTAAGTAATTTTATAATATAATTTAATAATTTGCTAAAGTTACCATAGAGTGCCTACTTGAATGTTTGTAAGTTTTGCCAATATAGCCTATTGTTATAGGTTTCGATAAACAATACCAGCTTAATTTGTTTTGAGGCAAACCCCTTCAGACTAAAATCATTATGTTTTTGAGCTGAAAACTTTTTAAATTCCTGCTTATATTAACGATACTCTTAGTGTATAGAGGAAAAATACTTGGTTTCCTAATATCAATACTTGTAATTCATATTATTCTAAGTATTCGATTTGTCGTTTTCATAAGAATCCGACAAATGAGGATTATTTTACATCATGTAATTTCAACATTTTTTTTTTAATTAAACCATTCTTCTTGTAATTATTTCATTTTTGATGCGGAGATATCTTGCGTCCCTTAATTGAAAAAATATACTCTATTCCTTACTTGTGTACTGTGAAATCTTGAATACAAATATATTTTTTACACTAGAATTTAAAAATAAAACAAGTCCTTAAGAATTCATAATATACATTCCATCGCAACATCACTCACAAGCGGGAGAGCCAGTAGGACTAACTACATGCAATGAACAGGTTATTAGTCGTAGTTGGTTTCGTGATGTTGTAGTTATTCATTCATATTATTCTGCACTTTTAAATTATAATTGGAATTTCTTTTTTTACAGAAAAGTGTCAGATGTTTATAAATTCAATATTATTTCAACGAGCTTTATAACGAAGGTAAGAATAATATTAAATTGCGTCCATTATTCTTAAAGATGACACGAATAGTAAATAAACATATCCAAACAAGACACAGCAATAATTTGTCACAACATTCGATTTGTCCACACCTACAAAATCTTCTATTAATATATAAATAAAATAAATATTAAATCTCTACACTTTGTTATTATTGGATATTATGTTCCGTAGAAAATCGTTAAATATACACGTTTTTTGACAAGCTTTGAATTATTAATGTATACCTCGTTCGGACAACCAATCACAATAATATAATAACATTATTAGTGTATTCGTTACACACATTTACAATAAACAACTATTGTTTTATTCACACACAAACACCTCTTTAATTGTATGTAATAATACAATCTACCTAGTTGTGTGCTAATGCGCGTTATAAATAATTCCTCGTGGCGTTTGACAGCTGCTGTCAACAACAATACACAAACTTCCACCACCACCGCCACTACCACTCCTACAAACAATACCACGTGCCTCGTGAAACGTGACTACTACCGCCATCTAAACGACAGAACGCGAAATAAAAATACGAAGAGCTTGGCATTTCTTTACGACGTTTTAATAATATAGGGATAAGGGGAGCGTGTTATTTATTTTTATATTGTACAATTTTTACAAAAGCAAGCTTTTAATTTATTGCTCTTGTACTTGTTTGATGTATAAAATTTGTTTTATTTTACTAAATCATTATATAAACGTAGCATACAACTCAGAAACAAACTAACATAGGTAAACATGGAAAACTTACATGATAAAGAGAAACTCAATTAATCATATAATTTTGTTGGTTTTACATGAAAGCTGATAATAGTTTTTAAAAAAATTCATAACTAACTAAATTAATATTGGTTAGAAAAACTGGAGAAATGGCAAAATTATAAACCAGATTTTACAGGACGGACAGGTGTAAAACACGTTGAATAGAAGACCATGCATGAGGAATTATGACCTTGACGGAAGCGAAAAATATATGCAAGGATAGAAATGAGTGGCTGTCGATCTTTCTGCCTATCCCGAAAAGGAAAAGGCGTGTTGGTGGTGAAATTTTATATCGTCTTGTTCCTCAAGTTCTTCCAAATTGTTTGGTTACAGTTTCAGAAGTTACCCAAATTGTAACGAAGTGGAAACAACAGTTTAATTAATTTATAAGCCAACTGAGCACCGAATATGTACTGTACATACTGCAACATCATAATGTATATAATATAATACGTAAGTACACAGGTCGGTCGGTGGTGAGGTCAGGCCATATCAAAAGTTTCCAAAGTGATATGTTTGCATACCGTCGAATTAGTGTTCGTTGCGTTGAGAGTACTACTTATACTACAGTAGTTGAAATTAAGACTTGTTTGTTATATACAGTCTAGTAGTAGTAATGTAGTAGTACTAGCTGTAGTAGGTACTTATTATATTATGTAGCTTTAAATTTAATCTCGGGTTCGCTCAAATTAACCAAATCTCAATGGATAACTTATGTAACTTTCCTGAGAAATAGCATGGACGACAACTTTATAATATTTCTTTTTACGTTGTGGCATTATCTCATGTAAATTATTTTAGCATACAATACATTAGGGTTTACTTTTTATTGTTAACATTTACAATATATTTCTTTATAAACTTTAACCGTTATACATCGTTATTAAAACATAAATTTTATTTATTATTTTTGCACATCATCATTATATAACAGTGTTAATAAAACAATATAAAATTTTAAAAACTAGGACGATGTGCAGTGGCGAATTTATCACTATAAAGTGATTTCTTCCATCTAACCACATTTTTGTTTTTTATTTACATTTTATTTTTACAATCTTAGAGAATCAAACAGTCATAACATGTTAACAATTAATACACTCAACATGTGTACCAGCAAAGATTCCACACTTACCAGAAATGTCCTAGTCTTACGAAAAATAGCAAAAATTAAAAACAAAAAAAATAGTTTTTATATTATTAAGTTAATATTACATATTTTTTAGGAGGCTTTTATTGAAAGTGTAATATTATCAATAAATATGTATGATAAGTACGTACTTTTGTCGTTCTCAAAGAAAAGACATCATGTAAAAGTAATGGAATCAAAACTACTTGAACACCAACGCAGTGAGTTTAAAAGTGCATAAATGTTATTGCCTTTATTCATATTGAGGAAAGAACTGAAATATTTATCCGTATATCATTACTTACATTTCCAAAGTTGTTGGTTAATTTGATTACCATCTACTAGTAGTATTCTACTTATCGAGCAATCCACCTGTGGTCACTACTACTGCTACACTAGTACTACTGAGTATCCATCCAACAAGCAAACTTCTTCAAACTTCTTGACCTCGACGGCGGCGGTGGCGACCCGTTGCCACTTCTGTTTCCATTCCTCCGGTGGTGAAACTTTATCGTACATAGGTACTCCTCTCCCTATCATTCCACTACCATCTTTCTACTCTACTAATAATAGGTAAGTTAACATTGTTAATTTATCACATAGGTAAATTATATCACACTCTCGACAACTTTGCTTTTTTACCCACCACAAAAAGTTTAATTTCCCCAATGTTTACTTTTATTATAGTTTGTCCTTTTTCTATCCGAATGGAATTTAAAAACAATGTTTTGAACCTCATTTTAAGGTATATTTAAAGTTGACTAAAAGGCGTTGCCTTAAAACTTTTATAAGTGTAAGAAGTAAGTCCACCTTTTGGTTAAAATTTATTTACTACCTCACTTTACCTTGTCAGTAGTGTGTTGTCTTGTGGATTAATATCTTTGTGAACGTTAGTAAGTAAATTTGGTTGCCCGTTATTAAAGCACGTAACCCCTCATTAGATATTGTTTCATTTAACACTTATTTTAACGGGAGACAATCAAATCAAATTGTCTTGTAATCGATCCGTTTTGGATTGACTCCTATTTATTACCACAATCCACAATAATAGTCTATTAGAGTAACAACCTCGTTTTAAGTTGTATATACCCTTGTAATGAAATTATATCTAACCCCGTTGTTTGAATCTAATTGAACCACTCGGCTTATCTCCCTCCGTCTCGCGCTATCAGGTACCAAATGAAAAGGACATCTTTGGTGTTCTGATACTAGTTTGTACATCGTAAGTTCTCATTAATATTTGAGACGGTATAAACCCTCAGGTAAATGCCAATGTTTGTTATATGTATACGAGTTCAAGTAGTTCACATTCCTGCTGGATTATAATAACTTACCCATCCCTCCAGATTTTCGGGGAAGATGGCAAGTAGGTATGTGGTGTGGGTATTTGGGTGGTGGGTAATGGGTATGTATGAACTACCACCGAAGCAGTAGGTAATCGACTATGCGTAATTAGTTTGATATTAGGATCTTTGTCAACTACTCTACACTCTGTGAGCATTATTACATTAAATAATGTCTTTAGGGGAAACAATATTGTACCTATAAGCGACGTAATAATAATATCATAATATTACATTAACAACTTAGATATTACCTATCTAAGTAACTACTTTGTGGTTAGTTTGATTGTGACTATGTCGTTATTGCATTGATGAAATAAATTGTTTGCGGTTTGTACCAAATTGTTATTGTGTTATGGTTCCTGCAGTTTATTGTTATTTTTATAACTCTTTAAAGTGTATTGAGTGTAAAGTAGAAAATTTTATTACACCGCAATCTCTATTGAAATTTCACCAATGAATATCCTTGTATTAGCGTTACGTGTGCTGCGTTGGAAATTTCATGTCACCCTGAATCATAATAAATGCGATGTCTTTGTTATTATTATGCGATTGGCCTTAGTCTCTCGTATTGGTGGTTATTTAGGACAATGCATATTGAGGAGTAATAAAATGATGTCACCAGAATATTACAATATAATGAAATACATGTTGATACTTCCTTCGCTTTGAATAATATAATAATATTATGTACTAGAGAATCGTAATAACATTTTGTATACCTACTGTAACCATTTCTCTTAAATACAACACCCGCAACGAGTTAAAATACAGACGTTACAGGCTTAACGAGATGTTATTAATTATTATTATACATAATATCTCATACGAACTCGTCGAAGTTTAAACGTAAGTTTACAAATTTGTAGTAATCTCAACAAACAAATTATTATTATAATTGAAACAGTTAAGTATGATGAGAGACGTTTAATAATATGTATTATATTATTTACTGGTCTTGTGTGTAATTTTCCTATAACCAAACTCGAAATGTTATCATTTCATTCAATTCATGGTATATTTTATCAAGGAGATAAAATAAAATTGTCTTTGTTTTTCATTTTATCTCTCGGTGATATTGTAACGCATTCTGAAAATTACATTCTTGATTGTTCGTCAGTTGTAGTGATAGTACGTATTCACTATATCCCCAATATGTTTGATGCTTGAAAAAGTCGATAAGCATTATTGACCTATCTATTGTTGTATATCTCTGCCGGATAGTTATTATTTCTTACATACGTTTTGATTGTTATAGTGATATTATATAAATATCATTCCCTATTCAAGTACTCTTATTTTCACATCGAGATGAAATATTGTTGTTTTAGAAATTCTCGATGTCATGAGTAGGTATTATAATATTATATGTAAGTGATTTGAAAAAGCCGTAAGTTTGGAATCAGAACTTAATTCAATACGAAGTTCTCACTCAGTAAGCACTAAATACATATGGTAGGTATGTTTAACCACTATTAGTACTCTACAGAGTGGTGTTATAGTGAGTAGTGAAGTAGCAAGGTGGTAGTAGGGTGGAGATCTTCCCTTCTCCGTGATGTGGGAAGGTTTTGCAGACGACAGGCGGCAGGTAATAATACTGGTATTTCTATGAAAGCGAGTTGTCTTACTACTGCTCGACTCGACTACCGCCACTATTAAATACACCGGTGTCTGTTTTCAATCTGAGAAATCTCTACTGCTCCACGCCAACAACTCAACTCATCTCTTTCTCTTACTTATTATTCTTCTATTTACTTTATTATTTCTAGTAATCGATATTATAAGTATCTTTAGAATGCTCTTGTTGAATAAGCGCTTTTCTTTGACGTCTAATTTTACGATATCGAATACTTGTTTTCCATTTAAGTAGATAATGAAATATATTTACAGTACACGAGAAATTATTACATCTTCTGTAATATAAATCCCAAAGAGATTTATTTTTCATTTCTTTAATATTCCCGAGTAATGGAATTCAAGGAAAAAAGGTTAATTTCGCAGAATATTCTTTTTGATTTCTCAAGGGCGAATGAAAACATTTCGTTAACGTACGTATAAATAAAATGTTGAATCAAATTTGATAATAAAACTCAATTTTGTTTGTTCGTAACATAATCTCTGAAATGTAATTTGATTCATTCGAATAAAAACGCTCAGGTGGAATTTTATACTCGTTTTAGATTTTTTTTCATTTTCATTTGGGAAGTATGTACGCGAACTACTAAGCTGTGTAATTCATATTGCTTTTATGCCGTTCAAATTGAATATTTGAATACGACTGCCTATTTTACAAAATGAAAAACCTTTTTTACTTTGTAATATTTTTGAGTGAAACCGTACGCATGGGTAATTCGTCAATTTATTTACACATACACAACTAGGTAGGTACTACATAAAGGCCTGCATGTTGAATGTGTCGCACGTATATGTTGTGATTTACAAAATATTTTAGAAGAATGTTGTTATTATTTTATTATATAAAATCCACACCCATTTAAATTTATTTGCAGCGCAGTTTTTTTATTTATTTTCTATTTCAAATCCGTTACAAACGTCCTTTTTCGTCTATACGGCATAAAAAAACATTTATACTGCTGAGAATATAGAAACATGACTAGTAGTAGGTACTTACATTTACTTTATTTAAAGATATCTCAAAAAGTCAACTCCACGCCACTGTACCTACTTGATGATATTGCATTAATAAATAAACTTCTTGATTTTTATTAAATATTCTATGTTTTTATTTCAGAACATTAAGGCGCCCGATACTAAGAATTTAAACATTATATATTTCAGGAAACTATGTCTATGCTCTCACGCCAGTTCCCTCGTGGGGTAGGAAAACAGAATGTTTGCACCATATTGATCTACGTACTTCTTTCACTTCCTCCACATTTATACATTTTCTAACACATGCATGCCGATTTCTCTTATTCAGCACGCGATTGTCCTTGAGAAATTGATCCACGTCCGCGCTTTCTCTCCAGGAAACTCATACAAATTATTTTGATCAGATTCTGTAAAATATAGATTCTGCGGTTTGAACTTTTTTATTTCACAACGAGGATAACCTTTATGTTTGTTACATGGAGTAAGTTTACTTAGAGATGCATTTATGGGAGATACCGGAATGATTAAGATAGATAGATGATACCAATTGTTTGATGTGATAAAATCACTTGTTTGTGTTATATGTGGGCCTTAAACGCTTTGCAGAGCTTGTTAGTTTTCTATTTTTATTTATATAGTTGAAACGAGAATAGCAATAGTGTATCATTTTCCTCTTGCGAATATAAAATATGTACGAGGCAGAAGAGCGATTCACTATGTATTTCTGTAGGTATTATGTTTCGTACCATCTCCAGGAAAGCTTTGAAATATCAAATAGAATGTACTTTGTCATGCTTGATCGAGCAACAGACTCGCTCTGCCAGAATTCTGTTGTCGAATACGATATTATTACATACAGAACGATTTTTATTCTTATTTGCGTACATAATACATTTTTCTGCAATTGATATTATTCGAAACCTTTTTCTAATGCTGTGTGTTGACTTGTATTCCTTGCTTTGCTATATAACTTCGTATACAATCTAATGACATATTACTTGTTGTATTGCAGATACTTGTTATGCAAATGTTATTATTTCTCTTTTTGCGTATCATTCAATATTTTATCTGACTCATTTTATTTGACAGTTTGTTCGTAACTATAAATAATATTACCACTTTTGGATTTAAATACAGCACTGAAGCAATGCGTACATATTTATGAGTGTCGTTTATTTCTATGTACGTGCTAGTTATTCTATTATTACATTTGATATGCGATAAAATCGTAATAATCATATACACCAAGTTGAAGTGAGCATCCTCTTTATGTCGTTGAAATGAATTAAATAATAACCGGAATGAGTATCGTGCCAACACTGATTTACTATAATCTCTACCTCATTTCCAGAGATTGTCATCGTTTGTACGGTCTAATAAATATTATTTTATCCTATTGAGAGACTAATGTGAAACAATATGCACCATGTCGCATATTTGTCATTTGTTTCACCTATACATTGAATAAATAATTGCACAGTTGCACGACTCGCATTATCTTGTTGTGTTTTGAGACAAGTTTGAATGTTACAAGAAGTTTATTAGAAAAATATGGCATTTCAAATAATGTGATTTGGCATCCTTGATTCATATAATTACAGTATGTTAGAAGTACCATCGTAATAATATTGAATTATATCTTCAAGTTTCCATATAGTAAGTTACTCTCACATAATAATGCTTGAATATCGGAGTTGTATGTAACAGGCTCACAAGTGGTGTAACTGTTGAAGTGATGATAATGGTTACTTTAATGAAGTACATTATTACATATGTAGTATCTGTAGGTATAGACTACAGATGTAAGTAGACAGCAGCTACTAAAATTATGATGTACGGGAATAGTTAAGAGAAGCTGTAGGTACGTAGGAAGATGATAGGCACGTCGCTTGCAATGCCGTAGATGAATTACTTGGAGCCAGCCACTCCATCCAATTATCTTGTTAGTGAAACAATCTCACTCCCCCAGTCTGCCGGATTGATTACACTCTCCTGGCGGTAATCTAACACTTAACTGACAATTATTGCGGTACGTGCAGTTACGAGGAATTGGATCGCACAAATACATGCGGTGGCAGCGCCAAGTGGAAAACACTCGCATTTCATTCCAATTGCAATTCAACCATTATATTGCTGTTAATTAAACACTACGACAGTCCTCCAGCAGCTGATAATGAAATAATCACAGAGAAATCTGTCAGATTTTACGTCGATTGCTGCATATAAATAATTTAAATTAAATTTAAAATCACAAGTCATTATTGACAAAGAGGATCTCTTTGTCTGAAAGTGGGGGGGGAGTGAAAAACCCGGAGCATACATGGCTTGATCGTGTGTATCTAATTATTAAGAAATGCCGCGTTTTGAGTCTGAGAAATTGCATTAATGTAGAGGAAGCGAAAGAAGAATGTAGGAACCGAGCTGTGCGGCTTTTCTTTCTCTCTGCCTATCCGATCTGGGATACGGCGTAAGGACATTAATATTAAAATACATAGAATCCAAAGAATTATTTTGTATACAGTGAGTTATTTTTTGTTTTGTTTCGTTCATTCGGTTTTCTTAAAAAAAACATACTTATTGTGAAAGACAGTATTTATTTGTACACCTTTTTTTATAACCAACTGAAACTTGAATATTAAATTTGTCCTTTACGAAAATTTCCCGGCACTACTTATTTTACTACTACTTTTGCTGCTTATGTGTATAAACGTCTGGCTCGGCAATCACCGTTGTTGAAACAATTTTACTTCCACTAGATAACATCGCCCACTGTTTTATTTGTCTTCGTGAAGCTCAAGTAAGAAGTTTCATACAAACTCTCGACAAAGTTGCTCTTCTATTACTAATACCTCTACTATAGTACTGTCTGTATGTACTATAAACTTGTACATATTCTGTTCCAAAGTAGATACTACCTACCACAGATAATATTATTAATACGGTATTACGTTACAATATATTTCAGCTTTTCAGCGCTTTCAGGGTATAATGCAAAGTAGTAAGTAAGATTATCTTTTGGTTTTAAAATTGTAGTTTCGTTATTAAAACGTGTTGTACTATAGTACAGCATTTTAATATATATTTATGTATAATGATATTATGGACTTGAAGTTAGAATATTTTTCACTTAATGATCGATTAGCAATTGTTATTTTGATATCGGTTTCAGTAGAGCATAATTTAAATCACATTTTAATCTATATTTATATCCGCGACCTTGAATTAAATAAATATGATGGAGTCATCATTTTATTTTATTTAGAACAATACATAGCATTTGCCTTTATTAGTACCTACACAGATAAACCTTAAAATATTACAAAATCATTCAACACATAAAAGTAAACATATGCATATATATTAAAAAAAAAAACAGTTTAAGTCAAAAAGGAAGATGTAAATACAAAAACAATAAATTAATTCAAAGATTATATTTATCAACTATCGATTGAAGCATACATAGTTCGTCGGTAGCCTGGAAGCAGAATCTCGGCCTCATGCCCAAGTGTAGCGCGATTCAATCGCAGGTGTCGGCAAACTCCCCTTTCACGACACAATTTTTTAAGCTTTCTGTAAGAGGTGTATAAAGTTATATTTTGGATTTATAACAAAATCCAAGATACATAATTTTTAAATCAAAAATTAAATGAAATAAGTAAAAACGGCAATTTTCGTCTAAATTGTGGGATCATATTTTTATTTTTTTATTTATTTTATTTACACACAGACAGAGCCTTTTGCATGTTAAATAAAAAAAATTAAACAACAATAACAATTTGACAGACGAAGATAAAAATACAGCTTGCACATTAATTGATGAAGAAAAATTATATAAGTGTTCCTGAATGAAATTTAATTTGTAGGTACAAAAATAATGTTTTGTGAGATAAAATTATGAAAAGAAGTAATTTACATAATAAACAATTTGAAGCATAAACACACTATAAAAACTGTCAATTAGGTTTTACTAGCTTATTTTTTTACCAAAGTTGCTGGTGCTCGAACCCATGTTACAAAAAAGGTTTACGTGTAAATGTATTACGCGGTTTCTCACTTTGTTACCGATTTGTGTCAAAACTACCAATTGAATTTATATCATTTCTACTCATATATAAATAAACAAGAGTTTTTCTGCGAGTTTATAGATTATTCCATGATCATAGTTGCAAAGTGGCTATTGAGTGAAATATAATAAATGAATATAAAATAATGTATCTTATACCAAATGAGGTGACGTTGTCTTTTCTAAGCCTTGTATGGTAGCTTCGTGTATTAAATTTACATATCGTCGGTCTAACTTGTAAACCTCATATATTCAAATTTACATTTTTTACAGGAGAAGGTTAAAACTATTTATTATTAAAATGGGGAGGAATTTTAAAATTTTAACAATTACATTTAATAATTATTTTCCATTGCGTATGATTTGTATTAAAAATAATCAAAAATATAAATGCGTCCATACTTTTTTTTCAATAATTTGGATTTAAGAGTTTTTCACTCTTAACTCTCTAGTACTGGAACGGGATTTATTAGTTTTACAAAGAGTATTAGTATGGGAAAACAAGAACATCAAAGTGAAACAAGAACTTAATTTATAATTTTAAGATGACAAATATTATTTTTTTATATATATACATACATGCATACCATCACGCCGCTTCCCTCGCGGGGTAGGCAGAAAGGATCGAACGCCACTTCCTTCAATCCTTGCATACATCTTTCGCTTCCGTCACTGTCATACAATTCCTCATGCATGCTCTCCTGTTCAATGTGCTTAACACATGAACGTCCTACCAGCCTATAATCTATTTTAATGTGATAAATTTTTATAGTAAGTTCAAAAATCCTTCGGTAATATCCTTTTCAACTCGTCATACTTTCTCCGACATTAATGAGGCTATGATACAACATTTGTGGTAGAATTGCTCAGGTATCTGGAATCATAATTTGTATTTTATTATACCATTCAAATTACTGAATCCTCAACTTTTCTCCCTAGGTATAAAGTTTTCGAGAAATGAGCACTGTCGATTATTTAAAATTTGTCAAAACTCAAAAATTCTACACTGGACGTCTCAAATTTTTACATTCAAACTTGCACATATTTATAAATTCTGCTGGCACATTTATGTCCCTGGAAAACCATATTTTGTGAAATGGTCAAATCGTCAAAACAAAAATAATTGCCTTTGTAGTAGGTATAGGTTTGAGAAATTTAATTTTGAGCTGAATCTCGAAATAAGAACACTGCTCGCAAATATGGACACATGTCTAACATTTGTCCTTTTTTAGTTTGAAAAAAGATATGTTTTCCTTTTCTCAAGACTTTGTAAAACTTAAATTGAAATAGCTGAACCATTTTTTTTATTAAAAAATAATACCTTAATGTGACTTAGAACGCCATTCAGGAAAGAGATAAGGTTCTGATAAAGTAGCTCTACATAATGGAATTACAGTGAAAACAATTGATTAATAACATTCATAAGTTAATAATTTTTCTCCACAAATTAATGTTGAGAAATTTTGGAAACTTCAAAATTCCTAAAATTATCTTTCCGATTTTTGACCGATCATTCCCCTATTCCGAGTGTGTTCAATACATTATTTTGTACACTACATAATACGAGTTTAATGTTGTCTTCATTTTTAGGAGGATAGTTAAAAAATGCACATAATATTATATCTATGTGAATTCTCTTGCGAATATTATGTTTTATTTATTTATTTATTTTATTCTTCACTATACATTGTTTACAATAATACAAATTAACATAGAAAATATCATTTATACAATTCAATGTACAGAGGACGAGTTTATCACTAAAATGCGATGTCTTCCAACTAACCCGATTTTACTGACTTAACCATCATGTTTATAAAAGTCTTCTTTTGGCCCCAGTTAGTTGACCAAAAATCAGCAAACTTCTCCGCTCATCGTCATCTAACGTTGCAAATTTCATAGTTCCATTCTTTGTTAATTGATATTTGCATCTATTTTTAATTAATCTCTTATATCCTGGTATTTTTTTTTCAAAATACTGATTAATCTCATTCAACTCTCTCTAAAAAAACAACACCGAAACTTCTAAATATGGTCGAATCACAATGCAAAGAAATTTATACCAGGCGGCAACACTCAACCAATATCTGTCGTACAAAAGGCGCGTAAATTGGGATTTGAGAGGTTTGCGAATTATATTGTTCTATGGACTGGATTTGCGTGTTTTTTTGATGACCATTTTTTGAAACAATTTCAATAATTTGAAAATAAAAGTTTCACACAGTGGCGAGGAATAAACTGTACATTTGATTGGTATCAAAAAGTCACTTTTGGCCAAATCGGGATTTACGTGGTTTACAAGTTAGATCGACGATATATGACCTCATACAATGGTTAATTAGAAAAATAAAATCGATAAATGTATTTTATATTTACAATCGTTCACTTCGGCATTCTAATTATACGTACTATCTTCAGACTTAGCAGCTTCTGTATTTTCAAATATAATACACAATCTTCAATAATATCCCATTATTTAGTAGGACGTGATTGTGTGTAATAATTTGTGTGTACACGGTGTTTATACAACACTGTTACTCTACTGTCTTTCTTCTGTACCTATAGTGTAGCGTAGTGCTGCTGATGTTATTATTATTGTATTCTGGGATGCTTTTTCTAGGTACTGTATAACGTTGTCGTAACTTACACAAATACACACACTAGGTATTATTTCTCCCTGTTGACAAGATTTTATTTGATTTCCCCTATCTTCATTCCCCTCTTCATATTAAATTATGAAAAGATTTCCATCATATACAACATCTTGCCGTCTATTATATTATGTTTTATTATTGCATATAACTAGCCTTTTTGTATATCTATTTTTTACGAACTGATGTTTTTTTAATCGTCTGTATATTTTGTTCTTTACACCTAATGTATAGATAATGCATTAAAACAGGAACATAATATGAATTGCTTTATTTTGTTACAAAAGATAGGAATTGTTTTCTGGGATAAACTACTGAGTCGTTTTTTAGGTTCCAATTTAATTCATAGAGATATCTTCTGTTTTTAAGTTTCAAAAATAATTGTGATACAAATGTGTGATTCTGTATATTATTATTATCCTTAATAATTTTCTTCGTGTAAAGTTGATGTTTATCGCACTTTAACGTGTATACCTCAAAATGTCAACAAAGTTGAGGAGAAACATGGGATTAAATTAAATCAAAGTGAAATGAAATGTCGTTATATATAATAAACAATTATAATTCATAATATTAAGAGCTGAAAGTATTAACATTGAAATTAGCTACGAAAGTAAAACATTGTAATATTTGCGATAGTATATACATAATATGAAATAATACTTTATTGTTATTATTATGTGGTGGTTATCGTGCGTTATGTTATTAGGCATTCGTACTGTATACTCGTATTATTAAAGATGTGACCCGTTCAATAGAATTTCTAGTATTATATACATATTATTATTAGTATTATTTTCAGCTTCTCGATGTTGTGTGCTTTGAATTATTCATGACGTGGCAGCAACAACGCCAGGAGCGGGCAGAACCGTCGCAGACTGCTTCCAATTTATGTTGGTACCTAACAACTAGAAGAAGTGGTAGTAGTATCGTTGTTTTCCACAGAACGATTTACTTGTAAAAAATAAATACCTACTAACATTGCCAACAACTCTGAATTTATCGATAGGAGTTGTCTGCGTTCCACCTTTTCGTCTTTTTTACACATATAAACGCGATTTTCTTATATTCATGTTAGATATTGAACACTAATACTTGTATTGATTAACTTTGGCCTCGTTATCCCAACATTTTTATTTTTTTGTCCATGCTGACCAATAGTAAATTATCGCAAAAGTCAAAAGGCCACATCCAGGATATTATTTCCTTCGACTAAATATTTTGTCTTTTGCCGTCACAATCCTTTTTTCAATAGAAGATTTTAAGTAGTGTCCCTTAACTTGTAATTTATTATTTGTAACATTGTGACAGCAATTCCGACATTTCTTTTAATACGACTTGTTCTTGTTTTCTCCCCATATAATGATAGTATATCTAATAAAATATTATGTGTGAGTGTTATATGTACTTCCACCAGATGTACATATTATGTCTATATACGTATAATGTATATTTGCGGTTAAGTATATTTGCTGCGAGTAAATGTTATGCGGATAAAACGTATTTCACTCTCGCATTTTCTCTTCCCGTGCATAACATGTAATAAATTGCTTTCAAATATCCCATTTCAGTATTGTTTTTGCCCTTTTGTGAATATATTTTCATTCAAGAAGTAAGCTTTATAATGCTATGTATTCACATTTATAGAATATATTTTTGCTTCTTATTGTCGAATGAGCCGGGTACTCGAAATGATGGAGTAGAAAGTGACAAATCACTGCTTCTCCCTTGAGTTTATGTCAAGTGACAAGGAAATAACTTTTTTCATTGTTACAGCCAAATCTTATTTGTATTCAGGTCGACACGAGAACCGTATCCAGTTTTAACGATGGAAGGATATGAATTTATTTCTCTTTAACCTTCCACGTTATTCCCAATTTCATTCTGTTAAATAATTCCACGATTTGCCGTCGAGATTTTCATGTTTTCTGCCTCCTCTAAATTCTCGAAACTGTGGTCGATTCATAATGCCGTGACTGGATATATTTCTTTAATCACAATGCACTTAAACATCCATCAAACCTTTGCCATTAGAATTTTTTGTCGACATGTCATTATTAGGTGTCATCTGTCTTTTGTTGTAATTTGGATCCTATATTTGTTTCATCGCACATTGTGTCAATTTAAATATCTGTAACATTCTGCTTTTCTAATTTGAACAACTGAAAAATGAGGACTGAGAGAAAAATAAATGTATTTATTCATTAGAACAATAAACGGCATGTGTCTTTACATAATATAGCAACCCACGAATTAAAAATTGCATCATACATATAGTACCTAATTTCAATAAAAATATTAATAATCAATTTTTCTACATTAATAAGCATTAAAAAAAAATTCAAAATAAACAATACCTAACAACTTTATAACAAAAACCCAGATATATCTTTTTTAAAAAAAATAAAAAAAAATAAAAAAAAAAAAAACTGTAACTGTAATAATAAACACATTCTTCACATTGATGAATCTTTGCATAATCATATGATGATGATGATTATGGATGATTTTATTTTGACGCCGTAAGTTTATAGTTTAGACGCCATATATTATGTAGTAAGCAGCTAATAATTATGCCCCTAACTCGTTGCCGAGTATTAGGTATAGATATATAGATGAGAGCTTTTGATCGTTGGCATTATACGGTCTGCTTTAATTGTGAATAAAATTTCTCTAACTCGTGCGACCCGCGGTCGTACCCTCCAGTCGTCCTAAACATGTTTTCATCAGGGTTCCTTGCAAACCATCCTTGTAACACTTGCTTTGACCTCCCTGTTTCTTTCTGCCAAGCGTCAATGAGTTTTGATTAGAAATTTTTTTTGGGAGTCGGTTTTTCGACATCTGGAACTCGTACCCTGACCAACGAAATTGGTAACGAGATTTGTACTCGATGCTTACGGTATCTACTTACTCTCTTTAAAATTAGGGTAAGTTTAAATTAGGAATAAGCAGCTGAGCTTCACCCATCACACTGTCGCCATTTCGTTATCTTTGTCAATCGACTATTTGAGTTTTTTTTTGTTTATTTCGACTTACATAAATTAGACACGTCGACACAAAAAATTCTGGGAATGATTTGTAAATCGAATTTTGTTTTACACATTTTAAGCGAGTCAGTGAGTGAGTGATGTGTGTTCGTATTCAATACAAATAACATGCATATTCTCGCATTGTTTTATTCATTACTCATGACAGAAGTGGCAACCGCTAGTATAAATGCTTCGACATTTCGCTGGCAAGAGAACGTGACCCGCCTGCAAAGGTGCTGAAATTAATGTCAAGAATAATGATTATTATTACCTTTCAAATAAACCCGTCACTCAGCAACGCCGCTTTCCCGACTGGTGCCAGTGTTAACTTATTATTTTACTCGGCATTAATTATTTTCGAAATGATTGATTGTCCGATGTCGGGCTTAAACGGGAAACATTTGAACAACAGATTCGTCACGAACGCCTGATAAATTCAATATTCGAGCACTCGTTCCATATTATTACATTTTTTCACCTCTATTTACATGATGATTGAAATTGAATGAACAAAATTTCCCGCTTGTCTTCCCTACTGTTAAATTACCATACAATACCGTGAAATAGACATTACTTAGTATTGTTCTCCCGTGTTCGACTGAATAATGATTTAAAAATGTAACTCACTCGACTCCAGCCTTTAAACGTTGTTTGAAAATTATATAATTTATAATTCATGATTGTTGTTCAAATACTCAAATGCTTACATAAATTATACGAGCTAGTAAACTCCTGTTTAGTTTTGTATCTTGTTACAATGAAATCTCATGGATTTGAAAGTAGGTATGCATTCAATCTTATCGCTCCAGCGCTAAGCTAGTCTTGCTAACGTTCTATTGTATTCCCAATGGACGACCATTATGAAACACGGTATCCGTACTCACGGTTTAACCTGATGTGTTCCGATAATTTTCAACTATCATTGTTTTGTGTTTTGTTCAAACAATTGCACAACGTTTCTGTAATAACTTAAATGTATTATTTCATAAGTAATTTTTTGCAACACTTGTTAAGTGACACGTCTCATTTCGTTTCATTATGTACGAGGTTGTGTGACTGTATATTATATTAATAATACTTGAAGCGTATGTGTGTATCTGTACATATTTGAATGTATTATTATTTTCTCATCTAATCCAATCACGCTTGTGTCGTTAATATTGATTACCGGATATAAAAACAGACTTGGAACACTTCACAGATGGAATATTAATTAATTATTTATTATATCGATGTACGTAGTGGTCTGTTTTATATAAATATTATTACTAGTTTTTCTTCTTTACACTTCGCATTATTAAATTTTATTTCATTATTATTATCATTATATATTAGACATGGGCACTTATTGTTATTACGACTTAATTAAATATTTACTTTAATTACCTCATAATATTGTATACTTACTGTCAACTGTTTGTTGAACGACTCAGAAATAAAATTAACCTTCTCATTATTGCATAGGTACTTTTGTATCAATACTAAATGTTGATTCAATTTGTATAAATATTCTTAATGCAATATAATATTCAAATATAGCCATTCATTAGCTTACCTTATTCAGAAAAGAAATGTTCATAAATATTTCATTACAAATGACGAACATTTTTATTCCAAGCAAGCATATTTTGATTTGTTAAATAGGGATTGATAGTTACTTATTTTATCGTATATACTTTCATCCTCCGTTATTAAAAAAAAATATAATAAGTTAAGTGATTTACGTCGTCCGATTTCGCAAAATATAGAATTATTTTTTTAGACACGTTTCGATTGTAAATGTTCCTTAACAAACCCATCTCGTGGGGGATTTTCTTCGGGTTTCCTGTCACGTAGCAGCTTCCCGTTTAGAAATCCGACGTGAGGAATTCCGTTTTCGAACCATTGGTGGAATTCTTAAATCTTTTTTCTAGAGCCGTTGTGGAAGCACTGGTGTAGTATTTTATCGACAGATCGTACAGACAATTCTGTAGAAACTTTAAATTCTTATGAAATTAATTATCTACACCAGTGTTATTTAAAAAATTATTTTATAAAAATATAATTAACCTTTTTAATTCGTCCCGTTGTTTAAAACTTGCGTTACATCTTATTGTATGACATATTCCGGGTTAGTTGGAAGACATCGCATTTTAGCGATAAACTCGCCCTCTGTGCATTGAATTGTATAAATGATATTTTCTATGTTAATTTGTTTTATTGTAAACAATGTACAGTAAAGAATAAAATAAATAAATAAATAAATATTTCACTTGATTTTGGGAGCTTTGCCTTTGAATGAAGATAAAAGTCATCATCTATTACATCTTTCACGTGTTTGCTTCTAATTTTCAGCTTCTTGGTTTTTCAGTGTTGTGGATGATTAAATTTTGTTGATTCTGATTAAAGTGTTTTTTTTTTTAAATTTTAATATCTTTTATATTTTAATAAGTCTTTATATCTTTGACTTTTGTATATGTAGGTATATGTTTTGTTTTTAATTTTATTGAAGTAAAAATTATGTAATGTAAATAAAGTAAATAAAGTAAAAAATGAAGTAAAAAAATGATGTAATCAAAAAGGCTTATGCCGTAAATAAATGAATAAATAAAAAAAAAATTAAAAAAAAACATTCAGCTAGTTTCTCAATGAATTTAAAAATGCGCGAACCTCCTACTCGATATCTAAAATAATATTACGATTATTGATTGATATGACGTTTAATTTGAAAAACTATGTTTATATCTGGAAGAAAACGCAATTGGTTATAGTTTTACTTTATATAATATTTAATTACCTATATACTGACCTGCTTTCGGCTTACATAGTCATTGACAAACTAGCATTATATAACCTATGTATCTAGCATTATGTAAATTGTGAGCAGATGCTATATAACGAGATACGATATCCACAATTTGTTTCCAAATACATAGTAGGTAGGTAGGTGTTTGTTTTCTTCTCGGTACGAATAAAATATTATTGGCTACCGTTTCATATTACCCATGTTTGTATTTCCGCACTCATATCTTTAAAGTAATATTTTATGAATATTGAGTTGGAATACAGGAGAATCGTGCTATCGTAAATCTGATATCGGTCGCTCGGACTCGGCGCAACACAACACGACCGTACAATTTTATGAAAGGGTAAATCCTTTTCAACTCGACACTAAAACCTCTACATCCATCTTGAAAGTTTGTTGCTTTGCACGCTAATATCGGTATAACTTAACATTACACCGATGCCTTACCACATATAATAATTTGGAGAAAGTGAGGTCCGTGGACGTATTCTGTATGTCCAGGAGCCACGTTTGACAGGAATGATTTATTTGTTTCGTTTTTATTTTTGTCTTTCTTTGTTTTGTACTGTAATGGCAGTTTAAAAGGACCGTGAAATCAAAGATGGGCTGATCAAGTACAATAATATTATGTTGAATATTTATTATATTTATAGTGTGTAAAATTTTATTTGTAAATTGCCCATTTTTAAGATTAAAAAACTTTTACATAAGAAAGATTATATTTGTTAACGAAGATCAATACTGACCATGAATAAAATCGTGAATAAACAAAATATAATTTATCATTCAATTCTGTTTCCAAATTAACACTTCATACCGTGTCAATGCGAATATAGTATAAAATATTTTAATGTGCATAAATATTTTTACAATATTAATTAGGTATTTCATATTTCTTTGAATGTTAACATAATATTATCCAATGTACTTTATTATTTTGAGCAATGAATTTCAATCTTAACCAATGTAAATGTAATGTTTTCTTGTATTGGACGCCTAAAATAAAATCATAAATTTCATTAAGTAGGTACTGCGTATAATATTAGGTATGTTAAATTCGGCAATATTGTGTTTGAGTAGTGTCTTGTAAGCGATGCACGTATAACAAATAAGTATTCTTCTTTTGCCGATTCATTCCTCGTACGTTTTGCCGAGTGATCTATTTTTCCATCTCCCTTCCAACCCATATGTGGGGATGTCTTGTGTTATTCTTGAGTGGTTTTCTTTAGCACCCTACCAACGTTATTGGTTTACATATGTATTTTATTATAACGCGTCGATGTTCTTTCACGCTTCAATCGGTTTTCAATACACACCCCCCCAATTGGTGTGATACCCGTAAAAATGAAACGTTTTCTAAATATTTCATTACCTAGCTGTTCGCTATCTACATACTATATTCCGTACTCCATTCTTCGTTTGTAAGATAGGAACTTAAACAAAATATTGTATTCACACGGTATAAATTTACTTACTCACATATTGCAATTCAAATGAATTTTGTAGGGTTCACTTATCTACATAGGCAATTACTGTCGTATTCTATGGCATAGATTTTAATAGTATTTTCACATTTTATTACAAGAAAATTATCGTTTTTCCACTGGTTTGTACTCTTCCTTACGCTAGAGTTGTTGCTTTCTGCACGTTGTAATTTTAATTCCTTAGTTCATCGAGTCGATGTGCTCGTTAAATTGTTATTGATTATTCCATTAATATATTTTTTTGTGAAATTTGAAGACAAAACGAAAATGGTTTATATTTATTTGTAACCTACATATGGATTTATATGAAAATATATTCAATTGAATTTCGTTCCAAACGTTTACCATTAATTTGGTTTTGTCTCGGTACATAAATGCTGTACGTATATCTCATTTCAGTTTTCCCTAATAGAGAATTATTATATGAGACGATATAAGCTGGTTATATTAATTCCACTACATAAGAGTTTACTACGTGTCTGCGTTGTCCTGTCTTTTAAATTCACGGAGTGAGTAACAATGTCGAAGCTGCAATTGCAGTCTGCATTATTACAACTTTTTATCTCACGATATATAATAGTTATGTACCTAGTAGTATTCAAACCGTCTCGGAAACAAATGATACGTAATTTGAGCTGAATTAAAAAAAAATACGTTGATGTAGAAAGGACTAGGATTATTCCATTTAATACATCAATGTCACGTTATCGCATCATCATTTATGGTTTAAATTTATTGTATATTTACAAACCATAACCTTACAAACTATGTAAAGTATTTTTATATTATGAAATCTTTTAAAAACTGTTATGTAACAAAACAGTATTGTAGCATAATTAACAATAGTTTCTATAATGCTGTCTTGATAAGCTATTGCAGTGTGTTCCTTTAGTAGATACCTACTCACTTATGGTGATCCTGGAACCACGTCGTCTCATGAGAATTTCATTCTGAATCATAGGTGTATCATTCAAGAATGCTTTTGTTCCCCTTTGATACGTTCTCCGTCGTTAATAAAATAAAATAAATATTTTTTCATCCGTATTTATTTTATGTATTTGAAAATAATTTTCCCAAATGTTAGAGGTTCGTTCTCTAGAACACTTCTTTGAAAAAAAATCAAGTCTTTCAATTGTTATTTAGCAATATATTTTAGATTTTGTTGATCTTTTTTCGTGTGAATAATTAATATGCGTGAAAGTAAATAAGCGAATCAAACACACCTCGTTTGGAAACAAAGGGGTTGATGTCGTTTGTCGAGCGGAGTGTATAATCAAATACAACAGCAAAACATTTACAAGCAACAGCGACAACATTATTATTATAATGTCGAAGTGAAATATTCCAAATCCCAAGCTGTGGCACATAATTAGACATTAATTTGCATGCAAATGAATGTTGTACGAGGTTCCAGCTCATATCCCCGGGGATTTCCCAGAGCCGCATTAACTTGCAGTAAATCCTGCTAAGTACTTTCGCTTCAATATTATATTGTATATTACACTATCACTATGCTTCATAATATTACAGTGAATTTGTGAGACCATACACACCATACATACGTTTTACAGAACTACTAACTTCTGAGCCGAATCGTTACTTCTCACAGATTAACCCTTGTAGCTTTATAGACCATTTCACTCATAATAATGTTTTATGTCGCTTATCAACAGACACTTCGTTCGTTTGTCTCTCAACTCGTTTTAATTCTTTGGAAAATAACACTAAACCTTACTTCAAAACCATTCTTAATAAATTTCGTAATGTGTTATTCAGTAATTTTTCAAATAATGAACATTTGTTTAATCGTATTTGTAATTAATAAACATTTTATATCTCAATATTTCAGTGTAGAGTTTTTGCGTCAAATCAAAAATTAATTTATTGTTTGTGTAGTAAGAAATATAATCTGTTTTATTTAGCTCCTTTGCCTTCTCAGTTTTACTTTTATTACACAGAATTATATTGTGAAGTGTACCTACTAACATTTTTAACACTATTAAGTTTATTATTCCTACCTCCTATGTGTAAGTCAATGTGAAATGTTTTTTTATTTTCTTTTATAATGTATAAAAGGCACTAGCTGTTTATTAAATAAGTAAATATCCTTCTCTTAAAATGTAACCTTTCCATCAGTTTTATCCTTTCTGCCCATTTGATTGCCCATATTAATTATTTCGTAACACAATTTGAAAATGATTTGATCTACATACTTTCTGTGTATACCACGCTTTTTCTATTCATCTCGTTTTGTTTTCCTACTTAAAATGAAATAACAACAATAATAATAGTCAGGTGTCATAAATTCAAACAACTTCTCTCAATGAACTGTAATAACAAACGCTTGGATCTTTTACAGTTCCACCGTACCTACTCTCACCACTCGACTCGAATGTCGAACAGGCGGGCCCAGCTTAGCTTATTATGATACAATATAATATTTATTATTATCGAACGGTGCTGTTTTACCACTACGTCGGGTCTGGGTTGTGCGAACGCACTCGTCTAATATCCGGTCTAATTGCAATATTTAAATTCATCACTGTTATTATACAAATTATACATGATATTTATTATTTATTGACATGAAACAACTACGCACAGCGTGGCCGAGGCTGACTGTTGTGTTGTTATTATTATTAACTCCCAACATATTTATCTTTAATTACGAGGATCGCTCAAACACAAACTGGAATCAAACCACCCACAACTTTAATCTCATTTTCTTGTTCTTGTTGGTTTGAGAACTCAATCGCATTCATATACTTTTTAAACTCCTGTTCTCTACCATTCTCTAAATTAGGTAGTCCCGACATTTGTAAATAAGATTTTTTCGATGCATTCAATTATAAAATGTTGTTATGGGCTTTTTCGTACAATTGTTCTAGGAAATTTAATGGCAGTTAGATATTCTTGATACATTTTATGTAATTTTGATTGTTTTTAAGCTCCATGAAGACGTGGTATTTTATCTTATTCCTTCGCTCAGAAAGATGCATTTGCAGATAGATATCGTTGGGATATCGTTGGTATTGGTTTTCTTTTCGTAACATGAAACACTTAGCATGTTATCAAGTGTATTGTAACAGAAAACTGTTTAATTAATTTGATTAACTCTAGAAAATATTTTAACGTTCCTCGTATGCCACTGTTATGTACATACAACCATAAAATTATATTACAGTACCCACTTATTAAAAAAAAACCTACTAACATTATAATACTCCAAGAGGGTTTTCGTTGTAGCAGGTGCCTTTAAATTTTAACCGGGCATTAAATAATTTTCCCTCATTAAAAAGTATATTAGCGGGGCATTATGTTAACTAATAAGACCTGGCCCGTTGTTTACCCATAGTAATTTGTACAAATAACTTCAGTTTTATTATGTTCCACGAGCCTGTCACGAATTATTGTTGAATATTCTATAACAAACACTTCCTATTGATAAATTATCATTCGTGATGTTGTATCGGGGTATTATGTATAATTTTCCGATGAGTCTCAGGCAAAACAGGTATCCCGCTCTTTTTTGTAAGTTTTTGAGTATCCTGTAAAAGGCAGATATTCGTAAAACATCACTTAAAAGACACATAACATCATCGGTTCAGCGATGGGGTGTTAACTCAGTCTGAATGTCTTTAAAATTTATTGGCTCGGAGAGGACGATATGAATGTTTTTACATGCAGTTGGTCCGCTGGGTACCCCCACTGTGTTAAATGCAGTGATGGAATGAATGAATGAATATGTATAATATTGTCAACACTGTGGCAAAGTTTTTTTATGAAATTGTTTCGATATTTTTAATAGCTCCCGGGACAATTGAACCGCCGGAGGATTTCTTTCGAACCGATTATTAAATAACGAATAGGTACAACACTTGGGGTGACCCTTTAATATTTTATACGACAGTTTTGCTACTTGTTAATATTGTATAAACAGTATAATAATGTCGTTTCCTCTAAAATTTAATTAATGGTATTTTAATTTTAGAAATGTTAGTTGCACACACATAAGATAATGTTTTAGTTTTTGTCTTGTTTTTATTTTACCTTGACATTTTTATTAACTTTTTGTATAATCCATTTTATATAATCGTGTTTACTTTATTTTCTCCCTAATTTCAATAATACCCTTACTTTTTTGTGTCATCTTTTTAAGGTTTATTCTGATGAATTTCCTGCTATCTCGAGTTTTCATCTGCGTTTTTTTATGATAACATGTCATTTTCTCTTCCGTATTTTTTCCGTAAATACCTACTATTCGGTATAATTCACTTTACAACAGCCAACTATTTTATTATATCTGATTTTTTTCGTACTTGTTGAATAACTGTCATCATTAGTTTATTATCGAATTATCAATTCGTGTCATAATGTTATGAATGATCGTTTCAAACTCCTTCCAAAATGCTTTTTACTATTATTATGTTTGGTCGAAGTTGTCGTGTGTTTTCGCTATTCGAATGTCCGCTGGCAGTGTGTTTAAATTAATAGAAGACTGTTGTATTAAATACATTTTGTTTAATCGATTACTCTCTAAATAATAATTTGTATGATGATACTCGAGTGAATGATAGTATTAAACGGCATCATGTTTCGATACGAATCATCCTAGCAGCACTTAGCAGCCACTCGACCACTCAGCGATTAGTAGTAGTACATTTATATTATTAACTAGCTGGCCCGGCAAACTTCGTACCGCCTAAGAATCAATTAACGATTTCATACATAGATCTTCTTCCCCTTGTCCTAGTTCGGTCGGGGGCCCATTGCCCCTAAGTATCTCCTCCAGAGATAGCTGTCCACCGCTGCTTCCAGGACCTCTGGCCACTCCAAACCAAGCCTTTCAACACATGTTCGACACCTGCCCTATCTTCTGCCCTATCTTCTGCCCTCTCCCACTGACTTTATGAATGATTAATATTATTAATCTCTTTACAAACTCCCGTAATTGTCAAAGTGTGTCATCGAAGGTATAGTGTAAAAAAATATAATTCATTTGGAACTTTCGCAGTTTAGCGGCCCCACCCGTTGTCGAGTACTTTTTCCATAGAAAAAGTAATATTTTCGAAACTTGAGGAAATTGTTGCCATATGGTGAATTATTTTTTGGTCACCAAATTTTTGGAAAATTCTTTTATAGGCAAAAAAAATCGCAACTATGAAACTTGAGCGGCCCCACCCGTTGTCGAGTAATATGTACGGAATTTTAGGAAATTAATTTTCGAAGTGGATTTTTTTTTTCCGGCAAATTAAAATAATTCTACATATGGCAACAATTTCCTCAAGTTTCAAAAATATTACCTTTTCTATGGAAAAAAAGTACTCGACAACGGGTGGGGCCGCTAAACTGCGAAAGTTACATTCATTTTTTTTTCACACACATCGAGCTAGTCCCAAACTTAGATGAATCTTGATTATGGGTACTAAAGCGACGATACACACATATACAATGCACTATATACATATATGTGTAACACCCAGACCCAGGACAATTTGAAAAAGGTCATTCTTCACTTTGCCCTGTCCGGGAATCGATCCCGGGACCTCGTGACTCAAAGGAAAGAGCTCCGCGCCACACAGGCCGACATGAACAATTTATGTTGAACAATTATACTTAACTCAGATTTGTTTATAAATTATCTGCAGTACGTAATATAATTATGTAGGTACTAATTTTTTTTTTCAGGTAGATTTTACCTATTCATTTAAAATTTATAAAAATTCTTTCCATGATTTTTTAAAAATTGAAATATCAGAACTACAGATGTTAAATTGTCTGGATAACGATTCTAATTTGAGAATATATAGAAAAATTATCATATAAATACCTAGGCCAATCTATAAAAAAAACTTCATTGTTGATTTTGTATAATTCTCCATATTGCATTTTTTATTGAAATTAAAAATGTATGGCGTAAATAATTTTCATCGTAATTTTTCTTCTCTGTCTGCAAATTTCACTACACAATCTTGCATCAGAACTACCTACATGAACACATTCTTATTTTCATCTTTAATAGCACAATTTTTGGTTCAATAATAATTTTCCATCTGCAAAAATAAAATACAATTTCAAATATAATCTGTGCACGTCCACATTAATGTGACAGTAGATCTATCGATACATATGTAAATATAAGTCGAATAATTTGGTAGTTACATGGCAATAGGTTGTATCTCGCATTTTTTGCGTTTTCAAGTTTGTTCCATAAAATGCTCAAAATAGTGTAATATTTGATGTGGCAAAAGGATATGTCTCTTTATGTCAGAATAAAGAGAGAAAAGACGTAACTTATTGACATGTAGAAAGATTGTTTTCATCAACATGGCAAAAAAACTCAAATATTTTTAAACTGCAAGAAATTATTTAGTGAATGTTACATACATCTTGTAGAAGAAATTATTAAGAGAATGTTACATCTATCTTGTAGAAATAATAATTACCGTCATTTTGATATATAATGTTCCCGTTTTTAATTCCCGTGGAGCACCCGGTAAAGAATTGGTCTCCCACTCTTCTCCTAAAGTTTTCGAGTGTCCTGTAAAAGGCAGGTGTTCGAAAAAATTATGACATTGTACATCTTAAATTCAGCGATGAAGTTTGCCACTCATCCTGAATGTCTTGATTTTATATCGGCATGAAGAGGACAGTTTGCATGTTTCTTACATGCAGCTGGTCTGCTGGCTACCCCACTTGTGGGATATGCCGTGATGGTATAGTAGTAGTATATATAATGCTCGAAATTTGGCTGAAATATCTCTTTTGCAAACTTTGTTTTTGCTCTCCTGTAAAATTATGTTTTAGTGAGATACAACCTATTGCCATGTAACTACCGAATTATAGTAAACAAATATTAGTACACATTTCGTTCATATTAGTTATAGTAATTTGGTTCTTAATATAGCAGAACCTACGGATTATTTTAGCACAATGCAACAGGCGACGTGGGGGCGCTAATAGCGCCATAACTCTCCATATTGTTTTTATTTTTGAAATTAAAAATGTATGGCGTAAATAATTTTCTTCATATTGTTTCTTCCCGTGAATTTGTAAGATGTTTTAATAGCCTATAGTTTATTCCGGGCGGAGAAGAATCCAACAAATCAGAGATCATTCAAATCGGTACAGCCATTCTTGAGTTATAAGTGTTGTAACACACACGACTTCCTTTTATATATTAGATGTTAGGTGGTGCTGTGTTCATAGTAAGTTCTCCTAATATATACCAGCTCTTCACTGACTCCGTAAAGCCACTTCAAATATTCATTGTACAATGTCCGATTACACAGTTTGTGTACAATAACCATTAGATATATTGCTGTGTCTACAAATTATTTATCATCAAATTGTGAGATACTTTAATATTTCATCATCTAGTACAAATATTTTCATATACTTTTTTGTTTCCAGGTACGTGATCACGATGACGATTATGCCCCGTGTACTAGAATAGTCCTGAATGTAAGTTTTTATCTAATAAAATTTTCAGTCAATGAACGCGCAATTCTATATTTTTTACTTATTTTTTCTTTACTTGTTGAATTGATGATTCATTTTCTGAGATATTTCATGGAATCCAGGTTTACTTTATTTGAACTTTTTTTAATTGGAGTAAAATATTTCACTTAATGATTGAAGATTAAAAATGTTTTTATTGACATTTTCATACTGACACCGCAGATAAATAATATCTAACTTAGTGAAACTAGTTCAAATCTCCACGAGTCAACATATACGAACTTGTAGTGAATATTTAATATATCATTTCCCACCCGATGTCGTCATTCCCATTCCTTTGGGGTTGGTAAATTTAACGACCATAAACGCCCGAGTTGTCCGCTTTTGAAATACGTTTTTAATGGCTATATCGGATGTGAATACGATCAAACGTTCATATTGGTCATTTTTACAACCACAACAGCTTTTATCGAACTTTTAACGGTAGATGCAACATTTGTTCCGTTCCAACTTCGTTTATTATTAACATTCTGACATTTATTATTCGTTTGATTGTTTTTTATGTTCCAAGTTTCTTTTTCATCTAGATACTTTCTTCGTAATGCATTAGATTTTATTGAGCATATTTAATTATGCTTTACGCGCATACAACAATTAAATTACAAATGCATTTAATTTATTTTATGGTTAATAAATTATACCCCGCAATAAAACTTCGGCGGCTATTTTTCATCACAAATAGGTCTGAGAGTTGCAATGTTACTGAATTATACATTTTTTATATGATAACTTCACACATTTATGTTAATGCATTTTTATAAATCTTTCGTTTTGTCAACAGTGTCATCAGGCTGTAAACAATTACGATTTTATTTAAAATTGTATTTGAATGTTCCAAATATTTAAAAAAATATATCTTAAGTAATTTAATGTACAAGTGGTGCTAAAATCCATGCCTTTTTCATATCGAGATAATTAATCTCATGTCTACCCCGGGGAGTGTTGTGTTCACCCCAGTATTGTGAATGAGATTAAAGCTGAGCTAATTATAATATAAACTCCGACAGTTATTATCTATTCATTCCCTGTAAGTATTCGAGGGGGTATACTCTCCAAATAACCCTTGGCATCTTTTCTTGCTACGAGTCTGCCCCACTCCATTCGCAACAACATTCACGACCCGAAAGCTTTGCTAATGGAAATGCTCAATCGAAAGTTAATGTCCTTTGGGAAATTCAACTTTGCCGATACTGTCAAAAGAATTTTTATTTACGTTTTTTCTTCTCAACTTATATTTTTCCCTCGCAGGTTTTATATTTTTATAAGAGTAAAATTGGGAGAATTGTCATATCCCCACCATGCCTACTTCCGTGTTTTTCTCCCTTTTCTGTGTCGATATTGTATTCTTTTATCTGAACTCTCCTTATTTATTAATGTCTGAAGATATTATTATTTTCGAATTCAAACATTTTTACATATATTTCTTTCTGTATATTTCACAAATTGGATTCGAGAAATGAGAGATATTATTCAGTGATATTTTTATTTATGTTTTATAGTATAGAAATATTTTGATACATAGGTATTATTATCCGCTATACAGAATTGAGATCATTTGATCTTTTTTCTCTCTCCGTCCTTGTTTCTTTTTAAATGTAATGTTTTTATTTACTCACAAACACTCGCTTATTGAGTAAATTTTTGTATTTTATTTTCTTTTATATTAACAGTCTCCTTTGTGCCTTAGGTTTATATGCAAAGTGGTAAGAGGAACTCTTTAATTAATTTCGTTACGGGTTCGCTTCGACACCGCGTACTTTTAAATACGTGACACGAAATAATGTTCATCATTTTCTACTTTTTGGTGTTGTTTTCTCAACATTTTACATTGAATGGTTCTTACACCAACAAATTGTTTCATAATATTTCTTAATATAAAGTGAATGCATTTGTCACTATCGGCTTTGATTGATTCTAATCTGGTAAAATGTCCACACATCCGAGGATATGAGTGGTTAATGGGCGTCATGTTGAAATCATTGCTTTGATATCCTCTTGTTTTGTATTTATTATTTTAGTTCACAGACTCCGTAATAAATTCAATTTCCATATAATTTATTGGCATATCTCTATTTCAACATCGTTCCTGTGTTATCCTTGTAGTTGGTATTATATTGAGTATGCAAATATCTCATTCACCCGGTTGAACATATTTTCATCGAATTTGAATGCGAATCAGTATCCATTGCCGGCGTTCTCTTTTATTATTCACAACAGTAATGTAAAAGTTTTAATAACTCTCTGTTTTGGCCGCCGAGGGGGCTGAATTCGACCCACGTCCTCCCTACTGATTTACATTCCTACCAAATTGTCTCTTCTCTTCTTTCCCTAGTCCCGCTGCTCTACCATCCACTCTGCTGGGGGCTATGTTATTATCTATGCATATGTATAACGTGGACATATCGCATTATTATTTTCATCCGCTTTTTGTCCACTGTTATGTTTTATTATTTAATCGTTAACTCGCTCGAGTGAGGTTATGTTGTTAGCTTTATTACTTTGTGTGCATTATTTTTAGCAGTTTGTGGAACTGCTGTATTATATCGTCATCATATATTACATTTTATCATTTCTCGGTTCTTTTGTTCGTTTGATATTTTTGGTATTGTTTCACTTATATTGTACCTATTATTTACAGTAATCTGTTTTTCTATAGTTATATATGTGTGTGTGTTTTTTTTTAATGAGCGACGAGGTATATGTGGGTCGATGGTTTTTGCGATCAAAAACCATCAATTCATGTATATTGCCTGAAAATATCTTCGAAATTAAAATAAGTTTACATTATGCGAGTAAGCAGGGATCTCGTAGTGTTTTATTCATAGTGAAATGCCATGTGTTTACTTTAATAATTATCTTTATTTCTTGCCATACATTCCGATTCATCGAAACGTATTAATAATAACAATTAAAGCAATTAAGTACCTCGACATACCCGACCATGTCAGTTGTTAATATGGCAGGTTCTGTATGTAATTGGCCACCCAGAAGAATACTCCCATTCTCATGTTGTGTTGGGTACGGACATGATAATGGTATCTTGTGCAATACTTTATACAACCATAATAACATTTCCAGTGAAATTTAAATATATTTCAGGTACCTACCTACTTGTGTTAAATGTTCAACTTGTGTGTTGTAGTACGATTTTTCATTCGCATTGTATGTTCTTTTAGTTTCCTTTTTATGAATGCTCTCTCAACTTGTTTTCAGTTTCTACCTGTTTGATAGTACAGAAATAATAATAAAAGTAATTAATTTCACTTCTCCGATGTTGGCGCGATATGTGAAAAGAGAATATTATTTCTCTTCTCTAGTGCTCCCTGAAGATATGTATTGGTACAGGCTTTACACATTGAACATTTCTCTTTAAAAATAATTTAATCCATGCTTAGTCGGAGATTACATTTTTCATTACTCAAGTAGTTTATTTTATGAAACAAATAGTAAGAGTTGATTAACATAATTAATTTTACAGCATCGCCTCGTAGTATCCCGATTTTCATTATCACAAATATTATGACAAATAATGGGTTGGAGTGATTGTTCAGTGTATTATTTTAATGGGACTGATTGATCCCGATGTAAATAGGTGGTTATTGTATTATGATATTATTTTTCTCTTACCGATTTGTTCTTTTATTTATTAGGTGGTTAGGTTATTGCAGCAGTAGACTGCAACTGGTGTATTATTATTATTTCATTATTGCGTATGATGTGTTTAAGTGCATGTTTAACGAATCCTGCAGGCGCATGAATTGTTTCGTTGTTAATAATAATTACAAGCAGCAGTTTGTATTTTATGGCAAGTTGGTTGTAGCAATTACTCGACTCATTCCAAAGGCATTATTATTCCACATAGATATCTTGATAGTAGCTGCCGTTGCGCTGCACTCCACGATTATTTACACAGTGTTTTGGGGAGGGAGTAAATATGGCAGTAGCCAACAGAAGTTGGTCACGACTCGGCTTACCGAGCGTTTATCAAATGGTTCTTCAGATCCACTTCTGTTATTAGTATATTATGTATATAACAATATATATCTACCATTACTAGGTATGTATTATTATAGGTAGTCTGGTAGTGTCTGATCCTTGTATAGGTATACAACGTGGCATGCTCTCTCTCCATGAAACGAATCTTGTGTATTGTGTTGTTGTGTTGAACTCTCCGTGACTGTATTCAACCCGAGTAAGCACTAATATTATAACAGTGAATCTTCTTTACGACTCTCTAGCGGAGATTTTTGTCGAGTGTTTGTGTACACAAGGGCGTGTAGAGGCTATGAAAGCATCCTTATTTTTATAGTAATAAACTTGGTCCACCACGGTGAATCATCTCACTCTAGAACAACTTGCTTTTATAAACATATCGCATAATACATTTTTACGTATTAAATTTCTGTTTTGTTTTTAACCCTTGTTGCTTTTGGTTTTTTGTTTCCGTTAACGTTATTGAATGTATTTATTTCTTAACGTTTACACCTTTTCTGAACGATTTATTCACATACGCTTTCGGATAAGCTTTATGCCGTAATACTAGATAAATTATTTTTTTGTGGGGACATTTCACACAGATCGAGCAAGTCCCAAACCGTTATTATAGCTCAACTATGAATTAAAGTACCTTAACACACCATAAGTTTCCACGCCTTTATTGGTTTTATTATATTAATTGAACAAAAATCAAGTTTTACAGAAATCGAGATTTGTCTAGATGTTTATTAATGCTGCTGTATTGAATGAGATTGGTTATCTTATTATAAATTTATTAATTCAATTGATTTTAGTTTCTAAGACACTGATACTGACGTGAGTAGCAACTGAAGCTTCTGTTTTAGTAATACTTGCATCGCTCTTAAAGATATAAGTACATATTATATACATTACAGTTTGATCACGATCTCGTACTACTACAATGTCTGAATGATTATGTTTTTATTCCATGTTTCGTACATTTATCAGCGTTGGCTCTCCACCATCGTGGGAGAACTTGAAATATTTCAAACGCCGAGAATATTTTAATTTCATTTATTTAGTAATTTCATCGTCATTAAAAATTTGTTTACCACCTTTTCTCTTTTTACCGTGACATTGGTTGTCGAGTATTCTGCCGTTGGCATTTATTTAATTATTGAACAACTCGTTTTTGTCGTCAATTCCAGCGGTCCGGAACTTTGTTGACATAAATCTTTCGCGAATGTTGACTTTTTACTTTGCTCTTCTCTGTATTCGATCGTGCTTAAAAATGAAATTAATACTTGGAAAAGGTATTGGATGTAATTATTCGTAATTGCTACGTAATTATCTGATTTACAAAGACGTTGCACCAATGTGGTGAAAATTATGTTTGGTAGAGTTATTTACCATTTTTTTTATTGTCATTAATGATTTCCAACGTGTATTTATGTAGTCATGGAACGTCATTTCGAGGCGAAATTTATTAATTACCTCCACCAATTTGGACATTAATGAAACAAGATAACCAGGTTTTTGAAATTAGGAAAAAAATATAAAACATTGAAAGCAATTAACAGTATTTTATTTAAGAAGATAGTTGCTCGTTCGTTGCGAATTGAGGTTCACTTTATTTATACTGCAGTATTAAGTGACACTTTTATTTCATTAGAAACCTTGCCAAGGTTAATAACATGATGATATATGCGCGTGTCTGAAAGGGAGAAGTTCTTTACCCGTATTTTTTCTGTCCATTCGTTTTTATATTCGAATAATTCCATTCACAGCGCAATTAAATATTTTATCGATGTGCTCGTATTTCACGATCGGAAAATAGCTTTATAATTATTTTAGTGCAATAACTAAAAGTGTGTTTGTGTATATTGGAATTTATTGCAATAAAATATGAAAGCATTCTCTCGGTAATGAAATAATAAACTTAACGAATAAGTATGTATTATCATGTATACAAAATATACACTGTACGGCTGCGTGTTGTGTACATAGATATCATTATCATTCTCCTGTCTGTGGATTGCAAAAGCTGTTTGTTAAAACTAGCTATTTAGTTAATTAATGGTATTATGATAATCACGGCGATTTATTTTACTACTTGGTAAATCCATTTATCTAAACATGAATATAGTATGCAATTCTTCCATTATAAGGTGTAAGCATTAAATTTTGAAGTAATATGTATCTAGATATATAAAGTTTAGTTTTTTTGTTTTTTAAAAAAGATGTATCTGGATTTTTGTTATAAACCCAAATACAACCTTATAAAAGCTTGTGTCGTGAAAGGGGAGTTTGCCGGCACCTGGTATCGAACCACGGACCCCATGTTCACGAGGCCGAGACTCTACCTGCAGGCTACCGACGAACTCAAGTGTAAATGTATTTATCATATTTGGTTGTCTTTTATTCTATCTTACGCTAGAGTTGTAAACACTATGAGACTACATTGCGTTTTTAGTCACTATTGTATTGTAATGTTAAATGTTAAAGTATGGAATACATTTAGAATATTTATTTTTATTTTGTGGTAAGAGAAATATAAAGAAATGATTATTATTTTATCGTTGCGAAGTGTGTTTTTCTGCCTCGCCTCGCCGCTGGTAATGAATTTAAAACGGCGACAGTCGTTAAAAGGGAACACCTCTTTGTTATATTTAATTGATGTTTTATCTTCTCTCCGCGAACCTTTTACAATCTTAATGGCTGCCATAAAACATACACACTTCTCTTCATTTTCTTCACAAATAAAAATAATTAACTGTATTATGTTGATAATAAGTGTTAGGGGCGACACAATTTCTCGCTATTGTTGGAAAATTAATTTCAAAATAAGTTTTTCTGCTACATCCAATCTTTTTGCGTTATTTATTTGTCCATCGGATGAATTAGACTAGTAATAGTTTTTTTTATTATTTTTAATGACTTTTAAGAATTATATGCTTAAATTATTAATAATTATTGATCTGTTGTTGAGTTTTGTTAAGAAACTAACTGTATTTGGTTACTATTTGTATTGTAGATATGTGTTTGTTTTTATTATTATTTGGTAAGCGCTATTGTGTGATGTAAGTTGTATGAAATATGTTTAAACCCTCAAAGCACGAGCACTGCTCAATTTTGAGGGTCAAATATGTAATAAATGTGTTTTTTTAGTAATAAGGTGTGTATATAATATCATTAAGTTGTAAATTTTACTTAAATAATAAAAAAATATTTGAATTTGAATATTCAATAAATGCGTAGATAACTTAATCGATGGTCTGTATATTTGTTAAATGTAATGTGCTACAGTTAGGGGATTCGATCCCGACCCTTTTTTCTAATCCCGGGATTTCGGGATCATCTACAGTTGATCCCGGGATCCCGGGACTAGTCCCGGGATTGTATTGGTAATGTAAAGTGGTAACAAAAAGTCAGTAGGCCATGTCAAAATCACTTTTTTTATTTATCTGGCAATGAATTTAAGTTGTAAATCTGCAAAAAGTCGGTTAAACATAATTACACTTCAAACTTCTTCTAAAATAAACAAACAAGGCACATATGATTTATAAAACTAACAATTTAACTTTTTTTTTTTTTTCAAATTGAACTCTTGTATTTGTATTTATTTCATAGTTTTAACCCAGAACAGTTTTAGTTTAGTGGGGCAATATATTCTATAATGTTGTTATTTATGTTTGTTTGTATGTACTAATTTGGAATATTTAAAAAAAAACAATTTAGACTTATTTAGTTTAACCCATAACAAAAAAATACATACTACAGGGATCAATGTTTAAACTCGTATTTTTAAATGAAATTGACCAGAGACTTTATGAATTATTTATACTCATATAAATTAGGTCGATGAGTGATTTTTTGATGCTATTTTTTAAAATATCAAATCGCTCAAGCATTGTTAAAAGACTATTCCAACGCGATTTGCAGTTAAACAATAAATTAAGGGCCCCGTTTAGCAAAAACGGTATAATATTCTATTTTCAACAAATTTGATATAAAACTGCCAAAACTTGTTGACCCTTGCAAACATATTTATTTGATAAAATAAAAAATCAAATATTTATTACCAATATTAGTTTTTTACTAAAAAATAAATAAATCGCAGACTGACGAGATTTATTTAGGTACTCTTTGTTATATCAAAACACAAATTATTTGTAAAATATATATATTTTTTATTCGTCCTATCAAGCATATAAATACCATAGATTTAAGCAAACATTTTTTAGTAAACAAAAAATTGAGTTCATGTGGTGATTTTTGGTTTCAAAATATGAGAAATTTTATCAAAAAAAATATTTTTTAAGTCGGTCAATATCCATGAAAAAAAACAAAAAAAAAGTTTTTTTTTTTCTATAATTGTAATAACTATCAAAATATTCTCAATATTAAAAAAATACATGGTAATTTGTAGGATTCTCGTGCATTTATGTACCAAACACACCCCCGAATTCGATTTCTAGAAATATGCTTTTTTATAAATGAATACTATGAAGCTAAAATCGAGTTTTTTTTAAAAAGTTAAAGTTTGATATTGGTAATGAATGTTTGTTTTCATATTTTATCAAATCAATATGTTCGTAGGGTCAACAAGTTTTTGAGAGTTTGTGTACCAAACTTGTTTAAAATTGAATCTTTTATCGTTTTTGCTAAAGGGGGCTCTTAAGCTCTCTTCCATGTTCCTTTTCAATATAGTTTTGAATCAAAGTATCATTCTTCAAAGATGCTCTTTTGAAAATAAGAACCACTACCAGCTGTCTTTACGACTTCATTAATATTCCGGTCATTGGTCAAACTCACCATTACCGATTTTAATGACTAATCCTGAGTCCAGTTCTTCATTATCACCATCCAAATCATCAATAAAAGGTGATAGCCGTTTATGTATTAAATAAATAAAATATCATCACTGATAGGTTCATTTGCAGGTATTTTTCTATACAATAAATCACAAACAGCTAATGGCCGGTTTCAATAACCTATCTATCCGTGACTGTCGATTGAAATCTATGATTTAAAATATAGAACACAATAGATTTCAATCGACAGTAGTGGATAGATAGATTATTGAAACCGGCCATAAGTGAATACCGTGTGCAAAACAAACTAGGTGCTTTGCATTAACAAGTTTTCCAACTGTAATTTGGACCATCAGTAACTATTGCCACAATATCGTATCTAGTGAGATATCGAACTCAGAATAGCGCTCTTTTAAGATACTTACACAAGCTTCGGCTGTCAGTGATTCATTGATGCGAATGAGTCCCAAATTCTTGACTTATTGTATAATTGTATTAATCCCGAAAATCCCGGGATTTCTTAAATTTAATCCCGAAAATTTCGGGACTAAAATACGACCGGGATCCCGGGATTCGGGATCCCGGGATCGAATCCCCTAGCTACAGTGTCAACTGATGGTGATTGAGTCGTATTTAAAAAATAAAAGTAATATTATCATTCGTGCGATCAATTAAGTCACTGTGGCAGTACTAAATAAAAATGTTTGATTTCAGTAAATAAAGTAAAAAATAAATCAGTCATAGCGTGAGCTTTCAGCCCATAATAAATTTATTTTCATCTTCTCAGCCACTTTGATTTTATCAGTAAACTTCTGTCAGGATAAACGCATAGAATAATTAACAGATAAGTGTTTTTGTGTTTTCAATTTAAAGTGTTTGTTTTGTTTTCGTGTAATTATTTCTAATAAATCCAGATATTTAATGAAAATACACATCATCATACACAATATTATTATACCATCAACTGCGACAAGGCAACATTATTTGTAGCGTTTTTAACATTTTTATCAAGATCAATATTATGGATGTTTTATATTACTCCATATTACTTACACGTACACCGGCTGTATCGTTTATTATTAATAATATTTTCACATTCTCATAAGTATATCGTTACGGTGCTAAGGGCAGACCTGTGTATATACATCCATAATATTTCCCCAGCTATAAATGTATTATTGTTCCTAGTTGGGCTGTTCGTACTCGTAGTCCATAATAATATCATAATGATGGCCTTGATGCGGCTCCTGTTATGTATTATAATTTTATATAACGTGCGTGTTTTAATAAAAAAAAAACTAATTTAATTATAAAAGTATTTTAATACAGTATTTATATTATTCGTTGTAATTTATAGATATTGTTGTGGGTGGTTGGGTCTCACTATCTAATTCAAATTCAAATTCAAATATATTTATTAATTGATAATTACACAATTTACAACAACAATCATTTACTTATAATTATACAGTAAGCAAAACAATTCATTCCCTCAAATATGAGCAGAGCTCGATAACAACTTTTTATTATTAGCAACCACAATTCTGACCATTATTCACCAAATGGTCCTATCGTACCGGATATAAGTGGACTTGTTGGTTGTTAAGTGTTTTATATAAGTTTTGAGACATAGTTTTATTGAGTGCCACCGACGATGGAAGAAAAGAAAATGTTAAATGTAAGGCGTTACATTAAAGGACGCCTAACATATTATGAAAAACATTTAAAAGAAACAACAAATATATCGGAGTATCATTTGATCATGGAAAGACTGCAAGAGTTATTTACAAAGTTACAAGATGTAAATATTGAATTGGAAGCTGATGAATCACATGTTCCGGAAGGAATTCAACTAGAAATTAAATGCAATTATTTAATAAAAATGATAAAAGATAAAGTGAATGTTTCTAAAACCTCTGAAGCCAATGTTCATGGTAATATACAAAACTGCATGCTTCCCAAAATTAAGCTGCCAAATTTCGAAGGAAGTTATAGTACTTGGCAGTCTTTCAAGGACCTTTATATCTCTATGATTCATAATAATACTAAATTAAATGATGTAGAAAAATTATACTACTTGAAGTCTTGTTTGACTGGAGAGGCCGCAGCCACCATTTCATCCTTGGAGATTGCTGATACGAACTATGAAGCAGCATGGAATGCATTGCTGAAGCGTTACGACAACAAAACTTTGATTGCACATTTTTATTTACAAAAAATAATGAATTTGGAAAAAGTAAACAAAAATTATTCATTAAGAAATTTGTTATGTGATTTTCAGCAGAATTATAGTGCATTATTGTCATTGAATGTCGGCAACATGGCTGACTTGTTACTTATACACACACTGTCGGCAAGACTTGACTTTCTTTCTTTCAGGGATTTTGAATTTCAGAGAACGAGTACGGCGTTTCCTTCTTTAGGCGAGTTTGTTGATTTTGTGACTCAGAGATGTCAAGCGCTGGAAGTAATTTCAAGTGATGAATCAAGGTCTAAGTTCACAAATAAAATAATATCAAATGTTACGACGAGCGCTACTAAGTCCGAAAGGGATAATCTTAAAGGTAGGAGATGTTTATTTTGTTATAAAAACAATCATTGCATATTGAATTGTTTCAAATTCAAAAAATGTCAACCTGATGAAAGGCGTTTGTCGGTGGAAAAGTTAAAATTGTGTCTCTTGTGTTTATCTTTAAATCATAAGGTGTCCGATTGTAGACGGACGGATTTATTGTGTAATAATTGTCAACAGAGACACAATTCTCTGTTACATTTAAATACTGTGAAAGAATCGGTAAATCACTGTGATGATAATGATGTTACGAAGGTTTCCGTAAGTCCGGGACCTTCAGTTTCATTATCAGTCAAAAATGTTAATAACACTTTATGTCATAATGTATCATTACTACCTACTGTTGCTTGTTATGTTGTTGACGATGCGGGAAATAAGCATCAATGCAAATTATTGATGGATGTTGGAAGTCAAAGAAATTTCGTTTCAGCCGAGTTTGTGAAGAAATTATTTGGTGTTAATTTCAGGTCAGTGCAGTTCTCAGTTGAAGGGGTTGGAGGTCATTCAACCTCCGTTTCTCAATCGGTAAAGTTAACGATTGTGTCTAGATTTTCTGATTTTAAGTTGAATTCAGAGTTTGGTGTGCTGGACACATTAACCGATAGTCTTCCAACAAGCGATTTCTCAAAGAAGGAAGTAAGATGGCCTTCTCATGTAAAATTGGCGGATCCCAGTTTTAATGTATCAAGTAAGATAGATATCATTTTGGGTGCCAATGATTTTTTCATTTGCCTTAAGTCAGGTAAAATAGATATGGGACCTGGATTCCCAGGTTTAATAAATACCAAGTTTGGTTGGGTGATGTGCGGAGATCTATCTTTATCAGATCGGCTTTCGTGTTCTTTAAAAAAGTCTGTTTGTAATTTAGCTGTTTTGGACTCCGACATTACACGTTTTTGGGATTTGGAAAATATTCCTGATAAAAAAATCTTATCATTACAGGATAAGGAATGTGAGCAGTCATATTTAAAGTCTGTAACACGTGATGAGTTTGGCAGATATCAAGTAGATCTTCCAGTTAAAAAGGAATTACTGTCAAGGTTAGGTGATTCCTACAATATGGCATATCGTCGTTTTGTGTTTTTAGAGAAAAAATTGGCAAAGAATTTAGGGTTTTATGAAAAATATCGTTCATTTATTTATGAATTTGTTGAACTAGGTCATGCGCATTGGGTAGATAAATTCCCTCATCAGAGTAATTTTGTTGAATATTACATGCCTCATCATGCAGTGGTGAAGGAACATTCAACAACCACTAAGTTAAGGGTTGTTTTTGACGCTTCTGCAGTCTCATCATCAGGTTTAAGTCTCAATGATGTACTTATGGTTGGCCCATCTGTGCAGCCAGATTTGTTCACAATTTTATTGAGATTTCGCATGAATGTGTATGCTTTTGTATGCGATATTACTAAAATGTATCGTCAAGTCGGTATCAAAGATAAATTTCAGTCACTACAACGTATTTTATGGAGAGATGATCCTCAGCAAAAAGGTTCTAAAGTGTTAAGCGAAAATGCGTATGTTGATGAAATTTTGGTTAGTTGTAGCGATGAGACTGTTTTGATCGATATTGTTAATCAAGTACAAACCCTGTTAAGTCTTGGCAAATTTGATTTACACAAATGGTATTCTAATAATCCTGTTGTATTGAATACTATCCCCTGTGAAAAGTGGGAAAGATGTACATTTTCCTTTAAAACTGTAGAAAATTCTTCTGTCAAGACTTTAGGTCTGAAATGGGAGCCCATAACATACTATAACTTGTACTATAACTTCCTTCGAAATTTGGCAGCTTAATTTTGGGCAGCATGCAGTTTTGTATATTACCATGAACATTGGCTTCAGAGGTTTTAGAAACATTCACTTTTATCATTTTTATTAAATAATTGCATTTAATTTCTAGTTGAATTCCTTCCGGAACATGTGATTCATCAGCTTCCAATTCAATATTTACATCTTGTAACTTTTAATTGTTTTATTACCTTTATAAATTTGATATGGAGAGTGAAATTACTGCTATACCATCACGGCATATTACAAGTTTGGTAAATTAAACATGCAGATTGTCCTCTACTTGCCAATAAAAATAATATATTTAGACATTCAGGATGGGTGGCATGCATCATTGGTGAATTGTAGATGTTTTATCTCAAAATATATTAAGGAAGCCGAAAGTGTAACTAATGATATGAGATCTTTATGGAAATTTAAAAACTCTCTAAGCAAGTGTGATAGCAGTTACCCTGCACAAATGGTTTTGGAACGAGAGAGTGTTAGTGGAAAGGAAAAAATTGTAAATAAATTCGCGGAGTTTTTTGGTAATGTATTCGAAAATAATACCAATAGTACTAATGAATGCTTTATTACTAGCAACAGATCAGTGAATCTGTCTAAGTGTCCTATTGATTCCGATAGAGTTAATTTCATGTTGCTTCACCTCGATCCAAGGAAATCCTCAGGTCCCGACTACATACCTCCTATATTTCTAAAAAAATGTATAAATGCTCTTGTTATCCCTCTCACTATAATTTTTAACAAATCTCTTGAGAAGGGGCACTTCCCCTCTTCTTGGAAAATGGGTAACAGCACGCCGATATTCAAAAAGGGATGCAAGGCTGACATATCTAACTATAGACCGATCTGTATACAATCTGCTATCCCGAAGATGTTCGAATCTCTCGTGTTGGAGCGCATCTTGCCTATCATACGCCCGGTTATTGAACATCAGCAGCACGGATTCCTGCCGGATAGATCTACTCTTACGAATTTGACAATTTATGAAAATTATATTGTAGAGGGTCTTGCTGAAGGTTGCCAGGTGGACAGTGTCTACACGGACTTCAGCAAGGCCTTCGATAAAGTATCACACAAAATCCTCCTAATTAAATTATCAACGCTAGGTATAAGTAACCCCTTACTGAAATGGTTCGAAAGTTATTTGACGGACCGGACATTGCGCGTTAGAATGGATAAAGTCTTTTCTAATAGTTTTAAGGCTACCAGCGGAATTCCACAGGGTAGCCACCTAGCTCCACTGCTTTTCCTTGTTTTCATTAATGATCTTGTCTATGAATTGACGGATGTGGGCTATCTGCTTTTTGCTGATGACTTGAAGATCTTTAAAAGAGTAGAAAGTTTTCAGGATTGTATCGTTTTGCAGAATAACCTAAATAAGTTAAACGACTGGTGTAAAAAAAATCAACTCTTGCTTAATGCCAAAAAATGTCAATTTATACGATTTGCTAGAATTAAAAACAAAATAGAATATAATTACCATCTAGACAACACCAAATTGGAATTGGTAAAAGAAATACGTGACCTTGGTGTCATTTTTGATGAGAAATTATCATTCTCATCTCACATTTCTGAAGTCACCAATAGAGCTCTAAAAACCTTGGGGTTCGTCCTGCGCACGGTTACTGACTTCGAAAATATCTTTGCAATTTTACGTTTGTATCAATCACTTGTTAGAAGTCATCTTGAATATAATTCTCAAATTTGGTCACCAAGTTATAATGTCCACATTAATAATATTGAGCGCGTTCAGCATAGATTCTTAAGATACATTAACTTTAAATTACGTATACCACTAGAAGAATTAAGTTATGAATATTTACAAAAGGAATTGGAATTGGAAAGTTTGGAAGATAGAAGAATCGTAAATGATCTCATATTTTTATTTAAAATTGTTAATAATTGTTTTGACAACCCTGAATTAGTGCAGCTCATCAATTATCGTGTACCTAGTAGATATACGAGGAGCCGTGAATTGTTTTATTGCGACAACTTCACGACAAACTACGTCACGCATACAGTTATTCCTCGGTTACACGGCTTAGGAAACCGGTACTTATCAGACATAGACTTGTTCAATATAAACCTAAATAGTTTCAGGAATCTGGTAAAAGATATTTTTCGCCCCCCAAATTGTTGACTCATATTTTGAATTTTAGTGAAATTGAATTTATTTAATTCATGATAATTTTCCTTAATTTTATATGATTATAGATTGGTATGTTTCACGGTATTGATGTTATAAAGATTTTAATTATTCACTTCATCTCCTGTATTTGTAATTATAATTTTGTTTTATGTCATGATTGAAGTTATTTAATTGCACGATTTAAATTTTTAATTATATTTTTAATTTTTTGATTGTGTATGTATTCTTTTTTGCTGCGATTAACTTACTTACTGATGTGATTTACAATATTTATAGATGAAATCTCAATCTTACAACTTGTTCACAATATCAGTTTGTCAACCTTACATTGAATATTTTAATCTCTAGTTTTATTTTAGTCTCATAATTATTTTTTATCATGAGTCTTTGTGTGTATTTGTGTTTTTTTACCATTGACCAATCCAAGTTGTACCATACTCGCTGCCTCATAAGCGGGCGCTTACTGTACATTATACAGTTGTAGTATAATTATAATTGTTACCCGTCTGATGCTAGCGAGACGTCATGTCGTACATTTCGTTGTTATTTTGATTAGTTTTTTATAAACAAAATGGGAAGAAATGCATATAAATATACAATTAATTGTTTGTAAAATTTGTTATTTAAACTGCATTAATGTTCTCTGTGTTTTGTATGAGATTTATGAAGGATTGTATGTAACTGATGATGTGAGATGGATAAGTTGGTGAATTATTGTATTGTTTTTATTAATTGTTGATGCTTTTTAATTGGAAATTGGTGATTTTCTTATTGTATAATGTATTTTTTTTTATGTTAAAGGCGATAGCCGTTTATGTATTAAATAAATAAATAAATAAATAAAATACGTATAGTTTTACACCTGCCTTTACACAACACTCGAAAACTTACAGAAATAAGTGGGAAACCTATTCTTTACCGAGTACTACGCGGAGAAATTGATATCCTATAATTTATTATTATTTCGTATAAAATAAATCAAACATATCATTGATAAGCACTTTATTTTTTGAAAATTTCCGCTATAAGTTCTTACAATCTTTTTCCATAATAATAATTTTCTTTAATTTCAGAAACAAGTAGTTGTGATAAAATTAATAAGATAAAGTATATAAATCATACAGTTACCAAACCAGAGAAGTTTGTAAACAATAAATTGTGTAGAAATAAACAAGGACTTACCAAATAACATAAGTTTAGTTTGACACAGTATATTAGCAGTGAATTAAAGAAATGCAATTTTTATACCGTAAGAATAAATCGAAATCAATTAAAGCTTATTTATTTTATTCTTCTTGCACGTCATCATTCACATAACAAAATCATCAGTTTACATAAGAAAAAAATGTGATGATATGCAGTGGCGAGATTATCGCTATACAGTATAATGATTACTTCCATCTAACCACGTCTAGGTAAGTGATTAAATAAAATAATAAAGGAACAGGGACTGAAAATGGGAGCAGAAAGGAAAAACATCAAATGATTAAATCCCATGAGACCCCGAAGTCGTCAGGGTTCTTTTTATAATTTATTTAAATTGTATTGTGGATGTGTCAAATATGTCAATACCGTTAAAAATAATTGAAATTATTTATTAAATCCATAGTTTTTTAGAGTGCAATAAATGCATTGAGAGTCGTAAAACTTATTGAAATTGCTATGTTTGTAGTAGGTACGTGTAAATAATATAAAAATATTTGAGTAGGTAAGTACCACTCAATACGCCCATCCCAAGTGCTATGCAGTTTGCAACACTCATTACTCGCTCCCGCCCGAAGCGCACCTCGTGTTGCCCGATAAGAGGATGAGCTTTTGTGAAAAGTTTTCTGCATCCAATACAAGTGCGATGCTCCTTTCGAGTAGGAGCCATCTTTTTCATATCTACACATTTGATACGAATGCGCTTGCGCCCCCCTATACTTGGTTTCCCCCGCGAGTGGTGGGGGCCTCCCCACTTCCTCTCGCGTCATTCCGCAATTCGAGTCGGTATCTAGAGGTGGGTTGTTGTGTCGCTCACCGTCTCGTGTGACTTTCATTGTGTTACTAATGTTTACATGGTTTCTTGTATTGAAAGTTAGTTTAAGGTTTCAGTGCCATTTGGATTATCGTAAAGTTTATTTCGCAAATATTTTTTTAGCATCTTAGCACCCTTAAAATAAAAAAAAAATCGCGTGTTGGTTTTACAAAAATCAATATCGCGCTTCTCTCGCGGTGTGCTGTGCCTATTACAGGTTTCTTTATTCTTCCCGCCGTGTCGGGACGCCGGTTGTGGCTGCTACCAGGAGTATACCTCCACCACCCCGTCTGCTCGCTCTCTTTTCCTTGTCTGTTGTTCGTACCAATACTGATATCACTTACCCATCCTGACAGTACATGACGAGCGACTTTGGATTACAGTGATTTTGTTACTCTCAAGTGTCGTGTCTTAACAAAATATCAATCACATTCTTCGTGCAGCTTAGTGAATTATTTCACAACATAACGTCCTAGTGTCAGGCAGTGGAAAATGAGTATGATACCTCACCTGTCTTAATAATAAAGTGTGATGTTTAGTGATAGATAATATCGCTAATTTGTCAGTGTGTAAATTATACCCAATACATATTCTATTCTATTGTATTTTACAAGTGCTAATTGGTGATAACTGCTATTGTAAGCTGTGGTTTTCTCTAGTGTTAATATTCGTTTTTGAATTTTGTTCAATTGACACGTCGTTGTGAATTGATTCTACGGCGAGTTTTGTTGTCACCTAGTGTTTGTGATATATCTTCATTCAAATTATCTTAACCGTAGTTTCGTGATTATCCTATTGTGGTAATTTGATGTGTTGAGGTCGCACGGCGACCGAGCGAATTGGATTTGTGAACGAAAATTGCTATCATAGTGAGGCTGAAAGAATCACCGAAGAACAATGTGGACGGCAGCGAAAAGAAAGAAAGCAAGAAGAAAAGTGGGAAGCAAAAGGATATAGCAGTTGCTGGGGGCGTAGACAAAGAAAAGAAAAGCCCCGAAAAAGAGCAACCCCACAAATCAAAAGATAAACCAGAAGAGGTAAGTTTTATAAATGTTCACAGATCTTTTATCGTCAGGAGGCGTCAACGATATTTGTTTTGACTGGAAATTGAAGTACTCGAAGAATGAAATTTAATTGGCGTTTATTTGTAGAGGATGTAGAAAGTGCTACGAACATGATTGTACATTTCGTTTGTCAAACAATGAAAGCTAACAATAACAGTCGTCGACCGTCCTGTATATCGTGTGTCAAACACACGGCTGCCACGTGCTCCTCGAGTGTATGGCTGAAAACAAGACCAGCAACACTGACCTTTATTGAAATGTCAGTTACTATTCTAATATTCGTTTTTTTGCTCCTTTCATATTTAAGTTTTTTGCTAGACTTCAAAAAAATTGATTTTTTGACTGCATATTGACAGTCCCGTATATCGTGTGTTGTTTACATGACATTTTCATTTACATCTAAGTAAATTGAGTCTGCCTTATTATTTTATAAATACAATAAAGTCATCTGCATTTCAATAACTAGTTTGGTTAATATTCTTGTTGTGAGTCACCAAATTGTACTTTCAGGTCATTATGGATAGAAAGATCAGTTATCAAGTGATGTAGAATCTTTTTGAGGACAAACCTATCGTGTTACATTACCTACTTGTTTCAGTTTTTACACAAAATTGTTAAATAACCATAATGTTATTATCGTGTTGTATTATTTGAATTCCTTATATGGAAGTTACGTCCTCGGGTATCAATTATTTTAGTCAAAGAAGCCTCAGCATCTTGTACGCAAAATATTAAATTCACCCCTTTCACAAAGGACATACAGTCCCCGCTGCTACGAGCCATATAATGTGCCGCTTGCTGACTGCTGGTAGTTTGGGTATTGGATGCAATACTCTGCTCTCCCCTCACAATACTGTGGGCATTCAAACGATCAAATCTCTTCAATCCCATTCATCGTTTTATTATTATTATCATTATCGTCTGTGCTCATTCTCCTTCAATTTATTCCATTTCGGTTTGCAATTTAGTTTATTGTACAATGTCCCTTTTTATCTTTTAGACTTTTTGCGTAAAGTAGAGGGAGAAAAGGTCCGCACTAAAACTTATTCAATATGACATTCTTAATATTATTAGAACAGTTTTAGGTTCTTTCTTACGTGATTTGATACTAGTTTAGTATTGAAGGTTCTGGTTTCGATTGTGTTCATATTTTGTGACAATCATTAGAGTATAACGATTGTCAATTTATTCAAGTACAATTGTACCGTTTGTTTGGTGTAGCGTGTTTTTCAATGACTTTGTTTGAAATATGGTCGTCAACGAGGGGTTGGTGATACGCGTGCGATTAGCTGTGAACCCGATCAAAAGCCACTTTGTAATGCGAGGGTTGTTGATTCGGTTCTGTTGCCACTTCAGGAACATCCTCCCCCATTCAAATCTGAACGTAACTGAAGGATTTCATTTTGAATGGTTTTTGGTCAATTTAACTTGCTAATTCACCTATCACATTTTTAATCTCGATCTTGCAATAAATATTCATGATTATTCCATTTAGCTTACAGATAGGTTTATGTCTGCATCTTATAAAAGATAAAATATTTTTTACGAAGCTTTAAAAATTCAATTTAAATGTTCGGACGGTGATGATTCATTAACATATAATATTAATAACGTTGAGCGATGAATTCTTTGTTATTATATTATTATGATATTAATATGAAACTTCTGTATAAATAATTTGGCCGTCAGCAATGAAAATAAATTGTGTGAATAGCTATAATAATATTATCGTGTCGTTAGCAATGGTGGCGGCACTTTACTCTTATTAAATGAACAGTTTTTATATAAAATGCTTGGTCATAAATATTTATGCCAATACAAATTGACTTTTATTTCCTGGCCAGATTGTTTTTCGCGTTGTCCACTGTGATTTATTTTATTGGGTTATTGAATTCGTATTAATAATATATTATTAATATTATACGGATTGTTTTAATATCTTTCTCTAATCGGATTTAAACAGTCGCTCGTGTTATTATTTATGTTACATTCAATTTGCTCGCTGATTGGAAGTTGTCATGTATTAATGACTGTGTAATTTGCTCTACATTGTGTACATGCCTATTATAAAACTGTTTCAATAAATATGGTTGTTTCCTCCTACTGCCAGCATGTTCTTTGTGTTGTTTTGTATGTAAAAAGCATAATAGATTAACCTATTTTGTGTTTATATTTTTTAATGAGCTCATAGGAAAGTTCACAATATCGAGTGCACGTACACTGTTATTATTAATGATTTCGTTTTATGTTGTAGTACAATGTTTATGTGTGTATTGTTAATTTATTCAAAACTCTATGTGGTTACTCACGAGAGGGCTGCCAACATCAGGGGATGCTACCCTTATATTAATTTCAGTGCGTATGCAGCATTTAATTATATACTTGATCATTTCCTCTCCCCAAATATTTCGAAACATTTTTTATTATTACTTTTCCCCCGCTGCGCGAACGTACGAGCCCGAGGCGGAGAAGGGTTCTTTTTTTAGTTATTATCGCTTCCATAAAAAATGTGTTTATGCGATGATGGCACCTGGCGTGGCATCAATTAAACTTATATGGAGCCCATCCGTTTGTAAAACTGACTCATGATATCATATTATTTTTCTGATTGGCTCACTTCGCCCCGACTGATGGTCAGGTGCACTCGAATAACGTTATTAATCGTGGACAGCATGAATACGGATATTGCGCGATTTTGAATAATTAATAGATTAGTAGTGTACCTCAACTCAATTATTCACCGGGCATGGAATATTTAATTAAAGTGTAATATTTTAATCGCACACTCGGTGGGGGGTTCCACTCCACTGGCTTGTCGGTCATGTAGTACTCCTTCTAGTATATATGTAAATACTTAAATTATGTATGTACTCTTTCATTGTACGTAACTAGTTGTTATTGTTTTTAGCTAATTATATATTAAATGGTTTCACTAGCCGAGCACGGTCCTATTAAATACATCGTGACAAATATAATTACTTAGTATTTTGTATCGTTAATCATTTTCAATATTGTAAAACGTGATTTAACTTGACAACTCCTTAACTGCTCAATGAACTCACTGTAATTATTATTGCCGCTTACTCTGCGTTTTAGTACATAATAAAGTTATTCATACAAATTACATTATTTGTTTTATGACTTATTTTCATATTATCAAACTTATCGTTATTTAATCATCTTCATGATGAAATAATATATTGTAATTGTATAACATTTTCGTAATAAATTGCTTCTTGTTATGCAAGTATTTTAATATATGTTAATTTAGAAAGCTTGGCATTTCTTGGTGATATATCTGCGCTGGTTAACTATATAACATTATAATATAAAGTAATGTCGACTGTATTATTTTTTTTCCTTGTAGTACATACCGTCAAATGTTTAATTATATTAAAGAGTGCACGTCAAAACCTAGGTTTTTTTTTTTTTTTTATTTATTCAATAATAAAACAACAATACAAAAATGTTATATAGTAGACAAATATTATATTACAGTGCAATGGTATTTTTATTTTGTAATTTCCTCAGTCAGTAGTTGAGCCACTGGTATGAGAGGAAACAGTTTTTTAAACATATAGGAAATTTTGGTCAAATTACAGGTGTCTATTGTCAGTGTTGAGTTTTAATGTCCTTGCGTATCCTTTAATTCTTCTTTTGAAAATGTTAAGACTCCTAGCATCCTTCAAACATGCAGGTAGACTGTTGAATAATTTGATGGATGTATGGAGGAATCCCTTACGCCTTCTATTTGTTCTCGGGAGGGTAGGTGGTTCTGTCTCGTGTTGTAGGTGTGTATTTCAGTGTTTGTGGTTAGTTTCAGGTCTGATACTGTAATAATGTCACTAGTACAGCTCAAAATCATATTTTGGTTTGTAATTATTAATAAATAAATTAGAATTGTTATAATAATCAATATAATTATTATTGTTATATTAACAATAATAATCCTATGTTAAATTAACACTTTTTATTTAGTACTTCCACAGTGACTTTGCCTATGCTATCGTATTGATTCGCTCAATAAAGTTATTGTTGAAGTACTAAATAAAAATGTGTGTTATTTGTAATCATCATCATCATCATCATCGCCCTCAACGCTCCTCTCGGGAGCACAGGGCAGAAACCAGCCTCCTCCATTCAGAGCGTCTCTGTGCCAATTGCGTCACCTCTTTCCACGACATTCCTTGCGCTCTGATATCGTTGTCATAGGAACGGTGTATTGTGAAAGAGGGACGCCCGGGCCGACGGAACCCCTGCGGACGGAAAAACAGTGCTCTTTTTGGCCAACTATCATTAGGCATTCTCAAAACATGTCCCAGCCAGGACCATCGTCTCTCCTGTATTACGGAGATTACAGGTCTCTGCTGGGTGCGCCGGCGCACAGCATCATTTGTAACATGTTCATACCATTTGACATCCAAAATCCTTCTAAGACACCTGTTTTCAAAGCTTAGTATCTTCCGCTCCTGAGCCTTGGTTAAGTACCATTTGTAATAGTTTAACTTAAACTTCCACCATATACCGTCGGCCGACTTACTAAAATACCATGTTAATAAGATCGAGGCAACAACATTTTGTACCTTAGTGAAATAGGCAACCAGCTACCTATAATTTATTACAGGTGTTAGATTTCAATTGTGCCGAGTTCATATTCACTTCGTAGCACCCACAGTGATATTCAAGTATATACTACGCGGCAACTTTGCAGAAGTGTATAACAATAACATGTTTTATTTAAAAAAAGAAACTTTATTTGGCTGTTATATCACAACCACCACCTACAAAGTATCGTGTTAGATAAATTAATTTGCAGTTATTAATAACGTGAAGAAAAATAGTTAAGTGGTAGATGGTATTATGTATATATGTATTTAGTTAGGTATTATGTTTTCATTGAAGTGATAAAGTATCGAGCTTTGTTAACTCTGGCTGTAAAGCTCGCTGATCCTTTTTATTTCAACTCTTTGAAAGGCGATATAATTTAATTTTATGCGGCACTGCGTTCGGATCGCGATTTATCCATACGGTGCCGGTGTTTTCATTGCGGTAAGAAACGAAGCTGAATAGCTACTTTAGAGAAAATAAAAAGAATAATGTAAGGAAGTGGCGTTCGCCCGACTTTATAACCCTCTAATTTAGCTTTTAATACCGCTAACGATCCTAATGGGACGGGGAACACTTCTGTTATGCAAATAATAAGAATTCTTTTTTTTTCATTCACTTCACAAAACTAATTGATTTTAATATTATAAAAAGATTTTTTTCTTCATCCACTCGGCAACATGCCACCATTACTTTTCCTCGATGATAAATTGCTCCATTAGGTTCAGGAGATCCGACTCCCGTTCTCCTCTCTCTATTATCATAATATCATTCGGTGAATATTCACTCTCTAATGTACATACCTACATTTTGAATAGATTTTTTTGCGGGATATTTTTCTTTCTGAATAAATTTCATATAACGAGTATTTTAGTATTCATTAGATTTGCTGCTAGACTAATGTAGATAAAAACAAATATTATGTTTGTCATTTTTCACTCTCCCAGTATTTTATCATAAGGTCTTCCTCTCACAGTAATTTACATTTTCTCTCTCTATTCATGTGACACATTTAATTGGCTATGAATGAAGACACGTTTCATTTATCGTAGCTTGTGCCAATGATGGATGATTTTAGAATTAAGACATGCAATTATCCTTCCACAAAATAACATTTTATTGTTTCCTGTCAAATTCTAAACGATTTTCAATTGTTGTCCTTGTTTTGAATTGTGTGTTTTAAGCAGTAAGGTGTTATATTTTTTTAATTTATTTATGTTAACGTCTAGAGAGTTATTTAGTGCTGTGGTGTAAGGCAATGCCGAAGAGTCGTGAGTCGTCTCACTGAAATGTTATATGTATATATTACGAATGTAGTTACTTGTTGTATTCTGCAAGACTACTGCCTAACCCGGAGCTGATGAATTATTAATGCCCCTTGTTTTATTTGTAAAACAATTTAAATGTTATTCTGTTTCCATACTCGAGTTATGTTTTATTTCTCCATTTAATGGGATCGCGTGTCTCGGGGCTGTTTATATTCACAAGTATTCAGCTTTTGAATTTAAATAATATTTTTAGCCAAGTGGTAAGGCCACCCGCCACCATGTTCAGGTATTGAGCATTCATTGTACAATGATCGGTGCAGCTATTATCTATTTAATACTCACAACAACCTACTTGTTATTGTCGTGTTGTATTCGTTATCTTTTTTGCCATCGACGCTAAAATGATTTGATTGTCAGAATACTATTATTAGGTGAGATATTTCGATACGCTTAACATGTCTAACAATCATTCACCGCGTAATTTAGCGATTCATCACAGTCCTAGTCTCACGAACGCCAAACCAATTGTAGTAACTCTGAACATAAAATCTTTGCGTTGAATCTTCGACATGTTTAATTCGTATTTCAATTGACACATCTGTCTTCACAACAGACATGTTTGTAAAAAACCCCTCCTGTATCTTCCTGGTGTTGACTAGTTGACCCTGAGACCGTGTGAACTTCTAAAACCGTTTTCTTTTCTCAATATGTTTGCTTTACACACTTACCTAATATGCAAGTATTTAAATATATTACGTTACGTACTTCCATGACCCTTAACGAATATTCAACTAGATTCCTTTTAAATGTATGAAAAGAAGACTGAAAATAAATGATACGTCGTATAATCTGTTTTATCACCTGCTCTTTTGGCCGGAAAAACAGGTTTATTTTATTTATTTTGTTTTGAACTAACAATTTTATTTTTTAATCTTGTTGACCTGGTATTCTGGTATTCGTCGTTGTTTTTATTTCTTTTCTGAATAGTTTTACACATTTTCATGATACCGTTACATTTATTTTGATATATTTTTATACAATAATAATTGAAAGCAATAAATAAGTTTTATATCTCACACGATTTTATGCTTCAACTTTATGTGTGTTGCTGAGAGAGGCAAAATAATTATGTAAAATGGAATGATGTCTAGTGGTTGTATGGTCTATAATTATCATTGTAATAGAAGGTAGGTGATACTATACTTGTCTGCCTTAAGCGCTATTTGTATTGCACTGATACTCAGTGGGACGCATATATGAAATGTAGCCTTTCAAGCACGTACATACACCGCACTATACACAGGTTTAAGTTGTTCACAGATAAGTATCTCCGTCTCTGGAGTCCTTTACACTTTAATGCCGAACACTCCTAGAGCGTCCCTCCATTTCACACCCGCACGTGCTATCTTACACATTCCACACTCTTACTCCCTTGTGATACACTAAATATTTCAATGCACCATCCGTTTCTTTCGTTTCTTATACCATTTGCGTCTGAACTCATATTACAAAATAAATGAAAATTTTATGAATAATAACTGCTGTTGATCGATATGTACTAACGGCCGGTTGCAATATTATATCCATCCATTACTAGAAATTAAAATCTATTGTATAACATATTTTATACTATAGATTTTAACCGACTGTAATGGATAAATAGATTATTGAATCCAGCCATTAGTAGTTTTGTTTTAATCCAATATTACCATATCGAGTGTTGTGTTGTAGGACGCTGATGCGAATGTATCAATAAAACACATAAAGCATCTCACTAGTTTGTGTGTAGGGTTAATCTGGCACGTTCATTATTAGTTGCGTATTTGTTTGCTTAGTTGTGGGATACATGTGGAGGGTTATTATGTAAGGGATTTAACCATCGGTGCATGCACATTACATTGGGGTTGGTATTTAGAGGGTTTAATTTAACCCCTGGCATAAAGGTGTATTATTGTGTTTATACCCCAGGGATGACGTGAAAGTATAAATGATCAGTTACAATCACAATGGCCTCTGCCCCTCTATTATTAACATTTACTACACTCACATACTGGATGGACATATTATATTTATTATAGCGTATGTAAGCTGTGATTCCATTTTCATTATTATTCTGTTTAACACAATTATAATTCCGTAGTTCCATGTAAATACGATTGCCGACATCTTTTATATGCTCTTTTTAAATTCTATATAATAATACCAACACAATATACTTCACATAGGCTATAGCATGCTGTGCTTGTGCTTTGCTCGAAATGAATGTTAGTCGGGTTGTTAGGTTGTTTTCAAAAGTGTCATACAATATTGTACGAAATTGGCGTAGCTCCAGTACGCTGTCCCAGCAATTAACTTTACCACTATGTGTATGTTTAAATAATATATGTTATGTGATAATTTTGTCTTCAATTTTTTGTCGGGTAAATTCGATTCCACGTACATTAAACACAAACCACTTACTGAATTCTGTTTGTGCAAATTCAGCTAACGTTTTTTCGTCAATGCGACACGGTATGTAATGTATTGTGCTGTTTGCAATGTTTTGTTTAGTGGTATTATGGGTTATCTTTAAAGTTCTCACATTTAATTTTCAAACCAGTATCCAAACACCAGTACAAGATAAAGATCTTCCTGAGAGTAGTTCCCTTTTATAACAACCTCCTTCCGATTGAGCTCCGCCAAGTTATTTATGGCCAGCCGCCTCATTCTGTCGACCCTTATAATATCACACAACGGGTTTTCTTTCACATGTTTTTTGTGTGTATATTATTATCTCTTTTTTATCGTTACATTTTAATGAATACCGTTCATTTTATTTCTAGTGATTTTTTTGTATCTTTTTTTCGTGTCGTAGGTTTTTAGCCCCCAATTTAGCCCCCCTCCTCCCCTCTTTGTATTTCTTTTCACAATGCTTCGTTTTTACACAATTTTTTTATTTCATTTTATTGTCGCTTGAATAGTTTTTAAATTTATTTTCTCTTTATTTTTCTGTTACGTAATCATACATTATTATGTGCTAGTTTTATAATAACTTCCTATATCAGCACGCGCTTTTTATTGCATTTGAAATTCAACATCCTCAATATACGATATATTTGTTTATTATTAATAATATCAATAGAAAATTTACTCAATTTTTTTATAGTTATTTTCGACTATATTCGATCAACAAAAATATCCTTCATATTTACCAGTGTGGTGTATATTGTTTATTTTTTCTAAATAATAATTATTTTAGCTTTCTGTGTTTCCCTCAAAGGGACTTGTACCTGAGTTATTTTTTTCGCAGCACAACGATGAAAAAGGTCGTGCACGGTTATTTAACTTTTTTGTCAGTTTTTTTTTTCATTCTTCACTTCGATAATAATATAGGTAGCAATCAATGAATAGCCATTCAGTTTTTTCTACCTCGATTCATCAGTTTTTAATAGTCCTTATTGATTCGTTTGACAGTGTTGTTTAGTGTTTTTGTTGTTGTATTTTTTTTTCTTCTCGATTATTTTTCCTTGTTTCTACAATAGAGTTACAATAGCGTATAGAATGTAGAGATTCTTTCAATGTATGTTTGTTTCTACAATAACGTTTTAGTGTAGTACATTTTACACTGCTTTGGCACACGATCACCATTAATATTGTGTCAGCGTATCTTTATTTACATTTACAAACATGAGTCACGAATCATGTTATTATTATTATCTTTTTTCATTTTTTATTATTTTCTTTTCTCCTTCTGTCGTTGTATCACGAACATAAATATTAGCATTTTTCGTTCCTTTGCCAAAAATATATTCGAATGAATGTGTTTTACATGACTCGGAATTATTTTTTGTTACATATTTTTTTCTGTAATGATTTTTTATGCAAATGTCTCACGACAAATAAGCATGCGTACAATTTCGCGAGTGATTTAATAGCTATTCTTGTTTCCTGTTTAATAAACTTATTTTATTTTACTCAATGTAAATTTGCACTCATGATCATAATGTTTGCTCTCATATTTATTTTGTGTATAAAGCATTTTGTTCATTTATTTAAACGACACATAAAATATGAATATTTTACGTGTACACTTTGAGTGTTGCAAGAAAATATTTCTTTTTATTTTGCGAAACATTTATGTTTTATTTACGCGAGATACATTACTTCACGCTACGCCTTTATGTGCCGTCTGATGTTTACTTCTTTATTCTTACGAACGTATGTATTACTTATCTGAAAAGAGCTCTACGGTTTAACGCCAACTCAAGAGAGATGAAATGAATGGAGGAAGTCATCACAGGAATGCTTTGAAGTTAATGTGTTCCCCCAATTCTATTTGTTAAGTACCTATTTGCTACGCCTAATTGCAATCCCATTTCGCTTCTTCGTACCACCACTCTATTGCTGAGAAAACTAATGTTCAACGATGTTACATTTTTCAATTTTGTACTATCTTGTTTTGTAGATTGTTATGATACAAACACTCAATCTATTTTTTTATTCTTATTTCCACGAATATAATACTAGTTCTGGTGTGGGAATTAATATTATGTAAGAGAATGTGTACATTGTGTGGCTTTCGTTTGAAAGGTGCTCGTTTTATTTCAATTAAATAATTTATGGATTTTTCGGCAATGTTTACATTGTGGAAGTAATCAGAATAATTGATTTATCGTAATATTCAATTCAACGATGAAATGATTCAGTAGAATGCTTAATATTAGTGTGTTTTATTTATTATTGTATTAATTAAATGATTAATAAGTAGTCATATCAGATTTATTCCAGATTAATAATGATATTGAGCAATCTCGACAGAATACAACATTCGTTCAAATACAAATTCTTTCCGCTATTAACACCCTCTCCGGGTAATGGAGAATCTTGTTGAACCGATGCCAACAACGTCACACGAATTTAAACAAATTTACTGCGTTTGATTGTCGCCGCGTTACCCCGTTGAAAGATTTAACTTCTTAATGATCTTCATTTTATTTTCACGAAAAATATAAAACACAACATCCACATATTCAATAAATTGTTGGCAGCTATTTCAAACATTTATTGGACTTGGAGACTTGTAATATTTCACGGAATACACACGATATTAATTTACACAAAATATTGTGACACGACTCCGTTTTAATTCTGGTTGTCAAATTGAGTCCATTAAAATAATTCACTTGATAATTTATTTGAACAACGATTGTTAAGTTTATCACACTCGTATGATACATTGTCACATTTCGTTAGATACTATTTACTAAGATGTAAATCAAGAGATGAAAAGTTTTTTTAACGCTGTAAGTAGTTACGGTTAGGTTGTCAACGACAACACAAGTACCTAATGGTAAAATATTTTATTATTTTCAATGTGCATTTATTATTCCATCTTAAATTTTGGATTTGTAAAAAATATATAACCTTTTAGTTTTCAAATAATTTCGTTTTACAAAGGCAAAGTTCTTTTCCCTTCTTAACATTATTTGTTACCGATACCTTTATTGGTCTCTCTTTCCTTGACATACGTTTTCTCGAAGCATTTTGTTCCATTATTCTATCAATTTATATTTTCCTTGGGGTCTTCTATTCTCATTCTTTCGTCCTATCCTATCTCTCCATTCACCCTCTGCAGATATCGTACTTCCAACCCTCTTCCCATCTATCTTGAGATTAACTCTTCCCCCCCACCCAAATTACATTGGAGAGGCATTTATTTTTCGATTGTCTTATTGAAATTAAATTATCCGTAGATGTGTATCTCATGACACATGTCCCTTTTTATATTGACATTTGTATTCAAATTTATCGAACCCTGTTTCAAAGTAAACATTGTTATTGTCTTTTCAATCTTCCCCATTATAAAACCTCCGTTGTACAATGTTTAAATTGATACGTCGATGAATCAAAGATGATGTTTATTTATTCCGAAAAAAAATGTATTGTTGATGGTTAAACAGCAAGGCGTTGTTTGTCGCCATCTATTGGAGTGGAAAGATTTGAACCGGATATGAAAACGAACGATAGTTAAATAATAGTACAATTTACCGTCTTGGAATATAGATTTTATAAATGCAGTTCATCTTCATTTAATTTTTTGTTATTATTGTGATATGTATGGAATGCTATGTCAGTCAACAACTGTTTTAAGTTTGTAAAAGTTTGTGTTTACTTAGGTTATATCATTTCGGACATAATAATACCTGCACCCACTACGTACATGGTAAAATTTATGTATTATGTTTGCCTAACAATACACTCCTAGTGGGTTTGTAATGGTAAATAATATATCTTGTATGTACCTTCTTACACAATTTCATATGTAAAGAGATGAAAAAAATGTAGGTATTTACGCTCAGTGTAATTCGGTCGTTTTGAGTCGATAATCTCTTTCCAAAATATTTACTTTTTTTATGAATCGTCTCTTTGGCTTCTATCCCCAAAATATTATTATTATTTTTTATTCGCCTTTCCCCTTGGCTCCACGTTCTCGGAAAGGAAAGGGCTTTGTTTGAAAATATACATTGTTAGCGAATCTCGGCGATTGGGGGTATTTTACCGTAAATATAAGATTAATATCCTATTGTTATGCAAAGCGATCAGCGTGGAATCTGGATTATGCACAAGGATGTTATATTGTTATTTAAGATATCACGATAACACAGGATGAAGATGAATAATACAGCAATAATAAAAATAAAAACTTGGAATCTTAATAAAGCTCCAAATATATTTTACTAGCTTTGAACCCATCTCCACTACGGAGACAAATAAAATTGTTATAAAATAATGTAAACAAGCTTTGAAATTTTATATAATGACCTAAAAATGGTAAAATTTATAGTTATATTATATGGAATGGATGTGTTCAGGAATATTTATATTTTTATAAGAAACATATGACTCACCCCGTTTTACAATTAAAATGTGAACAGTAAATTTTACACGGTGAAAAATTACAATTGAATTATTTTATTCTGAAAGTAATATAGTTATATGAATGGGCAATGCTTAAGAAATCTAAAATGGCAATATTTTTGACAAAAGAGAGAACGTTAGTATTCTTACTAAAATTTAAGACAAGTACGATCTTATTACCTAGAAACATTGCTAAAGAATGAGGTTTTTTTAGTGTGAGCTACTTTTTTTCTTGCCTATAAAATATATCCACAGAAGAAATAAATATAAGCATACAAATATTAGATTATTAGATTCTTCATGTCATTGTTGTATCATCATTGAATAAATTGTGTATTCTATTTTTTGTTCGTCTGCTAGGTAGTGTATATATTTTTTGTACTTACATATGAATCAATATTATCTTTATGTATTATTCAATTCATTGTCCACCTATTATTATTCTTATTTTTTTATATTCGATGCATTATTTATTAATGCCTATATTTCCATAGTACCTTTTACACTTATAGTTTGTCGTGTTAGTATTCTGTGCAAATTTTATTGGAGATCAAATTGAAAATAAGATAGATTGCATTGTCATTTTAATCGTTTTATACTTGTGTTATTATTACACCGCTTTATTAGATGTACGTATACTATTTATTTAACCTCTGTCATTATTTTGTAGCAATTATTATGATTCTAGTTAATTTTTTTTTAATGTTAAGTGATTATGATATTTTTAATGAGTCACGTATTTATTTATTTTACGATAACTTAAAACTATTTTTCTGACCATATAATGTGTTGATTTGAAGTGAAATGTCAATATAATTGTTTATTTTTTTTCTAAAGATATTCAGAATAATATGTAAATTTTAATTTAGCACGACAACCCATCTCACTGGGCTTTTCCCGCACTAAGAGAGGAGTTTCGACTTGTATAACATATTTTCAAACATAATTTAACATGTATAATATTATATACGCATTACGATATTATGAAAACCACACATTACCAACAAAAAAACTTAAGAACGCGAAGAATGCATTAAAGAATGTTGATCTGACACAAGAAATTATCATACAACTCTTGAAAAAAGACAACCCCATATTATTTGATAGTGCCCTAAAAAGAACTTGAACCCGTAACCCATTCTTTTCAGGAGGTGCGCCTTGTATAATTATGCTATCAGGAGATATACTGAAGGCCTCGAATTCTCTCATATAAACCACAATGACAGCTTCACCTGTAGGTATTAGCATTTCGTTGGCGAAAGAATCGTTGACTTGTGAAAAATAAAGCAGTGTTATTTAATATTTTAAATAATTTATTTTTTTCTGTTGATTAATATATTTACTTGTTTTAGACTTCTGGTTGGTTACCTCTGAATTTACTCAACATTATTTCAGATAAATAAATATAAAACTTTATTGGTATCCAGATATGTAGTACCTATACAATAAAATTTCTACAGAGAGTACCAAAAGGCGGACTTATCGCATATGCGATTTCTTCCAGCCAAGCCAAAAAGAAGAAATAAATTGATAGATTCAGAATTAAAATATATTCACATAATTGCGTTAATGTCAAAACTAAACTAAATATTACTTACCAAGCTTGCAAACCTTACGTCGTTTAGAGTTGTGTTGTTTCTCAAATAAATTTCGTTTGCTACGCTTGATCTGAGTGTGTCATTTAATTCTCTCCGGTTTACAGATATGCTTCACACGAAATAACACAATCATTTATTTAGTTCAGTCTTCCACGTTATAATATCTGCGAGAATGTATTATTGTATAGATAGATGAGCAATAGAGACAAGCGAAGTTAGGATGTGAAGTTGTATAAAGTGAGTCTAACTAAATGTTTGTTGTCGTTATGTCATAGCATCATACATCTGGAAGTAGCATTGCAGCATTGATAAGGACAGTCATCGTGTGTACGACATTTACTCTAACGTTTATCTCATTGATTGGAAGCACACGACGCTTGATACACTTAACTATCAATTTAGCAACATTTCTGTACGATTATGATCAACGACGTTATTATATTTCAATTTATTATTATTCACGTTTACCCTCCGTGATGTTTTGAGCTCTTTAAATTTACTATTCCTAATATTTTTCCTGGACATATATTTAAGTTCAAAAACATTCCGTAAATATAATAAACGCAAGGCGGTAAGTTTCCCTTAGTTTTCAACATAATAAATGTCGATTAATTAACATGGAGACGTTGTTACTGATATGTGACTTGTGAAGTCTTGGCGTAATTTCACTTTAATGTTTATTTTCTCTGTACGGTCTTGTGTTTTCTTGCAATTGGCGTTTATATGTAAGTAACCTGCCTACCTAACGACCAGTAGTTGCATTATTAATGGTCTGCAAAGTTCTCTTGACACACGTTGCTATTTTTCTGTGTACTTGACGTCTGTTATGGGCAATAAAACAACATTGTAAAGATGTACTCTCCATACATGGATTTGTTCTCCAATTAATCTCATGAATTATGCAGTTGATTGCAGCCATAACAATACAATCATTTACTTACTTGCTGAATATTGACTACAAACACTGTTTGTTGACTGATGTTTCCCTACTTATGCCTTTTTAATATTTGAAAACCAACGTACCTACGAGATTATTTTTTAGTTACCTGACACAAAGTTGTTACATTTATGATTTCCTTTCAACGAGTTTGTAGTAACACCAACTTTTCCTGTCAGTTTTTAACACGTTACGTACGAAACGTGTCATGTCTTTGAAATGTGTCAGAAGTGTTGTGTTTGTATTAATATTAATATATCTTCTCGTTTACTTGTTGCACAGTCTGTTAATATACTTGATTTTATTATATTTTTGAAGTGTTTATATTTTAATTAGGTTTAGGCCACAACAATGCGATAGTAATAATAGTTAAAATAGTTAGGATTGTTTTAATGGGTTTATTTGTTTCTTCCGTCACATATTATTTTGATCGCACATCTCGAAGCAAATGATAAATATTCCTCAAGTGAAAACAAATACTATAATGTCTTGGTTATGCTGTACAATTAAATAAATCGGTTCTGTCTTTGTGATATCTCAATTGATTGGGCCATGTCCAAAGGAAACATTAAATTGAAGAATTGTCTCAGACAGCTGGGATGCCATTCGTTATTCGCTTGGTGTTTGTTATTTGATGACTCAGCCATTGAATGTTGGCACACGCATGAAGACTTTGCCAACACGCTTTCTTTTTTTCATCTCCTGTGTTCACTTGTAGCACACAGTGATATGCTGTTTTTTCGCTGCGTAAAAATTATCTTATATCTCTAATGTGAGCCATTTCTAAATTGTGCGAAAGGTGCCAATTCTTTTTAAAGTAAAAAAATAACGTATTTGGATTACTCGCTTTTTTAAATTAAAATATGCGCTGTTTTAAAATGTGTTGGGAAAATATCCGAGTTTTTCGCTTTAAATTGAAGCGAGATTGTGATATGCATGTGAATTAAGTGGGCGCATTGAAACCTCGGTATTATTCGCTGGGTCGATAGAGATGCCTCACTAGCCACTCCTAGAAACATGGCGAGAATATCAATTACATCACATACATCTTCTTATACACAATACTCTATATGTACTGCAATGTTAGCGTTGCATATTTTTTTTATTTACAAAGGAATATTTTTACGTCTCTCCATTGCATTCGTGGAAATGAATATTGTTTGATGTACCACATGTTAATGTAGTCAGCCTAGCAAGGTTATAATGTATTTGCGTAGTAACTCGTTTTATTTATTCTCATGTCATACTGTGTTTTATCTTTGTATTGATTATAGTTTTTCATATTACATTTTATTTTCATGGATTACAACGTTTTCGGAGAATGAAGAATACATATTGTACATTGTTCATAATGTTTTAGAATAATATTGTATTTCTTTTTAACATTTTCTGATATTTATATACTAAATATATTTAATACATAATAATAAAGATCAAATTGAATGTAGTTATTATTATTTTATTATACATGTACTATTAAACAGTTACACGTAATGACACGATGTTGCAAATTAATTTATTGTAATTACGAGTATCGTTTATTTCTATTGTTTCTTGCAATGTTATTTTTATGTGTACGTTGGCTTATGTAGTTAATACTTTACTTTACGTGTCCGGTCTTTTTTCAAATCTTCCCACTCCAATAAGCGGCGACATTCATCGCCTTGTCGTTAGCTATGATAAGGTCTTCAGGACTACAGCCGTCCCCCATCAGTGGGCATATTAGTAAGTGTAGTTAATAATGTCATAAAGTCGGTTGATTTATTTTATTATTGTCGCACTCACTCGAGAACAGCACTGAGCATGTAACAGCCTCTTTATTGCGGTACAGTTCTTTCTAATTGATTTAATTGGACAATCAAATCGCTAACATCATATTATGAATGTTTTTTTTATTTTCATTTATGTTATAAATAACATACGTGGGTTCATTTATTTTGTTAATTTTATTATTTCATGTCCGATTTTATCTGCGGTGTTGGTGTTGATTACTTTACATTTTTCATCGTGTAAACGCGTCGATAGAAATATTTGTATCATATGTTTATTTGCGTGTGAAAGTGAGGCGTCGCGTCGCACAGAAGAATTACTCGGAGATCATCCGTCTCGCTACATGTTCCTCGTCTGTTAGTGGTATTTTGAACACGTTTATTAGCCCCGTTTTACGGTAATTACCGGCTCTTAATCTTCTAAATTGACTTGTCTGTCAGTTGACTACTGTTTCATTAAATGTTCTCTGTATAGTTTGCCGTTGTCTCGAGAAAAACTACGAATTCTTAAAGCGACACCTTAATAGTTGACTGCTCATAATTAGGAATTAAATCACGCTACCACTCCGCGCCTCATCATCCTCTGGTGACGACCTTCTGTCCTATTAAATTGTCGTTAGTTAGATAATATCGCCCAACTTGGACTGTTTGCCCCGCAACCTATCATGAAAAGTGCTTACAATCTACGGTATATTTATTGTTATGTTTGCGTGCAGATAATCGCCGCGATACAAATCTCACGGCTGTCGGTCATGTATTATGTTCCAGGCAATGGAAACATAATCCTATTTGTTCTGCGTTCACTTCACCACATCAACATTGACGTGATTTTACTACATTACTATTGCTACTACTGTTGTTATTATTATTCCTATTATATTCCTGCCGTCATCCACTAAAATCTATTGTTCGGGGACTACTGACCCTCTAATAAATTCACTCTACTCAACATAATAGGCTCGGTTTACCTTCGTCGTCGCTTACGTATCTTACTGTTATCTATTAATAAACGAAAAAAAGAAGCAATTTTTTTAAACGGTATTTTGTACAAATAAAATTATGCGAATTGTCATCATTGTAGTAAAAGTATAATAATAAATGTTTTTATGAGAGTCGATATTATGAATATCCCAAATCGTAATAATATTTCATTGTTGAGTCCGTATATTTTTTTTTCAACGACATTCTCGTATTGTCAGATGTTGGAGTATTCTTATTGCAGACAATAAATTGTACAAATTGTCGTACCAAAGCGTGGTTTATATACTACGCTCAATATGAGACACAACTTGCGATCAATCGAGCGAATAAAATTACTCATGACATTACCAACATGTTAAAGATTTATCTTACTAGATCTATCGAGTAAATATAATATTATTTGTGCCTAGCACGTAGCATATATGATATATATATATATATTATATTCTTGATGTTACCGGTGTTTATTTATATTATTATACTATCTTATGCAGATTCTTCACAGAATTCTTGACATGCTTACAGTGATGAATGTTTTTAATCTTCCCATACAAATACATCATTAAAATTAAAATATTTATACATAAGCGTATCTTATTATGTACTTCAGAAAGCTTTTCATTCTTCAAACAAATGTGCGTCTCTTAACAAAGGCTTCAGAATGTACCCAAATTTAATCCCGTAATGATTCCATCAAGGAAAGTAGTGAGCAGCATCTCAAAAAACATCACAAAAGAAAAGAAGAAAGAACGTTTGATACGCAAGTAAAAAAAGTTTTGTTGGTTTGATTAGACGACCTCGGGGATTCCTCGGAGATAGATTTATTGACTTTGCCTTTTTCTTTTTATTTAAGATTCTGTATGTCAACCCTCAGCCTATCCCCACCGCCTAAGTATAATATTATGTATGTCTATATACATACTTTACTAACTTACTTCTGCTGTATCTTTATGCATGTATGTTATACGGGTGTTCAATGTTGCCACTGCAAACGGTCATTGTATCACTTTCTTTTATTCCTTTCAAAAAGAATTACATTGGACCCTCGTATTTTTCTCAAGGTAATACTTATCAGACGAAATCGCTTCTGAAGCGTTTCAATAGCCACCCACACCCACACAAGAAATATTTTTTGTTCAATTTCGCAAAATTGTTATAACTTTTTCGGAAAGGGTCTCGCATAGATTTTTAACGTCGGAAACATTTTAACAGCTTTGTGTGGCCTATTTTTATTTATACGCTCTAGAATTCGTATAGGTAAATTCTTGAAAATGTTTGATGTGTGCTCTCGTTGATTCTTCTGTTCCCACTCTCAACCTTCCAAACATTAGTTGATGGAAGTAATCTTACACAATACTATGTTCTCTCATCACATAGTTTTTTTTCTAATGTGTAACGCACGCCACCATGTACTTAATACTTCCACTAGGAACATTTATTTTATTACGACGATAACAAGTTCCTTATTTACCATTTTCCTTTGTTATTGTTTTTCTTTTTATTTCCCCCCTTTGCCTCGCTGACGGAATGCTTTACGAGATGCTTGGAAATTTTATGTGTAGGTATCATTGGATTTTGTTAGTTTTCTACCAGGATTTATAAACATGTTTGAATGTACTAGTTTATTCAGCAACATTATTATTTGTTAGACTTTTTTATCAAGTAAATTTTATGTTTACCTACTTCTCAGGTCTTATAATTTGGAATTCATTGAATTTAAATTTGATATTTGTCTTCCAGACGTATGGATATATGTACAATATGAATCTTATATTTATTTGAAATCTATGGGTATTTATCTAATCCATTAAGGCATTTCTTACACATGGCGCTAATTAGAGGACTCGATGTATCTACGAACTGTACGAGGACATGTAAGGTCATTTCTATGACACAAACAAATGAAGACATCTCGCATAGCAGAAGGTATTTTTTCTGTGCTGTGATGAAGCAGTATTTTCCTAATTAGCATAAAGATACATAAATTGTGACAGTTTTGAATAAATCTTCTTCACTAATTTGCATAAAATACATTTTTATAATTTTATTACTACGTCAACATTTTATTTGTGATATTCCGTTGTATTCCGGTGATTTTTTGCGTGTAATCGCATTTTTTGTTTAATTTTGCGTACCTCCACTTTTTTTAGACTATGTCACTGTGTTTTTTTATTACGGCATTACATTTATTACATTAATTTTTATTGCCATAATACGATATTGTGTTCACAAAAAACATTATAAGGAACGAATAAAATAAAACATAATAACATGAGTACAGAACACAATATTAATAAAGTGAGATTCCCATTCCATTTGAGGAAACCCTCGCGTGATTCTATCCTATCATGTTGATGTAAACAGTAGGTACTCGAATAGTAGGATAATTGTAAAGACTGGATATATTTATGGATTGGAAAAAGGGAAAACGTTTTTATCGTTTATTAACGTATTCTTATATTGATATTGCTATTATTATTATTACTATTTGCGTTTTTCTTTTTCTCTCCCTAACGTTTCTTTGTTCTACGATTTTGTTTTCTTTGTCTTGTTTTAAGCTTTATCAGCGGTTTAGTTGTTGTTGACATGTTCGTTTTATTGTTTGCGTGATCGATGTGTTCTTGATTTTAATGTTATTCTTTACCGTTTTTTACTTAGTTTATTTTATTTACCGCTTTTCATTTTGGAACAGATGATTGAATAACATTTTTAAGTTACACAATTTTATATTATTGCTTTGATTTTGTAATTTCATTTATTCCATTTCCAACTGAGTGGTGTATGTTCACCACAGACGATTTATAGATCACACAAATAAATTTTGCTACTTCTGTATAGTAGTGAGTCATTTATTGAATTAATATTTTTAAATACATATTCAGTAATAATTCTCGGTTTGGACTTCCAGGTAATGTTTGTGAAGTGGTTATCCTATTTTTCGTCAAATACTTATGTTCATTGAAATATTTTCCTCCCATCTTCATTCCATCATCGTAATTGAACCCGCACACTTGTTACGATATCTATGTGAACTGTGGATGAAGTATGGTGATCCTCATTGCAAGAGCATTACCGAGCAACATTTGGGCTGAATGGGTTTATATGAAATTCCGAGACATTGTTGTACCATTTGAACGCTTTTTAGAAAGCTTTTTATTCGTTATTTCCAGACGATTTATTTAGTAACGCTCCGTATCGACCCCCGTGTAAGAGAGCGAAGCACATCAATATTTGTTACCCCCAAACTGGAGAACGGTTCTTTACTTTTATATCGGTAATAATATGTGTGTATATGGTATCGCAATGGTATTACACACACGTATAATATAATATAAAGGAAATGCCCTGTGAAAATATTTTCTATGACAGTATTATTCGTTATCTGTCTCCCTCTAGCTCTCGATATATTTTCATAAGGCAAACCGATGAAACGTTCTCCCCCAGGAGCGCTCAAGTCGATATCATATTGTGATGCACCCCACACCATGCGCGCCGCACCATCCCGTTCGTCCCCCATCTCTCATATCGATATGCTACACATCTTTACTCGCCTTTGATCTCAGATTTATTTTTACCTTTTTTACCATTTCTCCTTGGGTAATTCAATTTCTCCATTTTATATTGTCATCTCTTCCCGCCAGAATGTATCTGTCTCGTTGTCTGCAATCGATGTTACTACCATGTCGAATAAGAGCATCTCAATGCTTTCTTCACATTGTTATTATTACCTACTGTAATACTCAGTCAAATAATATTCCGACAATATTTCCTTTTGTTGTTGTGCCGACATTTCAATGTTGAGCGAATTGAAAAGTGTTGTGAAGTGTTTAGTCATTACATATCTTAACTATTAATTATTGTTGAAAGATGTAAAATAAACTTAACTCAACCTAAGCAATGAAATTTTAATTTTTCTTAGTATTGTGTCTTGATATTCCCTTTAACATTACAACACTCTTAATGATACTGTATAATATAAATGAAGGAGAATTAGTGAGGTATCTACAAGGCACAATTATTAAATGTTATTTAGTGAAATCTTAAATGAAAGAAACTTCCTAGAGTTTGTGACTAAACATCTTGCAATACGGAATAATTTATCTGAGATTGTATAGTTATATTCTCTTTGAGTCTAGTTGCTTGTTTGCAGATAAGTGGAGTGTTTTTATAATACCTCAAAGCACTCGCCTCGGAAGACATTGTAAGCTCCCTTCCTAGGAATATAAAACCCCCTATAAAAGAGCTAACTTCGACTTGCCCACCCTCGGCAAATATTCACGGGTGAATAAAGTAAATATTGTTTGTCTATTGAGTGTGGATGGGCTTTTTTATAAGATTGACTGTGAATTTATGTTATGTGACGCGTAATTTTCGGCTTATTTTTGAGTGTGAATCTACTAAATGTTTCCAGTCTGTTTTATTTACATGAAATGTTTGTAGTAATATTTCCTATCGCCTAGTGAAATCGTTGTGTTAAGAAAACGCCAGATAATTGAAGCCGTCATAAAGTCTGAGGAAAGAAGGTTCTTTGATGATAATCCTAAGACATTAAATGTTAGTTCGTTTAGCCATTCCCCGTGGCAGCTCCCCATAAGATAGCTGTAATGTAATATCGTTACACAAAGGTAGTCGGTGTAGTGGTACGGACATTATTATAAGAGGAGATGTTATGTATATACGTATTATGTGTTGTTGTAGGCAGGGTATGTAGGTACAGTCCCTGGCCAAATTATTAGACGCACTGCAAAATTTCATGTAAAATATTAATTACCGGGTGATATTGTACCGTTTTATTATTTTAAATTGATTTGTTTTTTATTTTTATATTATCCAATCAATAACTAATTTATTTGACATGAATAAAACAGCATTAATTTAGAAAAGCACAAGTTTATTAAGTTTTAAAGAAAAGTGAAATTAATGTTAGTATAAGTCAATATTTAGTTGAGCCACCTTTAGCCGCTATCAAAGCTTTAATTCTGCGCGGCATGCTATCAATACAAGACTGTACTGTCTCCTGCATTTGAGGATGATGATTCCACACATAGATAATCTTTTCTAGGAGCTGGGTTTTGTTGGTAATCACATCTTTAGCCACTTCTCTTTTCATCAGCTCCCACACATTTTCAATCGGGTTCATATCAGGGCTATTACCCGGCCAATCCAACAGAGGGATACTTTTTTCTGTCAAAAAAGCTTTAACATTACCTGGAAGTCCAAACCGAGAATTATTACTGAATATGTATTTAAAAATATTAATTCAATAAATGACTCACTACTATACAGAAGTAGCAAAATTTATTTGTGTGATCTATAAATCGTCTGTGGTGAACATACACCACTCAGTTGGAAATGGAATAAATGAAATTACAAAATCAAAGCAATAATATAAAATTGTGTAACTTAAAAATGTTATTCAATCATCTGTTCCAAAATGAAAAGCGGTAAATAAAATAAACTAAGTAAAAAACGGTAAAGAATAACATTAAAATCAAGAACACATCGATCACGCAAACAATAAAACGAACATGTCAACAACAACTAAACCGCTGATAAAGCTTAAAACAAGACAAAGAAAACAAAATCGTAGAACAAAGAAACGTTAGGGAGAGAAAAAGAAAAACGCAAATAGTAATAATAATAATAGCAATATCAATATAAGAATACGTTAATAAACGATAAAAACGTTTTCCCTTTTTCCAATCCATAAATATATCCAGTCTTTACAATTATCCTACTATTCGAGTACCTACTGTTTACATCAACATGATAGGATAGAATCACGCGAGGGTTTCCTCAAATGGAATGGGAATCTCACTTTATTAATATTGTGTTCTGTACTCATGTTATTATGTTTTATTTTATTCGTTCCTTATAATGTTTTTTGTGAACACAATATCGTATTATGGCAATAAAAATTAATGTAATAAATGTAATGCCGTAATAAAAAAACACAGTGACATAGTCTAAAAAAAGTGGAGGTACGCAAAATTAAACAAAAAATGCGATTACACGCAAAAAATCACCGGAATACAACGGAATATCACAAATAAAATGTTGACGTAGTAATAAAATTATAAAAATGTATTTTATGCAAATTAGTGAAGAAGATTTATTCAAAACTGTCACAATTTATGTATCTTTATGCAAACTGGAGAACGGTTCTTTACTTTTATATCGGTAATAATATGTGTGTATATGGTATCGCAATGGTATTACACACACGTATAATATAATATAAAGGAAATGCCCTGTGAAAATATTTTCTATGACAGTATTATTCGTTATCTGTCTCCCTCTAGCTCTCGATATATTTTCATAAGGCAAACCGATGAAACGTTCTCCCCCAGGAGCGCTCAAGTCGATATCATATTGTGATGCACCCCACACCATGCGCGCCGCACCATCCCGTTCGTCCCCCATCTCTCATATCGATATGCTACACATCTTTACTCGCCTTTGATCTCAGATTTATTTTTACCTTTTTTACCATTTCTCCTTGGGTAATTCAATTTCTCCATTTTATATTGTCATCTCTTCCCGCCAGAATGTATCTGTCTCGTTGTCTGCAATCGATGTTACTACCATGTCGAATAAGAGCATCTCAATGCTTTCTTCACATTGTTATTATTACCTACTGTAATACTCAGTCAAATAATATTCCGACAATATTTCCTTTTGTTGTTGTGCCGACATTTCAATGTTGAGCGAATTGAAAAGTGTTGTGAAGTGTTTAGTCATTACATATCTTAACTATTAATTATTGTTGAAAGATGTAAAATAAACTTAACTCAACCTAAGCAATGAAATTTTAATTTTTCTTAGTATTGTGTCTTGATATTCCCTTTAACATTACAACACTCTTAATGATACTGTATAATATAAATGAAGGAGAATTAGTGAGGTATCTACAAGGCACAATTATTAAATGTTATTTAGTGAAATCTTAAATGAAAGAAACTTCCTAGAGTTTGTGACTAAACATCTTGCAATACGGAATAATTTATCTGAGATTGTATAGTTATATTCTCTTTGAGTCTAGTTGCTTGTTTGCAGATAAGTGGAGTGTTTTTATAATACCTCAAAGCACTCGCCTCGGAAGACATTGTAAGCTCCCTTCCTAGGAATATAAAACCCCCTATAAAAGAGCTAACTTCGACTTGCCCACCCTCGGCAAATATTCACGGGTGAATAAAGTAAATATTGTTTGTCTATTGAGTGTGGATGGGCTTTTTTATAAGATTGACTGTGAATTTATGTTATGTGACGCGTAATTTTCGGCTTATTTTTGAGTGTGAATCTACTAAATGTTTCCAGTCTGTTTTATTTACATGAAATGTTTGTAGTAATATTTCCTATCGCCTAGTGAAATCGTTGTGTTAAGAAAACGCCAGATAATTGAAGCCGTCATAAAGTCTGAGGAAAGAAGGTTCTTTGATGATAATCCTAAGACATTAAATGTTAGTTCGTTTAGCCATTCCCCGTGGCAGCTCCCCATAAGATAGCTGTAATGTAATATCGTTACACAAAGGTAGTCGGTGTAGTGGTACGGACATTATTATAAGAGGAGATGTTATGTATATACGTATTATGTGTTGTTGTAGGCAGGGTATGTAGGTACAGTCCCTGGCCAAATTATTAGACGCACTGCAAAATTTCATGTAAAATATTAATTACCGGGTGATATTGTACCGTTTTATTATTTTAAATTGATTTGTTTTTTATTTTTATATTATCCAATCAATAACTAATTTATTTGACATGAATAAAACAGCATTAATTTAGAAAAGCACAAGTTTATTAAGTTTTAAAGAAAAGTGAAATTAATGTTAGTATAAGTCAATATTTAGTTGAGCCACCTTTAGCCGCTATCAAAGCTTTAATTCTGCGCGGCATGCTATCAATACAAGACTGTACTGTCTCCTGCATTTGAGGATGATGATTCCACACATAGATAATCTTTTCTAGGAGCTGGGTTTTGTTGGTAATCACATCTTTAGCCACTTCTCTTTTCATCAGCTCCCACACATTTTCAATCGGGTTCATATCAGGGCTATTACCCGGCCAATCCAACAGAGGGATACTTTTTTCTGTCAAAAAAGCTTTAACAGACCGAGCAGTGTGGCAGGGAGCTCCATCTTGCATGAAAGTGAATGGTTCCCCATTTGGAAACCATTCTCTGAGCTGCGGAATCAACCGATTTTGTAATACTTCTTTGTACTGATCTTGCCTCATTATTCCTTTGACGACGTACAGACGTCCAGTGCCCTTGCCGCTGATGACTGACCAAATCATCACTTTGGTGGGATGTTTAACCGTCGGGACGACACAATCAGGATGAAACTTTTCTCCATAACGACGACGCACATACTGAGCTTTATTCTGCAAAATTTCGAATGTGCTTTCGTCACTGAAGCAGACCTGTCAAAAATAGGAAAAATATATAAACTTCCATGTTTATTTGCTTTATTTAACTGAAAATGATAATAATGTATCAATTTTTTATTTAATTGCTGTATCTTACCGATCTCCAGAAGTCCACATCTTTGTCTTGCCATTGTTTGGCCCACTTCAGGCGCTTTACTTTCATTGCAGCTGTTAACTTGGGCTTCCTGGCGGGGCGACAGGCCTTGAAATCTAATTCTTTCAATTTTCTTCGAACAGTGCGCTCAGAAACATTTACGCTAGCATCCTGGAGTTGTGATTTTATTACCTTTGTGGTAGCAAACCTGTTTTCTAGACAAATTTTCTTCAAAACTCTCTCTGACCTTGGAGTGAAAATTGGTTTTCTACCGCATCTTTTCTTTCTTTTCGGGCTTAATTCCTCCCCTGACTCAATTTTATTTTTTATGCGTCGTACACTAGCTTCAGAAACTTCCAATCTTCGTGATATTTCTCGGTTTGTAAATGTTTTCACCATCACAAGGGCCTTCACTTCAGCTTTTTTAAGTTGTGAAAGATCGCCTTTTCTACCCATAATGAAAATAGTCCAATTACTTTTTTAAAACACTGCATACAAAATAAACTAATAACTGAGTAGTATAAAACTGTTAAACAAACAATTACAGTCCATAAAGCCACAGAAACACGTCCGTACCTGTCTCGATTCCGATCGCGACTGATACAGGTTTGTACTTGTTTACGTTCATGTATCACTTTGTCAACACAGTGTTGCCATATATTAAAAATAAATACAAATATGTAGTCTACAACAATTCTTTTAAATAAAAATCAATAATATTGTAGTTTAAATATACCATTATTGCATAAAAACACGTAAGAAACATAAAATTACTAAAAAAAATACAGTGCGTCTAATAATTTGGCCAGGGACTGTATATTATCGTGTAATATAATATAATAATGTAATACTTGTACTTAAGCTAGAGATTACTTTAAGTGGTGCGTTAATGTTGGAATGGAAATTAACCAAACCAGTTAGTCAGGGTTATCATATTGTCATTTCCCTCTTTCCATCTTATCTCACGATTGAGATTATTTGTTGAATTAGCAATTCCATTTGCAAACCCCTCAGGGGATGGCAGTTTTATTCCACCCCAGGGAATTTGTCATTAAGCTGAGTGTCACGTGTTTTAAATTTGAATTAAGCTTTTTATTGTTGAAGTAATGCGTCGCTGTTGGAGTGTGCATAATAATACAGACGACTTCTTCTTGAATGTTAATCATGTCATTGATTCTCCCGGTGCATTCGAAGTAGAAACCATTTACATATTATCAACATCATCTTCATAGTGTGAACGAATTTTAGTTTATGAACATTTTTGTTACGACGCATATTGAAATTTAAAATAAACATATTTTTTATCTTGTAAATATACTTGCGCGTCATTCATTGATGTATGTGTTTGTATTATTTCAAATCGTTCCCACTGTGTTTGTTTGATTACAATTCAGTTGAAATGTGAAATGTAGACATTGACGTGTCAGGCAGTAATGTCGTTGTGAATACAAGATAATTCTTCACGGAGTACATAATAACGTCATTATTTGTCACACTGAGAGTAAATAATAATAATAATAACAAACGAGTAATTTAATATAATGAATAGGGGAACTCGATGTCATTCAGGGTGCTTAATTGAAATAACAAACGTTGATACGCCGTTTCATCGCCGCCATCCACTCGGAGAATCTCTTTCAATTTACCCTTTTCATTCATCATTCAAAACACATCGCTTGTCACATTAAAGCTTCGGAAGGAATTTAAACAGAGAAATGAATGATAACAGTCAACAGTCAGAGTGAGATAGGAAGAGAGAGATGCTGTAGATATATCAATTTATTATTATCATCTATCCGCTATCGTACCAACACGGCAGCCGATAATTAAACGTATTTTTATCGGCCGTGTATTATTTTCCGTTTGATTAATTTTCATTTTCGCCAATCAGTTTCAGGTTATTATTATTATTATTATTCCGCGGCATGTCCGAGAGAGCTCAATTATTTATTTGTCGATGAAACAGTACAATAATAATTAGTATATATTATAATAAGCAGAGTGAGCAGTGTAAGTGTTGTTGCTATTTGATTTATAATCCGTCGGTATCGGTAATATATAATCGCTATTACCTCTACCGCTGCTACAATTAATAATAATTATATCAAATATTTATATTGCAGAAACATATCGATGATATTAATATTATTATAAGTGGATATTATTTTATCGATGTGAGTTTAAAATAATGAGCTTATCATTTTACATCGGGGGTAAGTGTAGATATGTGTATTTACTTTATACGTTACTATAGCAATATATGAGGGTTATAGATGAATAAACGGCAAATTATCATTATTACAACTGACGGTACTACGTACATGATTAATGCATTTCAATCCGTAAACTGTCAATTTAAATCATTCTGTGTAATCCAATAATAATTCTATTTACATAAGTGACTCTAATACGACTACTAAACCATCACGGCATATACCACCAGTGGGGAAACCAACAGACCCTGAATGATGAATATACATAAATACGGTAAAAGATACATTATTTTTAAAAGCAATATATACATACAAATATAAAAAAATTAAATATTAAAAAATTTAAAACAGTATAATTTTTAAGAAGTAATAAAATTTAATTTAAATAGTCAACATGTAAGCTGTCCTCATCGCTGTTTTATTACTACTCTGGGTAATATAAGAGACAGTAAACAGATGAAAATACACACCGTCTATACCAAATATTAAAATTACTACTACTATACCATCACGGCATATCCCACAAGTGGGGTAGCCAGCAGATCAGCTGCATGTAAGAAATATGCAAACTGTCCTCTTCGTGCCAATATAAAATCAAAACATTCAGGATGGGTGGCAAACCTCATCGCTGATTGTTTATGTATAAAAAATATATAAATAAATTTTATTAGTGAATGTTTAATGCATATATGTTTTTATTATAGTAGGTAATATTCCAGATTAATTTATTGAAATGCATGCATATGATGTAAATCGTAATCTAAATCATTAAACTATAAATTATATTGTTATTATTATTATTATCAATAATTCTGTAAAATTATATTATTATTGTTAAATAACATATATCTATGTATAATGTGTGCAGCTATCGAGCGAATACGTTTTATGACTAATTACTAATTAACCCCCCGTCAAGCCTGTCATAATGTTTGTACATATTACATATCTATCTAAACACACACACCCACGTTTATCATTAAATCATTATTTATTATATTGTATAAATGTGTATAATATATTCTGTAATAATATATTAGCAACACTTGACAACATCTCGCTATTTTATTTACTTTGATGTGATTTAATTCTCACGCGCTTCGTTCTTTTTTAATATCATTTTGTATTCATACCATCACGGCATTTCTCACTAGTGGGTAACAAGCGGATCAACTGTATGTAACGTAATAATATTTTTGTACCGGATATGCTCCCCGTAGAGCGCTTCGATCCTCCGCAACGTCCATTGATTCTGAGAACCCAGCACATACAAGACCACACTGTTCCATGACAGGGCTTTCGGCGTTACAGGTCCTGCAGGGTTACTCTTGACAAAACTAAACACGATCTTAATCTAGTCTTGATCTTGATCATACGACGCACGAAGGGACTATGGTCAAAAACACCGCGCTACCGCTAACGCGTGATCGGTTTGCGTGTATTTTTGGCCAATAGTCACTTCGTGCGTCGTATGATCAAGATCAAGACTAGATTAAGATCGTGTTTAGTTTTGTCAAGAGTAGCCCTGCTGTGCCGTGGAATAGGCTGTCTGCCGATCTGCGGCGCCATATTGAAACAAAGATATCTTATAAAAACAAGTGTTATTTTATAAAAACGAGGTAGAGTCTCGGTCTCATGCGCAAGAGGTGCGTGGATCGATCCCAGATGCCAGCTAACTTCCCTTTCACGACACAAGCTTTTAGCTTACTGTGAAAGGTGTATAAGTTTGTATCTGATTATATTTTTGATGATGATATTATTTAAGGTTTACAACTAAAACCCAGATACGTCTTTTTTTAAATTGAAGTTCTTTATTGTAGATGCGTTATGTTTAAGAAATTATTCTTCTCTAACTGCACTCTTTGTTTTATTTCATTATCATAAAGAAAATGGCATATTTGGGACACGTAGTTCAAAATGAGAAATATGGTTTCCACCAACTCATTTTGAAGGGAAAAAATTAGGATAGTCGCGGTGTAGGAAGGCGACAGATGTCCTGGCTAAGAAATATCCGAAAGTAGACTAGCGTCCAGAGGGTGGAAGAGCTGTTCCGGCTAGCATAGGAGAGAGAAGCCTACGCCAGTATGATAGCTGACATCGAGGGGACCTGACATGGTACTTGAAGAAGAAGAAGATAAGAATTGAAATTTATTTTTTAAGTGAAGATGTAACTGAGATAATAATTATAAAATTTAATATACTTCCAATTTACTTTAAACTTTAAAGCATATGACAATGGTTAAATCTCTAGATGGGTTATTGACACTACACATTTCGTCTATATGTTACGTTACTTTGATGTATTTCCACTCAGTTAATCCCATTTAACTGGCATAATATTATATACACTATTCTGTTTTCTCATTCCCAAGCTGTCAGTGGCTAATATATGTTTCGTTTTGTATTAGTTGTACTGTCGTACTCGTGAGTTAATCCGAATCCGCTAGCGGTTTCTGTATTATGCGCTATTTATCAATTTCATTAAAATCAATGATAAATTTAGCATCACGTTGTGGGCATTACATTGCCACGTTATTATTTGCTAGAATCAATTGGTTACCAGCTATTTTGCTTTATAACAATATAATGACCGTAATGTATAAAATACACCAAATAACTCTATTGCAGTAAACAATAGCATTGCTGGCATGTCGGATTATTATTTTGATAAATGTTCGCTATTCATTAAATCTGTATATTGCGTTGGTTTACAGACGTGTTCAAATTATTAGACTAGAGTTTCAAATAACCAATTTTTTGTATTTGTCTTCAAATATCTTCTATGTTTTTATAAAAATCGTAACAAAGTTTTCTGAAATGTAAAGAACTGACATTGGGTTATATTTCAACCCATTTTCGTAATTAGCAATGCCGTATTTTTTTTACTAGAGCGTTGGCAACATTGGAAGACATGGAAATTCATGATTTTGTCATTTAGTAACAAAGCGTTCCAGCAGTTGCGTGGACGTCCTCTTGAGGTATTTTTACATTTTTTTTTTTATTTTTATGTTTAAATCTCTTCAATAATAAGTATTCTTGTAGATTTTTATCAAAAGATGTTTATTTATTTATAATTATTTTTATAATATATGGTTTTTTTAAATTATCTTAATATTTTTTCAAAATGGGGAAAAAATGTGATAAAGTACCAAAAAAATTCTCTGTGGTTAAGGTTTTATTGCATGAAAATGCTTAAACAATCTTAAATTGTACAAAAAGTAGGAGTTATGCAAAAAACAGTTAGCAGAATTTAAAAAATTGTGTCCTATATGAGCATCATAGAATAGAAAATTGTGGTCAAAAGAGGAAAATCACTCCCAGTGCACAAAGAAATCTGGTGAAAATCGCATTAAACAATCGATAAGCTACTTCTAAGGTCCTGTGCGATCAATTTAGTGAAGCTGGACTCAAGGTATCTGCAGTAACTGTGAGGAGGAGACCTTTTGAATGTGGGCTAAAAGGACGTCGACTAAGAAGAAAACAAAAGATTACACTTGAAATGGCCAAAAAGAGGCTGGAGTGGGCTAAAACCCTAGGAACTCTATCCAGTGAAGACTGGAGTAAGGTGAAAACACCTTATTCATTGTACTCCAGTCTTCACTGGATATATTTTCTAGGGTTTTAGCCCACTCCAGCCTCTTTTTGGCCATTTCAAGTGTAATCTTTTGTTTTCTTCTTAGTCGACGTCCTTTTAGCCCACATTCAAAAGGTCTCCTCCTCACAGTTACTGCAGATACCTTGAGTCCAGCTTCACTTAATTGATCGCACAGGACCTTAGAAGTAGCTTATCGATTGTTTAATGCGATTTTCACCAGATTTCTTTGTGCACTGGGAGTGATTTTCCTCTTGTGACCACAATTTTCTTTTCTATGATGCTCATATTGGACACAATTTTCTAAATTCTGCTAACTTTTTTTTGAAAAACTCCTACTTTTTGTACAATTTAAGACTGTTTAAGCATTTTCATGCAATAAAACCTTAACCACAGAGAAATTTTTTGGTACTTTATCACATTTTTTCCCCATTTAGAAAAAATATTAAGATAATTTAAAAAAACAATATCTTGAAAAAATAATTATAATTAAATAAACATCTTTTGATAAAAATCTACAAGAATACTTATTATTGAAGAGATTTAAACATAAAAATAAAAAAAAAATGTAAAAATACCTCGAGAGGACGTCCACGCAACTGCTGGAACGCTTTGTTACTAAATGACAAAATCGTGAATTTCCATGTCTTCCAATGTTGCCAACGCTCTAGTAAAAAAAATACGGCATTGCTAATTACGAAAATAGGTTAAAATATAACCCAATGTCAGTTCTTTACATTTCATAAAACTTTGTTACGATTTTTATAAAAACAAAGAAGATATTTGAAGACAAATACAAAAAATTGGTTATTTGAAACTCTAGTCTAATAATTTGAACACGTCTGTATTTTAACAATTCACATTGTATTATACATATATGATATTCATATGTAGTGTGGTTATCTGCAATGTAAATACAAATAATTCATAGCGTATTGTTTATTCCATAATTATGATTTTATTGATGTGTATGTGGTGTAATGTATTATGAAGCCGTGTTTGACACTTTGTATTATTAATAGCACCGTCGTTTGCAGTGTTATTTATCGCGTCTTGTTAAATTAAGCCCTTCTGTTGCACAGTAGTTGAGTTGTATACTGTGTACATAATAAAATGTAAAAGCAGTCAATAATAATAATAATAGCATCTCCTCCGCTCACCACACTCTGTCAAATCGCTAATTACTTTTTACTCCCCACTGCCTCATGTGTAGTTTAGTTTAGTGAGTGGATTTGTATAATCGGTATACCCCCACATACTCGACTAATGTGTACCTTGTTGTAATACATATTATTATGTTGGATGGACTGCATACCTCGTCAGTGTTGTTCCCACAATTTCAAACACTAAGCCATCAACCCCTGGGAGTCTCTATTGACTGCCATTGCTGCTACCTCTAGTGCTAGTGCATATTATAGTGTGTTACGTGTACGTACCAACTTTCTGGGTAAATGTCGGTACATTTGCGGGTTGAATCTATACGGTAAATGTTATTTCCCCAGCGTCGCACTTGCTCACGAGTATTGTCTCTCTTTCTCTCCCCTCGTGCACTTGGATGCCTTTTCGTAAAATCACCACTGGAATATTCCTACACTCAATTTCACGCTCGAGTTTGTTTTATATTCGAACACATGTGGTAAATTCACGCGAACATTTTCGCTTATAGTGCATTTCCGGCACGACTGAATTTTCTGCATTTCATTTAAACGACAACATTTTCACCGAAATAATATGTCGAGCGTACAACACCACTACAATAAAACTCTTGACAAGACTATGATATTATGTAATCATTCAGTATGGATAGTGTAGATACAGTATAACGTGATGTTATGATATTACAATATTCTTGTTGTACAAGAAGAATACACTTTATATTATAGTGGCACATTGTAGTAGTAAACCTTTGTGATATAATTATAAATTGGTACTACATACACTGAAGCTGAGTGTTATTTGAAGCGTAATTTCTATATTGCATTAGTTTCTAACATTATTATTATGATGTGCAAGCAGATTGTACAATATTATTATTATAATAAGATTGTGTAATATCATTCTACATCAAGTATTTAATGTGCATGTAAATCTAAGTATGCACTATGTATTAAATTTAATATAATGTTGTCTACGTTTCATTATTTTTGTATTCGATATTAAGAATGTTTTTCAGTTATTTCTCTATGGCAGTAATTTTACATAATACATCATTTTTATTTGTTTGTATATCTACATTAACATAAAATTATTATGAAAATAATAATAACAAACTTTATTGTACAAAATATATGGATACAAATAATAAGGTTACATGGTATAAACGAATAATTTTGCACAATGGGCGAGTTTATCGCAGGGACGCGATATCTTCCAACTAACCCAACAGAATAATAAACAAATGGAAAAAAATAAATATATATATATATATGTAAAAATAAAAATAACAATAAGTCTTTAAGAACATAGAAACTAAAATATGTAATACATATTATTAAGTTGTTAAAAAATAATAATAATAGTAATAAACTATAATAAATAATACATACATACAAATAAATAAATAAATACTGTATAAATACTGTAATAAATACTGTATAAATAATAAATACTGTAAATATAATACATACATACATGAAAAAAAAAATTTATAAATAAACTAAAAAAATAATGATTATTATTATAAGTGCGAAATGTAAAGCAACACACATGTTGAAAATACCTACTTATACTAAAACGTATACGTATCCTGATTATGTAAATATATTATTTGTACAGCTTTTTTATAACTTAGATAAAGTATATAATTAAATTATGAAATTAATTACCGCCTTTTATGACACATAATAGTAAAAATAAAAACGTTAGCATGGATACATTAATAAGTTTCTATCAATATCACTTTGTTGTGCTATTATACTACGTGTTTATAATTATTATCTTTGAGTTATTTTATTACGGACCCACTTTGTCTAATTAGTGTACGTTATTGAAATATTTCATCAAATTTAAAAGCTTTTAACCCGTGGTTTAGTAAATAATTGTTTTTTTTTTTTGTGAATCGCACGTTGGTCTCAGAAATATTTTAATGTTGATATTGTTGATTATGAATGCGATGTATCTGTCGATAAATAAGTGTTGTGAATAAATACCTACTTGTAAACATTCTTGCTCTTGTCTCGGTCCTCGTGTAGTTTGGTTTGCAGAATAGTTTTGCATGTTCCTTTTTATTCTGATATGTTACACTATATTTTGCTTTTAAATAAATATCTATAAAACCAAACAAGATAATATAACCTGACTGTGTTACTTACAGTAAAGCAATATGTAAACTTATTCAAGACAAGTTATGTATTCCTCCCTCAGTTTACACCCGTTATAATATAACAAATATGATGATAATACTATATGTACAACATACTATTAATATGTAATGAGACATGTATTGCATAATCGTGTGTATTCATTATTATTTGTTGCTGTGTGTTATTGATATTATTTTGATAATAATTTTATTGATTGTATGTATCGAGACGCACCGCTCGTATTTTATATAAGAAGAGTATTATTATGTTAAATGACTGTGTAATGTTATTTAATATATGATTCTAGTTTTATTATTGATACTGCTGCCTTGTTGAATTATCATGTTTTAATATGCGATATTATTTATGTAAATCGTGAATAAATATTGTCAAGATTATTATGAAACATAACATAGGATAATTTATAATATATGTTCCATTTATACATATTATAATTGGATGAATTCATTATACTTAGATTATATTATAATAGTATTATTGTAGACACTTCACACTTACGTAGGTGTCGCACTTCATTCCGGTTTAGTATTCAAATCGATTATAATTGATGATATTATTATTATTATTACTCTCAAAGTAGATGTTTTAGATGTCTTCACCTGCGGATTAGGTACATTTCGTAAATATATTTGTAGGTATATGTTATCTGTACATACCAACTAACAAATATATTATTTATTTGTTTATTTATTCATCCATTACTGTAAATTGATTACAAACAAATCTATAAAAGGTATTTATTCAAATTTAATACATTCAACATACAGAGGGCGAGTTTATCGGAAAGGTGCGATTTCTTCCAATTCACCCAAAGAAACAAACTTATAATAATAAAAGCTACTGAGAACTTACAAAATTAGCACACATATACATAATTATATACACCCATGTAAAACAATAATAGTTAAAAAGTGATGATGAAAAAAGTACAAAAAGGGGAAGAGGGAGAGGAAGAAGTAGTGGGCTTAGGTTTTAGAGGCTGTTTTTGTGGAAATCAATTTCTCTTTAACGGCTCGCTTGAATGACGTCAGACTTTGAGTCAGTCTAAGGTTTGATGGGAGATTATTCCAGCAACAAGCACCCTGAACTCCTAGAGTTGGAGATGAAAGTTTGTACCATTAACCAGGATTGAAAGGGTGCGCTGGTTGTTAGACCTCAGAAGTAAACCGTGACTCCCCATATATTCAAAGGCATCCTTAATTTAGTACGGGGAAGATGTTGCGTAAAGAGGATTTGAGTTTACATCTTTATGGAACGTAAGTAAGCCTTTTCAGACTATGTAGTTAAATCATATTATACAAAAATCTCAATTTAAAATTACATGAAGTGATCTTTTAATTTTATCAATTTGTTTTCAATGTACGAAAGGTGTATGAAAGAACAAATATTTTTTATTACACTAGGTACTTTGAGGTCCGGTCGTTTTAAAATGTTCAGTTTCAGTGTGGTGGTTTTGATTCTAATGCAAATATTTGTAACGATTTGTGTAGTAGTCAGTACAAGACGCTTGTTTAATAAGTGTGTAGTTATTATAATGGTGAATTTATCGTAATAAATCTGTCCGTGTAATAATATTCCTTATTACCGGTTCTTTATCCACTAATCTGATGGTATCATTACTATAATTATGTTCACTTTTATTTATACTACACTACTTTATATTATCTATACTTCTATCATATATCATGTATACATCTGCTATAATATTAATCATGTACGGTGGTACACTACGGTTAATAATAATTAACTACTTAATTCAACCTACAATATAAAACTACTATCATTTTCAACGTAATAACAATTTATTAATTTGAAATACATTATCTGTGTACCGCACGATCCACTCTCTCATATTTCGAGTTCCGAGCTGACTCGATGGCTGTTTATAGGTGTATAATATATTATTTTGTACCTCATACTTACTTGCTTATCGCGGTGAATTTATCTCGTCCGGAGTATTTTTTAAACTCTTTATTATTAAATTATGGCAGTGCATTGTGAATGTTTCGTGTTTTTTGTTGGTCATTGTGAACAACGACAGGTTGGTGAAAGAACTTCAAGGCAATGTCCATACATTACTTCTCGGCATGTTTTCCTTTCCATTACTGGTTATAATATGACATTATTGCGATATTAACTGCATGCATCTGTGTCCACTTATATTATTATTACTGTACCAGCACAGTCGTATATTCTCAAGATAGCTTACTAACTACTGTTGAATTGTATCGCAATATGTTTCATCCGTAATTTGTTCTTCAGGCCGGTTTTGTATGATAGTTAGTGCAGAGTAAATTCAAAAATTGAAAGAAGTAAATAACATTATGTTGTTCACTATAAAAAGAGCACAACAACTCGTACGTTCATTACATTTATCCATTTTTTAGATCCATCCTTTGAACATTGATTGTTTATGTGATTATATTTATGCACTTGAATTACGTTTTCCGATAATTTATCTAAAACTACGCAAAGAACAAAAATTGTAACTAAATGAAAATCGTGCAATAGAAATGTTATTGATTGACTTATTTTTGTTGCCTTGTCTAGTAGTTGATGGAGAACAATGTGAAAACGTTTAATTAATTTGACTCAACAGTTGCATTGAGACAAATTAATTTGTTCACAATATAATATATTATATTATAGCACAGGCGTGCAGTAGAGCGATGAACAGGTCTTCTTAAGTAGGATGGATGACAATAATTAATAAGAACAGGTGATGGCAACCAGTGAGTAGCATTTCTTTATTATTGTATCGCTTATAAAGTTCATAAAGCAACTTCAGTGTAATTACGTTTGACAAGTACAATGTATAGTGAGGAGGATAACTAACGATATGGAGACAACAACTTTTGTGTTAAACGTCTGGACAAATATCATACATGATTATTATGACCACTACATGTTACATAGGTATATAATGTGTAATGTTTGTTGGTAAACTCGAGAATACTTCACCGCTGTTTAATTCCAACCCGTGTCACGGTAGCGACGTAATAAGGATAATGAGTCTACGACAACATATTTACACGTATTAAAATTACACATACACTTTTCTGCATTACAGTAACTTGGAAAAGTAAATCATGTTGAAAAAATCTTACACTCAATCTTGTCTTTAATATGCCTTCTCTAATTACTTACACTCTATCTTTATATTCATGGTAAAAAAGATTATGTTAATAATTACACTGAGAATTACGACGTTTTTCGTAGATAATTAATCTATATATTTTTATTTACGTATAGGTTATAAAACGCGTGCTCCACTCTAGACCGTAATAACAAAGTTAGGTAGTAGTACCTACTAGAAAGTAGTTATAATTAACGCTCATATATTCTTACACATATCTCGACACCCCTTGTTTTTAAAGTGGCATTATAATTTTATTAGAATGCCATTCCCATTATATTTTTCTTCTATATTCACTTCACATAAATATTATTATGTAGGTATTATTACTATTAGTATTCACCCTCGGCTTCACACAGGCCCGTAGTAATTTATTTAAAATGTTAATGAATTAACATTCAACGAAATGTTTACTACTAGAATTGTTTCGATGTTAATCTTATCGATATCATAAGATCAGTATTTAATTTATACGCAGTAAACCGTAATATTTTACTAGTCACCCACCCTCTACTGGCCGCGACCATTTATTATCGTTTTTAGTATTATTATTATTATTTATCCGTAATCGCTCAGAGGATTATAATAATATCGTGTTGCGTAGGTTTATGTTTCGTTTGTTTTTATTTCATTATCAATTAACTTCAAAAGAATAAAACCTACCTGCTGATGATTATTATTATTTTAAGACGAATATTTAAAATACTGTGGCGATGTTATCATTTTTTTTGTTATGTTTTTTATTACCTCTAAATTAAATATAATTTTATTTGATCGTAGTTGAAATAACTTTTAGAAGATTTTATTATGTTGTTATAATTGGTGAGAGTTTTGCCGGTGTAGAGCAGGTGAAATAAATATATTATGTATACTATATACTACAACTACAATGTGTTCTGATGTGTACCTAGTGATGAAATAATTTGGTAAAGTTTATCCCTTTCCCCGGGCCGGTTGTGTTGTTATAACACGCGAGGCAGTTCAATTGTTTGGATGTTTCCTGAATATTTTATAAGACGTGTAAGTTATTATTAGCGTAGTTTATTTTATGGCCGCACTACAAACCGGTTCATAATTATACACTAACTAATATTTTATTCAACATTTATTCTTTAATAGTCTTGTTATGCTAATACCGGATTCGGATCCATATCTTTAGCTCGAAATATACGTTTATAATTATGCGGTAATCAAAATTCAATGTTTTTTCTTCACTTTGTTGTTAATCTATAAAACATTAATGACTTTTTATTATATCATCCAATTAATTCTCTTCCATATAATATCTCGGCTACTCTATGTTAGATGACTGTATTTATTAATATTAATATGGAGTTTCTCCTTCCTTCTCTCTTTGATGAACATTTTAATTATGATGTAGTGATTTATATTAGGTACCAGTTGACGGAAGATAAACTATATTAATTGTTAAACAAATAATATATATCATATCGTGCCCACCAGGGATGTCGGATATCAAACTTTATATACAGAGATGTACCTGTATGTTTATGTACCTAGGTATTATTAGATTCAATATTTTGTATGAATTTTATGTAAGTATTTTATTTTCACCGCACTGTACCTTATATTTCTCTTTATTCTTGTTTCAGGTATGTTCCTTGGATAATAAACATTACAATCAAAACATAAAAGCGGTGAGTTTTATCAGAACTACTCATATTGCAAGATAATCTACAGGATTAAATCATGTGTCTATTTATGCATCTCTATTGTCGAACTATTAAACAGATTAAATCCATAATAGCGTGAAAAACACAATTGAAACGTGTATTGTGGTTGTTAGACATATTTTTCTTGGTTCAAATTTAATTCGATTGTTAAACTATGGTTTTACTTTAATACTCTCATAATTGAACCATTAGGGACAGTGGTTAGCTTTTCATCCGCATAATCAATTAACCCTACGTGAGGGCATGGATGTCCGTCCATACAGCGTACACAGTACAATGTGTTCTACACATCATCAACCCGCATACATACCCAATACAGTATAATCCACATGGCTATGTTGGTTTTACATATCTCTATCTGTATGGAAATGAGCGTTATGAGGTGGTAAAATGCATTTGGCTGACCGGGGAAGGGTCTAACTTAATGGATTTCACGATGTACGCTGCTCGCACTTTTATTATTCAAAAGCCTGAAAGCTGAATTTTATTACGATACCCAGTTTTTTATCCGCAACACATACATCATTCACCATATGCGAGAATGCTCTTTTCATATATATATATTTTGATCTATTGTAATTTTCAAAGCTTCGTTGTTTTATTTCGAAGCTTTTCATCCGCGAGTTGATATTTTATTATTCGTACTTACAGGAGAACTACTCACTATTAAATTATTTATAAACTAAAGTTTTGCATTTGTGTGGGTGATAAAATCCATTACCCTTGACTTCACCTCATACTTTTTATGGACTAAGTCATTCAATCAATGCGACGGTCAAGGATTGTGCACTCAAGAATTTATGACTGATTTACTAAAAATTAAAACTCCATAAAGGTATTATTTTTTACCGTAAAAGATATTAGTACAATATATTAATTTAAAGCTTCAGGTAATAGACAATTTCCATTATATACTTATCCGTCGTTTCTTCCAAAGTTTTCATAGTATATTTTTCTGGTAATTTAGATAAGATGTCAATTTTTTTACGACTATCTACATTCATTTTATTCATGTTTACTCACCATATAATCTCTTTTTCATTTAAAATACTTTCATAATATCATGGCAGAAATTTTCATAGCGTATCCTGCAGATTTTAAACTTAATTTCATTAAATAGACATGCTATGTTTTTTTTTATTAGCGTTTGTCTCGACTTCTCATCCATGCCTTTTTACAATCCTTTGTTTGACATTAAAAAATAAATGGTATAAAATTTGTTCTTGAATTTAACAACATAGTTTACTAAATCTAGGAACCGATTCCTATGAAGCCTTTTGTTTTGTTTAATTTTACAGAGGTATACAACTCTGATAAAAAAAAATCATCTATAATAAATAATCTGAGTTACCGAGGCCCATGGAATAACTAATATATATAGAAATCAGTACATACAATCATGGTGTTGTAATTCTTTTTTGAGATACTATTTTGTAGTAAGTTCGATGGTTGCATACAAATTTACCAGCGCGAACGATTAAACTCCATTATTACAGTCTTAATGTACGAAATGTAAGTCGTGAATTTGTTTATCTTGTTATTTATTGCTTTTATCATCCCGTACTCGAAATCGAGACATTTTCAATTATAGGAGCTCTTTATAAGAAAGATAACGCCACACCGAGTAGTGGGTTTGCATTCGTAATACCGTAAGAAGTTTTTATATACCCACATAATATTTGTAACATCACGGCATCTCCCACAAGTGGAGAAACCAACGGACGAACTGCTTGTAATAAACATGCAAGTCGTCCTCTCCGTGCCAAAAAGTTAAGATAATTCAAGATGGATGGTCGACCTCATCGCTAATCTGAAGATATTAAATGTCCTATAACGGAATGTTTCACGAATACCTATCTTTTACAGGACACTCGTCAATAATATGTATTTGTAGGTACGAGCTATGCTTATTAATTTTATATTAGCCCACGTTTCTTATCGTTTATTTAGACACAGTCGATTCCGCTTAATTGGGACACATCGGGACTTGGGCATTTTGCCCCAATAAGCGGCTGTCCCAATTAAGCGAATTTCACATTTTTTTAAAATTCATTTATTTGGTTTTGGAAACTTAGGCCATTAACCAGTAATACACACACAAAATTAAATAACGCATATTTTTTGAATAATTTTATTTTATGAACTCTTGGAAACTGTAAATTACATATAGGTAATATAAATTATCATATTATAAATTACAAACATGTAATATTAACTTTTAAGAAAAAAATTATTTCCTAATTAAAATAATAAATGGGTAGGTACATACAATTGTAGTCTGTCTTTTGTTTTTGTAACATTTCACTTCTACAAAATCAGCACAAAATTAAATTTAATGTCCCAATTAAGCGGAATCTTGCCCCAATTAAACACTATTTTAATTTAATTGGTTTAAATTTAGGTAATAAAAATAAAACACTGTATAACTTTCACTAATTAATATTTTGCTTAAAAGCTTTTCGGACATATTTCAGTAACTAGTTATAAGATATTTATTACTGAAATGGACGTATGTCCGAAAAGCTTTTAAGCAAAATATTAATTAGTGAAAGTTATACAGTGTTTTATTTTTATTACGTAAATTTAAATATGAGCTTTCATAGTGTTACCTCTTCAAAAATAGAAAAGTTATTTTTTTCATGTATAATCTTTATTTCATATTTTACACATACAATTACAATTCACATTTATCAAATCACATATAAAGATATATTCATAAAACTGTAACCAACGAACGAAGCCCGTTAAGTCATTGAAATGACTTGTCAACAGACTCCGCTCATCTCCACATCCAGCTTATAACCAAAAAAAAGTTAAATACAACCATATTAATCCTATAAATTGGTTTATTCGTTTGGTTTCTGTTCTTTGAGATTTGTCCCAAATAAGCGGCTGTCCCAATTAAGCGGTGTCCCAAATAAGCGGAATCGACTGTATTTGAGGGGTGCCAAACCAAAACGTTGCAAGTGCCAGAATAAATAATGCATATTTACATTTTTGCAACCTTTATTCATAAATTGTAATTCTTTATTGAGGTATTATAAACATTCGATTAGCAATAAAAAAATCTTAGGTACTTGGAAATGGAATTTGAAAAAAATTAACTGAACAAAAGGTCTTAAGTGCCAACATTTGTGCAAGTAATAGCGTTGTATGTGCCACTTTACTTGCACAACAATTAGGTGAGTGGGGCGATTTATAACCTGCAGGATTGCAATATTTGATGAGGTTTTCATAAAATAAACTCTGTTCAAGAAATTTATGAGTGATTTCTGAAAAATTTCCTTTGGCAACCAGAGTTAGGAGCATTGCTAATACAGCCTGGTTTTTATTTTGACCCGCTGTTCCTTTTCAATTTTCTGATAGTTTTTTCCACTGGAGTTTGTTTAAAACCCGTTTTTTTAGGAACTCTGCATTGACGCACCTGCTTCATCACCTATTTTTGCAATACTGATGGTGCAAGTGATAGTGCAATTAACAAGGCACTTGCAACGTTATGACTTGCTAATGCAAGTTTCTACCACTAAGAGGCGAGATTTTTAACATTGTTTTAAATGTACAAGTAAAGGTCGGCACATTCACCACAATTCTCTAATAAAACATATTTGAGCCCATGTGGCACTTACAACGTTTTGGTTTGGCACCCCTCATTTGTATTTTATGTTGGAGCGATCAATGCGTCGTTATTGTCATTCGACTGCCACGACATTATTTATTTAGATTTTGGTAACAACATCTGATAATGAGTGTGTTCTGTTGCCATCTTAATCTCCGGTGTGTCATTATTAACATTTATGAGAGAAACACAAACAACTATGCGTGCTTATTGTTTGTATTGTATTGTAATAATAATAACAACATTTAATAACTTTCGTGGGTGGCACGATTTATTGATATTGTGTTCTTGAGGAGTGAGAATGTTGTCTTTTATTTGATAGCTTCGGTTTTATTATATTTTAATCATTAATAATAGTCGTATCTTCGATTTGCATCAACGAGTTTTTCTTTTTATTATTATTAATAATTGCTTGTGTCCTTTTTGATCGTCGAAATATCGCCACGCCATTTGTTTGTTGTGATGATAATTTCAATAATATTTTGGAACTGTTATATAATTGGTAGATCATTAGTATCTTGGTAAACATACAGAGTGATTATTTTAGTCTTCTTGCATAAGTGCACAGGACAGTGTGCTGTTTTATAACACTTGGTACTTGTTGTTTTATATTTTATGTTTATCTTAAACAATTGAATCGATGATTGTTAAAACAAACCTCGGTAAAATTTAAAATTTTTGAGAAACTAAAAAAAACATTCTGGTGAAAAAAAATGGTTCTTTGGTATATTTTTTTGCTACTTATATGAATAGGTCTATCAAAAAGGAGTGTATCTTCTTAATATGAAGTGAATTGTGTGTACAGTGTTTTTTTTATAAATTTTTGAAAAATCGTTACGAGGTTTGTTTTAACAGTCAAGTTGCACCAGGTTCGTTTTTACAATCAAACTCAATTTTCGTTAAATAAAGTATAGCATTTATTTAATGAAATAAAACATATTATTATAACTATTTAATAAACTAATTCATTCTGTTTCATGTTCCGTCTCTTCTGAAACAGTTGGCCATTCCAGAATATTATTCCAGAATGCTTCCTTTGCTTCATCAGGCACAAAGGCTACACATTTTTCTAGATCCTTCATTTTTTATATTAAGAGGACGTTTGGTGTTCCCATATGCACGATCAGTTGGAAGTGGCACAGGAGAAGCTCTCAATTTTAAGAAAAAGGTGTGTTTCTTTAAGCCATCAATAAAGTCTTGGGCCTGGAGCACGACATGATTTCCAGTTTTAGTGCAAGTAAAGAGGTTGAAACGGGAAATGTTGAAGGCAACGTTGTCACTTCGAGGGATACGGCGATCTTTTGTTTCCAGGGATAGGGAAGTCTTCATATAATATTTTGGCCACCATTTCTTATAGTCAATTATATCATTTCCACCTACTAGTAGATGGACAGTGAAGAAATCGCTTTTGTCACTCGGTGCTATAATAATCTCTATAAGCTCTTTTACTGTGTATTTTATCACTATCAGATATTCCCTCGAAGCGATTACGAGGATACTTGCATGGTGGCCCAGTTACTTTCTTATTCACTACTTTACTCCTACTAGTAATAATAATAATAATAATAAACTAGTAGTGTATTCATTGCCTTAAAGACGACATCTTTTTACTTTATTTCTTGTGTAATCTGCAGAATTGTCACGCCGTTTCTTTCCACTATATTCTGTTTCGACAGTGCGCATTTTCACCAAAACACAAAAATTTTGAACTTATAATTTAGAGCCAAAAAATAATCGCGGGAAATTGTGTGAAAATGACACTGACAAATGATGTGACACAGACATATATAAGCATAGTTTTGCTAGTACTTGAGTGTAAAAACAAACCTCGCGCTATACTGAGGTCTCTTTTTACACTCAACTCATTACTAAGGTATGTTGAATGACGTATTTAGAAGTATGAACGAGAGGTGTTTTTCCACTTAATCGATGTGTTTTGGGTAATAGACAATAAATCAGCAAAAAAATGAAAAATGATCAGTTGTATGGCGAGGTTCATTTTAACATTCATCGATTCAATTCTTTCACAGTTAATACGGTCATAAAACTAATTGCAACTGTAAACTCTTAGAGTTAAGTGTTACAGTCATTGATAGCATGACTGATGTAAACAACTACATATCGTCGGTAGATTCATGAAACCTCCTATGTGCATTTTGTCAAGATTCTTCAGGATGTCAAAAAAACTATTTCGTCTAATGCCATTCTCTATATGTCGCTGATTCTTTACGTGGAAGATGTTTAGAAAATCTAGAGTATATTAAATTTGCAGGCATTTATTTATTTATTTATTATCAGAAACACTTACAGAATGTTGACAAAATAGAAACAAAAAATAAAATCATTATACATAGACTTGGCCAGGCCAATCCTTCAATTAAGTGTGTCTACAGCGTACACATATTCATGTAAGAAATAAAAACATGCAAATAAAAGTAGTCTACATTCACCGCACGCCCAGTACAAACTAGACCCGCATGATTTTATAGAATCATATTTCATTACAGTTATCACGAATTTTCCGAGAAAAAGCAATACGTAAGATGTTAAGTTGCGTCTCGACGAAACAAATAATTTGATATCAATATCTCTCTTTTTTTCTTCACATATGGGATGTTTTATGAATCCACCGATAATATGTCTTTAACATACCCATTCTAAAGGCTGAAATATTTTCAGATTAGAGTTAATAAATAATATTATATGTAGGAAAAAACATTAATATTTTGCGCATTTGTCAATATCAAGGATAGATTGATCTCATATGCTATATTTTATGTCGGTTATTAATTTGAAATTTTGTTTACATAAATAAAATTATATTTTTATTAGGTACTGATAAAAAACAATTCTCACTTCTCCATTTGAAAATAAATTGTATCTACGCATTTGAACAATTCGCTAGTGTGTTGACACTGTAGATAATATGTAGTTTATTAAATATCAACAAATTAAAAACAGTTTGTAATATTAAAAAAATCTTAATACTCGGTACTTTACAAATTTACGATGCCTTAAACCTTTGAACTGGAATACTTAGCTAAACCTATTTATTATTATTCAGAAGCCAAACTATGTATGTAATAAAACACATTATAAGTAGTAAAAGTATAAACCCCTATGAAGCGTATTAAATTTTATAATGTGCTGTTGGCACAACAACTGCTTTAATATTATATTATTATTATATTATAAATGTGTACAAGTTAACGTTTAGGACCATAAAATATTAAAAAGCAATTTAATTTTATTGATAATAAAGTTGCAACATTAATTCCGTGGAAAATTGTTTCACCGTGGAAATGGTCGGTTTTATATATCTATATACTTAGTTATTTTATTTTATTACGGTGTATTTACTATTTCCCTGGCGTGTTTACATTCTCAGTATTATAAATTTGCATTAGTTATTATAATTTTATGTTTATTTTATTATTATCGTTTGGTAGTATTATCGGAGAAAAAAGGATGGTGTTTCATATTAAATCTCGTGTATCAAAGGAAAATGCATCCTAGAAAGGTCAGTTTGTTAGTATTATCGGAGAAAAAAGGATGGTGTTTCATATTAAATCTCGTGTATCAAAGGAAAATGCATCCTAGAAAGGTCAGTTTGTTAGTATTATCGGAGAAAAAAGGATGGTGTTTCATATTAAATCTCGTGTATCAAAGGAAAATGCATCCTAGAAAGGTCAGTTTGTTAGTATTATCGGAGAAAAAAGGATGGTGTTTCATATTAAATCTCGTGTATCAAAGGAAAATGCATCCTAGAAAGGTCAGTTTGTTAGTATTATTTTTTGATTAGTTTGACTTTTATTGAACTATTGTAATTTTAACCTTTGAACATTGTAGCACGCTCCTCTTGTACCTTGTTTATTGATGACTGTACCATGTATCATCAAAACATTTCGAATAAATAGAGTAGCCGTCTGATTGTTCCTTCATAGTGTTAACTCCTCTGGGTTAGAAAAATGACTGAGTTTTTCAAAGTAAAAACTCGAAGCGATTCAAAAACATGACTATGTTATTCGTTCATCTTGGTAAAAGAGAAGAATGACACTGCACACACAAAAGTCCTGTGTCAATACAATATAGAGTTGTAAAGTATTTTAACAGTGGAGAGATAAAGGCTAGCTATTGCTGTGTATTAGTGTGTAATTGGATATTAGATTAATGAATAATGTTAGCAGTAATTTAGATCACTTTTAATACTCGGATGAACTTTTGTGTGAAAATATGGTTAAATATTTGTTAAATGTACCTACATAAACTTTGCATTGGGGTACCTATTAATTATAATAAATTGTTAAATAAATTGTTTGTTCTGATTGGATTATTTATTATCATTTCCAATTACAATAATTTATATTTCAACAGAGTTTGATTTATGTACAATTTAACTGATTGCATATTTAATACAAGGTAGGTAATAATATGTAGACTGCGTAGCTATTTATTTATTATTTATCCGATAAATGCGTTGAGCATTTTGAACATTTTAAATTAAATAGTATTATTATTATACTTTAGTGTAGGTACAGTATATGCATTGGGTAATAATAAAGTATTTGTAGTATCGCGATTATTTGCTGCTATAATGTAGTTACCTATACTTAACATATAAAGTGTAGCAGGTATGGATTTATTTCAAAAGATATTCACGTTATTCTCAGTCCGTTACCTTAATAACTCGAAAACATGTGCAATAAATAAATAAATAGGTATAATGTTGTTATTCCCTATGTAAAGGCCAAGTAAACCGCATTACATCAACAACGACCAGTCGTCGTCTCGTCTCGATATTATGTAGGTATTATTATTCCCATTTAGTCGTTTAATTTATTTAAACATTCTGAATGCCTTATTAAGTATGCATTCATCTTAATTGAATTACATATTTTCCTTGTACAACACGCCGTAATGTGCATTCTGATGGGTGACTCGTTCCAGAAGCGAATACCGATAGCATGTCAATTTATATTCTCCAGTTTATTATTATCGAATGCTAATATATTAGAAGACATGTGTGCTACTAAGTAATTTTTATATTTTTCTAGTCGATTTAATAGAAATATGAGCAACAACATTATCTTCCACTCAATAAGAGCGTGTATGCAGCGATAATACAAAGTTGAGTCGTAAAATATTGTCATAAATATATTTACGGTGGGTATTATATTGATGCCGATCGTGTAAGCCCTCTGTAAAGCTACGAAATTGACATTTTCAACGGAAATAAAACGAGTCGGAAACTGCACCGAGTGTTTGTCCTATTTGCCTCGACTCGGTTGGTACCTAATTCCTGACACCGGACGATAAATCAGTCGGCCAAGTGAGTGACCGTCGGATTTTTCAACTTGCCCATTTAACCAATAACCACGGGAAAAATTTAAGGCAATTTTTTACCCACGTGAAGGATAGCACGAACATTCTCTTCATTTATCATTTTTGTGTTTGAACATAGGTTTATTTTATTATTTCCCTCCCAAGTATTTTAGTACATAGTTTCAAAAAGTTTTATTATATATATTCTGTTTTAAATTTGAGACGCTGTTTTTATACCCGATGTACTGTCAAAGAACCTAACTTGACTACAAGGTGTGCGTGTAGAATAAGTAATAATATCTACTTATTTTGTTGGTAGGTATGAACAGAAACAAGAAAGTATTTTCATTGTATGTAAAGTATTTCACGGTGTTCTTTGTATATGTTTAGGTTAAAATGTTCATTTGTGATGTTTTGGTTCAGCTGTATATAGTGAATTTTGTCACTAAGACCACCGCTGGTACTCAGCGTGTGGGACTTTTGTATTCCTCTCTTGTATGTTGTTATTTTAATGGTGCATTTTTCTTTATACTTTTTTCTCGTTTGTGTTTGTTGTTCGCTTTGTATTCCACACAGCAGCGCGTTGCGCGACCAGTCAAAATATTCCCCCGCATTATTCTCTCGCTGACATGACATTTTATTTCGAAATTCGTTTTGCATTATTATTTTTTGCTCCTATATAATGTGGATGCTTCACAAATCACCGCCATTGTCAGTTTTTTTTACACGGTAATTTTATGTCACCTTGTCCCACCTTTATCGCCGTGGTTGTCTATTATTATTATTATTATTATGTCCATTTTACATTTTTTATTGCTGCCTCTCTATTAAATAACATAAAGTCAAATAAACAACAACTAGTCATCCATAAAAATCATTGTTTCTAAAAAATAACTAGTCATTATCACGTTATAAACACACTGAATCGTGTTATTTTATTTTCATGTTTTATATTTTATTCAATGTTTGCTTTCATGTACATATTATGTTACATTTTTATTAATCACTTTCTTCGAACTACATTATTCCTCGTTATTTGCTTTGTCATTGATTAAATATTTTAATACCACCAATATTCATACCATTAAATACTCATTGTAATAAATGTTTTTTTTGTTGTTGTAAAGAACAGGGGTTCCATTTTTCTAATTTTTCAAGTGTCCTGTAAAGGCAGTTCGTAAAATTTCAGGTATAAGACAATAAACATCTCAGTTCAGCGATAAGGCATGCCACCTAACTGAATATCTTAATATATTTCTGGATGGCACTGAGAGGATCATTTGCATGTTTATGACATGTAGTTAATCCGCTAGTTACCCCACATGTGGTATATGCCGCGACAATATAGTAGTAGTCATAGTTTTTTTTTTTTTATTTATTATTACATAATATGGGTAGTGACATTTATTTTCATTTCCCATTACGAGGTGGTCAGTAGCCTGATCAGCGGTTTATTCCACCCCGCTTCTTACCTATTCCATCTTCACGGTGCTTTCATATTGCTTTTTGTTGGGGTGTATTTTTATTTATATCAAATTTATATTTAAAAAAAAACTTTTTGTTTTATACGTACAGATTTTTTCATTCCAATTTTATCTGGATTTGGTATATTGGATTCGCTTATAATTCGTAACGTACATAAAACAAAGCTTTTTGTTGTTAAATATGTATAGGTAAGTAATAGTGAGTATATTGTTGTAGGTACATGTGTTTCGTTTCAAAGCAAATCTCCTTTTCCCGGAAAACGCGTTAAACGTCTCAATATAAATTTTAATGATCGTAAATTCTCGCATTAAGCGCATTGTCGTTAAATTTTCTCTCCTCACTTTATGTAAGGTACGTCTACATAGAATATAACCCTAATGCGGACCGAACTTGAGTAGATAAAAATGAAGAAATATTAATTCGTTTATAACATTATCGAGTAAAATAAAGGTTTAATTTAATAAATAACATACAAATTAGAAACACTACGGATTTTGCTCTGTCAACTTTAACGGTATCTCTTAAAGGTGTCCTTTCGAAAATACACAACAATCAACACATAATTGATGTTGATTAGTTTATTTACAGTCTATAAATGGATATTTAAAAGGGGTCATTAATTGAAATATGAATGGTAAAAGTATTATAATTATGTTTGTGTTTGGAATTAATAACGAAGGCCGTTGTTATAATAAGTTTGTGTCATGATCTCGTATCTGATTGCATTTATTAGTCGATTGAGATCATTATCAAGTTATATGCACTCTCATATCTCATTCGTCCGTATTATATCATTTAGTATAGGTGTACACTGTACCAGTGTACACACACGCCTATTAATATTTATCACTAATCATAAATACGTGGAAATTACCTCTGAAGTCGTGCAATTACTTTGGATGATCATAAAAACTTTATTAATATTGCAACATACACCATTCCCGTTCGTTATGTAGGTACATATATGTATATACATACTTCTTACTTACCTATAACTATCACCAAACTGTGTCTACGTACCACAACCGACGTTCATTTGCTGCATTATTTTGATATCCGTCTTTTAATGTTTTATTATTGCCATTATTTCTATATATCGACTATCCAGCTCCATAACTCAACCAGTCGAAAATTTCAAAATGTTAGATTTACATAATTGGTTATACACACAATCATCGCCATTTCTCCGATTCCACAAACAAATAATTATAAAAAAATACACGATTCCCTTTATACATTAGATACTAAGTTACGCTAAAATTGATTATACCTATTTTCAATTCTACGAGTAAATATTTATAATTGTTACACGGAACAAAGACAAAGTGTAATATGTTTAACGGTGCGATTATTATTTACAGGAGGTATATTACACTTTCTGTTGTGTTTTTAAAGTAAAGTATAAATATATCAAAATTACAACAATGGTGACTTGTCGAATATGAGACATTTCGACTTGTTGACTTATGGTACTGGACAGTCGATATGTAAGAATATTAATTTAGGTAGGTACCGTAGGCATGTAGCGCTTAAATGAAACATTAATAAAATTACAACAATGGTGACTTGTCGAATATGAGACATTTCGACTTGTTGACTTATGGTACTGGACAGTCGATATGTAAGAATATTAAGTTAGGTAGGTACCGTAGGCATGTAGCGCTTAAATGAAACATTAATAAAATTACAACACTGGTGACTTGTCGAATATGAGACATTTCGACTTGTTGACTTATGGTACTGGACAGTCGATATGTAAGAATATTAAGTTAGGTAGGTACCGTAGGCATGTAGCACTTAAATGAAACATTAATAAAATGCTTTCGCTTTGATGGACTCGTTATGATGTTTATATTAATGTGGCATTGTTCTGGACTGAGTTATTATTGACATTAAAATCATATTATTATTATTGCATCGAGTTTTTATTACGTTTTATACTCCTGTATACAAATAAAATAATACCACGGACCAAGTGGTAGCTTATTCTCATACATAATAGCAATTTTTATATGCTTCGCTTTTATAGTTCTTATTTTTCTTTCTTAATGCATTATGTATAACCACGTATTGTAAAAGTTACGATTTTCATAACAGAATAAATTCGTGTGGAAAAACTCTCGTGTTACAATGAACGCCTGACATAAAAAGCTATCTTTCCAACATAAAATACAAAAAGTATACATCTTTGCGTAGTCATAATTTTCTTTTATGCCTTACGAAAAGTTTTATTAAAATTATTTACAACCGTAATAAAGGTGAAGAAAAGAGCTCTATTCGTGTTCATACCTCGAGTTCCCAATCCATTCCACTCGCATACATGTTTTATAACTTTGCCTCTTTATTCGAGCCATCTTTGCAACTATTATAGTATTAAATCTGATTTATATTCATACAAAGTATGTGTAATAAATAACTCTAGTATTTGTAACGTACATATAATGATAGACTCTGTCGATTTCAAAACTTTGTCTTACAGGTAAACCATTACAGTTTTTATTACTTTAACTTTAAGTTAATACTTATGAAAAATTGTAACGGTTATTGATTTGCGTTTAATAATGTTATATACTTAGTGAATTACTTCTATCAATAATTATTCTTCTAAATCCTGTTGTGTCCATTTCTTCAATTACTTAAAACGACTTCGGACATTACAAAACCAATGTTTCCATTAAAGCTTGCGAGAAATTGATATTATGATATTTTTTCTGAAACCTAGTTGCTTGCACCGATGGCCCTTGAGATGGTGGTGGGAAAAGACGGCGCTTTAAAGCGTTTACGATATATGTACTCGCTTCTTGTGTATCGATTTTACTTAAAGAATGAATAAATAAATACGGTAAATTCCATTCATAATAACGTGTGTTATGAAATATATCACTTTTCCAACTATTTTGTACTCTGAAATGGACAAAATTATTCATAGATGATGTGTTCTCATACATATTATTGGTGAACCATTAGAAATTCACTATTTAGTGTAAATATTTATCCTGCATGTTATTGTTATAATATACATGTCATTATTATCATCATCAGTGTGTAATGTTGTTGTTTCTGTTCATACTAATTACACAATATTATAATTATTAATTATACATACTACTACTTGTATTCATCTTATTGTACATAAATTTACCATGAAATATCAACACCTTATGATTGAATATGTATTTTTAATGTAGTAACTATTACCAATGCATTTATTGACTAGCTGATGAATTCGCTCGCTAAATGCAAGTGTACAAAAACTAGAAAATACTAAGAATATATTGATATCTATAAGTGCACCGAATTTTACAGGATTTAAGGAGATCGGTAAAACACTGGGGATTTGGATAAGTAAATAACTCTGTATAGTCTGGATTCTGGCTCCTTCAAAATACTTTCACGATTTTCGATCTCGAGTAATACGAACCCACTGTTTTCCCTCAACCTGGACTATGTTATCAGCTAATCTTGTTTGATGTCTTTCTACATCTCTTGTGTTCTTCAGTTGTTCCCATTTTAAAATTCAAAAGTTTCCCCTTTCATCCTCTTGTCTTACCGTATAACCAGTCCATTACTCCATTACCAAAATAGCTAAAAGAGATAATCGACAATGTCGACGACTTTTGTCGAATATTAATTCCTTTTTTAATTATTTTGTCTCTCAAGCTAACACTCATCATCTGTTTCTCGAAACGTATACAAAGATATTCATTTATTAAATATTTCGTATTCAATAATTAACGCAATAATAATATTATCATGTTCTGTGCAATTTGTAACGTAATGTATTTGTCTTAATAACATCTCTTCACATCTATCAACCCAGTTGTAGTAGTAGCAATAGTGTGATACGTTTTATAATTATTAGGTGTTGCTATTATTTATTATTATCATATAATTAGTAGTTATGTGAAGGTTTGAATAATCTTATCTCGCTGCCAAATTAAATTAAACTTTATGTAATTGTTATGTAAATACCAAATTTGAATTACACATCATTAATTCATTATTTAGACATAAGTGATATTTTTTTATGTATACATTCTCTAATTGGGTTGTAAGTTATATAGTTATGTTTCAACACTCGTGAAAGGGTGTGTATTAACTACTTCTATTTATTTTCCAATATTATAATTTATGTACATATTCACACTTAAATTTTATTCAGGACTTAATGTCTCTTAAATATAATTGTAAAAATATTTTCGTGTAGGCTTATATTTCATAGAAATTTATATTTTCTCTTTCCCAGAACAAATTGCAAATTACTCTCATAAATTTTAAACGTAGTTTTCGCATTAGTGAAGGTATTAAAGAATATTGCTAAACTGACACCTCATCCACACAACCAACGGACTATGCAAACACCTTTTAGTAGGAAATAGGAAAGTTATTCTGACGCTTTCGAATCTGCTTAGGCTGATTTAAGTGCACTTTATTTTTATTTTATTTTATTCATTCTTTACTGTACATTGAGAACGAACAATCACAGAAAAGGTATATACATTCAATTTTTTATCAGTTTCTTCATTCGTTCTCATAATTCAACACTTTATTACCCATTTTACGTTCACCGATCCCACCAATTTTTGTTTCAAACCACTTTTTTCGACATCTGTTGAGCATGCATGTCAACTAGGTACCTACTCTGTTGAAATTAATACCTATTTATTATTGAAAAATTTCGCGTACTATTATACAAACTGAAATTATTTCTACCATCCATCAATCTATACCATCATAGCATAATCCACTTATGGGCACAACCAGCGGACTGAAATTAGCTCCGATCAATATATTTTCCTTAACTTTTGACCACACTTCATTACATGCATGTGAGACTATTGTGTATGTGTTTGACCGTGTTGCGTTAATCTGCAACACCTACTAAAGAATTATAATAGATATGCCCGAAGCGATATGTAATAGGAAACAGAGTCACACATAATTATTTAAGTATATTGTTTGATTAATTTCATTGGCAATGTGGATTAGATTTGTTATGTAGCAATAATAATAAAATCGTGTATAAATAAATTAATGATTTGTAGTTGCATTGAATTGAATGTCGATATATCGCTTACATAAATTGTACCCACAATCATATCAACGGTTTCAATTGCAATCTGCCTAACTCCATTTAATTTATTTGCAATAAATATAAAATAAGCTAAGTTATTTCACTTAAACTCAAATAACTAAAACACGATCACTCTAACCAATGGCTCGTATCATGAAGATGGAGTAGCTGGTATTTAAATTGCATCATTGGCTTTTTTAGGATGTCGGATATTGTGGCTGTAATTATTAAAGCAGAATTAGTTGTACCTAGATCTAATGACTGGTTTAAAAAATGAGCATGGTTGAATTTGCACAGCATACCTAATTGGTAAATACCATGTGCCTGAGCAAACTAATGCCTATATCTAGTTGTTAATAGAGTACTAATGTTACCTAGTTGTGTTTGCTTGTTTTTTCACTGATTAATTTTTATTGTTTGTAATTGAAGACTGTATAATTTTCATGTTCATATCGATTGTAAAAAGGCGTATGCAGTATATTTCATAAATTAATAAACAATTCGAAAGCATCCTTGGCCACTTTGCTTAGAACAATAAATACAGTAAGCTATTTTGTGATTTACCTTTTCGATCAATACAATGTTATCTGCAATGGAGTTAAGTGTTTTACCGTTTTTTTTTTGTCCATCGATTATTACTTACTAGGTACTCTATGTTTATGTTTCTTGCGAACATAAATCTACGTTGACACGGTGTATATATATATTATCGTCGACATATTATTAACATTCGAATATAAAACACGTTTGTGAATTCATTGAGAGTGAGTGCTCCGTGCATTCTTTTACAAAGGCAATACAAACAAACATTGTCGAGATTTATTCTACACGTCTGACAACTCTTTTGCTATTAATATATTATTATTATACTTTAAGTTTCTTTTGTGTTGCATTTTAATATTTTTTAATCTGTATCCGCATGAAAGAAGAAATGAGAATGAGATAAAACAGTTCGATTGATTTCTGTTTTTATTTTGAACTTTTATTAACGAACGTGATTAATTAAATTCAAAGGTCTGTGAGTGTATTTTGATTGATTTATTACATTACCATTTAAATATTATGATTATGTTATAGGTACTGCAAAAAATAATAGATTGTGAAAGTTTATCAAAACAACATACCTACGTGTAAAAAATAAAAGTTAGCTTGTTTATTTTTTTTCATTTGCAAGTATTTTTATACATCGACTTACTTATGTGGATTTTCTAAATTTAGAATTTGTTGTTGTTTAAATTAATATTATTATCGGATATCTTCCTTAATGTAATATAATCCGAAAGCGTTCTGTTGTGTGCACCTACGCGTATTAATTTATTAACGTCTTTCACTGTTCCGCATTCCAATCAATTTGTCTTTGATTTTTATTAGCATTATCAATTCATATTATTAAAGACACTTAAACAGATATTTCTCCGTGTTCGAGTCACCGATTAAGATAATCTTTATTAAAAATCTTGACGGAGCTTTTTGTATTTTATCGTATTTGCATCTTATTAACATAATATTATTAAATGGATATTAGTTTCTTACGATTTGCGGTGGAAATTAATTCCGTATTACGTCGGTGCGATACTCGTAAATTAATCAACGCAGTTATTTTGTCATATATTTCGCGCAGTAGATTTTTGCTAATTTGTTAATTAAGATGCTATGTATTTATGTTATACGCGTTAATATATTTATTCGTTAGAAAATGATGTCTATAATCGTATCTGTTTTGTTGAGATATTTAGACACTTTGTCATGAAGAGTAAAAAGACTTAATATTTTTTTCTCTTTTATGTTAGTTTTCGGGTGTACTGTAAAGGACAGGTGTTCGTGAAACATCTCATTTCAGACATTTAACATCTTGAGTTCAGCGATGAGGTATGACACCCACCGTGAATGCTTTATTTTTTTCTATCGTAAAGACGAAAATTTGCATGTTCATGGCATGCAGTTGATCCACCGGTTACCCCACTTATTATATCCATGCCATAATGGTATGGATATAATAAATTTCTCTCTTATTCATAAAATATGTTTCGTTTTCGTTTAACATCTAGTTTCGTGAATCTTTAATTCAAAAATATTGTCCTTAGATTATTCCATCATTGCGATAAACATTTAGATACTACACTGTATATTTACGAACTTTTGGAAAAATCATAGATTATATCAATCAAAGGCAGATAAAGCAAGATGAGGAAGTCAACGGTCGATCGGTAGGTACAATAAGAGGAACAACTTAACATTTACAATTTTAAGCATAATTTTTCCTACGCAAAAAATATTAAATTTTACTTTTGAACTTCCTGCCTTCCATCAATTTTTATAATAAAAATCACTGTATTCTACCCTCCCAACCCCCTCGCCATCCACCCTGTATGTACATTGTTACAGCCCTCTCATTCACATTATTAATTTCTTGATATAATAATTAATTCCACGGCATTCTTTTAGCTTATAAATATTATAATAATCCACTTAATATTCATGTCAAAACGACTCCCCCTCTCACCCCCCATCCTTCCCTCCCTTTCCTTTTTGTTTTTCTTCTCTGGGAGATTTAAATATCATAATTATTATGAAAGCGGTTCGTTTGTATTAATATTATTATAATACCATACGTATACAAGTGTGTATCTACATACATATTATACTTACACCAGTTGTACATATCTGAATCTTCTAGATTCGTATTATTATCGTTCATTATCATCTTTTAAATTCATTCTCGTTGTGTTTCGCAACATAAATTTGCGTAATTAAATAAACCCACACCGAAATTATTATTATTATTTGAAACAGATTTATCTTGCACGATTAATTTGATATTGAAAATGAAATACGATCATTTTATTCCTTGTTATTTCCTCTATTTATCCGACCAGAAGTTATACGCGCGAGCTTACTTAATTCCAAAAAGGTAGTGTAGTCTCTCAATATAATATACCTATATGTAATATTAAATACTATTATTAATTAGAATACCGTTCTTTTATAAAATGTATAATAATATTTATTTTATTTTGTTTGATAATATTATTATAATATAAGGAAAGTATATGTCTTCTCTTTTGAATTTTTTACCAGAATACGTAATCACTCTCGGAGAAAAGTTTGTGTTTATCCCATTTGGCGAAGTCGTCCCATAAATAATAACGTGAACTGTGCCGGGTTTGCGAAGGGAGGCTCGGGTGGTATCGGAAGATCCTATCGCATTATATATACTCATTCCTTCAGTGGAAGAACATTGGGGGAGGGGCCATCGAGAAGGAGACCCACTCTATATAACCCCCCTCATTGATATTCAACGAATATGATAATGACTACAAGATAAACGTCCTAGAGATTTATTTGAAATTCTTAGCGTCTATGTCTCACGATCGACTTCGTTTTTTTTCTCGTCTCGGATTCCACTGATCATTTTTGGATAAAGTGGAATAAGGGAGATAGTTTGATCCCATTCGAATAATAATAAACATTATATTTTCGTAAATTACGTCTTAACCGTGTTCCTACATATCTTGACTTATTTCAATTCTACAAGTATTGTGAAGACAGCTAGTGTCTTGGATGTAATATAAGTAATGTAAAATACTCAAATGCTATAAACATTTCAATGGAAATACTCGATGAGTGATGATGTTAATTACACGTAAATGTGTATTTTCAAATGTTAGAAAATAAAAGTTTTTGAGATGATTAATTCTTTTGAGTATGAATTCTTTGAAAATCATCTTGTGTCTTAAATTTTGTTTTCAATTTTCCTATTGAAACATCCTCCCCTTTTCCCTCCTGTACCTCCGCACCTCCACCTGCTTCCGTGGGATCCGACAACAGTGTTTCCTAACTCAATTAGCGTCGGCATCGCCCCTCGCGCTCAACTCAAATTTTAGCTTTTTATTATTAAGTTTTAACGATTCCGTAATTCTAAAGTTTAATACAACCGACACAGTTACAAGGAGCAGTTCTCCCTCTCTCCTCTCTCCCTGCCACCACCCTCCTCTTGCCTTCTTCATTATACATATTTTCATCTCTCTTGCTCTCCGTAAATGCGCCTTTTCCGCTTTTCACTCACAGTTTCCCTCTTCCGACTTTTCTCATACTACTCATTATTATAAGTCTATTACAGGAAGTAAATTATTGTAAGCTTAGTTTTATCATAGCTTAACTATTTAATACTCAAATACCATCTCATCCTAAAAAAATTATGTATAAGTGTTGTTTTGTATATAATATTATGTGTTGTGTCATAGATGTGGGTGTGGACTCCTAATAATCACACATTATGTTCTTCTCACGCAAAATGGTTCTACATTAAACAACTGGACAGTAATGTGGTCGTATAAACGTTACGTTTTATTTAATTGTTTCCTCTTTACATTGACAGCTCTCGTTTCAATCAATCAATTGAGATTGACATAATTGTATGTGAGACACACACACGATTTCAATAAAATTTATTTGTTACGTCCACGGACAAACATATCGCTTATTAATTGGAAATGTTTTACTTGAATTGATACAGTGATTTCTTATTTTATATGTGGTGTGAATGAACGGGCAATAGAGCATTATTTCTCTCTCGTAAATGTTTATTTATTCTCAATTGAATTACACTAAAGTGAAGTCGAATGATGTCTCCGCTGACAGGACTAATATAAATGCCAAAGAAATGGTAATTAATTGAAAAGACGAGGCTCCGACTCACCCCCTTTTCTAGACCCCCGGCCGCCTCCGATTCCCCACCCGCCGAGCTCTTTGTAGATAATTTCTCATCTTAATATTTGATGTAAAACTTTTTGAATCGTTTTGATAATTGGAATATTCTCCAAGACATAATGGCGATTTGGAGTATTTAATCTTGCCACTCTGAAAAGTAATATTTTAAGCCTGAGTAACAATCGGAATTTTGAAAGTAGTTATAACAAGTAGGTACTCTTTGTACTAAGTAAACAGTAAGTAAATGTACTTAATATTTTACGAGCAAAATGATTTCTCGACATAATCTAAACAACGTTGTTATCTTATACTACGATATGCTGTGGAATAGACTTCTCTATGAACCTTCTTATCCATTCAACAGCCAGCGTAATATATTTCCATGTTAAACATTCTGGAAAATGTTTTATTACGAACATAAAGAAGCCTTCTCCCTTCCTTCTACCATCCAACCAGTACGGTACATTATAACACAGTACAAGTAGTTTAATATTGAATGTAACTTGTACTTTTCTACAGCAGCAAACAGACGCACAAGTTTTGTACGTTGTGCGGCTAAGCGCTGCTCGTACTGGAATATATATTTACGTTGATTTGCAAAATCCACTTGACTGAAGAGGAAGGGTAGCCGGGCCGTATTAAAAAATAAGCTCGTCTCGCCTTAAAAAAATACTGAAATAAAAGAAACATTTCTTTACGTAAAGTATTATTCCCCTTGTAAATGCTTCTGTCAACTTTTTACAATAAACGTCCGCTCATGAAAATACACCCACTCCACCAACCCTGAAACAACATTTATCCTCACCATCTCGGGGAAAATATGATGACAATTGAAATACTCGCTTCTCTACTCTCGTCTCAAATACTTATTCATGAACTACACATGAATTTTTTTGTAATAAAAATACTTATCTCACTGGAATATTCAAATGAAATTGGATTATAACGTTTCAAAGAGCATTTATTGTATAGAACTGAGCACATCTCATTGCTGTGTGCCGTCTCTATTGTCTGATGGAAGCGAGGAATATAACAAACGTGCAATTTTAAAACTATTATTATTATGCACATGGTGAAGTCAAATAGGTAATGCACCTAACTCAAATATTAAATTCTTTTGTAAATTATTTTTATTTTATTTTAGTATAGCATAATTTAACTATATACTTTCGTAGGTGCGCGTATTTATCAGAATCGATTTATTCACGGTTGTTTTAAGAATCTCTTTGTTTTATTTGTAACGAGAAAACAATGTTGTAGGTACATAATATGTGACAACTAACTGAAACAGTAGCATAAAAGCATGGATGGTTAGTAGTATACGAGTATATTTGTATGATGAAATAAAAGTTAAATGTTGGTAGAATTGTGTAGTTCCGTTGTACTGAGAGATTTATGAGATGTGCAAGAAGCAGAAGAGTGCCATATTATTATTATGTTCATATTATTACTATTCCCTCTCTCTCCCCCGCTCTGTCTTGTATCTTCTCGCTATGCTTTACTATTGTTTCCGCTGAGAGTGGTGTTAAGTTTTTTCAATATGTCCGTTAAGCATTTTTATTTCCGCCAATAGTATTTTATGTGCAACATCTTGCTTCAATAGCTTCACACACGTATTATCTTTTATTCCCCACTCAGCAATGAGTAAATCTACAGCTACTCTACTACTAACACTATTCTTTCTGTTTTATTATATTGTATCTATTCGCTCTTTGTATTATTTATTAGATTTTTTCCCTTTTTATTTTCCCATTCCTCTTTTATATTCTTGTTTTATTTTCATATTGGATATATCTCTGTAACTTGATATGTTTGTTTTTGTTCCCAGTGATTTAATAAAACATATAAATCTGTTTTTACATTAGATCCACGCATTATTATTTCCATGCGTTGTTATTCGTCAGACAACATTCGAGGCGAATCTTAACAAAAACTGTCGTGTTTTTATGTTTTATTCGCCTACATATCATGCCAACAAAATGTAGTAGTCATTTCAAATATTCTTATTTTAATGTCTACTTATTTTTATACCATATTTGACGATTATATTATATTTCTCCAATATAATATATTTCTTTATCCTTATGTTTTTTTTCACCACGTTTCATCATTACATTTCTTTTATATCAACGTTTTTGCTCTAATCTGTAAATTATTGTAAAGAAGCACTTAGAAATGTATTTTGTTGTTTCCACGGGTGGCTATTATATTCGAATTTGAAAAATAAAGGGGAATTTTAAAATGTTAATTGTTCCTCTGTCGTTAATTTTTCAATTTGGCGTTCGGCGACTGGCGAGTCAATATTGTTTGCAATATGTCGCCTTTTTAGAGATGTATTACATTAGAGTGGAAAGATACTCTAGAAAACTTGCCGGTTTAAAGAGAAAAGTTTGTTAACTTATTCGTCTTTTGCAAGTGAAGCGGGTTAGTGACTAGAGAGTACTAGGTTGTCATGGTTTAAGGGTAGGCTATGTAATATCTAAGTACTACCTACTTACTGACTTACGTCCTTATACCACTCGTATGTATATGTACGCTTTGTAAGATCTTTTAGTGATTGCTTGGATCTTTGAAATGTAACAGCAGTCGTGAACAGCCAATTGTATTCACTTAACTATTCATAGGTACCGCGCCATATCAATTATCAACCACTCCATGTTACACGATTCAAGTCAATGGTCACACACCTGTTTCAAAACCTTTTCATTTGTAATTGGATTCGTTAACGGTATCTTGGACCGTTTCATTCCTTTGTAAATTCGACTTGACAATATGATTAATTTAGTGAAAAACAAAAGAAGATTAACAATAATATTATAATTCTTTTGTTAAAATAGAGCTTTGTTGTTGGTGTTGGTTGCTCATGAAATTTAAAAGAAAGTTTTCATCTCCGTAAAGTAAATAAGACAGCTTTAAGACAATATGAATATTTCTCGTTGGGGGAAAACTTCCCTTCCCCGTTCCAACCCGTTCCCCGCGCCGTCTCTCCCTTTCCTCTCTCCGGGAGAATATTATAATAGTCGTTTCCTCCTGAACTCACTTTTCTTACGAGATTTTCCTCATTTTCTATTTGCGCTCTCTCCTCATTTTTTTATTTCTTTAAAAACTTTTCCGTTTCAAATTATACAGCTCCCGCTCCCTCTCATTTTCTCAGACGCTCTTGTGTTTTTATCTCAGTTATGTTCTTAAATTTATTACTAGAAAGCGTTTCGTTTCATATTCATAATTAATTTGTTAGTTTTCTTACAAGATTTTTTCGGGTTCTTTTTTTTTACTTTACTTTTTCACTTTCATCCCGCGGAGTTGATGAACTTCCAAAAATACATTATTAATTTATTTGTTTTAGTTTATCCACATGAATGTTGGGTTTTTATTTATTGATGTTTTGTTAGTAGGAGCATCGCATTAACTTCTTGTTATTCTGTACGTAACAGTATTCAATCGTGAACTTGTTTATCTCGAGGGAGATAAAAACAGATTTTGTGCGCTCGACTTCTTTCCCCATAATATGTAGTTACAACTTGTGTAAGACTTACAACTATTATCTTTTTCCCTTACAATGTATCTAAATCTAGTGAATAGTTAATGCATTTAATGTTTCCATTAGTGTTACTCCTTTTTTTACTTGAGTTCGCATATAAAAGTCAAAATTAATTATTATTGTAAATTTTTATGTATCTCAAAAATCTTTCCTTCTCCTTGTAGTCAACTATCGTTCCATTGATACGTATGATACAGCTATCAAAAACAGTCTGAAATTTTGGAGGCATCATAAATAACAATAAACTTACTGCGATGTTTTTTTATTAAATTTGTTTTCACGTTGTTTCATAGGGTTGATTGTATTATCTTGATGTGTGTTCATGCTTTTCGTGTCAAGTATGTACTTACCTACATTTTTATACATACCATCAACTTTTTAAACTCCATAAAACTAACGTACGTACCTCCCCCGCTTTGCTTGCTCAGTGTATGTACGAGCACAGAAAGAGAATAAAGTAATAGTTAAAAACCTCATATTCGGTATATTGTTGCAGTATGTAACAAGTTGGTATAAATATATTCTGCTTGTAGATTGAAGGTATATATACATACATGTATTCTAGTCTAAGTGAAGTTAGTTACATTTAAGCTCAACAATCCACCTTCACCGCCGTTAACTTTCCCGTTTCTTGTCGGGGGAATCCCCGGAACCGACGGGGGAGTATAGAATATTGTCGAGGGATCAGTACATAAGATGGGTGGTTGGGCCCGGGGATGAGAAGGAGATATCTCACATCCCCCCTCGTTGCAAATGCAATTTCCCAGCGGATCAATCGAATCGTGTTGTGGAAATTGAATCCAACTTAATAATAATAATAATAATAATAACTAGACAATTTATAGTGCGCCGTTTTGTGGAATATATTCACTTCAAGGGCGCATCCTAAAATATCGTGTTTATACCTATGATTGAAGCATGATACATATAATACAAATATTAATAAGCTATTATAAAAACTAAACATATATAAATAACAATAAGTTGTACAATTTATATCATTTATATGATATACCAAACAAGTGTGTCTTTAATCGACTCTTGAACAGATCAAGAGACTGTGTCTTACGCACTTGTTCAGGAAGATCATTCCACATGGATGGTCCAGCCGAGCTGAAGGCTCGAAAGGAATACTTAGGTCTCCCTCTTACACCGATTTCCGTCAACCTGACACCCGTATCAGAACCTGACCTAAGAGTGCTTTGTCTTTGATTTGGAACTTGCTGTCTACAGAGTTCGGAGATGTATGATGGAGCCATATTATGAATGGATTTGAAGACTGTGAGGCAAACCTTGAAAGCAATCCTTTCAGCGCACTTGAGCCAGTGCAGATTTTTGAGGGTACTAGTTATATGGGAGCGTTGGTCCATTTTGAAAATTAAGCGGGCAGCGGCGTTGAGCACAGATTGGATTCTCTGAAGCTGGTATTGCGGTAAATTGGCCAGAATACCGTTACAGTAATCTACCCGAGATACCACAAAGGAATTTATCAATGTTCTAGCATCGTGGGATGTCAGACATCTTCTAATGGGAGTTAATTGCCTCAGTGAAAAGAAACATTTACTGACGGTTGATGAGACGTGTTTATCCATAGATAATGAACTGTCAATGTAGGCTCCAAGAAACTTAACATGTTTGGATGGAATGATGTTGATGTTTTGAATGGATATAGGGTCGTAGTTTATAAGGTGTTGTCGTCTCGGTGAAGCAACCCAAAGGAATTCGGTCTTAGTAGGATTTATTTTTAATTTATTCACTGACATCCAGTGCGAAATTTCAGAGATACATGAAATAACATCTTGTTTTAGTAGATCTTGTGAATCAGGGGAGCACGATTTGAAGAAAAGCCGATCATCAGCATACGAATACGTTTGGAAACCAAGTTGTTGGATTAGAAATTCAAGCTCATTCGTATATAAATTGAAGAGCAAAGGACCAAGTACCGAACCCTGAGGAACGCCGTATATGCATGAGCTTTTTTCAGGCAGCGTGTTATTGAACTTGAGTTCACATTCACGCTCTGCTAGGTAAGATGCAATCCACTCCTGGACCTCATCTCTTAAGCCAAATTCCTTTTCCAGCTTTCGTAGTAGGATACCATGGTCAACTGTATCAAAAGCAGCACTCATGTCCAGGAATGACACTAGTACCAGGCTACCAGATTCAATGCTTGAGATGAGATCAGAAGTCGTTCTCAATAAAGTCGATTCCGTGGAATGAAACTTCCTGTAGGCAGACTGATTTTTTGCAAGAACATCTGTGGAAGTCAGAAAATGTGTGATCTGAGAGGATACTATTTTCTCTAGGAGTTTGGAACAGAAGGATAGGTTAGAAATGGGACGATAATTATCAGGGCAATCAGGGTCTAGGTTAAATCTCTTTTTATATCCTTGTGGCGTATTGACTACTCTGTACCTCTTTCATCACACCGAGTGAATTATTCTTTTTGTCGTGTCACACACGTGATAAATGATATTATTTTTTTTCTCTCTCCAAAGTTTTACTTTTCAATTATCGTGCATTCAACGTTCAATTATCTTCAATTGAGCGAAATCTTAAACATGACATGTAAGGTGAGTAAATAACTTCCTTACGTACCTATCTATATGGTGAGTTGCGAAGGGTCATCTGATTAGCATTTAATTCTAAACAGAAGTAGTAGTAGTAGTAGTAGTCTAATAGTTTTACAAGTAGTGTAGTATATAGTTAGCAAGCAGTGATAATGATTGTAGGTAGTTAGTAAGATAATGGGCAGGTTCACAAATAATAACACAATATAATAAATTGATATAAATACGTTGTAACCCGCCCGCTTGAATATTGTTATCTGTTTATCGCTACTCCAATGCTACTACTACCTACTAATTATACAACCGCCAATTAGGGGTAGGCTCAAGTGAGCAAACTCCTCACATTTAACTTGTGAAAACGATCCTCCTCCCTCTCCACCGCCCGCACACCATCCCATACACCACCGCCCGCACACCGCCGCCCCAAACACTTGATCGTTTAATATTTAATTCTCATCTGCTTTTTGGTTTCATTTGTTACAAATGGATTACTTTACTTTTAATGAATCCGAATAACAACCGTTGTTTCAATATAATATATTTATGTTTTATTATTTCTACAAACAATTTTGAACTTTGAACAAATTCGTTTCGTCGGTATTAAATTTCACAAACGCAAAACTTATCGAAGGTTTCTACTGATGTATTTCGAAGTATTTTGCAAATTTTACTTTCTAATGAGTACTTATGAATTGACGTACATAATTTGCTAGTACCTATATTTTTACCATTCCATAATATTATTTATTAATCAATCAAAAGTTTCTTGTTTGCAATATTATGTACGTGAATATAAAATTTTAACGGTATCGTTGTATATTTTAATAGGGCTATAATAATAAACTGTTTTTGGTTTAGGGTTACTACGTTTAAGCATTTGGGAAACATCGTTTTCTGAAAAATCACCTCGTAAAAGAGTTTTAACATGGATATTATTTAATATATTGCCAGTATTAAGAACGTTATTAATAATACATGATTTTCGTGAGAACAACCAATTCTTATATTTTCTATCGTCGTGGTTTTAAAAGGTTAAACATATATCGTGTGTTGGTAATAATTTCAGATACCTGTGTGGTAAATACCTATAATGTATGAACGTATATATTATATCGTTACCTCGCACCAGAAATAATAAGTATGTACATAATAGGTAGGTAGTTATAATATGCTGTATAGTGTATAGGCAGAACTGCCAAGTTTAGTGGTACCTACCTGAAACTTTCACCCTCATTATTATAGTTAGTTTGTTGTTATTATTTGTTCGTGTTTTGCCTTTAAATAATGTTATTTTCATTTCGTTCCGATGTTTTCCTGTGCGGTCGGAAAACTTTCAGTTCCCCATTCACCCGCCACTACCTTTTCCTACGGCTTTTACCTACCATTATTATTATTATTATTGTTCCTTCCACATATTATTATTACTAGGGTATTACTATTTTATTATATTCGTCCAAGTGGTGGAAATTGTATATCTACACTCATATTTTTTTCTTATCCCCCACGCGCACGCCAGTCGGTCGCTTAGTGTTTTATTTAAGTTTTATTATCGAGTGATATCAATAAATGTTCCATTGACGTGATTGCGTATCGTTTCCCTCCTATACCCCCACAATGCCATCCGCTAACATAGTTTCTTTGATTAGAATAATATTTAACTCATTCCTCGGTGAATTGTTTCGTTTATGCTAAACATTTCGTAATATTATGCTCTCGTTTTATAAAAAATATATAAGATTTTCTCACACAAATTTTCTAACCACCCTCGTAGAGTAAATTCACCATCAAAATTGTGTTTTTCTTTTTTTTCGAGTACAAATTGTTTCTGTATCGTTTGTTTTTATTCCAAGCACGTAAATATTCCGAGTTTGAGCAGGAACGTAGTTGGGCTCCGTGTAAAAATGTTGTATTGTAACATTAGTTATGTAATCCCTGTGAGAGTGAAATAACTGCGGAGTATTACCTCGGGATATGTCGCTCCTCATTGTGCAAGCGATTTATCCGAGTACGACGAAATACTTGTTATATTACCTTCCTACTCTACCTGCCTACTTTCTCTCGCTCTCGCCCGTATTATTATCCATTCTCGTGAAGTTTTTCAATTTGACTTGACACAGCGCTCAGCCTCATATTTACACAACTTTTCACCGCTCCCATGAGACAAGTATTCAGTGTTCAAGTAATGTTTTTGTTCTTATATACACACATCAAACACGGGCTTTTGACTTAACCCCAAGAATAACTCGAGAGGGTAAAAAGGAAAAGGTGTTGGTGCTTCTAGCAGATTGGAGCGATTGGTACATTTCGAATTGATAGAATCTATTTTAATTTTCCTTTGTGAATGGAAGAGGTACTTCGTAAGATCGTTGAACGTCTAACTTTTTACTTTTACTTTGTTGAAAATGATGATATTGAATCTCAAAGAACTGCTACTGAATCTGTCCAAATTGAGTCGTATGATAATAATATATACATCCACAGATTAATATTTACAGTCAAATATTATAATATGTACCCACATAAACATAAATAGACTGTTTTTAGAATTCCATAGCTACAGCTATAATTTACGGTCTGTATATTGACATTAATATTTATAATTAATATGTTGGTATGTTGTTTATAATCACTTTATTATTTAGCTACAATTTCCTACCGTATACATAGGTACCTACCTATATTATTTAATGCGCCATTATTATTCAGTTAGTTGGCTGTCAATTATTTATTATTACTTTATTCACTTAGTTACGTGTATTGGAGCTACTAAACGATTCAAAATAAGTAATTCAGCACACAAAATAATTGTAATTCTAATATTGTACATAATATTTAGCAACTATTGTGAAAATATTGTAAAATTAAATCGAATTAGCATGATTGGTTATTATATACAATTCAATAAGTATTTATTTTGTCGATCTTATTGACGGAAGGTACTTGTTGGAAGTACATTTCAAGATAAATTGAAAAAAAAACAGTATGTAGCTAACACAGTATGTAGTAACCTCCAAATGTTTTTTATTAACTTCGCCTAATTAGTTCGTGGTTAGATGGAAGAAATCACTTCATAGTGATAATCTCGCCACTGCATATCGTCCTAGTTTTTTTTTTTTTTTTTTTAATTTTTTGTTGTTTTGTTAACACTGTTTTTTAATGATGATGTGCAAAAGAATTAATAAAAGTCATTTGGAAGTTAACTACATACTGATTTTTTTTCAATTTATCTTACAATTGAATATCCTAGACTAAATTCATGATAATTAATCAGTTTTAATTGTTTCCTATTTTTCTATTAATTATTAATAGATAGTTTTATAGCTGTTTTTAATTTATCTTATAACATTCTAGAACTCGCTCAATATCGTTCTATATTATGTCTTTGGCTTATTAAAACAATATTTAAGTATTGCCATTATTATATTATTCATATGATTATGTAATATAACGTTTGTGTGTTGAGCTACAGACTATTACTATAACTGTATTATGCCATTTGATTGATGACTATAGATCCCACATTCATGTTTCAACTTTACAACTCTGTAATACATTTTATTATTGTAATATATTGACACTATGTTATTTCTTTATAACTATTTATCCATATCGTCTGCAAGTTAATTGATTCTCAATATTATATCAATCAGACTACAGGCAATCTCTTTTCACAATTCATCACAAACATCACGTATAAAAAATTAAACATCTTCAATTTAACGATGAGGTACATGACACCCATCCTGAATGTACATATAATTATTTTGGAAGCCGGGGCTCGAGATTAACAAAGTCACTGTGGAAGTTCTAAATACAAGAGTTTTATTTTTATAAATTTAACTGCATTTTCACCAAATACCGTGGGTCGATAATATTATTCACTGTGTCGGTGTTTAGGTAGTAGAATTCAACATCGAAATAAATAAAACAGGTGTTTTATTCTACTATTGATTTATTCGACGAGAGAGACGTCTTTCCTCTTATAAGGATATTGTCAATCAGTTTAACAATGCCCTAATAAGACGAAAGACGTCTCTCTCGTCGAATAAGTCAATATTAGAATAAAACACTTGTTTTATTTATTTCAATAATATTAGCTACTATTTTTTTTATTTTCTATCATCCCACTTGTGAGAGATATCGCAATGGTACAGATGGATAGCTAGACAATTGTGTTACAACGAAATCTCTGCTCTTTTTTTTTCTTATGATATAAGTCTAACAATATTATTTAGTTAGGTATATCTTCTATCTATATCTATCTATACTCTCACGCCATGTCCCAGGAGGGGTAGGCAGAGAGAACGGAACACCATATAGATCTATCCTTACAAACTTCTTTCGCTTCGTCCACATTCATCCAGTTTCTCATACATGTACGCCAATTTCTCTTACTCAACACGCGGCCGACCTCGAGAATATGATCCACTTGATCAAGCCACGTGGTTCTTAGCCGTCCGCGCTTCCTCACATCCCCTCTTTCAGATAAATACATCCTCTTCATCATTCTTTCATCTTGCATTCGCTCCACATGTCCAAATAGGTACCTATATCTTAATTTTATTAAATAGGTAATATAATTTGACGACCGGTGTGGCGTGGAGGCTAACGCACTTGCCTTTGAGTCACGAGGTCCCGGGTTCGATTCTCGGCCAGGGCAAAATGAAGAATGACCTTTTTCAGATTGTCCTGGGTCTGGGTGTTACATGTATATGTGTTTAGTACATTGTATATGTGTATCGTCGTGTTAGTACCCATAATACAAGATTCATATCTTAGTTTGGGACTAGAATGTCCAAAATGTAAATTTAATGGTACAATATCTTTTCTCTTAAAATGCATCGCATTATTTAAATTCACAAGTCGTAAATAACTTATATTATTCGTATTTTATTACTTTTGATCTCTTTGTATTTATTAATTACTATAATATATTCTGTGTTGGATACCTACACATAACTTATTATTAATTATATCGAATTCGTTTGACTGTGATACAGCCTAGTACCTACTAGGTATTTGTATATAAAATACAACGTAGAAAAATTAATAATTACATATTTGTTGATTCAATCTATGCTGTGGCTGTAAGCTATAAAAAATATTAATATTAAAACAGTAACAATCTAAAATGTTAATCTCTTCGGCGATAATTAATACTGCCTTGGTTCATATGAATTAATTAGCATTCAATTTTCCGGTCATATAAAACGTTTTAATATACATTATTTATAATAATATCCTATACGCTCGCTTTACAAATTACCTAGGCATTGTTTTCTATCATTATTATATATTTTTCATCATACTTCTTTTCGATTATTAAATAATTCATTTTAATCATTTGATACGTTATTCCTATTGAATATAAAAAAATCTCAATTTAAAACATGTTTGTAAAGCGTAGTAGATAACACTGTCCCGTAAATTATTCATAACTGCTGCATAGTTGCGTAACACTATTTTCACTATTTGAATATTGTCTTCTAATAATCTTATTAGAAGTTTGGCATTTAGAACAATATTATATTCTACTGTTTTTGTACCATTAGCTGCATGAAACTCGTTGTTTTATTTTTATGTTACTGTAATTGAAATGAGTGTACCTAAGCCTTTTCAGGATATTGATCTTAATATAGTCAGTTATATTATACAGTACGCAGTCGTAAACTTTATTGTGTAACTTATAACTAACGCTGTAACAAATATTTATCGTGTCTAACAAAGAAAGGTTAATTATGATTATATTATTATTAATGCAGGTAGATGTATGTGTGTGTAATAATATCATGGTTTAACAACGTTCTGTAGATCTCAGCGGGCGATACAAAGTGATTTACTATGTACCAACAAATTTATTATTAATAATACTCATAGTAGATCTTATCGTCAACACAAAAATGATTCAATATGACATTATCAAAGGCGATATCACGAAACGATTTAAATTAATTCACCGGAGAACAACCGTCCACTTTAACATTAGTACTGACTACATACATACCTACTTTAGTTTGATCGAGATAAAATGGGTAGAAAGAAGTCTTATCCAATATTTATTCATATTATAATACATAATATCAAATATATATCATGATTTCAAGTTTCTCCACCTTCACTAAATTAAAAATGACAAGACAAATCGTTAGATATTTACAATAGAAAATATTGTTTCTATTTCGTCTACAATTTGCATTATGGTTAACTTTTTCTGAGAAACAAGTGTACTAGCCGTTACACTTAGCACAGTCAGTTACACTTATTACCCCAATCATACAATTGATAATTAAATAATACAGAAAGCATTCAGAGAAATGTACTTAGATATTTGATTACAAAAGTGTTCAATTCTTGTTTTAATTGTCAGAGAGTTTTACTTATATTCTGTATCACAAGTGCAGCTCTCTTGGATTTTTCTCTGTGATAGACTACATTCAAAACTTGGCATTTATTTTTGAAAAATATTACAGTAACAGTCGTATGCTTAAACCGATCAGTATTTTTTTTTATATTCCGTCTATTGTGTTTTTATAATTTCTTCAATATATTTGAAAAACTTGAGTCAGAGTTTAAATCCATGTCAAAAGACACGTAAATACAAAATCTCACAATGCTTTTTTTTTCACCCGAGCAATGCCGGGCTATAAAAGCTAGTTACATAGTAAAAAAAAAACAAAAATAATGTTGAAAATTATTTAATTATTGAGTAATGTTGAAAACTTTTGCCGTTATAACCGTTTGAAAACTTCGTACACATTATTTGAGTTGTATGGTTTTAACATGAAAAAAAATATTGGACATTGGTTAGTACAAATAATATTTTTTTTTGTATTTAGTAGGTAGCCTATTTACATATCGGTCTGTTTAATAAATTATTTACAAAGGGAAAAAATATTGTACAATTGATGTTTAAACTCTGAAACACGTGTAAGAAGATAATAATATTATGATGAGAGAGCAACAGAACTGTGTATTTTGTTTTTATCGTAAAATGATTATATTTTGATTATTATTAGTATTATTTGTTGTGTTTATAACGAGGATGCTTTTTCATGTTTCTATTATTATTACCGACTGTTTTATTTGTTCAATAAACATGCTGTTATTAATATTATTAATAAAATAACAGTAATGATTCTTGTTTCATAACGGCTGTTGAACAGTTTATATTATAGTAAATAATCATATTTATGTACAATGTATCACTATATAATGAATGTTAGCATAATAAATACACGACTTGGATTTATGTAAGTATATCGTGTTAATGAATGAGTAATACGTGGACGCCACCAGTGTTCAAGTGAATGTTTCTTCAATTTATTTTAAATTTCATTTCATATACTTTTTAGTTCCTAACTTTATTTAGAAAGATTTTCAATCTTTAACAATCTGAAAATCTACTTTTTCTTTATTTGATAACTTGGATGTGTGTTTTTTTCTCGGCTATTCAATAAACTTCGTACTATTTTATATTCCATTATGTATCGTTTGTCTTTTCTTCAAATTGTAGTTGGCGCAAATAATCTTCAATTGGATGCATTGTCAATAACAGGAAAAAAAAATAATTACATTTTAATCGTGAAATATGATTGCAGGATTCTAACATTTCAGCCCGAAATAGCTGTGGATTAAAGTCATAATTTATTTGTTTATAAGATTAAGTTTACAAACAACGTACATGTACAGATATCACAATTTGTGATTGTTAGTTAAAAGAAGCTACTTTTCCAAAACACGAGTTTCCAACAATCCACCGTGTTTTAATACTTTTTGACCCATGAGCGTGACATCCATTCATTTTATTATACCAACTCGATTGTATAACGATAATCGTTAGATAGTTATCAATATTTAAATAATAATTCATACGAGGCCTTTCTTTATACAAAACGTTTGATCTCTTATTCATAAACATTATTAAATTACACATATTCATAACCTGACCTACTTGAAAGCGGGTTAATAGCTTCATAAAAAATATACACCAGCAGTTCTATAATAAATACTACACCTATCGTGAACATGTTTTTTTGCATCTGTCTGTCTACAGTTCTTAATGATATACAAACCTCGCATTAGCAATACGACGTCTTAAATAAAAATAATCGATCAAATAAATAGTTTATCTAAACATCGAAAAATATTATGTATCTCAGTTATTAGATTCATTATATTCAATAACGGAATAATATTTTCACATTTCAACCACTCGTTTGTTCCAATTACAACATTCAAAATGTTGATTAGATCGGTAAGTAATTTCAAAAATTATAGAAACTACCTTTAGTTTGACGCATGTCAACGTCTTGATGACTGCTATCCTATTTAATTTTATTTCAGTTATCATTTTACTCGCTCACTCAACTCATTAATTTAATTTCTAATTCGGGATCTCGAATAAAAAATATCGATTATAATATTTATTCGATTTATCAAATTAGTCTCCACCTCTACCATTACTATAATTGTGTAATTAAGTATTCGATCATTTGTGTTAAGAACTCGATATCTCAGCCATAAATTAATCAATAACTATTTCATTAATAACTTATAATTATTTTTTTAAATACTATAACCGGAAAATATTTTGGCACATTTTTGTAATTAACACGTGCAAACATTTTTTTTAAATATATATAATTGAATAATCAAATACAACCAAAAATTGAATGACTTCGAGTATGGAAATCTATCATTCCTCGTACGTGTACGTATAAAGGTTTTTTACGTTTAATTTTTTTATAGATTATAGAACATATATTTGCAATAGATTAGTTACTCATTTTTCCTCTTAACATAAAAGAATTTATTTTATTTTATTTATTTCAATATATACGGCGTTAGCTTTTAACATGTATAAAATATAAAACAGATATAAAAAGTACATAAAAGTAAGTTCAAACAAGACAGGAGTAACTACTACTACTACTACTATACCATCACGGCATATCCCACAAGTGGGGTAGCCAGCAGATCAGCTGCATGTAAGAAATATGCAAACTGTCCTCTTCGTGCCAATATAAAATCAAGACATTCAGGATGGGTGGCAAGCCTCATCGCTGATTTAAGATGTCAAATGTCTTCATTTTTTCGAACACCTGCCTTTTACAGGACACTCGAAAACTTACGCAGAAGAGTGGGAGACCAATTCTTTACCGGGTGCTCCACAGGAGTAACTAAGACAAAAAATAATAATACTTAATTCAAAACAATATAAACAAATTAATATACCTACACAAAATTTAAATAAATTATTAAATAAAATTTGGTAAAAGCTAATTAATATAAAGTATAATAAAATCAAATAGAAGCATTTAAAAAATATTATAACTTGGAATTTCAATTTCGTCGATGATTGACATTAATTGACAGTGAATCAGTACGATCGCCATGTAAGAGAATGTCATATAGAAAAATGTTTATTTTATTCAGAATACACTGTCCTATGAAAAAAACAATCATCGTAAAATAATATGTTCGTATCTTTATTAAACCCAAACAGTTATGTACCCATGCTAAATAAAACATTTTGCCTTGTCATAATAAATATTGTTTTTTTTTTGTTTTTTTTTTTTTATTTGAACAACAGTCAAGAGTGTGTGTAGTTAGATTAGACGTTAATCCGGTACAGGAAACTCATGACTTATCTCGTGGAAGTCATAATACCGGTTAATCGATTACGCGCTTAATTAAACATAACAATTTTAAAACCAACACGGACACCCTTGGGAATTAGCGACAGGTTTTAAAATGGAGTTTTTTATTCGCCAATAAAATGTTATTGATAAATTATTATTAATATTCGTGTTTTTTTAAATTTATTTATCAATGCGACGCTAATTTTAAAGGTGATTCATTTAATTGCACAGCAGTTTTTTTGTTGTTGCTCGGAATTACTGAGCACAACGGAATTAGTTTGTAGTAAATCAAGATTTTCATTGTTTATTGATTGGAAGTGTATGCTGTAATTTTGTTTTATGTATTAAATAGAATATTGACTATATATACACTTTTTATTATCTTTAATATTTATTATTGCAGTTAACCATTTCCTCCAAACGATATTTGAGTAGGTATTCAAAAAGATATTTTTTTTAAATAGTCTGAAAAATCTTTTTTTTATTATCGGGTTATTAATGTCTATTTTTAGTTCATTAGTTTTTTTAAGGAAGCTGTAGAAAGGTTTGATTGATTTTCGCTCTGACCGTTGGTTGGATATATAAAAACGTACACAAGTGTACGAGTATATATTTATGTATTCACAAATATATCTAAGTATCGACAGAATAAAAAGAATTTAAATATTTTCTTTCAGCATACGAGGTTTACAAAGAAATCATTTTGACTACTTTGTCTTTTTACAGTCTTCCATATTTTAGCTCCTGTCGTGTCTGCGTTGTAAACAACGTTAAAAAATGAACATGCATATAATAAAACATGTGTATAATTATTAATTACTGTATATATGTTATTAATTCTTTTATTAATAACACATAACACAATTGTGTTGTATAATATTATAAGTATATAATTGTAATGTCTTCTACCAAACTGTTGTGTCTTTCCACTGCGAAATATATAATTATAATTTATTATTTGTTTATTACAATATTAATATTATAAATAATAAAATGAAAATGTTACATGATTGAATGAGCTTTATAAATCCAAATATAAATAAATAATAGCTCAATAACTATTGCAGACATTCCTTAAAAAATTGGTATGTGACAATACCATCTATCAAGGCAATTTCCTAAGTTCACTCGATTCTGTTTATTTCGCAATTTTTCAAATTTGTTAAACAATATAAATTACCGGCAATGTCCATTCGTCCATAGAATTAAATCATTTAGTTCATCTACATCAATGATTTAAAATTGGTATGCATTAGCGTAGCCCATTAGTATATCGAGTTCGTCAGTAGCCTGGAGGTAGAGTCTCGGCCTCCGGAACAAGGGGTCCGTGGTTCGATCCCAGGTGCCGGCAAAACTCCCCTATCACAGCACAAGCTTTTAGCTTAGTGTGAAAGATGTATAAGGTTTTATTTGGGTTTACAAAAACCCAGATATATACTACTACTACTACTACTATACCATCACGGCATATCCCACAAGTGGGGTAGCCAGCAGACCAACTGCATGTAAGAAACATGCAAACTGTCCTCTTCGTGCCAGTATAAAATCAAGACATTCAGGAAGGGTGGCAAACCTCATCGCTGAATTTTAGATGTACAATGTCTTATTTTTTTCGAACACCTGCCTTTTACAGGACACTCGAAAACTTACGGGGAAGAGTGGGAGACCAATTCTTTACCGGGTGCTCCACGGGACCCAGATATATCTTCTTTTTTTTTTTTAAAAAAAAAAGAAAAAAGTATTCTGTCAAACGCTACCTAACATTCTTTGGAAGATACTTGTTAATATTTGCTCGTATTTCTTAGTAGGGTTGTTCGATGTCTCCTATTATTTTATGTTTTGTTTTGTTATTCATTTTAGAATGGCATTCTTGTTATTTAATTTATGTAAGTGACATAAAACCATTTCGTTTTGTTCTGGTGAAATATCAGATATTTCAAATTTGGACAACTGTGGCTTATCTAATCGAATTAAAACTACTGCATTTTGACCATAATAAATATAAAGAATTGTTTTTATATCTGTTTCACTTACTCAAATTAAGTTTTCTTTATTCTTTCAGGGATCTGATGGAGGAGGATCGGTCGTGTTCAGCGCAGGAGAGTTTGGTCACAGGGGCAACGTGGGTCCTGTGCTGGGGGCCGCAGGGGGCGCGCCACCGGCTGGCGGGGGGCCTGTGGGCGGCGGAGCGAGCCCAGCACCCGCGCCCCTGCCCCAGCCTGCGCCCTCGCCCGCTCCCGCCGCCCTACCACCACCGCCTTACACCACATCCAATATGCCGGTATGTATTAACCTTAACTACTTACACCAAACTGTACATATTTCTGGATGATAATTACTAAACCTAGCACCAATTGTATTACTTTTCTAATAATCCTTTTTCTAGGATTTATCCGTTAAAATCCTCTCAGTTATAAATCTAATTTGAGCGTGAATCCGGGTATTATTTTTAAATGTCTCAATTCCTTGTAAGTCGGTAGTATAAGTATTAATATTGATATATATTATTCAAGAAGATTTATAACATCGTCAGAATCTATTAATCTAATCAAATATCAATAATAAGATAAAAAATAATAATCAAAGTCACTTGTAGGATATGCCGTACCTAATGGTATTGCTGTAGCGTAGTAACGGAATTTATTAACATATTATATCCTCTTTTTGTAAAGGTTAATGCCCTATTGCAAAATTCAACCTCGGAAACCTATCATCTGTGGCTGATTATTTATTATCAGTTATAAAATAAGTAAACTAATTAATATTAAACGAGAGTAATTTAATGTTAATCAGAAGCTAAATATCCCATTAATAGCATATTTAAGTGTAAAGGTTATCAATAAATTCCAATGTTTTACATAAGGTAACCAGTTAACACTAGTCGAGCAATTAATATTAAAGCAGTTGATATTTATTTAATAATATAGATACTCATCATATTATTTATTGTAAGCAACTTGACGTCAAAGATATAATTATTTATTCAGTACTTCACTGCAGCTTATAATAATGAAAACGTTTTCGTTGTGTATAATAATATGACTGTAGGTTCCTAAATCTTAATATAGCGAGCAATTAGTACATAATATTATGTTTGCACATTTTAATATTAGGTATGATAGTACTGGAGTATGTAGATAATGAAATGTTTAATGCATCTGGTATAATGTTATTATTAATTGTAGTATGACATGCTACGGTACAGTAGTACAGAGTATAATGTATTATCTGATTATAATTTAGTTTGTTTGCACGACGACTCTTCTACTCTCTGTTTGTTAGTATTATTGCTAACTGCAGTCACAGTATTATCTTACTCGACTGTGACTATAAGAATCGGACACCGAAACCGGTCACACGCTTTCCTAAAAGGCAGAGCCCGAAACTCGGTGATATGTTTATACCTATCTGTTTCCTAAGCTTTAGCGATGTCTCACCATGGCAATGAACGCCCTTTGTACTTATACTAATTGATGTTTTTAAATATGTTTATACTATCTTGTTCGATTATTGATTAATATATCTATCAGTTAAAAATTTACTATTTATCGACATATAGGTCGACCTTATTGAACTGCTCAAACGTAACATAGACGAATGTATCATATTTCAAAATTCATGATTTAGGACGATTATTCATTCGGTTCGGATTTAGACATATCCGATATTTGAGAGTTAATATGTTACTTTTAATATCTAGTACTGTAGTAGTAATAATAATCACTACTGACATCGTAATGACGTTATGCAATAAACATTAATGTAATCAATGTTGGCACACAAGCGATCATCATCATCGTTGTCGTATGTGCATACCTAATTATCAATTCACTGCCTGCCATATTGAATACCCATTATACACAAACAAACATATGTACATGTGCACACTAATAATATTTGAAATAATACTCTTAATGAATACTAGCCGGTAATATTAATAATTCACTTTGAACCACTTAGGTAAGCAACGAAGTGAAATGTTTAATTAATTAATTAAACATAGTTTCTTATAATAGTATTGTTTTATTTCACCTGAAACATATTTATGTACATTTTATGTGCCTATTCACTTGCTACTTTCTTTATAGTTAGTACCGGTTTGATTGATTTTGTATGCGTCAGTTAGTTTCAAGAGAAATGTTTTATTAATAAATTCTTACACAATATAGTCTAGCCGATATCGATTCATCGAATTGTTAAAAAAAAACTAGTTATGTTGATGGTGCTAATGGATAACTACTTTCAATTACATTAAATTACTTTAAAAAGCATATTTTCTTCCTCGCTTACACGAAACACGAATTGGAACATTTCAATTCTTAATGGAATCATGATATAAATCGTAGTTTATTGTTATCAATATTAATTAATAGAAAAATAATTTGCTTATATAATTATCGAAATAAAAGCTTTTAGTAGCCATCACGTTACGAATATCTCGATCATTTAAGGATAAATTGTTAGACAGTGGAAATAAATAGTAATAATTTCGCCAGCTTTGGATTCTATGTAATACGTTTTCACTATTGTTAATGGTGTTTTATTTAGTAACAAAAATAAAAAGTAAACAAATTGTGCATTCAGATCGCTCCGTCATCACGACACAATTTTACTTCTTACTTACTGTGTTCTTGTGATAAGTTCTATTTTTCCATGAAGTAGTGAATATGAAATAGGAATTATTCAATTCGTTATTTTGAAGTTAATGGTACTCCAGTTTGCATTCGTGATTATGTGGAATCGTTTTTATATTGAAAAAATAGAACGTAAGTTAATTATTTAAACAGAAATATATTGATTTGGTACAATAAGTCCTTCCCCTCGTGCTGACAGTTTATTATGTTTTAATAACCGATATGACTTTATTCACGTGAATAATAATTATAATTTATTTTTATCTTCGTCGCGTTTTGTTGAATTGAATCAATTAGCATGATTCGTGTTTTTCGTAAATCATTGCATGATGTACAGCAATGCTCTATGTTTATTATTTTTACTATCCTTGACGAATTCATTTGCTCAAGTATTATAAATATGTATAAATTAATTTAATTATATGTACAATAACATCACCCACTTAAACTTGCTACGTGTCGTGTTGAAACATGGCATATTATTTGCCTAGGCACGGGTGGGTATATTTATCCGCTGAATTTAATATGTAAATGATGCGCACAAAATACATACCTGTAAAGCGTTGTTCCGCATTAATGTTACCTGTATCAACTTGTGCGATGCAATTTGATGATATAAACATAATGGAACGTTGAAGGGAGACCCACCTTACACCTTATGTCAGGAGCCAGGAGACTCCTATTTATCCACACAATCAAACCAAACAATAGTTATTTTCATATTTTTATTATTTTCACTCCCTGATAATTCACTTTCATAATCAAGGTGGTTTCGTATTTTTAGACCAATAAAAGTATCCAAAACTGACATTGATCAGAAAGATTGCCATGAACCAATGGCAATCTTTCGAGATATCAAATTTCTAATACCTTTTTCCAATGTGATTCAAATGCATATTGTTTATTTTAAAATGTTTTACATTTTTTGTATAGTTACGTTTTGTATTTTTTTTACTCTGGAAATATATTAGAACTCTGCTTTGATAATCCTAATTCTCACGAACTCTTAATAATATTTACTAAACTTAATGAAAAATAGACAATTTATATACGGCGCCGTTTAATGATCCCTGATCACGTCAAGGCTCCGACAATCTTAAATTATTGTGATGTGACTAAACGTGCAAGGTAATGAAATAAAAAAAACGCTATATTGCGATAAATTTCTTCACTGGATACGTTATGTCATTTAGTTAGTGTTGTGGAATTCTCAAGAAATAATTTTTCGAGAAATTTACCGAGAAATTTCTCGAAGTAAAGAATTTTCGGAGAATTTTTTTTTATTTAACAATATAATAATAATAAATACTTTATTCAATCAATCAATGTACAAATGTTGATCCAATTTATCACCAATATGGCTACAATTAATTATGGAAACAAAAAAATGTGAAGTACCTACATAGAAAAAAGTGCTAATAACTGATGAAAAATCTTGATGTTTGACACCCCACATGCCCATATTTAAGTTAAAAAAAATTGCAGGTACATACATGGAAAAAAGTGTTAATAACCTCTGATTTGGGCCTTAATCAGCCCCACAAATTTTTGGATCAGTCAGGTTGGCTGCGAAGTGTACTGGACGAAAGGTCATAATACCACCAAGAAAAAATATGGAGATATTTCTCTTCCATCAGAGGAGAAATTTCTCGTTCTCGAGAAATTTCTTTGGAGAATTTTCTCTTCTCACATCAATACATTTAGTGACTGACTTATGTTTATTCTTAAAACCATGCACACTAAACATTAAATTTTGTACACATAAACCTATTTATGTAGGTACACATAATCTGATATTCGCTCTTTAGTCTTTACGAAAGCTTTTCATTTAGCTTTGAGTGTAATTCTCTGGCTTCTCTATGTCGCTGTGACTACGTATGTTCATTAGTTTGATATGTAGGTACATATTATCTAGGTGTATTGCTGTCTGTGTTTAATAAATGTGTGTAATTTCTCTAATGCTGGATAATACGATTAGTTATTGTTTATCCTCTTAAATACCTTCCAGATTACAGAACACATACGCCCTCTACAGTCTACCACTACTTATTAAGTAACTGCTTTTGGATTACCGACGAAGGTTAATTATTATTACTGGTAGTAATTACGGGTTTATTGTAATGTCATGTCAACGTGACGATTAGAATTTCCAATCTATCATCGTGATATTCCCCAAATGTGAATTGCTTATAGTTCACCCTCTGTTATAAATTATCATTACACCCAGTGGAATAAAAATATATTTATTTATTTTATTTATTTTTTATTTATTTACAAATATTTACGGCCAAAGCCTTTAACATGTTATTGATAGTTAATGATATTATTTTAGTGCCTAAGTGCAAAGTGCCTAACCGTATATCAATATTTGTTTTTTCCAATTAACAAACTAATTGACCATCTTTACATGATTGTAATATGTCTGATTCATAAAACTTGACGAATAAAATGCACTGTTTTATTGACAACTATAATACTATACAGAGCCTTTAATATATTCCGTGTAAAATCATTGCATTTTCAATAAGTGGGTTACGTATATTAAAACCTAATTAAAATTACAAGTATCTCTTTACCTCGTCCCCTATCATATTAATTCAAATCATTTTTAATTAATATCGTAATTATCGCAATAATGGTCGGCGTTAATTGAAGAAACAGGTTATATGGTAAATGGCCGTTGTGCTGTGCTGCTAATTATAATATTATTATAATATTAATTCCTTGTTCGCAATCAATAATAGCAACCACTGTAGTTCATTAATTATCAACAATGTGAATGAATACTTAGTGCATATAGTTAATAAGTACATTTATGTACATGTATTATTCACTCCACACAATTATTATCTGCGAAATTTTATTTTTTATTATAATCTACCACTGTTTATCGACTTTATCCCTAAGTTTTTACCACATATACGCCCACATACACTATAATTGTTACTTCCATTTTTGAACTCTTATCATTGAAGTTTTGTTTTTGGTGTTACCACAGATAATAAAAATGTTTAGTTTGTAAACAACAAAACACAGAACAACAGTTTGTTCCTCGGAGATTTCTTTGTACATCGCTTGTGTTCAGTTTTGTGCGATTAATATATTATAAACCTACAAATTAAATTTTATTTTCTTTGGGATAATTAAAGACTGTTATGGGATTGTCCTAGCTTAGTGTGTTGTATTTAAAACATTTCCATATTGTTTATGGTTCTCCATACTATTTACAATGCAGACACAAATAGTGATAAGAAATTGACAATCACGCCAAAAAAATTATAGATTTTCTAATCGTTCATTTAGGAACTAATCCAAGTTTTGTGTTTTGCGCGTAACAAAGTTTATCACATAACTCATAGGGGTTGGTTATTTTTTTAGAAATAAATGATTAATTTATCTGCATTAGATAATATCATTAACTATAGGTAAGTGTTTAAAATTAATTATTGGGTCTCATGATTTGTAACTGTTTCTGTTTTTCCTTTTGTGAATTTAGTCAGTTCATTCTCATACTTGAACAACATTACAAACTGTGAATTTTCTTCGAAAAGGGAGTGATTTACCCAAGAGGTTTTAGTATTTAATTAGAATCCAAATAATTATTTCAGCAGAGTCATCTACTTTGACCAACACTAATAGTGAACAATACGGCAGCTCACTTACAATGCAATTCAAAATAGAGTATTTTCATGCTCAAATGACAACTGCATCATATTATTATTTTATTACCAGTTAGGTACTTGGTGTATGTACTCGTTTGCATTATGAACGCCACTACCATACGCTGTAGACCAGTGGTTTTCAATTCCCGGTTCGCGGAATGAACATGAAAGTCATTATTTTTTTGTGTCCTCATTTTCGATAGTTAAAACTAAGCAAAATAAGTTAGTGAAACATTTCATAAAAAACTGAGAAGGTCGTGAAATATGGCAAATTCCTCTACCTTTTCGAATATCTGGCGACGGGAGAAGGAGGGGGCAGAGAGTCGGAGTGTAAGAGAAAATATTAAATGTTGGAATCTAAGACCTAATAGAAGGTCCTCATCTTCAAGCCTCAATTGTTCAATCTCTCACCGTCAATCTGTCCAAATCAATCTCTCACCGTCACCGGTCCGCGGCGATAAAAAGGTTGGAGACCACTGCCACAAACTACATTGAATGCCACTGAAATACCGCAATCTAATTGAATAAAATACGAAAATACTCCATTTTTTGCTCAAATAAATTTGTTTTTTGCGGTTTGTATGTTTTGTCCGACAACATGGTTTTTATCTCAAACACGAATCGAGTGCTGGGCGGCAGCGCAAAAAAATAAAGTTAATTCGTTATAATTCATTATTTTATGTTTTTTGTATTTTATGTGGGATTTGTGTTTTATTATTATACAAGTGGGCGACTGACGGCAAACATTTCGTGGATTTTATTTATCGAGAGTTTGTGTATTTGACATAATTACTTATCGCAAGTAGATTTACGTGTTTTTGTTGCGTTCTGCAATAGTTATTACCGTAGTTTTAGTAGGTACTATATAATCTACTCGCGCTTTTGGTCTGGATTCTGTCTCGGAGGTGAACTGAATACCATACCTTTACAATTCCTCCCCACTTTCCAATTCCCATTTTCAAGTGCCAGTTACGTAAAATTTGTATAGACTGAATAAAAAATGTAGAGTAGGAAAGCGGAATACAAAAAAAACTCATTTGTTTTTGTTTAACAATTACATATTTACAAGTGTGAATGTGTGAATGTATTAGTATAAATGGGTTGTAAGTATAATCTCTGTGAGATTGTGATTTGTGTGTTTGTTTGCATATTAGACTGTTGGAACATTATTATTATTATTTATTTATTTATTTACTATATTTGTATTTTATATGTCTTTCGTATGTTGTGGACCATACTGATTTAAATAAGTAAATAAACTACCAAGAGGTCTGCAATATTTTATTTAATGTATTTAATCTAATTAGCTAATTGTCTCTTTACTTAAGCTGTGTATCCCAAAATGCAGGAAATCATGAATGTACATCGATTTCTTAACTCTTTCGGAGTAAAGATGACATTGTAGTGGGTACATTGTTGTGATAGTTAATGAAAACGTTTCCCTCATAATATATTTATTTATCCATCTATTTTGTGCTGAATCTACCTACTCAGCTTATGAGATATTTCATAGAGAGACGTGTATGTTGATGTTATCAAATTAATCTCAGGATTTGTGTACTTGTGCTTGTATTAATTACTACTACAATACATGCCTACATATGTAATCCTGATGATTATAATATTTGCATATATAGTTCGAAAAGTGACTGAGACGAATGTATGGGATGTGCAAGGTGCCTTTCAGAGTGGTAGAGGGTGTGTGGACCAGATCTTCTCCTTGCGAATGGTGACAGAGAAGCTCCTGGAGAAACACCAGAAGCTTTTCTGCGCGTTTGTTGATCTAGAAAAGGCTTATGATAGAGTAGATCGTGAGAAAATGTGGCAAGTACTATCAATGTGTGGGGTGGGTAGTCGGCTAATTCGCGCCATTGCATCCCTATATACAGGAAGTTCTGCGTGTGTTAGAGTGAACAATAACCTGTCGGAATGGTTCACATTGACAAAAGGAGTAAAACAAGGGTGCGTGATGTCGCCATGGCTTTTTAACCTATACATTGATCATTGTATTCGTCCATTGAAAGAACTGAATGTAGGTGTTGATATGAATGGGATGAATGTAAGAGCGTTAATGTTTGCCGATGATTTGGTATTGATGGCTGAAAGTGAAAGTGATCTACAGCGAATGATGACGTGTGTTTATGAAAATTGTGCGATTAATGGATTGAGAATGAATGCAAAAAAGACAAAAATCATGGTGTTTGAAAGAGGAAGTGAGAGAACAGTATGCCAGGTAATGATTGACAACGAAGTGTTAGAGCAAGTTGACGAATGTGTGTACTTAGGTAGTTTGTTCACGAGAGATGGGAAGTGTGAAAGCGATATTGAAAGGAGAAAAGTTGCTGGCAATAAGGTAAATGGTGTAATCCGACCAATAATTGCAAATAGAAACATATCCACCACAGCTAAAAGGTTGGTGCACTCTGCTATCTTAGTGCCAACACTTATGTATGCAAGTGAGACGTGGACATGGTTAAAAAAGGATGAAAGTGGCATAAATGCAGTGGAAATGAGATCGTTGAGAAGGATGTGTGGCAAGAGTCTGAGTGTTCATTTCGTTATGTTGTGTTGTATTGCACGTAGATCCATACAATAATCAACATCAGATAGTCAATCTATTAAGATATATTTATGTACACTCCTCTGTAATATATTGCGTTTAGAGATGTTATATGTGTACTATAAGACCTTACATAGTTCTTAATATAAGTACATACCTATTTCTTTTTAAACTTCATATCAAATTACCGATTGTGTATTTGTGTATCTACCTATAGAAACGATAAATCTTGAAATATAATTCATATTCTTAGTAACAGAAGGGCGTATTTACTAAATTGACGTTTTTTTTGCTATAAAATGGTACTGAGTGTTTTGAATACGGGGTTCTGAAAATAAATGCTGGCGTATTAACAATTTGTTCCTATTTTATTAATAAAAAAACACAAGGTCACTAGAAGCTAGTTGAAGATTTCTGTAGCGTAGATAAAATTGTTTTCATTAATTCTGAAAAAAAAAACATGTTTTACTAGATACGCCTTTTTGTTACTAAGCATACGAATATAAACACATAAAAGACATTATACTGTAATGACGTGTATTGTTACATCCCTTAATGGTAGTTTACTACCGATCTCACTTTTTGGAAAGCTATACCTATGTAGGTAATGGAATGAATTTGATTTACACATTTTCAGAACAATAAAATTATCTTAGTACAAGAAAGATAGATCACATTAACCTTTTCTGTTTTTTGCAAATCTACACGGGTTCTAGAATGCATTAATACTATAACCATTTTTATGAAATGTAGAACTAATAGTAGAGTGCGTTTTTATATTTCATCTAAGCCAAATTATCAATATTCCTGTAAGCAATATAATTGTAAGATAAGAGCGTCTATGTATGTATATGTTGATAGATACCTAATTGATACATAATATCAGGTTGCTGACTGCCAATAATAAAACTGTTTTATAATTCAGTAAAAGCTTTTTAATTGCTGTTGAATAGCGTCAATTTAGTATTGCGGGGATTATTTTTCACCATCCTCGTAAAAAATTATTATTTACCGTGAGTCGAATTTTATATTATCAGATTGAATAATTAATTAAAATTCCCAACGATAATAATATTGATGTATTAATACGTGATGTCGCCATGGCTTTTTAACCTATACATTGATCATTGTATTCGTCCATTGAAAGAACTGAATGTAGGTGTTGATATGAATGGGATGAATGTAAGAGCGTTAATGTTTGCCGATGATTTGGTATTGATGGCTGAAAGTGAAAGTGATCTACAGCGAATGATGACGTGTGTTTATGAAAATTGTGCGATTAATGGATTGAGAATGAATGCAAAAAAGACAAAAATCATGGTGTTTGAAAGAGGAAGTGAGAGAACAGTATGCCAGGTAATGATTGACAACGAAGTGTTAGAGCAAGTTGACGAATGTGTGTACTTAGGTAGTTTGTTCACGAGAGATGGGAAGTGTGAAAGCGATATTGAAAGGAGAAAAGTTGCTGGCAATAAGGTAAATGGTGTAATCCGACCAATAATTGCAAATAGAAACATATCCACCACAGCTAAAAGGTTGGTGCACTCTGCTATCTTAGTGCCAACACTTATGTATGCAAGTGAGACGTGGACATGGTTAAAAAAGGATGAAAGTGGCATAAATGCAGTGGAAATGAGATCGTTGAGAAGGATGTGTGGCAAGAGTCTGAGAGATCGTGTGCGTAACAGTGATATACGAAAGGAATGTGGAATGAAAGTTGGTGTAATAACAAAGATGAATGTAAATAAGTTAAGATGGTTTGGGCACGTGGAAAGAATGAATGAGGACAGAATGACTAAGAAGATATATTTGGCTGAGAGGAATGGTGCTCGGAGACGCGGACGTCCGAGGATTAAATGGCAAGATCATTTAAATCAAATCCTACAGGACGGTCACGTGTTGAGCACATTGAACAGGAGAGCATGCATGAGGAATTGTATGACAGTGACGGAAGCGAAAGATGTATGCAAGGATAGAAGGAAGTGGCGCTCGATCCTTTCTGCCTACCCCGCGAGGGAAGCGGCGTGATGGTATGTATGTATGTATGTATGTATGTATATTATATATAATATGTTGTGTTACTACTAATTTGACAATCTTGATTGGAGTATTATATCCAATAAGCCTTCCTGCAACACCAGTAATGATGTCAGATAATATCGTGACCGCAATAATTAGACACCATGTCATTACACACAGCAGAGTAATCATTCTCAAATACCTCCTTCTACTGCCTACTCTTAATTAATAACCAAATTATATTTACCATACAGTTACTAAACTCATGTATATCAGCATTATAAGATACCTATAGGTATGCTTAATGTCGTCACATTGTTCCCTCTTATACGATGTAAAAAAAACTTAATGTTCCACAAAATTTATTACACTCTGTTCTTTGAGTAGTTTAATGTTCATACGTCATTTTCTTTTCTTTTTCGATGTTAGAAAGATACTTTTTAATGAAGGATGCAAATTTTATTTTTATTGTTTACCGCGATAAGTAACATTTTGAAAATAGTATATAAATACATTGTACTTATTAATACTAATGCATAACACAATCGCCAATCAGATCATCTATTCTATTTTATTGTGTATTGGTATAAGCAATCGAATGATTCAACAATCAGAGGTTAGGTTCATAATTTGCGAAAAAATAAGAACATATAGTCTTCGTCATACACACTGCTGATAAATTTTACACAAAGTTTTATTCTTTGTGATGCACCTCTATGATCCATTGTTGATATTTGTGATCTACCATAATAATTATTATTTGTACCAGTAACGCATAATGCTAACATTATCCATCAAATCAGTAATGCCGACATCATATCATCCAATGTTGGGCCACGAATGCAATAATGATAGTTTGTTATTAAATTATAATGCGCACAAGCAATATGCAATATTGTAATACAACTCTGCATATAATGTACCGAGTACTGAGTAGGTACATTGCAGCATTGTACGATTATCGTTGTGTAGGCACACTGTGTTCATTTCGTAATGTTGTGTTGTATTGCACGTAGATCCATACAATAATCAACATCAGATAGTCAATCTATTAAGATATATTTATGTACACTCCTCTGTAATATATTGCGTTTAGAGATGTTATATGTGTACTATAAGACCTTACATAGTTCTTAATATAAGTACATACCTATTTCTTTTTAAACTTCATATCAAATTACCGATTGTGTATTTGTGTATCTACCTATAGAAACGATAAATCTTGAAATATAATTCATATTCTTAGTAACAGAAGGGCGTATTTACTAAATTGACGTTTTTTTTGCTATAAAATGGTACTGAGTGTTTTGAATACGGGGTTCTGAAAATAAATGCTGGCGTATTAACAATTTGTTCCTATTTTATTAATAAAAAAACACAAGGTCACTAGAAGCTAGTTGAAGATTTCTGTAGCGTAGATAAAATTGTTTTCATTAATTCTGAAAAAAAAAACATGTTTTACTAGATACGCCTTTTTGTTACTAAGCATACGAATATAAACACATAAAAGACATTATACTGTAATGACGTGTATTGTTACATCCCTTAATGGTAGTTTACTACCGATCTCACTTTTTGGAAAGCTATACCTATGTAGGTAATGGAATGAATTTGATTTACACATTTTCAGAACAATAAAATTATCTTAGTACAAGAAAGATAGATCACATTAACCTTTTCTGTTTTTTGCAAATCTACACGGGTTCTAGAATGCATTAATACTATAACCATTTTTATGAAATGTAGAACTAATAGTAGAGTGCGTTTTTATATTTCATCTAAGCCAAATTATCAATATTCCTGTAAGCAATATAATTGTAAGATAAGAGCGTCTATGTATGTATATGTTGATAGATACCTAATTGATACATAATATCAGGTTGCTGACTGCCAATAATAAAACTGTTTTATAATTCAGTAAAAGCTTTTTAATTGCTGTTGAATAGCGTCAATTTAGTATTGCGGGGATTATTTTTCACCATCCTCGTAAAAAATTATTATTTACCGTGAGTCGAATTTTATATTATCAGATTGAATAATTAATTAAAATTCCCAACGATAATAATATTATTAAATCCATGATTAACAACTCGCGTATTGCAATTTAGCATTTGATTTTCATACTAATTCGTTTTCAAATATAATTTTAGACATGTATAGTTGTGGTTGATGTTGTCGACCGACGGTATTTGGTAGAGGTTCATATTAAATTGATAAAAATAAAACGCTTATATTTAGTAGATACTTCCACAGTGATTTTATTAATTGCGAGCTGGCTTTCAGGAGATTCCATTGTCATCGTCAGACTAACGTAAAGTGATAGTAGTGTGTACCTAGTTGTTAATATTAGTTTTATTGCTATCTTCCTTGAATCTCGATTTGAATTTTATAGTTTCTATAAATCCGTGGAGTCCCCGGCAAAGAATAAGTCTCCCACTCTTCAGTAAGTTTTTGAGTTAAATGCAGGTATTCATAAAACATGCTTATCAAGACATTTTACATATTCAATTCAGCGATGAGGTACGCCTCGCATTCAGAATGGCTTACTCAGCTACTTGTGGGAAATGCCGTGATGGGATGCACGACGGTCTTTTCATCTTCACTCACAACTTCATTGAATTTTTAAAAACAGATAGGTATCTCAGTTATACAAAACTGCTAATTGTTTTTCCAAAACAGAATAGATTTTTCAAAAGTTTCCTTCACCGTTTGAGTCGATTCAAAGTGAAGTTAAACTTTTAACGTTTCCTTTTTTTCACGATTCTTCTATTTCAATTGCTTGCAATTTCTGAGCTTTGTGTAGACTAGAGTAATTATATTTTACTGTTCTGCACATCTACATTTTTTATAGATGAGTTCGCTTATCAATTAATCTAAGATGATTTGAATTTGAAAAAAAGTGTCAAGCCGCACCGAGTGTGGGTTCTAGTTTATCGTATAATAATAATATTAATTTTGTATAATGAAGGCAATAGTAGTAGTAGTAGTAATAGTCATAGTAGTATTAGTAAGGTAATGTTATATTATGTAATAATAATAATTGATGTATTTATTCATCATCTGTTATTATTTATTTAATTATGTTAATTTGTACATTTATTTACAAGTTAATTAACATGACCGTCATTCAACACCGATCATGTATAATTAAGCCGCATTACCATTATAATTATTATATTATACATACCTAATGTGTATACAACATTTTATATTATACAATATTATATTCATATACTTACATCTCCTACACTTTGTACGTTGTTATTATAATTATTATTATTATTAGTGAATATTATATTTCATGATTATTATTATTATTTATATAATATCACACCGATGATGATTAGAATAAATTAAAAATTCATGAGCAGATTATTTCAATTAATAATAATTGTTAATTTATTTACACACTTTGCATCGATGATAATTATTAATATTATATTTATACATTATATTTCAGTTTTTTCCTGCACAATATTATTGTTGTGTGGGTATAACAGATATGTCACGCAATTCTTATTATCATATTTCTTGTTGTAATGTTAAAGGTATTTATTATAAAATATACAAAGTTGCATATTTTTACCGTAATGGAACATCAATAAATTATTTGTTCTATCGGATAGCAATGTAGATAGACGTTTTAATAGGCGAAATAAATATTTAAAAAATGTTTACGTGTACCTACCTATTGAAAATAATTGCACGGATATTGTCATAAGATTTCCGTGAAATGCATTCATATTTACCCGGTCATCTTATAGTTGTAATATTATTGTGATTGTTTTTCATTGTTTATTGAAAATAATATTGTATTGTGTACCTACTTTTGAAATAAATATATTTATTATTATTATTATTATTATCTAAATATTTTTTATGGAAAGAAATAAGTTACCTACCTACATAAATTATTTGCACATCCATTATTTGAAAATTAACAATAATATAATTGGCATGACTATTATATTTTCATAAGTATAACTCGCTAACGTTAACGCCACATATCCGTCGCTTTAATAATAATTACCGATTGATCGGGTTGTGCATAAGTAAGTAGGTATATTACGATCTCATGAGAGTAATTAATTTATCAAGATCTCATTTACTGCTTCAATCGATTATTGATATATCATCGATCACTCGTCGTGTATACCTACTAGTGATGTAACGAATGTCTGATTTTGGATATTCGCGAATGCGAATGCGAATATTTCATGCCGACATTCGCGAATGCGAATGCGAATATTGACTTGAAAATGGTATAGGAATTTGAAATATTCCAAAACTCCTCGGTTTTCTTAAAGAATATTTTCTTGCAGTACCTTTTTCCACAATGTACCGGGTAAGTATCCGGTACTTTCACCGAATTACTGATTTGTTTCTTCATTTACATGGTACACAACAGATGAAAGACATATAAATATAAACATGTAAGCGACAAAAACATTCCAATAGTCTTACATCGAAACAGTGCATACTTCAGCAATAACACACAAAACAATTATAGAAAATCTTACACATAATATAGGTATTAATTCACAATACATCCAATCACCCATTCCTATTACAAATCGCTGCTCACCCAATTTCGCACACATACCTAATACATTCATTCGCACAAACACATTCACACTTCACTAATGTATGCAATAACAATACAAAAAAACTCTTAAAAAAGAAAAATCAAAAATTTAAAAAACAGTCTAAAAATTAATACTATCCCAAACACTTCACATTTTATCAAACATATACATTTTTTTTAATATTTATTTCATCTTATTCTACCCTCAACTCTCCTTTCTCACAAACCTGACGTAATTGGCACTTTAAAATTCTATAAACAGGGTTTCTTGAGTCTGCAATCGTTTTTGTTTTTTTTTAATGTAGAACGGAAAACAAGATCTTGTTAAAGGAAGCATTCTAAAGTTAATCCTATCTAAAATATTAGGCACATCGTATTCGGACAAGCATATTTTTCTCAGGTTGCATGCATCCAGCAAAACTCTTCACAATTCCAATTTAGGCAAATCTTTAATAAATACAGGATAATGCAATCTCTTCCTAACCAAACGAATGAATTTAGACTGAGTTCTCTCAACTTGATCGACATATTTTTTAAAATGTGGATTCCATACAGAGGAACAGTCCCGCAGCTTGGAGCGAAACAACGATAAGTACAAGTACAAATACGATTCATATAACCTAAATGACTTTGTAGATCTCAGAATAAATCCCAGTATTTTATTGCTCTCTTCGATAATTTTGTTCACGTGATCATCAAAGTGAAGCTCAGAGTCAAACACCACACCTAAATCTCTAATCTTATTTACTTCTTTTAAATCATGATTATGGATATTGTAAATTTATCGAATTTTGTTTCTATTTTTGGTAAAAGAGATCAGATTACACTTCTCCAGATTCAAGTGCAAGTTATTTCTTTTACAGTACTCGTGTAGTCTTTCCAAGTCCTCGTTAAGCATTTCATAGTCAAACAATAATTGAATTTGACAGTATATTTTTAAATCGTCCGCAAATAATAGAAGCTCTGAGTGGTCAAAGCACTTTTTTATGTTGTTTATGAATATCGTGAAAAGTAAAGGACCCAAAGAAGACCCCTGAGGGACACCAGATGTAACACTGACACTGCCAGATGAGTAACCGTTAAGTTTAACTCTCATCAATCTATCAGAAATATATGAGTCAATCCACCTTAGTTGAAAAAAGTCGATGTTCTACTTTATCAAATGCCTTTTGAAAGCCGATATAAATGGCATCCAACTGTATACGATTGTCCATAGCTGAGAAAAAAATCAGATTTGTTACTGTCGATCTTCCACTCATGAATCCATGCTGCTCTACAAGAAGATACGGCTCCAGGAAAAAAGTAATTTGTTCACGAACCATACCCTCAAATATTTTTGAAATAGGTGATAGAATTAAAATTGGTCTGTAGTTACGAACGTCCGATTTGCTGCCAGATTTATGCAAAGGAATAATACTAGCCATCTTCCATTTGCATGGAAAGCATCCTTCTTGTAAACTCCTAATTTATTTATCGTGTCGAAACCCAGAGAAAAAACCCATCAAACTGATTTCCAGTACTGCGCAAAACGCGCAGCAGGTGGAGATGCGTCAAAAATATCCTCCATAGTGCAAGTGACAGGGCACAATGGACACTCCAACAAGCGTGGCATAGTCTGTGCTGCACCACAGTCACACGCTCCGGATTCGTCCTGTAGGAAGCCCAATCGTTCTCTATTGTCGCGGCAGTTTCCTACACCAGATCTCAGTCGATTTAGGGTTTTCCATGTCCCATAGTCTAGATTGCCTCCTGCAGCAAGGTGTTCTAATAAATGTCAGATACAATGGTTTGGTTAAATGACTTACACATCTCTTTAATATATTGGTGCTAGACCATCAGGGCCAACTCCTTTTGTCTCATCTATACCTAATAAACGTTTATGAATATCAGATTTCAAGATATTAACCATGGATAAACATGAGTTAGTTAAAATATTTTCCAATTCTTTAGTATTAGAATCATGCAAATTATTCAGTGAAAATACAGAACCAAAAAACGTCGAAAACAAGTTTGCAATTCCCTCTGGATCGCTCGAAGTCTGGTCACCGTCACCCATTACCCTTGGATAGCCTCTAGATTCTTTAAGGGAATTCACTAATGAAAAGAAAGACTTGACATTGCCCTTAAGTGACTTCTCAGTGTTATTTATAAAAGACCTATAATCGTGATTCTGCGACAACTTCAACTGAGCTCTTAGTTGAAAAAATAAATTGTAGTCAGAATCATTACGGTTCATCTTCAACTTACGCCAAGCCTTAGACTTCTCTTAAACAATAACAGAATTCTATTAGAGAACCATTTGGGAAAATTATTAGGTGACACCCTCTTCATATGTAGGTGTATGCTTCTCAATTATTGGCAAAACATAACCATAAAAAGATTCAATCATCTTATTCACCGGTCCGTTTCCCAAAACACTGACCCGATCAACACTTTGTAGTTCAAAATTTATTTCCGAAAAGTTTGACTTAAAGTATATTAATTTCTGGATCATATTTTGAGACAAATCCTCAGCAATTTCAAACTCATAATCTATCAACGGTGAAGGATAGTGTGAATCCTTACCAACCAGTGGAGAGTCACATCTGGTAACAGAACACGGAATAGTTGAAAGAACTAAATCCAAGATAACTTGATTGCTGTTATAAACTCCGTTAGACTGAAACATATTGAGAAAAGATATAGATTCTATCAAATACTGCGCAACAGGACACGAATAAGAATACGGAACAAAGATTGAATCAACATCGGGGTCTTTTTTCCATTGGATTGTTGGGATATTGGAATCTCCAATAAGACAAATATCCGTTTTGCCGTAATAGCTGATTAAACGTTCAGATATACTTTAAAAAAAGATGTTTTAAGTATCTAAGGATGTGGAAGGCGGTATATACATATACTACACCCAGTAGCGGTGAACATTTTTTCATGCGTTACCGATGAAAAACGAATACTGGTAAAAAAAACTTTCACCAGTATCATCCCAAACAAGAGTGGATGAATATCCTAGTGTCCGATCCACAGCAATTAAGACCCCACCTCCATCCCTTTTACCACTCAACATGAAATCCCTATCCTTGCGGTAAACTGTATATTCGTTTTGAAAAAGTTCGCTGTCAAATATGCCACAATTTAGCCAAGCTTCCGTCAGAACAATTATATCATAACCATTTGCAAATAAGTTTGCTCTAAACTCCTCGATCTTAGTCTTCAAGCCCCGAAAATTCTGAGAGAATACTTTAGTGTGGTTCACCTTGTAGTATGATACAAATATTCCTTAAATAGAATATAAAATTATTGTAGGGCCCTATACTCATAGCAGTTGTAATACTTAAAACAAACATATAAATTAAATCTCCACAAATGCATATTTCTCCTAATAATAATAACATCATCAAGCAAACGAACACAGGAAACAATACAACAAATGTGGCCAACACGGAACAGACCAGATACTTTATTACTAAAATAATATTCGCAAAACATTCGCATATTTTTTTGCGAATGCGAATGCGAATACTTTGAAATATGCGAATATTCGCGAATGCGAATGCGAATATTCGTTACATCACTAATACCTACTATCTGGTGGGCAGATCCCGGCTTCGGAAGTCTGCTACCTGTGCCGCGCACTTCCAACGCAGTAATCGAAACATACAACGATAGCTGGTACGCGTCACTGGTTACGGTAGTAAATAAATAGCGTAAGACTTTAATTAATGTAAACCACTCTTAACTTGGCTTTTAATTCAGTGCAAGTCTCTGAACGTTGGTTTGTATTGTGCATGTGTACACTCTACAATACCCTGGTAGCCTGGCACTCATATTCCTAATTAACAGCATAAGGCAGTGAAACAAGTTTAACAAACGTACGCTTGAACACTTCCAAGAGTAAGTAAGTCGCGGTACGACATATTTATCTGGGTGCCACATATTATGATATGTACATTAATGTACCTATAGGTACCATCTTCATGCTGCAATATTGTGTGTGGAGCACGTCGTGTATACTACGGTGAAGGCAGTATGGAATCCACTTTGTTGTGTTTTCTATAATGTTTCGACTGTCACGGTAACATAATATTAAGTTAAACTCTAAAATTAACAACATGTTATTTTTAAAATGGCTTGAATGTATTCTGTTACTTTTATACCTACATAGTTATTCGAGCCATTTAACAGAATGTTTTGAAACTGTTTGATTGTTAGTGCCTGTAAGATAAGTAACAACAAGTTGTTTATACAATACAATGATTTCAGTAATTATTTCGAGTTTGAGCTGTTTCCTTACAAGAAATTAAAAAAAAAACTTGAACTTGTGTAAAATCTTTCTTCGATTTCTGTAAAATTTCCACGAATCTTTATATTCTTAATCCGTTCTTGTATGATAGTATTAGGTAGATATACAAATGAACATAAATCATCAAGTTAAGTAGCGACTTCGTCTTTGTAACGACTATCCCTAACAGCAATAAACATTATTTCTTGTACATGTATCAATTTGTATCACCATTACTTGTGTCTTTTTTCGTGGTGGTTTATCGTAAATCTGTTTGCGTTCATATTTCACTGTTGTGTGCGCGGCACCGGCAGACTACCAACATAATACAGTACTAACTTCTCGATTTATAGCCAATATCGTTGAAATATTGCTCTGCCCGCAGGATCTAAACGAAAACAAACAAAGCACAATTCAACCATCGGCCAAAGTCGATCAGAACTTTTATTTTGTTCCTCAGCTAGCGGTTTATACGTACATTTACGTAACGATGGTATTGGTAGAAACGATTTTGATATCTTTTCTTGTTTAATTTGTGAAAATTTTGTTTGTATCCCTTTGTGTGTGTAGATTACTGCTCAACCTTTTTTTGTTTATTTTAAATTCAAAAACCAATATATTTTAAAATTTTAATTAATTATTTAGAACGTGATCAATTAAAAATTACAGAAATTACCCCGCTCCAAGTGAGTATGGTAATTTGAAACATGTTTCATATCATAATGTAAGAGAGTATGATGATGTAATATAGTTGTAGCGTTCTCTGCACATACAACTCCATTATTTTCCTGGCGTGAGTGCAATGATACGGTTGAAAGTTTTCTCTTTTGAAACGTCATAATTGTTTTAGTTTCGAAACTTCAGAATATCGCTTTATCCCGAGGCCGATCGTCAGGGCGAGCGGGCCGGGCGGTCTGTGTTGTTTTTGTATTCTCACAATCAATACTTCGTTTCCATTGCATTTTTATTTCGTTTGATGTTTATTAAATTAGATTTTTATTTTTCAAATGTGTTTTCCAATATTTGATATGCTAGTGTATTCAGGCGTTATACTCTGCAATTTTTAACTATGCATGTTGTATTCAGTTCCTTTGTCTGATTTTTATTGCGATTCGTTGGACTCCGTAGGTAGCATTTATTTCATTTTCAAAATTGTTGCTTTCATTATTTCTCTTTCTCTCTAACCTGCAGCACATTAATTATAACTTATATTTTTCATATAAAAAAATGCCTTGGGATGTATCTGATATATATGATCATAAATGTGTTCACAATTGTATCCTCTTTGTATCGAACTGTTTAATATGCATAATATCTGTAACATTATTTTAATTAATTATTGAATAAAATTGCCACGAGTAATTCATAGCTGTTTCAGTAATGAGTAATCATATATTTTCAATACAATAATGGCATTTCAATGTTTCAATTCAATTATACAGCTACTATTATTATTACTAATTAGCCACGATTTGTAGTGTGATTAAATTCAATGCAAACTTTCAATAATAATTATCATGTTATTTCATTGCCTGTCAATTAGTTTATTGGTGAAACGAAAAGTTAATTACAAACTTTTGATTAACAAAGCATTGTATACTGTATTTTGACATTATTTATGTGTCTACCTATCTGCAAACATTTTTATAATATAACTTACACTGCATTAGAATAAGATCAACCAACTCATTCTTAGAATTTCACAGATCAGATACATTTAGGTAATCAGAAGAGTTTAGCTTCTTAGGTATATAATTATTGCTTATAACCAAGAAAATATTGAGACCTATATATTGATTGAAATGTTAATCGTGTCAACAAAAGCATTATTTTGTGTGTTGCTGATTAATTTAAATTACAAAAATTACTTTAGTTAATTCTTTATGTATAAATATTTACTAATATTAACGATCTTGTTTTCATTTTTTGCCTCCTGTTGCTTGTAAACTTAACATAATCATTTATAGATATTACTTACGTAGGTATACACTCTTACCACTAAATAAATCTGAATAGATAATAGGTATTACCTTTATAGAGGATTAAAAGATGGTTAGCAATAGTGCATGGTAGCTGATACTACTTCATTACTTTCAGTTGAACTATGGTGAAACTACCTCCGCTTGTGCAGTTGCAATCATAAATTTATTGTCTACAGCACAGTCTGGAGAGAACTGGGTGTAGTTGCTTTTAATCCGTATTACCTTGTTATACTGTACTAGTTTAGGCATAGAATAACTTATCATAGTATAATGTAGATTCCTTGTTGAGTGTAGTGCATCTACATAGGTCAAATATTACTAGTCCGAATATTTATTATGTAAATAACCCAACGACTGTTCCCGCTACTTGGTGCAATGTCCGGGTATTTTTTTTTAAATTGCTCGACTCAAATTATGTAAAGTATGACATAGCCGCTGTCATGAATATTGGTAGATGTAGATACATATTATTTTTTTTTTTTTTTTTAAAAAGATGTATCTGGATTTTGTTATAAACCCAAATACAACCTTATACACCTTTCACACTAAGCTAAAAGCTTGTGCCGTGAAAGGGGAGTTTGCCGGCACCTGGTATCGAACCACGGACCCCTTGTTCTGAAGGCCGAGACTCTACCTCCAGGCTACCGACGAACCCTTTATTATTAATGTTGTTACTCTGAAGCTATGAAAATAATTTGCACAGTTTTGAAACAACCTTTTTATTTCCCTATCTAACCACTTCGTTTAAAAATTAGATTATGATTAGGTATACATCCCTAGTTGCTTCAGTTATGATTAGTTTGTTTATTGAAAGTGAAGCATTTACATTTTCAGTCTGGTATTGGCATTGTTGATTTCAATGCATAATTATCTTATATCGCTGGTGCTATTGGCTTTATCAAACAATGTTTTATATAAACATCATTGGCACATGACTCGCCTCGGGACACATTGCATGTTATCTATTTAATTCAAATAATTTTTCTATTAGATAATGACTCACTTTTTTTATATCCACCGTGTTGAAATTATTATAATATTATATTCATGTATCTATTACATTTTTTTTATCTCGCTATCAAAACTTGATTAAAAATCTATGCAACGCAATTCTGTATTATATTTTTTATGATACAGCCAGTAGGCGCAATTATAGTTTTTTTATTGCTTAGGACAAGTGCATTTAATGTATTATAAAAAAACGTGACATTTAAATTTAAACGTGGAAATTAAATATATTCTAATTAAACAATTTACCGTTACATGGAGGGAAGTAAAAAAGAAAGAATATTTAGGAAACACCCATAAGCAAGTACGGTACTTAATATATATTTAGATATAATCGTGGTTAGATGGAAGAAATCACTTTATAGTGATAATCTCGCCACTGCACATCGTCCTAGTTTTTTAAAAGTTTATATTATTTTGTTAACACTGTTATGTAATAATGATGTGCAAAAAGAATAAATAAATAAATATACTATTTTTTCACCGTGTATGTAGATTATTAAAATTGTAGTAGAATGTACTTAACTTGTTTCTGCTACTGCATAATATTATAAGGCATTGTCATGCTGTTAATTAAGTTAAAATATAACTTCTTTATAATCTTCTTCTTCTTGATCTTTTATTAGACCCCAAAGTCTGTTCATGTAGGAAGGTCTTCTTACGATGTGAAGCCCAGCTATCCTTCCATCGTTTTTTGGGTGTTCGTGGTGGGCGTCATCTCTTATGTGGTGTTCTCACTTTGGCGAATATCGTCAGGGCACCAAAATATCGCCAACCATTTGAACCGTGTGAACAAAATGACAGTTAGTCTGAAACGATAAAAACCAGTAGAAACGATATCGTCTCGAGTTGACCACCTTCCAACTTTTTCGGCCGATTGAACGATTTGCGCATGCGCAGATGTCCGCGGCGTTCGTATCTATGGTAAAAACTTTATAACCTATAAATTTTATAATGTTTCCCGCTTCGTGACAGCTGTTATCTTTGTTCTTGGTTTGTGGCGTTTGTTTCCTTAATTAAAAGTCGCCTTATAACCTCTACTATAACATTTTCGACTAAAAATAAACATTTCGCGATCTCTATCTCGACGTCCGCCATTTTGAAAACAGTGTCAAAATCAAAGCGCATCTGACAGATCGTTTCTATATCGGTGGACTGTGTGAACAGGTGTGACGATCAATGGATGTCCGGCGAATTTTGTTTTTTCGCCTGGCGATATATTTTGAAATTCGCCTGGCGATATTCGCCAAATGTGAACACCCCATTAGCTAGTCAATGTAAGACAATATTTGAGATTCTGGCATTATTCATTCTTAGGACGTGCTTTTACCAATATCTCCACCCTTGTATTTCCCATCCAACATCTCGGACCTCACACATCTCTCGTTTTTCCGGCAATGGCTCGCAAAGTTCCCATATCTGTAGTTCGTGTCATACTTCTGGTTTTGTTTGTGTCTGCCCTTGTTTATATGCCATACTTGAGTATTGGGCGCACACATGCCTTATAGGTACGAACTTGACTGGCTGTTCTCATGTCTTTGTTCTTTCAGATATATCGACTCATAAACAGACTGCTACAGCTTCACTTTTATCTACCTGCGGTCGTATTTCTTTGGAAAGATCACAAGAACTAGAAGCTCACTGCCGTGATACTTAATAAATTGAGAACTTGTTCGATTCGCTGGTCAACTATGCTTAGTTCACATTTAAGTTATTTTCTTAGATTGCCATGCATTTTTTTCTAGGCATTGAAATGATTACCTATATTGTTGTTAGTAATGAATGGTAAAAATATTTTATTCCGTAGTTATTTATCTTGAGAGAAGACTTCGGCTTTCTCACATATCGTGACTGTATCGATAGCACGTTCACTTTGCGAACGATACCTCTCGCTTAGTTAGGATTCTCTCTCACTTCTTTTTTAGTGTCTCGTTAACATTTTCATGACGGGGAGTCATGAATGATAAGTATTTACGGCGTCCGTGTTCCTGACAGTGTACACTATGTAGTATCGTTGTATAATAACATTACTATATTGTGATAATACGTGTATCTCCTAATAATATATTTCTCTACATGGTAATAATAATAAAATGTATTTTGTTGATAATGTTTATCCCCGGCTTTACATTATTATTCTGGCACTCACATTCACATACTTTATTTTAACACCAGACCATGGAGGTCAGTTTATGTGGATTTTTTTCGTATAACAAAATATCGCAATTATTATTAGCATATCTGAAGTTTAAATGACGTTTAGGCTATAAGATTATTTTGATAACGTGCTTAGCACTAAAAATTAACAGAAACTTTGTTTGTCTTCTACGTTGTCTTAAATTTATTCACGTGGAATGCAATCAGTTGATAGTATTTTTTTGTTAATTGTGTCGGTACACACGTAGTAGAATTCCATAATTGTGTAATTGAAACAAGTGTTTCTTTCTACTATAGATTATTGATTCCGAGAGAGACGTCTTTCGACTTATCAGGTCATTATCAATCTGACCATACAATGATAAGATTGATAATGACCTGATGAGTGGAAAGACGTCTCTCTCGGAATCAATAATCTATAGTAGAAAGAAACACTTGTTTCAATTACATAAGTATTTTTTGATTTTGAAATTCGAATAAAAATTTCCACTTAGATTTTCGGTAGATTAGACATCGAAATAAAATAACAAGTATAATGATATAAAGAATAATTGAAGAAAAAGTAAATATTCTAAAATTTAAATAGGCTGAATATGATTACAGTTAATTAATTAACCAATAAACAATAATGTCATAATAATGTCTATGTGATTTGAATATCTTCAGTTTTGTCGATGATCTTCTTTTTAGTGGCATTATTTTCAACGATATTGTATTAATTATTTCTCCCGATTTAGACATATTATTATGTATTATTATTATTACAAAACATAATTATTATATAATAAAACATATAATAATATTTATGTGTATAATGTAAGAACATAAAATTTTAAATAATAAGTATTTAGTAGCACGATTTTCTAGTTTCGTCGGTCGTTGTATACATACGTACATAATATTACCTACATTATGTACTTAGTATTATTCATGAATTTATGTGCTCGGCTCTTACTAGAAGGATCATTTACTTTTTTAATAATCTCGTTTTTATAATAACAGCTTGAGTTAGTAGGTACATAGCGAACGACGACATTATTGTGTTAATTTGATATTAAGTATTTAAAAGTAGTGAAGGGCGGAAGTAAATACACTGCCTCCTACAATAGATGGAAATGAGTACACAGTAACTTTTATTATTATTATACAAATTATGAAGAATTGTATTTCAGTTAAGTTTTTAATGGGTAATTTTGTATGTTAAACGTTTTCAAAACTGTGGTACATCATTCATACCGTCACTGCATTTCCTACCAGTGGCGTAGTCAGCGAACTAATTGCATGTAATAAACATGCAAGTTTTCCACTCTATGCCAAATTTGAAACATTTAATAAGAATGGCATCACTGAATTAACGATGTTACATGTCTTAAACGTGACTAAAATACAAAATTGAATTGTTCGAGAGTTTGTGTATTCACGTAGTGAAAAAACATATAGAGAGAATTAATTAAATCAACACTGTTTATTTTTCATAAAGAAATTAATATGGCTCGAGTACTTTCGTCAAGACTACTTGACATTATCAAGAGAACTACTCATATTAATTTCTTTGTGAAAAATAAACAGTGTTGATTAATTGATTCTCTACATAATTGAAGATATTCAAAAAATATTCCCTATGGATATAATAATTATTATATAACCATCGGATTTGTTGTAGTTTATTAACTGTGGGATAATATCTGGCTTTCAAATTTTTATTTATTCTTTACTGTAGATACATTGATTTCTCCTGTACAGCAAATTTACAGAAAAAATACATTTAACTCGTATGCAATCATAGGGCAAGTTTATCGCAGAGGCGCGATTTCTTCCAACTAACTCAAAGATAAATAAATAAGTAGGTAAATGAAAAAAAACACTTAGAAAAATTTTAAATTTGATGATAGAATAATTAAAATTATTGTTGGCTCAATTATATTTGTACATATTTTCCAATGTGTATCTTATGTTTTTGAAGTTATTCACAATATTTACAAAGTAAAAAGAGGTTAGATTTAATATGTAGGTAGTACATAATAAATATGCGGTGTATTTTTTACAACAGCGTTAACAGTTAAATTGCATGTTATATTTTATGCATAATATATTATTCATAGGTACTTGGTGTTATTTAGGTTTATTGTTTAAAGTGAATATTATCACGACACTTTCGACTTTAGTGGCAACCAATCGTAAAATACCAGTTTTGTGTAGCACTTAATATTAACATCATTACTACTACTTAGTTTCCACTCAGTTCTCTTACTATACCTACTATGTCGTGTAAGACATTGATGAGTTACGACCGTCTCAATAGTAATGTACTTTACAGTAGCAAGAATGTCATTATACTATGTCTATGATGTATCATCTACCTAACTAACCTAATGCTCCATTCTATTGTTTCAGGTTACCAATGGTCCAGTGACAACGCACATTACGCCGCTATCAAATCATGTGCCTCACAATCATTTGCCTCAACCGAGGCCGGCTTCGGCCAAAACGCAAAATACTCCACCAGTCACTAAAGTGTCGCCATTACAGCCTAGCAAACCAATAAATAGTAATAATGTAAATAGTAATAATAGTACTAATAATAATAGTAATAACAACAATATGAACACTAGTGGTAATAATAATAGTAATATGAGCTCAACACCAGAGTCAGGGGCGCCGCCGCACACTCATCCTGCTCTGGGGGGCTACCATCCTCCTGGGTATCCGCCCCCGCATCATATGCCCACTCCCCCTGCCCAGTCACATGACTACAGGCACCCTCCCCATCATAAGACTCATCCGCCTACTCCTCCTGGCCACCTTCCTTCACACCATCCCCCCCACACGCCTACTACTCATAATTCCAGTATTATCACTCATAATCATAGTCCTCACACGCAACCTCCCAATCATAACACACATTCCTCTAGTATTCCAAGTCATAATCCTCATCCACCTTCAAATCATCATCACAATCCTCCTAGTTTTCAAAATCACACCCCTCATCCTGGTCTTCCACCTCACAATCAACATTCTCACCCCGGAGTTCCACAATCTAATCATAGTCAACATCCATCTGCACAGAACCACGCACAACATCCATCAGCCGTAACACCAAATCACAATCCTCCCCAACACACTCCTCTCCCTAACCATGGTCAACTACCAGCGCCTCATCCACATCACCAATCTGGCCTTCCTAATCATAATCCTCATCCATCACCCACACCCACCCTGCCCCAACATCCAAACCATCCAGTGCCGAGCCATAATCAACATCCGGCGAGTATAGCGAATCATACGCAATATCCAGTGCCTAATCACGCGTCACATCCGCCGGCTCCGACGCATCCGACTCCGACGCAAGGACTGGCACCATCAACGGCAGCTCTTCCAGTTGGATCAGCCGCAGGACAGACAGTGACAGCTGGAGCCGATGGTCGCACTGGGAGCCCTGCTGTGGCATCAGCACCTGGCCACACGCCTCATGGTCCACCTCCTCCAGCTGCCTATCCACCGGGATACCCTCCACTGTATGCGCCATATGCTCCCACCATGCATCACTCACCATACGTTCCAGCTGCAGCATCACCCAGTGCTGCGTCTCCTAGGAATACAGATACAACAGTAAGTTTACAATTTTCTTACTTGCAACATGATATTGTAAGTTGCACATCCCTCAAGTTACATTTGTAAATTCCTTTGTTTATTTATGAATTCATGCTATTTATTAAAATTTTCAGCAAAGAGCCAATTTATCATCACCATTGATAGCACCAAAGACTGTGAGGGCCCACACCCCAAGTAGTGGTCCTCCACCACCAAGTTCGGCCCACTCCCCCAGAGGACATAGTCCTAACAGGGAACGGGATAGCTATGGGTAAGGAATAGCAAAAATCTCTCATGTAATTTAATATGTGATTCTGTTATTTTGTCCAGTTCTAATTGTCTTTGTGTATGATTTTTGCAGAAGTAATGTAAGCAGTCTATCAAGAGCCAGTGTGACAACACCAATATCAGCATCGGGTCCATCTCCAGTACTGCCTTCGGTGGCTCCGGTGGCCCCAGCTCCTATGGTGCCTGGTCTTGTCCCCAGTCTGGCGCCTTCATTAGCTCCTAGTCTAGCACCCAATTTAGCTCCTAGTCTGGCGCCTAGTTTAGCGCCCAGTTTATCATCCAGTATAACATCAAGCCTAGCTCCTCCATTGGGATCCAGTTTGGCACCTAGTTTAGCGCCCAGCCTAGCACCAAGTATGCCTCCCAGTCTCGCGCCAACGATACCAACAGCGGCTGCTCCTACCATTCCAGTGTCTTCCTCAGCACCCAAACCTCCCACAAACTGGGGATTAAGGTATGTAAAATGAAAAAAAATCTATTATGAAAATATTGAATGGAAGATAATATAATTATGAATATTTTTTATGATGGAGCTGCATAAATATATTTTAATTTATTATTTAATATTAGGAATATGTTTTTTATTTGCAGTTCTCCAAGTGTGGTGCCCCCCACCACATCTCAGGTTCCCAGTGCAGTAACTGCCCCTCCCATTGTGTCATCTCGAGCCCCCTTCTCTGCCCCCACTGCTGCTCCACCATTGTTCGCTGCCCCTCTACCTCCACCTGCACCACAACCACCAACCAACCCCAACCCATTCTCAGCAGAGTCATTATTTCAAACTAGTAAGTATCTACAACAAATTATTTGAACAATTATTCTTAATAGAATGACATGTAGTAAATAGTAGGAGAATAATAGATTAAACAGGATTTTTTTTATTATCATCACATATAAGACATTTTGTGTATTGTCGAAAAGGACACAATTCATAGTCGGTCCACCGGCAACCACACTTGTGCCATGATGATATAGATAGATAGATTAAAATGATGAGATACAAAAATGTGTGAGAATTGTGGAATATATTTTTATTATTATTTTTCAGTCATAGTTTGTCATTTCGATTTCTGTGAATTATGCTTTTTTCAATGGATGTAAAATCAGTAGTATTTCCAATAGAAAGTGCTGCCCTTTGTTTTAACCCTGTGTTCCAGAGATTATCGATAGGGTAAAGAGAAGTTGAATATAATCATTAAATGAACTGTTAATATTTCAGGTCCATCTGCAGATTTGTTAAGAAGAGAGTTGGATAATCGGTTCCTGGCATCTTCAGGAGGAGTTCCCAATGCTGGCGGTGCAGCTGCTCCACCTCCTCCAGCATTTGCCCTGAGAACAGAAATGCATCACCACCAACACCAGCACACACATGTTCACCAACACCAATTACCTCCGCCTCCCCCGGCCCCTGCGCCTCCACACCCACACCCTCATCCACACCATCAACAGCTGTTTGCCCCACCTCCCCCTCCACTGGTAAGCAACACACTCAATTTATACATCATATTTCAACCCTTACATATAGGTAGCATATAATTGACTAAGTTAGTAGGTTGATGACTCTGAGTCTGAGACTTTCAATTTGGGAGGTTTGGAATTTGAATTCTTTTGCTTCGCAAGCATGCCTCTTGGTGTCAAAGTGTTTGAATTGTATTAGGTTGTCTAGAAAGTGATTTTTTTTTTATGAAAATGAAAGAATTTTGTTGTAGTGAATAAATATTTCATTGAATTATATATTGTCCATTCCGATCCAATACCTTTTGCCATTTTTCTATTAGAAAGTTATTTTTAATTAGGCTAACATAAGACAGGAGGCCATGTTTTCTACCAACCTCAGTTTGTGTTATTTTTTGTTCCACTAACTGTTCTAATCACAATGGCCCACATCTGTTTACTATGGTTGTTGCCATTTTGTTCAGGACACATTCCTTTTGTATCCTCAGTTCAAAGACATCACCAAGATGGACTCTCTGTACCGTCAAGGACTTGGATTAGGTTATCCGGGATACACACCAGGACTCATACACCCAGGATTAGGAGGTCCCACTCCCTTTGTACCTCCAAATGCTTTACCCACCTTTACACCAAAGGTCAGTATAGTAACACTATTTCCTTAAATGTCTTTGTTGCATTAAATCACACTGAACATTTCTATTTTATTATTCTATACTAATGATGCGTTTTATAATTGAATCATATACAACCAAATTCACCATTTAACTAAATATTCTCCAAACATAACATAAATTAGTCTCTCCAAATACAAAAGAGACGCAAACATATAATCTCTTTACCACTTTGTTTATATACTTCATAAATATACACTATTAGTTTCTTAAATTTAATTGTATTATGCAGAAATTAGGTGTCCTATGGAATATATTTATTATGGTATGAAGTAAACACTTGACTTTTTTATAAATACACACTATATTTTATAAATTAGTAGACAATTGTTTCGTCTTTTACCAAGACATTATCAATACTTGTATTGTATTGATAATGTCTTGGTAAAAGACAAAACAATTTTCTACTCATTTATAAAATATAGTGTGTATTTATAAAAAAGTTAAGTGTTTACTTCATACCATAATGGAAAATACGCAAAAAGTTACGGATTATATTAAAAATAAGATATTTATTTATTTTATGCATTAATATTAAAAATAAACAATCACATCAATCAAGAGTTTCCATTTGTTCATCACCTATTACAATTTTCGCTGTAAATGTACTTGTATGCAAGTGGTGTATTCTTTTATCATTTAGATGTTGTTTTAGTGATGTGTTTACTTTTGCATAGGATTACATAACTGTTGTAACAGTTTTTTTTTATAATTAATTGGCTTGTTATTATTTATGTAAATTCTTTTATTTTTTCCTCATCATTATTATTATTATTTCATCACATGTTTGTTGATTGGAAGGAAGTTACACAGTGGACAAATGTGATTTAGTTGCTCAAAACTTTTTCAACATAATTAGGTAAATTAAATATTTAAGTTATCTTCTAAGGTCACACTGGCCTTATGCTGTAATGATCCTAACAAGTATCCACTTATTGTCACAAATATTATTTTAATGATATTTACTTTTCACATGTTGTTTATAACATGAAATTTCTGTCAAAGATGATTGTAGCTCTTGCCGTTGGCTAAAGCAATAGCATTTTTTTATATGCAAATCCAATCACATGAAGATGATTTAGCATTGTTTTGTTTCTACAATAATATGCAGTACATTTTTATCTATGGATATTACAAAATATAACGTATTTTTTGTAATTCGAAAGACATGATAAGGTCTACCACCCTATTTAATATCTGAATTCGACCGAAAAATTAGCATACTTGTTTAACAAAAAAAAAATTATATGTACTTATAGTCTAGTATGCTTCGTGAATGAATTTCAGGCATAATAAGTAATTTTTTTATTTGAAAACTTTGTAATTTTCTTTCTATCAACAGTTGTTCACATTCATATTTTTTTCTTTCTTAATTACATGGGAATAGGGTTTTAACATGACAGTGAAATAAACCTTTATCTAATAATATATAACATAACATAATATTTGTCTGCTTGTCTTATCTCTTCTTCATGATAATGTGTTGTTTGTTGTTATTATTTATGATGTTTGTTAACCCATGGGTGTTTTCTTATTGTGGTATTCTACAGGCGTTGCTGCCTCCTGAACAAACTAACAAGATCCCCAGGCCCGCTCAAGTGGTATGTTGATACAATATGTCAATGATATTCTACAAAATATTCAAACATTACATTAATTAACTGCAGCATTAAATAACAAACTACTTCATCCATCTCAATCAATATGGATTATGTGAATAGAATCATAGCATAAAATCATTATCAAAACCTTACAACCTTCCTTCTATTATTTTATTCCTTAAATTTCGACACCAGTTACTGTCGACTAATAGTTATCAATTTCTTTATAGAAATCTGAATCCTGTGTTAAATTGAAATTTTAACATAATATGTGTCTTTCCAGTGAAGAGGTGAAGACATAATCAATGGTCATTATTATTTACTTATTTTGCTACTGACACTTCAAATGGGGTTATTTTGTTTACATATCGTCTTTAATGCATATGTTGTTGAATCATTACGATTTTGTTTTATATTTGTGTAACTATTCACATTTTCCAAATTGAATAAATAACTTAAAATCATTTACTTGATTCTGAATTGAGCGGGATCACATAACAATGAGGCAATATAGATAAAACTACTTATATTAATTAATGAGACATCTTAATTCATTATCTATTTAATATTAGGAAATGTATGCCAACATGGTTTTAACATCGCTCATCATTTGTTATTACTCGCTTTTATCACCATATTATTTTGCTATGTAATAATTTTTCTTTGCTTTTTACTACTGTTATTAACTATTTTATTTTTATATATTTTTTTTCAAAATTGACTTCAGTGTGAATCACAGAATAAGCTGGACTTTTTATTTAGCTATTTAATAAAGAACTGTTTAATTATTTAAATCCATTTTACATGACAAGTTATTGTGCAATTTATTATTATTTAAATTTGAAGTAATACAAATCATTGATACCTATTATTTATATTCAACTCCTTTTGTCCTGCAATTGACTGAATTCTTATAAATATTGATATATTCTTTATATATTGATTGAATATCGCTTGAAAAACAAACATACTTACATTACTTTTGATTATTAAAAGGTTTATATTTCATTAAAATATTCAATCAATAGGATGATTGTTTAAAATAATATAACAACTATGTTATGTTGTAATGTTTCAGAAAACTGGCAAATGGAATGCAATGCACGTGAGAATAGCGTGGGAGATCTACAACCACCAACAGAAGTCTGGTGAGGGGGGTAAGGGTGTGGGTGCGGGAGTAGGTGTTGGCGTGCTGGGCCCACCAAAAGATGGACTCCTGCGGCCTCCCTCTTCACACACATTCCCCCCGCCCCCGCATCCTTCACAGCACCCCGCGCACGCCTTCCCCAGATCTCCCTACGATACGCTCACTCCGCCTTCACCATATCTTAATGCACCACATCTAGGTAAATTATTATTCATTTATTCAGACATTATTATTTAAATATCTCAATGGAAATTTTCTCAATTTCATTATCAATTGTTTTTGAAGAAATGCTCTTTAAAATGTTGATTTATTTGACAATAAAGGGCTGTAAGCCTTTAAGATAAGACTTTATTCTTTTTATTCTCACTTTATTTATAGAAATAGAACAAAGAATATCTTCAAGTTCAAACAAAATTTGCATGATGGAAACGTGGGTTGGACATTGATATTGATACTTTTTAATGTACCTACCCATAAATTAGAAATTATGTAGGTACTTATTAAAGTTAATGTCTGTGCTATATAAGTAAGGAACTTATGTACACCTTCAGAGTATACTATAATAATATGTGTGCTATATAAGTAAGGAACTTATGTACATCTTGTCTGTGCTATACAGTGGAACCTCTCATAACGAGTTTTATTCGTTCCAGACTCTTACTCGTTATGCGAAACATTTTTTTCTATAGAAATCAATGTAAAATACAATAATGCGTTCCATGCCAAAAAATAAGTATTCTTGGAGTACTTAACAGGACTTCACAGCCAGAATTTAATTTGAAATCGTTCGACTATATGCAAAAAATTGCCTAAAAACAGGTGTTTACTCCAAATTTTAACTTTTAAACTACGTACGAACCAATAAACTACGAAGCATTAAAAAAATACTGTCTCTCTTTTTGCGGTAAGTGAAAAGGGAGATAAAGAAATGAAGTATATTTCACTCATTATCTATACACCACTTGGTCACTAACACACGTAAATATAGTTAATATTATGTCCGAAAAACTACGAACATTAAAAAATCACTGTCTCTCTTTTTGCGGTAAGTGAAAAAGGAGATAAAAAATGCGACGTACGTGATGTATATTTCACTCATTATCTATGACACCAAATGACACAAAAATCATTGCGTACAAAGACATAATTTTTAACAAGATTGTGCACTCCATTGAAAAAACGGCATGTATAATGCAATTGATGCACCAGAGGTCAACAAGGCCCACCTGCGAGAGAGCATTCATGCCCCAAGAGTTATAAATAGGCCTACATATACCTATACATGAATATAGCAAACACGTAGGTAGGTAGACTATTATTATTTTTGCTGGATAGTGGTAGGTGTTTACTTAATTGGCGTTCCCTTCTCTCTGCTTACTCCACATGGGATGTGGCGTGAGGGTATAGATAGATTCATCAAATCATTGGTCATAAAAAAGCTTATTAGCTTTACATGTCTACCTTGTTGTATGTACATATATGTGGGCGTATAAGTGGGTATATTTCCAATAAAGTACTCAAATACTTTTTTTTTAATAATACTCAGTTTTATTCTGCAACAATTATATAATTTATATTATACACCTTAAAAAGTACACGTAAAGTAGGTATATTTGAGTTTATCCATAATTTGTTGCACCATTCTGCATTGAGTTGACCATAATTTATTCTTTCTTCTGGGACGTCAAATTAAGTGACAATGATGGCTGCCTTAAGAAACGGCGACTGTGGCACCAGTGCTGCAAAAGTATAAAAGAATATTTAATATGTTTTTCCCTTGTTTATTATTTTTGGCTCCACCATTAAATTGCAAACAACAAAAAGGCCGGGATTTGGAGAGAATGATTCATGCATCTTTAGTATCACAAAAAAAGATTTGAGTCATCATAATCCAAGGATAAATTTACAATCTGTCCATATATTTGCAGAGTATTTTTTCATCATCGAAATAAAACAAAATTATAGCAATAAAGTGATTTAATGTGTAATCGTGTCTTATGGCCGGTTTCAATAACCTATCTATCCGTGACTATCGATTGAAATGTATGATTCAAAATATAGAACACAATAGATTTCAATCGACAGGAGCGGATAGATAGATTATTGAAACCGGCCAATAATGCACAGTCTTATTAAAGTACAATGTCTTTGTGCTAAAATTTCACGTGGAAATGGAATGTCAAAATATAAATATTATATGTTTCCATAGTAACCATACATGCAAAGTGGTTTCTGCAAATATGTAAATATATAATATGCATATTTAGAAAACTTCGAATACTCATAATAATCTAAAAATCAAATGCATGCTGAGATATATTTTTACATTAAACCATTTTCTCACTATTGATTCACAAACTAATTTTATATTATTACTTATTACATTTATGGAATACTTAAATCATTCGCAAACTAGTGAATAGCATCATGAATAAATACATAAAATAAAATAATAATAATTGTACCAAAGCTTGTTTTAAAACATACATATGTATCCGAGATTCAAACATGTTGCGTGTATTCATATATCAGCTTATTTGAAATAGTAACATGAAAATAAGATAATACGTGCTGATTTTACTATATACCTAAATATCAGGATATCAGTTAAGAACTATGTACTTACATTTGCAAATGATAATTCAAGTCTTAGTAATTCTCCATCACCGTTTTAATGTCACTAATCATCTAATCATCTGATAATCTGGAAAGTATAAAACATAAAGAATTTATTAATTTATTCTATCAGAAACATTGTTTGCTTACTCTCTCTCTCTCTCTCTCTCTTTTTGGCATTGCACCCAATATATGAGTGATGCTGCATTGTTTGCTTACTCACGCGTATTAAAATATTTTATTTTTAATAATTACTTTAGGAAAGGTTACGTTACAAAAAAAAAATATGTCAAAAACGATATAATATAAATCAACCATTATAATATACTCACTCATTTTGATCATGTGAATAATATGTAGCTAATTTATTTTTTCTTAACATTCGTAATGACTCTTTCGTCATTTTAAATAATGAAAAAATTAAAATAAAACTATAAATCAGTGTATTTAGTATATTTCTGATTTAATACTAATACTCACAAAAATAACAAAATGTTGCTATGACAACAATATTGACATCGGTGAATGTCATTCTGAGGAGTTCATACACAAAGTTACCTACATCAACTCTAGAACATTGAAACTAAGAAAACAGCATACCTAAATAAATTTGGTGAATTCTTTGCAGAGTAGGTACCGGCAGCAATTTAGATCCCTGATACCGGATATATTTCTATGTATTTGTATTATTTTATCATAGTCTTTGTAAGGTATACGAACTGTAATTTAGTGTTAAGAGCATATTTTCTGTATTCATCTTTTAATAATTGGATATTAGCTGGCACTTTGCGTTTATCATTAGAAAAGAAATATGTTGCAACTAATAAGCAAAAAGAGAAATAGGCGGATATGCTGAGGTCAATCTACAGTTTTATTAAGTACACAAACAAGTTCACCAACATTAAATTAAAAATAAAAAAATACTAATTTATTTGAATTAATTATATAAAACACTTATTTGTAGTGTTTAAACTGTGACTTTTTATTGATTAAAAGTCACAGTGGATATAATATAAATAAGTGATTTATTTGTAAGTAATTCAACATGAATTTCCACCGAGAACCGTCGGTTGAAAATATCAACTTCACTGATTTATTTTACTTCATTCATAGTTAAATATTTGTGAAAAATGGATCGGTGTGCCTTTACTTGTGAACTCCTCATCTATAGTACTGAACACTCATTCTCGTATTCGTCGATTCGCATTTTGACAGACATGGAAATAAATATTATTTAGGTATATTAAGTTATAATGTTTTTTTTTTATGAAAAAAAAACATTTATATAGGGATTACTTGATGACACATATAAAAATATGTTTCCTTGGTAAAAATCAAGTAATCTAGTGCTGTAATTATGTAGTTTCAAGCATAAAACCATCTCTATTTTTTAATAATTTTAAATAAATAATCAGACGCAGATTCAACAGCGTGCCGACTCTTTGGCTCGGCTGGCCGAACTAACCCGATTTTTGAGTTCTACGGAAATTTTCATAAAAACTTTCCCGCAAGCGGAAAATTTAAAATGAAAATTTCAAAATATAAATAACACATCACGCTATTATAATCATATGACAAATTATTCAATTAAAATTGTTTTAAATATGTTTTCCTTATTCGAACTTGACGAACTAAAAATTATATTTTCTTATGTGCACGTCACAAATCCCATTTTTTTCGCATATTAAAAAAAATACGGCTAAATATTACCCAAATTTAAGAAAAATAGGTTTTTTCTAAAGCATCCTTGGAGCAAAATTTACTTCATCATTTATGTAACCTCTAAGATGATTGTCTTAAAATACCTCTGCTAGTCGTGATGAAATTTCGGAAGGTGTTTTTCAATCGATAATTTCTACATGAATCTCTCGGTTATTTTTTTTATTATTATTAAAAATACATTAAAATATGTTCAAATTTTGATATTATCAAAAACAAACAGTAAAAATATCATCTCGATCACGAAAATATTGCAATTAATTAATAATCAATGTTGAAAAATGGTTGCGTAAAATCATGTGACAATTTCGAGTTCCCTACCTATCAAGGGCTCTTAATGATTTTTTTTTATTAACGTTTATTCAAATAAAGTTACTTATAAAAGAGTGTAACAACTTGTAATACAATTTAGATTAGGAAAAAAAGCATACCTACCTAAATAAAAATATGAATTTTTGACAAATAATTAACCATTTTTAACAAGAAAACTAACCGTAAACGTAACCGTTTCGTAGATATTCTTGACACACCCTTTGAAGCGTCCATCTTCCTAATTTTATCTTTGTTCTTGAGAATAGTGCAGATCGTTGATGTTGACCGATAGTATGTGCGTGCTAGATATGGCACGCTCACACCTTGTTCTCGCTTTTCAGTGATTTTATGTTTCATTTCAACAGTTATTTTTATTCTCTTCTGGCTGTCTTCTTGTGTTTTTTTCTTCGGGGACTATTTTAAACGGATTATAATACTTTGCACATAAAAAATTACTAATAATATCAATACAAATTTTGGAAGAATGGGTGATCACATGCGAAACCAAGGCGCTAAAGGAGCGAGTGCTAAACACGAATGTACTGGCGCTGAAGTCCCGGCTGGCTCACAAGGTCACAAGTGAATGTCGTGAAAAAGGGACTTACCCTTTCTCTGTAACTCGTTATGCGAAACATCGCTCATTATGGGAGCAACTTTTTCACATTTTTTTTTGCTCGTTATGCGAATTACTCATTATGAGAGGTTCCACTGTATAAGTAAGGAACTTATGTACACCTTCAGAGTATACTATAATAATAATAGTTTTTTTACCATAAATCATCAGCAGAGTAGGAACCTGGAAGGTGCTCATTGAAAGTTTTCCGGTATCAAGATGGTGCCATTCATCTATTGTCAATCAACGATAATTGATATACGTAAGAATAAATTTTGTTGTGTCAAAACCTGTTGACTAATTACGGTTTGTTGTTCTGTGCTAGGAGCAGGGATGTCCCCATTTGCAAGGTACAGCACTGGCTACCCACCTGGTCCTTCACCATACGGCCTCTCCCCCTTCCCTCCACAGAGGGATTTGGGGCTTGGGGGGCCTATGCACGACCCCTGGAGGAGGTACGAGTACGTTATATGATTTTTTTATTTTATGTGGTATTTTATTTTATTCACAAGTATTTTGTTGTATTTTATTCTATTCTTATTGCCTGTCAAGACAATTCAAACCAAAAAAATATTTTTTCGTACCAGAGGAATATTAGGTTAATTAAAAACACATGTTTTTTTTCTATTATTTGTTTTTATTACTAGTTCATTATCAATAAAAAAATATAGTAGAAAATATCATTGGATCAATTGAACCATCGTCACATTCTACTTCAGATTAATCAAACACGAGAAACATCTTTCGACTTCTTAGGCTGTGATTTACTTATTTGTATGATTATTTGTTTTCAGTCTTCAAAGAACTGTTGGTGCATTTCCTGGTCCACCTGGACCCAGTGCTTGGACATTGAAACCAGATCCTGTGGCCTTAGAAAGACGAGAGCAGGAGGAAAGAGAACGTGAACGGGAGAGAGAGCGTGAAAGAGAGAGGGAGAGAGAGCGGGAAAGGGAGATAAGGGAACGAGAAAGACAGCGCAGAGAGAAGGAGGACAGAGAGAAGAGGGAAAGAGAGGAGAAGATGAGGAAGCAACAACAGCAACAATTGGAGCAGGAGCGCAGGGACAGAGAGAGAAAGGAGGCAGAAAGACTGAGACAGAGGGAGAGATCACCTCTCAGGAATGGACAGGTGGAGAACACAGTCAAAGAGGAGGTACGCAAAGAGGACATGTACAGGCTAGCTCCTCTGCCAAGGCTCATGCCACCACCTCCCCCTCTTGGGTACCCACCCCCTTGGGACCCGTACAGACCATATGATCCCCTATTGCGGCTAAACCCTCTCATGGAAGCAGCCTTCCGTGCTGAGGAGGCCAAAATGATGTATGCAGCTCAGCTCAAACCTCGGCCGCCACACCCGCATCCTCATGCACACCCCCATCCACACTCGCTCATGTCACATCCCCTACCCCCTAAGGAGGAGCCGCGATGATATCCGCCTCACACCTCCACCACCACCACCACCACTACCTAACTGCTGCTAGTCTTATTGTTTCTTGTTATATAAACAATACCCTCATGTATTCATGTATTAAAATCATTCTGCGCATGCACACTCACTTCAATCAGGGACGTGGGGAGGTAATGTCTCCGCACATAACTATTATTACTATTAATTAATTTAATGTGATTAATAAGGGAATCTACACGAGAGACATTATTATTATTATTATTGTTGCAATTCATATTACATAATAATGATATAAATAATATTTTAATCTGTGATCGTAGCGATGGCGATACGTCCTCCAACCTCCCGAAATGAGGTTGCGTGTTCTGCGGAATATAGCTATTGAATATTATTATTTTACTACACGCACGCTCGCTCGTATGTTATTATTGGGAGGATTATTAATTTAGATGACTACTACTAATAATAATAATAATAATAAAGCCTGTCAATGTGCGCACGATAAGTCTGATTTAATTTGTAACAATATAATATTTGATTACAATATTATTATTATTATAATATATGATATATATTATATGTAATTTTAAAATATCTAGTTTGTACTACTCCATTGTGATCACATCCTCCTTGTTACGAGGACCAGGACACTTATTAGGGCAACAGTAACCTAAATCAAATTATCAATCCTCTAAACTATTCATTTATTTTATCATTTTTGTTGCTTTCAATTCTAATGTAGCATTTCCACACACCTAATTTCATAGACTATTACGTGATGTAAATTGGATAACCACATTAGTCTCCTCAATTCATAGATGATTAAAAAATTTCTTGCACACAAATGTTTGAGAAAATGCTAGTATTAATATCACCATCAAATTCAAACAAAATTTAAAGGTGATGAAATGTGAAATTACACATTTTGATGTTTGAGGGTGATATTAATGTTGATCTAAACTTTTATTGTCACTAAGAGGACACTTGCATGTTTGTTACGTGCAGTTGGTCTGCTGGCTACCCCACTTGTAGGAAATACCGTGATGGTATGAATGAATATACTCACTTTATATTATCAATATACAAGATAAACCAACTTGGACCGTAGTCATTTTGAAAAAATTGAGTTCAAGCGTCTCATACATTTTGGTACTTTGAAATTTTTCTCCTCTTTATACCAATGAACTCAAACAAAAAAGAAAACCGTAATAACGAATTGGCTCTAAGCTGGTTAAAGTGATCACTTTCAGTGTCTATGGACAACATTCGCCAAATCTGCCCTTCTCACTGGCAGGATATAAATCCAAAAACATTTAATACAAACCATTCGTTTTCTCACTTTTTCTGATTAGTTTTGACATGACAACTTTTCATTGTGTAATCATGATTCTCCAATTGAGATATCTGATTGGTTTTGTCATTTAAATGTGTACTCAGACCCAGTCAAACTAAAAAAACTTAGTATTTTTAACATTTGTAATAAATCATCTAGAACAGTATTTCCCAAACTATGGGTCGCGACCCACCAGTGGGTCGTGAGGGAATATTCAGTGGGCCCTAATGGATGATTCGCCACCTCATAAAACATGAATAAAAAAATGTTGTTGGGGCAATGTTTGGAGAAAAAAAGCTAACGGCGGGTCCCAAGATTGGAAATTTTTCCTAGATGGGTCGGAGCCCAGTCAACTTTGGGAACCACTGATATAGAAGATCATATAAAAGTAAGATGCATGAATAGTAACAAGTGGTTTTGAAAGGTAATGTGATTGATCATTGCAATTTCGTGCACGTGTCTAATTCTTTGATTAAATGTATTAAGTGTGTAAATGCTACAGATTTGTCTTCAAATTTCATCAACATTTATTTTTCTTTCTTTACTTAATCAGCCCCCTGTTTGTTACTTACTTGTGAAATAGATTTTACACAATTAAGATGACATTCATTGCATTGTGTAATGTCAAAGGCCTCCAGGAAATTTATCCGGTGTATTAGAATCAGGGATGTTGCGGATGTCGATTTTTACACATCCGCGGATGTGAATGCGGATGCGGATTTTTGAAGGCTCACATCCGCAGATGCGGATGCGGATGTTTAAGATGTTATAGAAAAAAAAGTAGGAACTATCTTAGTTGGTAGGCTCCATTGTCAAATATGTGGCGAAATTTTTTTTTTCTTCTTTGTTATTTGCAAAAATAAAATAAAACCGGCAAAAATAAAAACGCGTTGGATCTTGTCACCATTATTTTTGTTCCCATTGGTAAAATTCAAGTGCAAACGGCACGCGCCATTAGCCTGCCCCGCCCCATTTCTTTCTGGACGCAAATTGTCTTACATCCGCATGAACATCAGCATCGATTAATGCGGATGCGGATGTCCAAATACATGCGGAAGATCCGCATTTGCGGATGCGGATGCGAATATTCGCAACATCCCTGATTAGAATGCACACACCTGAAGTGCTGAAGTTCTCCAATTAGTTTCTGTGCATTGTCAAATATATTGACATTCTAGAACATTGGAATTTTAAAAAAGTTTATCATGTACGTTTTAGATTGAAAATTTTTGCGACATGTTTCGAGATTCTGTAAATTTTCAATAAAACTTTTTAACTTTTCTTCTATTTTATCTGCTCGTGCCACATGTCTTTTCAGGCAGAGCGTTTTTTCATCGTAGAAATAAATCAATACCTGTATTAAAATTAAACTGATTATTTCATGATATTCATCACCGAGAGTTTTATTAAATTTAAACTTTGTTTATTGAATTAGTCACATTTTTGCATATTTTAATATAAAAGAATCAAAAACCCTTCCAATAAGTGATAGACAGAATGGGCATGATTCCAGAAAACTGTGGTTTTATATACCATTTTATTGCGCTTTTATTTTTTTTATTTAAATAAATTGATATTTGTTGTCATGACAAAGAATTATTAGGTAAAATATATTGTAATTTAATAATAATATCTAGTATAACCCAGGAATAGATCTCTATAACTAAGTTTACGCTATGCATCTCATGAACATAATAAGGAAACAATATCTGTATTAAAATATATATAATATATATTTACTAAATATACCTACTACATATATATATATATATATACAATAATAATATGTAATATATATACATATATAATTGATTAATTTAATTTAAAATAAACAACATAATGTAAAATAATAAATAAATGAAATACAATTAAATTATAAGAAATGTATTTATTCTCGTATTAGGAAAACAAATATGAAACAATTTGTAAAATAGTAAAATCTAAGTGTTTATAGTATTGGATGTATGTATTATTATTATAATTATTAAATTTATATTATTGTAATGGCTATTTCATTAATATATTGGAATAATAATGACGTGTACTAAGTCGTATCAGTTTACTTATTGTATTAGGAATGTTATATTGATAGTTTTAATAAATTACAATTTTTGTATATAGCAACCCTAGTTACAATAATAATAACAAATGTGTATATTATTAAGATAAATAAAAATATTTTTTAATCATCACTACAAAAAACTACTTACAAAATTTGATTATAATTTATTATAATAATTATCAATGATTGGATAAATTATTATTAGTATTTCTCCTTTGGAAAATTATCATATTTATTTATTTTTTCCATTTTTCGTATTTTTAAAGGGAACAATAATGATTTTGTCGTCATTGTGTATAGTGAAGAATATAAAAAAAAATCAATTAATGATATTTATATACCTAAAAACAATATAATAAATTAAATTATTTTGATTCAATCGCTTTGTGTTTTTGATTGAATATCATTTTGTGAAGCATTTTGTTAATGTGTAGTTATGTAATATTTTGAGCATGTTTATGCTACATATTGTTTATGTTTGTAACACGTTACTCATCCAGAGTGATAAGAGATTTGGAGATAAAAACAATTTCAATAATTTTTAAATGATATTAATAATCTCTTTAAATTACAATTGTTAACATTACAGCGTTAGACCAATGTGTTGTGCAAAGAGGCATATTTTTATATAATTACATTGATTTTTAATCTGGACATGTTTGTTGTATAGTTTACCCAAAAAACTGTGAAAATTCAAATTCACAGTTATAAATTCATTAAACACAATAGTCTTTATGACACAATTTCATATCTCATTGCAGATTTAAAACCATATAATAACTAGCTAAAATGTAATTTTATTTATTAGTAGTACATAAAAGTTTAATGTTGGTTACATGAGTAATTAATGTGTAATTATGATAAGTGAATTTATAGTGAGAAATTAATGTAATTGTTTATTCATCTTTGTATTATGTTTGGAGAAGAAGTATAAATGCTATAAATTTTATTTTCATTTGTGAATTTATGACCCTGGTTGAGTATCATGTTACTATTGTCTCACTGTGATGCATTTAAATATAACTGCAGCACACATTCCTATTACATTCTCATCTGAGACTGAGAATGTTGTAGTTTCACACTCTCTGCCATCTCTCATTTGTTAAATAAGGGGTTTTATTAAGGATATAATATTGAAGTGCCTCTAACTTGCATTTATTTATTATTATTATTACTACTCTTATTATTATTGTTTCAATTCAGTAAAAACACATTGTTGAAAAGAATATTTAAATAAATACACAGGGTGTTTATGTATAAAAACATCACATTCTATTCTATCTTCAGTTAAACATGTACCACTGTTTAATTATGTATTAGAAGTGATATCATTAAGCAGTATCTGTCATTCATAAATGTGTCGATGAGTTTTGAAATCCGCTATAACACATATACTTGAATGTGTTATAGCGGATTTCGAAACTCAGCGACACAAATGTTTTTTTCTAATCTCAATAACCTGAAACGTTGTGTATAACTTTAAACTGTCAGTACTAGTACGCGAAGTTAATAAAGTCATTTGGAAGTTAACTACATATTGTGTTTTTTTTCAATTATACTGTCAGTACTCATTAATAAGTAAGGAAAAGATCTCAAAAGTTATTTATCCATTAATTGAAATATATTATTGTTCACATTACCAATATGTTTGTATGTGGTAACTGACATCAAATTCTCCAACTCATATTATCTAATTACATAAATTCCTATCCAATTATATTGAGTTGTCGATAGTTTTCTGTATTCCTTGTGCGTGTTTTAAATAGCAAATAAAGACAAGAAAAATTGATTATTTTTCAATATTACCAAACTAAACATTAAAAACAGTGGTTTCTGTACTATACGTTCAACAAAATATATAAAAAAAATAAATTATATTGAACGTTATTTGAATTTTGAACTTCAACAACAATAACCTATGAATTGCCTTATACTGTATCACTTAAATTGGAATCATATGCATTGAATAGCCTAGCATTTTAAAATATGGTTGCTTTTTACAATCTTCCAAATTATGATTGTTTACTGTACCTACCATTCATAAGAGGATATTATGGTTTATAACAATTGTATTACTTTTAATGATATCACTCAACTCTATTATGATCTCGATGAAATGATTTGTGCGCCCTAGGGTGGGTGTGATACTGATTTTATATTTTTGTAGGCTGATTGTTGATTGCCCAAACAAAATACTACAGCAGTATATTATATTGTATAATGATGATGTGGTATGAATAATGAAATATTTAAGTGAAGGGAAACGGGTATGAAATTAGTGTATTAATCAATAAATAGAAATATATTGCAGTAGTGCTTGTTTTGTATAGAGCGACCACGTGGTTGAGGACCATGCTATAATATGTACACCTAGCTGTCCCGAGTATTGTAAGTCCATATTGGCAGTATTGAGTGCGAGTTATACCTACATTTGCAAAAAACGTTGGTATGATATAATTTTCTAGTAAATAATATAGTGAACTGTTACACTCTTGACTAGTATTTTTGAATAATGATTTTTAATGTTTGTAATGTTGAAAATGTTGCCGCAGTTTACTCTGTTGTATTTGAGTGTTGCTTGCTAGTTGGATGATTGTATATTACATATATTATTATATATATAAATTGTGTATAAAGATGAAACAGTTTACCATATTATTTAATTTCTCCCCTCTCACTTGTTTGTGGTTTTCGTAATATTATTCCCTTTGTAAAGATATTGTGTTGTTTTGATTGAATGACTATAGGAATATTATAATAGAAGCCAAACTTTGTAAATAATTTGATATATATATGTATATGATAATATTGTGTATTGTTAACAAGAGAAAGTGATTTTTGTAGATAAATTATAAACATTGTGGTTCTTTTTTGTGAAAGGACCATGTTTCAGTGTTCGATCCTTTGAAAAAGGGTCTTAAAAACTATAATATGTACCTATATTGTTTCTATATAAAGTAGAAACGTTTAAAATATAAAACTGTGTATTATTCAACAACCCCAACATAATTATTTATACTTTTCTCTTCAGGATATCTTGTCTTGTGTTAACCAATATTTAATGTTCCTGTGTAAGATAATCAGTGTATAAAATATATCTTTGGGCGAGTTCTTTTATTTATCAGTTGAAAAAAATGCTACTTTTCATAACGTATTATTTAACTCCAGGTGCATCTTATTCACATGATGAATACCAGAATATGGTCAAATTGGATTTGGTGGAAGTCAAAAAGGCCAAGATTAATATAACAACTTGATTTATTTATCATCATTGACTACTACATATAAATATTTACATATTAATATTCCTACAAATTCATGCGCAATAGGAATCAATTATGTTAATTCATTGCCATGTGATAAAATAAGATTCAAAATCATAGTATCAAAAGCGTATTTCGTCTCAGCTCAGTGATAAATCCAACAATCAGAAAATCCACAATCCGTATAGATAATAATATCGCCTCTTAAATCTATTACAAAACTCATGACTCAAACTGTATGAATTCAGACGGCGGCAATACCTTCAAAGTTTTAAACCAACAAGGTTCAAATGAAAAATGGCATAGTGTGTAATGTATTTAATAATACGTAGATGGTTAAAACAATAATAATTGAATAGAGGATTGTGAATCTAATGTCTGTACCATATTTGGAGAGTCTTCATTCTCTTGATTTTCTTCTGTAGTTGAAGTACTCCATATAGGAGAGCCTCAGCACTCGGGGGACAGCCGGGCACATAGATATCTACAGGTACAATACGATCACATCCTCTGGAAACACAATATATTTATCTAAATTATGATGAGATCCATATAAATAAAAGGTACACAAAAAAGTAACAATTGAAATTAGTTTTAAGATATATGACACTTTGGTTTAAAGTGCCAGACGCCATAGGTAATTATGTAACTGGTGATGTGTAAAAAGAATAAAATAAATAAATAGGCAGCAGTCAATATTTATGTAGCGTGTTGACAATGATAAATATGTTTTTAGTAAAAACCAATTGGTTGATTGTTGTTATGTAACTGGTGATGTGTAAAAAGAATAAAATAAATAAATAGGCAGCAGTCAATATTTATGTAGCGTGTTGACAATGATAAATATGTTTTTAGTAAAAATCAATTGGTTGATTGTTGTTATGTAACTGGTGATGTGTAAAAAGAATAAAATAAATAAATAGGCAGCAGTCAATATTTATGTAGCGTGTTGACAATGATAAATATGTTTTTGATATATGTAGGTATTTCACAACTAATATGACACTAAGAAAACAAATTGTATGTTTATTGCATGCAGTTACTCTGCTAGGGGTATATGCCGTGATGGTATAGGTGTTGATAGGCTATTATGTTTATTTTGCTGTTGATATACTGCGGTGGTGTAAATTGGAATGTTTCACTAATTAGTACAAAAATACTGATTCGGCTTGTTTTTCCTGCATACCCTTGAAATGGTCATAAGTGATATACTTTGTTAATTACTATAAATATTTTCACCTCACTACAGAATATGAGTAATGATAATATCCTCCTCCGTTGGCACAGCTGCCCATTGAGATAACCCAGCGTGGATCTGGCATCTGGTCGTATACCTTCCTGAGGGCAGGAGCCATCTTATTAGTGAGGGTCCCTGCTACAATCATTACATCTGACTGCCGAGGGGAAGCACGGAATACTACACCAAACCTGGAACACAATATTCAAGGCAAATCATTGATTGTACAAGTTTGCGGGATGGAGGGATACAACAGTATTTCAAGGCAAATCATTGATTGTACAAGTTTGCGGGATGGAGGGATACAACAGTATTTCAAGGCAAATCATTGATTGTACAAGTTTGCGGGATGGAGGGATACAACAGTATTTCAAGGCAAATCATTGATTGTACAAGTTTGCGGGATGGAGGGATACAACAGTATTTCGCTGTTGCATATTTTAAACGGTGCATGTGAATAAATAAATGTTTTGACATTTCTTGAATGAACTCATTTTTATGACAACACATTTTTTGAAGTGATTCTTAGAAACAAGTATTAAATTTTAATCCAGAATAATATCGCACAGCAATAAAAAGTTCAAATAATTTTAATGCCCCGATGAATAGTTCATTAAGAGCATTTTAAATATAAATACTTGCACATGTGTTAGTTTAAATATGAAACAAATATTATTATTTCTCCTTTTTTACACAAGTGTTACTTTTAAAGAAGGGTAACACATAAGAGTACATATACCAAATAACTAGTAAATATTAGTTATTGATAAAAAAATATATCTATTTGTACATAATAATATTGAAATTAATTGAAAATTTATAAAAAAAAATGTTCATGAAAGTGTGTAATTTCCCATTGTAGGCTATCAAAGCTGTATTGAAATAATTACAGTTGCTTCTTAGTTGTTTTTTCACAAGAAATTACTATCAAAAACTTCACTCAATAACCTTCAATAATAATGTAGTTTACAAAAAGATGTAACAGTGTTCTAACATAGAAAAATATGCCTCAGAAAGGCTATAATGAGAACTACAAAACTACGTTTACACGCCCATTTGCCCAAAAATCGACAGAATGTATTTCCCCTTTGACCAAAGTCATGGTGGATGATGATAGACAGAAGACCAATACAATTTATAAATAACTTCAATGTACATTATACACATACCTGTCCATATCATATCTAGGAGCAGCAATGTGCATCATTTCTACAGCGCAACAAGCTAAGCCAAAAGTCATGGGCCACAAGGATCCCTTACGTCCCCAATTGAGAATATCATCCAGTCTGGCAACCACATACTCTCCCATATTATTGGTATTCTGGAATGGTGAATATTTACGTTGTTCTCCTGGGGTCGGCGCTGGCATGTGGGTGTTGCGGACCTGAACAGTCATGGGACCGAACAATCCCTTAATGCCTCCCTCCAGCCCATTGGTTAAAGCTACGGCGGCTGTACGCAGCATCCTACAACATAATATTATCCCAAAGAAAAGTTATGCTTGCACTACGTCAGTGTGTGTTATTTTCATGGCATATCCAACACATTTTTTAGACTACGCAATAATTATTATTAAATAATTTATGGATTAATTACCTGCGAACGCTATTATATCTACGATATACGTGAAATATCCACAAAACCACAATATTTTTATGTAATCGATGTCAAAATGTACCACAGACACGCCGACTGGACATTGACAGGTCGGAGGGAATAGACAAAAATTGTATATTATAAAAATTTATGGTGCAAATCACAGAATTCCATACAAAACCTAGAACCCTGACTCGTTTACAAAAGTGAGGCAAAAAATCTATGAATTTTTGACAGATCGGTTGGCGAAAGCGTGTGGTGTTTCCTACATTTTATGGACTATTTCTCGCATTTTTATAAAAAGATATCATTTTTACATTTATATAAACGTAATTGGAAATTTTTTGAAGTTCTTGTCGACGTTTTTAGCGTTTTACCACACTTTTTTTCGCCAACCGTTCTGTCAAAATAGCCGAATAATGGTGCCTCACTTTATTACAATGAAAATATATACGAGTACTCCATCTAGGTATAATATATAAAAATCTATGGTGCAAATAAATTTTTTGCTCTATCGCCCAAAACCAAAATCGTTGCTAATTGTAAAAATAACCGATGGTTTCTCACTTTCATATTAAATTTAAAAATATACGAATATCATTGCGGAAAAACTTATGGTTTAATCTCAATTTGGATATATTTTTGATTATTTTATTTGGAGATATTAATTTTTCATTACTTTATAACTATTAAATTTGATTTTTAAAAATATCCTTCATTCTGCGCTCCATACAAATTTGACATTGTTCCTCAACACTTTGATAGCTTTTTTAAGCAAAATGTAAAAATGCCATTATATTTCAACGAAAAAAAGTGTGTAGTTTAATAATATAGTTAATTTCGTTATTTTTCTATTTATTACACTTTTTATTACCACCAAAATAAAAAAAAGCAAAAATATCTGCGTGTTCCTGCGTTATGCACAATTGTGCATAACGATATTTTATATAAAATTCTTTTTCTATTTTGCATAAAACGATATTTTTTTGTTTTAAGTATGCTGTCAACTTTTATTTCTTCATTTAAATACATATAAATATCATTCAAGTGGGAAAAAGACCGCAAAAGCTTATTATATTAGAGGTAGTATAATTAAGACATTTCTTTTTGTATCAAAAAAGGTACATTTCTGGCAAGGAAAATGAGTATATCGCTAAAATAATATATTTAACACTAAGATAATACTCCCAACTTGTATTTAATTATAAAAAACACTAAGAAATTGCGCGAAGTTTCAAGTAAAAAACAAATTCACATTATAAATCACGTGGGCATTTTCAAATTTTTTTGCTTCGTTACGTAGCGGAACCTAAAAAAATATGTGTAACAAATTATGCCTGATTTTGTATTTAAAATATATATACAACAGTAACGGACGTGAGAAATCAATTACTTTTAAGTTTTGTGTTTTCTTTTTTTCAGGAAATGCGTTTTCGTGAAGCAATATCTCAAGAAATTTCCATTACATCACACAATTCAACGGGGTTTTAAATAAAAACATTTTAGTGAATAGTTGTCGAAAGTATTTAATATAGTTATAATCACAACATTCTTTAAGAAAATATATAATTTTATTAGGAAAATAACATAAAATGTCACATTTTCTGTCCAATTGGTCCATTACGTTACGTTTTGTACTATACAGTAATGAGTTTTCTTATATTCTACACTAATTATGGCAAATTTGTTAGTGATTTGCACTTTCCAACAACAATTCAGTTCACATACTATATTTTATATATTACAATAATACAGTTGTATCAGTTGTTGGAATAAAATCTAAAAAAAAATAGTCGGAGATATAATAGACCATTAAAGGTCACGTGGTATTGTCTATGGATTTGCTTTTGCTTGGGGGGCAAATAGTCAGATTGCGCAAATCATCCTTGTAGGATGTTATGCCATAAGAGAAAAAAAAAGAAAGTCAGACGACAAAATAATAACAAAATCGACACTGACAGTTTTTTTGATTATTAGGTATTATTTAGGCGTTCCACCTAATATTACACCGTAATCGTCTGTTGTGTTGGGATGCCTGATGCCCCTCAATGATTTTTCTGTGACGTCATCCTTTAATGGTCTATAGGACAGTAACGTAATAGGAAGTCTCTCGTTACGTAATGGAAAAGTAAAGCTAACGTCGCATGGTAATAATATTCATTAATTATATCAGTCGAAAATCCGAGATAAGTTTTTTATTTTTTTTTTTATATATTTTATTTATTTATTTATGCATATTCACGGCTTTCGCCTTTTACATGTTAATAAAGAGAAAAAAAATAATAACAACAATTAAATCCAAAATAATATAAACAATAAGTAAAAAATGATAATAGCAATTATATTCATGTCAGTTTATTATTTTTTTTAATAAATTATTTTTAATTTATTTTCAATCTTTGTTGAAAAAGTCGTTGAAGATAAAAACGTGATCATTTTTTAAAATATCATATTACTCGCGGGCCGCAGTTTGCCCATGCCTGGTTTATAGAATACCAATATGGACTAACTAAAATTGGAACGTTACTATTTTAGTTAGTGCACACTAAAAATGAAATAGAATCGGGGGTAGCATTTGTCGTTTTTGTTACACTTGATTGGCCTGACGTACTGATTTATGATTTACTAGCAATCACTTGAACTGTTTTCATAATAATAAATAAATATTGGACATCATAACGCCATCATAATAATTATTAACATCTTTTAATATAGTCGGAAGATTAAAATATTCAATGTGAGCTAGGCTTTACAATTCCATTACGTGACAGTTTTTTTCCACCAATACATAACGTTCCGTAATGGACGTGACGTATAAGTATCGATCTCTGTTCATCCACATGTTTACACCTTGTTAGTGAATATAAGGATGCATTCGACTTGTAATTCAAAATGAACAATATTTAATATGTAATTAGAGTCCAAAAGAAACAAATAAAACTCTTAACTTGCCTTAGAAATCTGCGTTCGTAATGGAACACCAATTTTAGTGAGCAACAACGTGGACCAGTTCCGTCACAAGAATCTGCACAACCGACGTTTTTACACAATATAGCGGCATTCATAGACTAATATAATGTTGCCATTAATTATAATCGACACTCGATTTGACCAAAATAAGTAAAACAGAGGTTTAGAATGGCCGTGACGTAATAGGAATTCCGCTTTTTGTGATTTGAAGGACAGGAAAAAAATACATATTTAACATATTTCCGGTTTGCTTTATGATATTTTATGCGACTTTATTGAATTTAGAGACAATTAAGTTTTAAATGAAGTCATAAAACCTGTGAATAATATATAATGGGCAGACAAATATAATTTGTTGTTAAAGTTGAGAGGTACGCTGAAGACATGTTGAAATACGTCATTCCGTGTTATTGATTTACACATTAACTTGCAAAATTTAAATAGTTACCTGTTATTTTTATGCTTAACTAAGAAAAAAATCATCATTTTATCAATAATTGTGATTTCGGGCAAAACTGAAATAATTGGTCATTTAATAAACAATTTTGAATTCTCGAGACGCGTACGTTATACTCATAGCAAAAAAATCTGAAAATGCCCACGTATTTTTTGTTATGCACATAAGGATTTTGTATGTAAAGGACAGTTCACATTGTGGACCGCGGAATAACAACGGTGATAGATATAAATACCACATAATGCATGCGCATAAATTTTAAACACTTTTTATTTGAAAAATAAGTTATTTTATTCATAATATATTATATTTTATTCATATAGTATGATATTTTTTTTGTCATAGCTGCAATACATTATTATATAAACCTATCTATATAATAAGTTACTATGTGATATACCATTGTGCTCTGAACTAAAGTCTAGTTTGAGAGATCTACAGGAGTCTGATATATAAAAATGTTAATAAACAATAAGGTGACACTGGCACTTGTCTTATTTTTATTCCCTAAATTTTAATCCGAGCTATAAAAGTTCAATATCTTCAGTAATTTGCGCAAGGTTCCCATATGTACGGGGCCCCCGGCGGTTGTTTTATTTCTCTGTCGTAAAAACAGTTAATTTATTTCTGTGTTAATATAAATATTCTCATAGAATCATTTACTTCATCATTAATTTCTAACTACCTGTGCAGGTACATTGAAAACTTGAATCAAAATTTGGACGAGATGTGAAATTATCGCATTGCCGTGATGTCGATAATTTAGTCATTATTTTCCATATAGGTATACCAACCTATTTTGTTTTATGAGAATTTTTATGCCTGCGGAAGTCTTAGAAGGGTTTTATTTATTATTATTTGTTCACGGCTCCGGGACCGGACCGGATGAAATACCAGCAGAACTGTGGAAAAGGTTAGATGAAGAGGGAGTGAGTTTCCTAACAAGATTACTGAACAAAATAGTAATAGGCCAGAAAATCCCAGATGCTTGGAGACAGAGTTACCTTTTTTTTTTTTATTTATTTCATATAATATAAACATTAAATACAAATATACAGTCGCGCCAAATCCATTAAAATAGATTTGTCGGCGCGTTCCTTACAAAATAACAATATATACATAATTTATTTCAACCTAATCCAAAGCATCGAACATAAACTTAACAACTAAAGTATTTACAAAATTTCAATTATATACAAATGCACATTTCAGCAGCCATTCCATGACAAGTCTTTTTATTTCAATCTTACTACCACATTTCTTAATAGATGTCGGCATCATATTAAGCAATTTAGGCACGTTATATTCTAAAGTTCTCTTACCGTATTTATTATTATATTTTGGTACCAAGTATCCATCATTCGATTTAAATCTAGTATGATGAGCATGCCGCGGTTTTGTCTTATACTCATCTTTCAAAAACTGGTCAAGAACTATCTTTTGCCAAAACAAGCCTTTAGCAGACAAAATATTCAACTTTTTAAAGTATAACGAAATATTATTACGCGCCGCGGTACATACATTTTTACTAACAATTAATCTTAAGATCGATTTTTGTGCGAGCATTACCCTTTTTAAATTAGTATTAGAACAGTTACCCCAGCTACTAATACCATACCTAATCAAAGATTCTGCCAAAGACTTGTATATTAACTTGAGTGTAGTTCTAGGCACAAAGTACTTAATTCTATACAACTTACCAGCTATGGATCTCAAACGCTTACAAATTTTATCTACATGAAGATCCCATACAAACCTATTATCAATACTTAATCCTAGGTAAACATAATTACTAACTACATCAATAGACGGACAGTCACAAGTGACGGGGAACTCAACATTTTTGTGTATACACTGATGATTGTGAGAGGTAATTTTCGGCGTAGGATTTATAACAGCCAAATTAGGAGATCTAATATACATTAACTTTGTCTTTTTTGCATTGATTATTAATCCATAATCATGTGACCATCTAATCAAACCTAATCCCATTCTATAAAAACAAAGGTGACTCACAGCTGTGTGAAAACTACAGAGCAATAAAGCTACACACACATTCAAGATTTGGGAAAGAGTAGTAAACAAAAGACTTCAGGATCTCACAAGAGTGACAGAGAACCAATGTGGATTTGTGAGGGGAAAATCTACCACTGATGCCATACAGACAATTAGAATAATCCTTGAAAAATATCAAGAGAAAAAAAATGATCTTCATATGGTATTCATAGATTTAGAGAAGGCTTTTGATAGAGTACCACGCAGACTAATATGGGAAGCACTTAGAAAGCAGAATGTCCCTGAATACTATATAGAGCTCTTGAAAGACATGTATTCCAATATTCACACGAGTGTTAGAAGCCCAGCTGGAGTGAGTGACCCATTTGAAATCAGTGTTGGTGTCCACCAGGGGTCGGCATTGAGTCCTCTACTGTTTAATCTGGTTATGGACTACATAACTGCAGATATACAAAAACCAGCCCCATGGAGTATGCTGTATGCTGATGATGTGGTCTTGATGGATGAGACACCTGAGGGGTTGCAGTGTGTTATGAATAGATGGCAAGAAGCTTTAGAAACGAATGGTCTGAAAATCAGCAGAACAAAGACTGAGTACATGCCATGTTACTTTTCTGGGCAACGACCAACTGAGCCACACATTATGCATGTTCAGAATGAGCCAGTGCCTACAGTCGAATCTTTCAGATACCTCGGCACAATATTGTCCGCAAAGGGTGGTATTGACGATGACATTGCACAGCGCTCAAAGCTTGGATGGATGAAATGGAGATCTGTTTCTGGTGTACTGTGTGACAAGAAAATGCCAATAAAAATTAAGGGTCAGGTGTACAAAACTGTGGTCAGACCAACCATGACTTATTCTTCTGAATGTTGGGCCCTAAAACATAATCACGCCCAGACACTACACACCAATGAAATGAAAATGCTCAGATGGGCTGGTGGTGTAACAAGGATGGATAGGGTGAGAAATGTCCATATCCGTGGTAGTTTCAAAGTCGCTCCCATCGGTGAAAAAATAACCGAAAACCGATTAAGATGGTACGGGCACATCTTGAGACTACCACAGGATAATATGATTAAAAAGACGATGGACGTGGAAGTAGGACCCAGAAGACCAGGCAGACCAGTGACCACCTGGATGTCCACAATTGCCAGGGATATGAAGGAGGCAAAGTTGCGCGCGGAGGATGCAGGGGACCGCAAAACTTGGAAGATGAGGACTAGGAGAGCCGACCCCAAGTAAATGGGATAAAGGCGAGGGCGAAGAAGAAGATTTGTTCACGGCTTGAATCTTTTACATGTAGAAGATTTACATACATAATTTATATAAGATAAGTATATGTATAATGGATTAAGACACAGCAAGTTACATTAAAAGTCACCAAAAAAGTAAAAAAATAACAATGAAATCGTCTCAGCAATAATAATTATTGATATTAAGAAAAAACATACTGAGCATGTAAACTGTGCTTTATAAATCTTGTGCATAACGACGTGTCTATGGTTTATAAGCAAAGATTTTGGTTATGGGCGCTATGCTTCATCCATAGATTTTTATGTATGGAATTCTGTGGCTTCATCAAACTTCTTTGTCTCTGGTGCCGCGCTGGTTGTCAAACACGATATCCGCCGCCTTGTAATTTTTCTAATTACGTTTTGCGAGTGAGGAGGCAGCCTGTCCTTGATCCGTAGAAGTGGCTGTGGTTCGTCAAAGAATTACATATTTATCAATATCTTCGGTTTGAGTTATATTTGAAGCGGAATAATGTAAGTATTTTAGATTGAGTAGACTTCTGTAACTGGTAATTACCCTACATTGAGGTTATACAGCGCTTTATTATTTTCTGTTAACTATAGATATTTTTGCGTGTTTCAGGGCCAAGAATCGTTCTCCCTCAGCCACATCAGACAAGGAAAAGAAAAAATCCAAGGATAAAAAGAAGAAAGATGAATCTGGATCAAGTAGTAGCGACAGTAGTGGAAGGTATTATACAATGCAACTATATTAGTTTGGGGCGTACCAACTAAGATAGTTCCCAATGCAGTACATAGTAATGTTTAGTATAGGTATAATGGAACATTGTTTGAGTGTTTAACTTACTGTGAAAACACTAAGCATGCAGAAGTTATTCTCTATTGCAAGTATATCAACTCCCCGTTATTTTTCCCGGATTATTTTCGTTCCCGGGAAACGGGAAATTTAAAAATTAATTTCCCAGGAATTTAAAAAAATATGAAATTTGAGTTGGAAGTTGTTAGTTTTACGGAAAAGTTAAATAAATGTTTTTTCAGTTTAAGAGTTTATTGATATGATACTTCCTCAGCACCTGTGACCAAATTCTCAGAAAAAGCCATAAAAATAAAGTTTATCTATAGTGTCCGAATATTAAATTGTGGTGGTATTTGAACCTACGTTTATTTGTTTACATTATATGTATGACATCTGTTTCATAGAAAGTATTTTTTTTCTTTTCTCATATTGTTTTTACAATAGTAAAGAATTAAAACCATACCATAGAAATAAAAAATTGGTAAATTTATGGATTCCTTTCAAACTTGTATACCTATGTGTCTGAATATCAAATTGAGTAATTGCACCATCAGGCCGAAAGAAATACATGTCAGCATTTTATGATTTTTCTACGTAAAATAAATAATTAATTTATTTTTGTTAAGCGATAATTTTTATTTTTTATTTTATTCTTATCATTTTGGTTCATAAAATGATGAATGCTGATTTGATAAGTGCGTTATACTAAGGCAGATTGATAAGTCAGGTAAAAATGGATGAAGCAGTGATACTAGCATTAAAGTTTATTTATTTATTTATTTTATTTTATTCATTCTTTAGTGTACATGTTTAACAATAAGGTTTTTATTTATTTTCTTTCACAAACAAACAGTTATAATATTAACAATAGTACACAGACAAATCAATTACAATTAATAAACCAGCAAAGTTTGTAAAATTATTTGGTATAGTATAATGCAACATTAACATCTTGTAGTAAACACGAAAAAAAAACAGACACTTCAAAAAAAGTTATGACATGTTTGTGGCAGGTACTTGCTTTGAAGGAACACAACAACAACACTTTGAACGAAATTTCATACTGAAATTTTAATTTGGAATTGTTTTTTCAGTCGTTTTGACCGGACAAGTCGTTCTTTTGCTGTTAAAATGGAAAAAAGTAAATTTATAGTGTTTATAAAACTACTTTTTATGCAAAAAAACCATCACGGACACAAAGAAAAGTCTTGATAACTATTATGAGGAATCTTCTCCGTCACTTAAGATAATTTGTGGTTTACTGAATTTCGTTGTGGTAGAACGATCACAGAAGACGCTTCTCGATCAGGACGTCCAATTGAGGTAACCACTCCAAAAATGCTCATGAAAATCCACGATATTGTATTGGGAGATCGATGAATGAAGTTGAAAGGGGTAGCCAACACTTAAAATATCTCATATGAACGAGTTTTCATAACATTTCATGAAAATTTGCGTATTAAAAAGTTTTCATTCAGCAAAATGGCTGCCACGTTTGTTGAAAGTTGACCAAAAACGCGAATGAATGACACTTTCCCAGGCTAATTTTCGGCTGTTTCAACGAAATCCAGATGAGTTTTTACACCGTTTCATCACTGTAGATAAAACAAGGATTCATCTTTACACACCAGAGATAAAATAATAACCAAGCAGCGGGTGGAAGCTTGCGGAAGTGCTCCAAAGTAGGTCAAGGTGGTTCCATCAGCAGGCTAAGCTATGGCTAAGATTTTCTGGGACGCACAAGGTACAGTCTTAATTGATTTCTCTTAAAAGGAAAAATAATTAATGGAGAGTATAACTCTACACTTTTGGTCCAGTTGAATCAATGAACCAAAGCAAAACGGCATCATCTTGCCTAGAAGAAAATCCTGTTTCACCACGATAATGCTTGTGCTCATTCTTCCGCCATTGCAACGGCCAAGCTGGTGGAGTCATGCTACAAAATGCTTCCCCATCCACTATATTTTCCTGACCTGGTTCTCACTGATTCCTACCATTAACCAAACGCGAAAAATTGGCTTGGGGGACTATCTCCGAAACTATGGCGTATTTTTATGGACTTGGAAAAGATAACAACAAAGAGTGGATCAAAAAACTTCAGCATCGTCTAACCAAGTGTATAGCTCTAAAAAAAGATAAAGTTGAAAAATAAATATCATCCATTCGAAAAAAGTAACTCATTGTTTCATTTTTGCCGAACTTATCAATCCGCCCTCGTAATATGTTGATTATGAATTTGCATTTTTTATTACGACTATTAGAACGACACGTTACGGAAAAATTACGAGTCTACAGTTAATTTACAGAGAATTCCCGCCTGGGAATTCCCGGGAATAACCCTCTACTCCAGATTAGGAAAAAATCTCATTTAAAATATCCTGATTCCATAAACCCACCACATCTGGGCATCAACTGGTTCAGGAAGTTAAAATGTCCAACTTAATTAAAAACGTAATCATGAACATTGCAATTAACAATAAAATGATGTTCTTGTAAATGTATGTATGTACCTATCCCAGTTTTTAATTTTGTTATTGTTGCTGATTATTGCAGTTCTTCAGACAGCAGCAGTTCTAGATCATCATCCCGCTCTAGTTCCAGTAGTTCTTCCTCCCGCTCCTCCTCATCATCTTCTTCATCATCCTCTTCCAGTGGAGGAGACAGGCAAAGACCTAAACGCAAGTAAGTCATAATTTTATATTAAATTGCTTAATTTAGAGAGACCGACAAACTCCGAAGTTAAATATTAAGGAGAGGCGAATGTTTAAAAAAAAAGGTATGAGTTTTTACTCATATTCAGGTAATTATATAGTATTTCACCCAAGAAATGATATGATAATAAAATGATTGTCAATAAATGTGCTTTTGCATAAAAAAAAACACCAGACTACCTAACAAACCTAACCTACAAATCAGTCAAACGTACAAATTTAGGTACTTGTGACGTGAAACGTGTACGAAAAATGCAAATAATTAATTTTGTGCTTTGTCATTTCCTGTCAACTCAACACTAATTTTGGGAGATTTTCAGATTTGATCTCTCAGATTTCCAAGATTTATGAAAGAATACCAAAATTCAGTTATGCAGCACAATTGTTTTTGAAGTTATTATCTAATTTTTAAAGTTTTAATTTTTTATAAAAAATTTCATGTTTTGGCACCTTTGGATTGAAAATTTACACTTATATTATTGTTTTTTTTATTATTAATTGTAACCCCTATCTTTGATATTGATGTCACAATAGATCTGTTATGGTCGCGGTGACACAAGGGATGTAAGGTCCCTTGACCTTTAAAAAGAAAAACCCCTATCTTATGACATATCATATTAAAGCACCATTCAACAGCTTTAAAATGATACCATTCTCAGGTTTATATCATCACTGCTTGCCAGCCTATAGGCATCCGAAGGTGCCAAAACATGAAATTATTTCATACAAAATTAATAACTTCAAAAATAATTGTGCCACATAACTGAAATTTGGTGTTCTTTCATAAGTCTGTAATATATTTATGCATTAAAAAAATCATGGAAATCTGAGACATCAAGTCTGAATCAGTATGTTGATTTGACACGGAATGACTGCTTAGTAAAACCACAATACTACACCGGATTGTTATTCTCCAGACAAAATTCTACATATCTACATAAAAATAATCTCAATTTTGATGTGTTCACCTTAATAACAGAACTGTTGTAACTAGAAATAAAAAAAGTTTCAGCCAACCTGAAGTTCTTAACATCGGAGTTCCACAAGGATCGATACTTGGGCCACTACTTTATCTTCTGTACATTGATAACCTCAGACGACAGAATCTCTCAGACAGATATTTCGTGTATGCAGATGATACACTTCTTATATATAGTAATAAAGATCCAATCCAGTTAGAAACTACTATTAATGAAGATTTAAACCAATTTGCTTCATGGTTGTTTACGAACTCTCTGACAATCAATGAAAAAAAGACAAACTACCTCATACTTAAGCAAAAAAATAAACGGAACATCAGCTTGAAATTACTAATTAATGGCACTTATATAACACAAACAAATAATGTGAGATACTTAGGACTTGAAGTTGATAATTCATTAAACTGGTCAGGTCATATACAAAATAAATTAGATCAACTCTCACCACTAGTCGGAGTTATGAGAAGAACGGAGATGTTTAACCATAGTACCAAGAATATGATCTACAACTCATTCATTTTACCACGTATTACATACGGAATGGTAGCTTGGTCTCAGTGCAGTCAAAGGACACGTTCATCACTACAACGACTGATGAACAAAGCACTTAAGGTTTTATTTGGATTTCATAAATTTACCAGAACAACGGACCTCTACAAAGCAACTAATAAAGTCAACCTTGAAGAGCTCATCCAAATTGAAAAAGTTAAGCATCTGTATGAAATAAAAAAAGGGACGATTAAATTGAATATAAGCATAACAACCAACAATGATTTTTATAGCCACAGGACAAGAGCAATTAATCAATTAAGAACCACGATACCTAGAACTAACTGGAAACGCGATGGATTCTTACATTCGGCAATCCATATATATAATAAACTCCCAGAAACCATAAAAAATTTTAGGAACATTCACATATTTAAAAAAGAAATTCGAAAATGCGTAAAGGCAATTTAATTTTCATTAAACGCAATATATGACTTGAGTTTGTCTAGCGGACCATTATCAGTGTATCATGTACCAAATTTACTATGTGTAAAAATACGAATGTAATTAAAAAACTTTAAATTGTGTGAAATGTGTGAAATAAAACTATTTGAAAGTGTACCAAAATTGGTAAACTGCACAATTCTACATGTATTTCTTTGTAAAAATAAGTGCTAGATTAATACGGACCTAACTACGTATGTAATTAAATAATTTAAATTGTGTAAAATCAAACTATTTGGAAGTGTACCAAAATTGCTAAACTGCATAGTTTTTCGTATCTTTATTTGCATAAATGAGTGCTAGATTAAACAGACCTAACTACATATGTCAATTTTGTAATTATTTTTATTGTTCCCCTCATACCAGCTCTTAATTCCATGTGCTGAATGGGGAACTAGATATTATTGTGTTATGTTATAAAAAAATAAACTTGTATCATTTCTATATAATTGTAATTGTAAACCATTTTATTGAATAAATTCTATACTATAAAAAAAAAAAAAATTCCACTCCCAATTTTAGTTCTTTAAGTGTTTCATCTAGTGTTATTTTCAAACATTCTTTAAGACTAGATAAAAGCCTTAGTGTTATTTTCAAACATTCTTTACGACTAGATAAAACTCATTGATTTAGATATGTTATCAAAAAAAGCAATAGTTTGAAAAATCATGTTATTTTTTAGTGAATTTACTTGATTCTAGAAAGCGCCATTGTCTATTTCCACTTCGAACTTCAATCGATCATGTAGCGGGGGCACAAAGAATGACTGACTGCAACCCAACAGAGAATGATGATAATAGCTAGTGAGATGTTATATATTAAGCATATTGTCTATTTTTATTTCCAGGGCTGTAGAGAGTAAGAGCCCTCCAAAGGAACGCAAGGATTCAGACAAGAAGCGTCCCCCACCTTCCAGTGAAAAGGACAAGTCTAAACGGCATTCCAGGTCAGTTGTACTACACTAACTCTTATTGCTTGCCTATTGAAAGTGAACTATTGATGAAGACTTTCATGTTGGAGTAAAATATATTCTATTTCCTTACTATCATCCAACAGTGAAAACTTATTACAGATAGATAAGTATACTTAATATGAAAGTTTTTTTTGTAATGATGTTATAATATCTGTGTCGCTGAGTTACGAAACCCGCTATAACAGTTTTTTGTAATATAGAGAAAATCGATTAAAACTATTATTTAAGTATTAAGCAAACTTTTTTGAAGTATAATAACTTTATTGATTGTAAGATTGGTGTAACTATTTATTTTTAAAATAAATTTTGTTATTAAATTAAAAAAAAGGTTCATTTTGTATAAACAAAATTGTACGTGTCGGCTTTTGATAGGCACATGATGTTAAAGTGTGTTTCGTAAGACACACATGATGATATAGTGGATTTTGTTAGAACCACATTCAAGTGCAACATGATAATTTATTCCAGTGGCGTCAACAAATTAAAATGCTGATATTTTATTTTCACAATTTATACTTATAAAAATAGCATGAGTAATTTATATTTGAATAAAAACATAAATTTATATGAATTAACAAAATACGTTTTATTACGTGCTTTTTTCCGTAGTCAAAGTAATATTTTCGAAACTTGAGGAAATTGTTGTCATATTATGTAGAATTATTTTTTGGTAACCAAATTTTTAGAAAAAACTTTTTTATAGAAAAAAAAAACCCCAAGTATGAAACTTGAGCGGCCCCACCCGTTGTCGAGTAATAAGTACGGAACTTTAGGAAATTTAAATTCAAATGTAAATTGGTCCCACCCGTTGTTGAGTATTATTTCCCATAGAAAAAAAATATATTCTAAGTAAGTTTTATTTTTGTCGGTTTTGTTTTATTTTTTAGTCCGCAAAATAAATACATTTTATTAAGTACCGAAAGGGATGCAATTCAGGTTTTCAATATTTCTACAACTTACAAAAAAAGTGGTTTTAAACATCAAGTAAGAATTCGTATTACATGAAAGAAATGATAATCAATATTGTACCTACATAACAAAAATGATGACTGGCTGAGGTACAAAAATGTTTCGAAGACATTTTATTAATTATGCATATATTTTTGTATGCAGATTTTTTATCAGTAGATGATTATATACCTGAATTCTTTCATCATAATAATTATTTTTTTCATAAATAGCATGATAAAAAAATGATGTGACTTATGTCACATCAGAACTGCGTGCCACTGAATAAAGACAGCAAAACGCGCGAAATTCACTCAAAATATGATGATATTTATTTACCGTTTTTGGCCTTGTAAGTTAACTTTCCAACTTTCTGGACGTCTTATCTTTTTCCTTCCTTTATTTTCTTGACATTTTTTAACATTAAAATCTTGATCACTCATTATGAATCAGTTTAAATTGCAATTTTTTTAGAGAACCCAGAACACCAAACTCACCAGATAAGAACAATTTTGTACTGGCGGCCATATTGATTTTTTTTAAATACTAGACTCTTATTGGTTGGTTGAGTTATAGGCAGGGTTGCCAGGTCTTTTCCAAAAAAATACCGAACATTGAGCAAAAAAAAAGTTTTAATCGTTGATCTATATTATGACCTTAAAATACAAAGTGCCATTGCACAAGAGCAACTAGCTACCCTAACTTATAAATTGTATTATATTTTTTCTCACTAATGCAAGCTTCCAGCATTGTCTTATTTGCTCTAACTGCCCCGTGCATTTTGCGACATGTCAAACTGATATTACATCGTATACATAATTAAGCCTTCACCATGTCCACACTTAATTTATTACGGCTGTTCGTCCACAAATAATTCATTTGGCTAAATACACTTTCCACATAAGCATTACTACATTGGTTCTGCCATTATCGTTTTAATTATCTGTTTCAAGTAAGGGCTTACGTCGTTTATTAGGGAGAAAAATTAATCAGAAAAAAATACCGAACCACCCATACTTCGGTATTTTTGTCATACCGAACACGGTGCTAAAATACCGAACGGTTCGGTAGAATACCGAACACCTGGCAACACTGGTTATAGGGGATATTGAAAGGGACATTAAGTGATATAGTGGGATTCGTTTATCAACCTCGTTTTATTTTATTTTTTCTGAAAAAATGGTGAATATTTTCAAGTAAAAAAATTTCTAGTGTTATAGAATATTTGATTACGAATCCAACGACATATATAACTCGATTTTCGTTAAAATGTGTTATAGTGGATTTCGTAACTCAGCGATACATCTCTTCTAATTGAGTAAACCAATCATAGAACAGCCCTTATTCTTACACATGTCCCAAACAAGATATCAATTGAATAATTTAAAAATATTCATTGAATAGTCAATGCATATAATGTTGTTGTTTTGAGACGCTCACGGTTTTCATTCCTGTTTTAAATATTTTATTAATCGTGAAATATATGCGAGCTTTTGGAGTGAAATAATAGCCCATTTGTAAATTTAACACATGAAAGGCAGGGGTGGCGAGCTTTTTTGAACCTGAGTGCCAAAAATTTTCTTATTCAATATTATAATTTATCACATGCCATGGAGATAAATGTGCATCAAATGTTTGTGTAACTTCATATTTTTAATATAAACAAAGCATTAATACATCGAAAAAATTTGTTAAGTACTTATTAATGGCAAAATAAAAGAAATGAATAAAAAATAGACTTTATGATTTTTTTTATAATTACTTTAAGTTTTCATTGGCGTGCCATGCAAAATCGTCTGCCACAAGTGATACGTGTAACATAGGTTCGCCATCCCTGATATACCTAAGGCTTAAAAATTAATTTTGGAAGATAGATATTTGTTAATAATGTAGAAACAGATGTTTCAGCATGCGTTTTTGCATAGGTGCCTACACATTGTGTAGGTAATTGGGCGGGAAATGTAAGTTGAAATAGATATATAATATGTAATTTAGATATAGAATATAGATATATATATACGTAAGATAAAAAGTAATATATAAGTTGAGAAGTAATAAATAGTTGTTATATTTAAGTTTTATTAAATTAAATAAATAAATATGAAAATAATATTGATTACATTGTTCATTAGATCTCCATCTCCGAGACCTCGTCCCAAGAAGCGTGAGCGCTCCCCGCTACCCCGCCCCACTCGCATACATATCGGGCGTCTCACACGCAATGTTTGCAAGGAACACATCATGGAAATTTTCTCTACGTATGGTGTTGTCAAGTCTGTTGAGATGCCCATGGACAGGCTGCATCCACAACATGCAAAGGGATTTGCCTATGTGGAGTTCGCTACGCCTGATGAGGCTGAGAATGCTATGAAACACATGGATGGTGGTATGCTACATCACATTTCCATTATTATCTATTTCTGTTATTGTGTAAAATGTAAAATTATATATTGGGAAGCAGATGATAAAAATATTTGTAATTGAAGTACCATAAAGCATGTATGAAAATATGTGGATTATATTTTTTTTAGAATGTGGGTAAAAAAAATTAATATACCTTCACAGTGAGCAATGTGTTTGTATTGCAAATGCAGAAAAAGGTCAGCAAGAGGTTTCAAATTGGGGATCTCTCTATTAAATCTCTACCATCAGGCTATTGACTACACCCATGTATCTAATCTGTACAGTTTATTTTTAAATGTATCCAGTTTGTCATTAATGCTTTTGCACTCAATACCATCACTTCACCAAACAGAAAATAATATAATCATAATAGTTAATTACAAATAGTTTTTTTTTTTTTAATTTTAAAAAATAAAATATAAAAATATATTATTGAGCACTGTTTAATCTCCACCTCACCACATGAACAACAGCCCTCACAATTTTTAGATTTCAGTTTCCCTGAAGATGCCTACAAGTATAGGCGAAAATGTTCTGTATTTAACCTAACATAGTGGAGATTAAACAGTGCTCAATAATATATTTTTATATTTTATTTATTAAAATTAAAAATGGATTTCCACAGCGTAAACACAAAAACTCTTGAATTACAAATAGTTTTATGCATAACAAAATATTCAACATCTACTTAATGGTCTTGATTATTGTTATAAAAAAATATCTCTCTGTTAATGTTCAGGTCAGATAGACGGTCAGGAAATAACAGCTGCTCCAGTGCTGATCCCATCCAGGCCCCGTAGGCCTTCCCCTCGCCCCATCAGGCCACCCAGAAGGCGTACTCCACCCAGGTGAATAATATCCGCTCAATATATTGCAACGCATCTTATACTTCTTCCACCTTAGTGAAGTACATGGGAAAACAGATTTTTTTAAACAGAAATGATGCAAAAAGAAGTTACTTAAAATAGAAGAGTATGATTTTTTCCTGTTTTTCCAAAAAATTAAAGGAACTTGTACTTAATCAACCACCTCTTTGCACTGACAAATGTTATCTTGAATTAATTATAAATAAACACTTAGTACCTCCACAAATACCTAAGTGGAAGCGGGAGTACTAAATAAGTGTTGAAAATCTCAACTTTATATGTAATCTTCTCCCATAACTCTACAGACTTTTCTGTTCTGAGCATTTTACAACCAATCAATTCTTTTGATATCGTCATACCATGTTTTATCATCAATTCTCTTGTACTCTTGCTTGAGAATGTCCATTGAAGTGGGCGAAAACGTTAGAGTTTAAATAAATATAGTGAGAATATAAGTTGTTTTGATTATTTATATTATTAAATATGAATTCTCACAGTGTGAACACAGACACCCTTCAACAATTAATTCTCTTATTATCATTTCAGGTACGGAAGGGACAGTCGGCGTAGCCCTCCTGGTGGGAGACGTCGCTCCCCTATGGGTGGGGGCCGGGGCAGACGTGGTGGAGGGGGAGGGGGTGCTGGGGGCCGCAGTAGGTCCCCCGTGCGCTCCCGTCCAGCACCACCCCCCGCCTCACACCGCTCACATAGACGTTCCCGATCCTCTTCCTCTTCCTCTAGATAGTAAATATACACATACACACCAACACTAACACAAGCATACGTACACTCACAATTAGCCTGGTCCACACTTGACAATTTTAGTGTAGAAGGGAAAAGAGAAAGAAAATAAGCTCAATCTCTTTCCTTTCAACATGTTAAAAATAAAAGAAAGAACAGTTGTACACATCATTCAGAACATGGTGAGCATGCACCACTTGATTATTTTGATGAGTTATATATTGTGAGTTTTTTTTATTTTCTGGATTACTACACTCACTGATTCAAGTATAGTGAGATATTGTTGGACGTTAAATCCATTTTCCTAGTGTATACAAAACTATTATATTTGAGACACTAGCACTCTACCATATCCTTAAGACAAAGTATGTCATTTGGTGTATAAAAGCATATTTTCCATAAATATAATTGTTTTTGGTGGGAAGCATTTTGAGAAACTGTAGATGATTATGATTTCTAATCTGTAGGCAAAATATTCAATTGCAGAATTTAATTAGTAGATATCTTGTTAAAACAAATGGTAAGTACATTAATGTCACAGCCTTTCGGTGGACCCTTTTGAAGTATAATTATTATTATGCAATAACAAGTTAGAATTCACGGTTACATAAGCAATATTATATTATATGTAGTAGTATTACAAGTTGTTAGGCTATCTTCCTACCATTATAAATCACCAACATAACGTCCCTGCTCACTCTTTTATCTCTTTCCCACACATAATTGGTAAGTATGTTTTTTTTATATATTTATTGATACAATAATTCGGTTTTTGTTTATTTCTGTTGATAAAAATAATACATTAAAATTAAAAAGACGACTCATTAATTTCAATGTGACTGTATTTCAACTGTGTGTACAATTATAATGTCATGAGGCATATCGAGTAGTTGTTTTATTTCATTAAATGACGTGATTTTATCATCAGTTTCACATGTAAGTCATTGAGCAATAAAATAATAATGAATTTTTTAGGTTTGTATATTTTGAGTATTATTATTATTTGCAGTTGGAACAGTGTGTTTTGCATTCTGTTGAACTTATGAAACAATTTGTGAGTGAACTGTTATATTATAATTATTACCCCGGGCTGTATGTCCCTAATATGTATTCTAATGTATGATGATTAAACAATATTATTCATTTGTAATCTATGCTATTTGTTTCATTATAAACCTGCTCCATATATATTTTTAAGCTAAAAACTTAAATAATTGCACAGTGCGAAACACCTCTTGTATACTGGCAAACATTGACACAGACTATTTAGTTTTTTTATTTAATAAATATATTTGCACTTTTTTTTAGTACCTAAATGAATGTCGGGTTCATAAGAGACTAATAAATCTGCAAGCTTTAAATAACAAAAAGCCAGTTTCCTAAAGATAAATCCCTTTGAGGTGGTGAAAGTCCTAGATGTCAAAATTTTAATAGTTACTATGGTCACTATTATTTTTATCAAACAGGCCGTTAATGTTATCAAATAAATATAACGAGAAAATATACACCAAGGAATAATAAAATATAGTTTATTTTAATTCAAATTGATTTGGATGATTCTTTAACACGTAATTTTACTCTGATATTGTGTACTCCTCTATGAGACTCACGTCCTCACATAGTGAGACTCCCTTGGCAATTATGGAACAGTAACCTTTGTAATCAGTGGCTAAAACCTTGCCACATATCATCTGATTGGGATCCAGTGATGCAAAGTCTGCGACGTTCCTGAAATTAGACAAATACCTTAGCATTATTTTTTTCTTTTTCCTCATGTGTTAGTCGACAAATTAAATTTTAAGAAAATTATGTTTTTAACTCTATTGCAATAAAAATAAAATATTTATTTATCGACAGAATTTATTTAATATCAGCTGGATAAATATTTATATGTATTTAGTAGGTAAAACAATTTATATTAATTTATGTAAAGAAACACAGATGGTTTAAATTTTACTATTTTTAGGCCCAAAATTACAACGCAGGCTTAAGATCCTCCTTAACCTTAAGGAATACATAAAGTTTCGCTTACCAAAATTACGCGAATTACAATGTCTCCTTAGCACGAATTAGCGGCTTTACCCACTCCTTAAGTTAAGGAATACCCGGGAGTGTCCTCAACAACGTTAAGCTCGCTTAAACTCAGTTAATTTTTTCATCACTAGGAGGCGCCACTAGTTACAATAAGAACAAACTTACATTAATGTCATATCCTCGCGCCATCATTACGCCTTTTGTTTGTTGTTGCTAAGGTTGTTTCATATGCGCTTCTATTTGAATTTTTTCGTTACTGACCCTGTTTCGTCGGTAACGAAAAAATCCAAGAGCGTTCACAAAATCAAAACAACAACACGAAAAATGGCGCGCGCCCCCGTTAACATGACAGATGTGAGGTTAATGCATAGACAAAATCACGATAAAACAACTAGTAGGGCTACCAACTTAACCATATTTGCGGCTTAGTCAAGTCGCAGTCGAATATTGATTGAAATTCTCGTGTGAGCAGTAAGCTCGACTTAACTTTTAAGCCTCCTCACCAAAGCTCCACGATACGCTACGGATTGTAATTTTGGGCCTTAATAATAATAGTGACCTGGTTTTGAAGTCATCAAAGAAATCGATTTATTAAACCATTTGTGTTTCTTTACATAAAGAAAAACAATTTTTTTTTAATTTCCCTTCTATAAATACCACTTGCGGTGCTAAACAATGCATGTTATAATTTCCGGCTGAGAGTTGATACATGAGCCGTGGCGCTAGTAGTTGGAATGCTAAAGGTGAAATAGCTTATTTGTCTGATTTGCAATTATTCCCAAAAGATTTTTGCCATAAGATTTCCCACACATTGAATGCCTAGTATGCTGATTAAATGTATAAATATGTGTTCTTTGTATCATGGATTATAATATTGAAAATATCTAATCACAGAAGATGAAATATTTGGTTGACTGAAAAGGATTGCTTCAAAACTGTCGGCTAGTTATGATGATATGTAACTTTGTACAGGGAACTGTTATGCCCATTTTTTTATACAGTAAAACCTCGTTATTTCGAAATCCAAGGGAACTCGAAAACCTGATTTCGAATTAGCGAAAACCCCGATAAATCGAAATTTTCGAAATAATTTTGATATACCTACGCAGTATATATTATAGCCATAGGTACTATACGTCATAGAAACAGCTGATTAGGACTCATAAAAAGATTTAAACCATTTAGGTATATTTCCCTTCCAGGGATCACGTCATAATGTAGTGTAATCGGCACTTTCTTATAGTCGAAGGGTTTTTTAAATTTCGCGCGTTCAGACAAATTGTAAAAAAAACATTTTGTAACGATGATGAAAGAGCCCCATGGAAAGCGCTTACAGTTTCTACTACTCTTATACGCATTTCAAATAAACAGGCGACCCTTTGTACAAGAATGGAATAGTTTGTAGTAAAACACACGTAATAAAGACATGGGCGTATCGTGGTTTATCATAAATGTAAAGCTTCTATCAAATAAATATCGTTTTTGTCCAATCCTTGCATTTTGCGAAGGTAACAAAATATTGATGAAACTAACAGTTTTTGACATAATTAAACTACACACACATGTAAATCTAAATATGTATGTACCTAAACAATGCACAAATATAAATGTGAATATTTAAAAAAAAAACATAATATTAATTTTAATGCTTCACTTCTCACACGTTACTATAAGTTCACTATAAATTAAAAGAAAATGAGAAAAATATTTTCGACCAAATTTGTATTTAAATCGTGTATAAAAGTTCGGATATAAAATACATTGAAGGACCCACCGACCACCCGGATAGCGCAGAAGTCTGAGGACTTCCATTTATCCGAAATTCTACACTTAACAAATCTTGTCCACAACGGAGGCGCCATAGTGGGCAGCCTGAAGGGCTGGCCGGTCAAAACCTCCGTGTGAAATCTTTTGACTAAACTCCTTCGATGTACCTCTATACGAGAGAAGCAAACAACATATATGAAACAAAACAAAATATATATATATATATATAGATATAAAATATTTAATTATTTGGAATAGAAATTATTTATAATAGAATATTAAAACACTAAATATTTCGAGTAGGTATAGGTACGTATGACGAGACGCCTATGAACAACACGGAAGTACATAATGTACATCGATCTAGTATATAGGTAGCAGGTACATACTGAATACAGCTGGTATAGGTACATATTGAAATACAATACATTTACGGTGTTTATATACAAGATAGAAGATCTACTTAGAAATTTGGAAATCCCGGTGTTATTGTTATGTAGCTGGGTAGGTCGTTTATGTGTATTAGTGTAAAACAATCTTCACATAATAAGTTTTATTATCCCTGCTAGAGTTTTGGGAGAAAACATGGGTGTTTTTTATGACGACCAAATGTTTTCGAATTACAAGATACAAATTTCTATTGTTTTGTTTTGAAAGGACCAAATATTATTTCGAATTACGTATTAGCGGGGATTTCGAATTATAAATGTGCTTTTGTATGAAAATTTCATTATGGGGACATTTTTGGGGGAATACAGTATTTCGAATTACGACGAATTTCGAATTATCCGGGTTCGAAATAGCGAGGTTTTACTGTAGTTAAAAACAACAATTCATACACTTATGTTTCACAATAATGGAAATCCTTCTCGCAAAGTCCTACAGAAAAGTTTTAATCTAAAATATATGAGTGTTATACTAACGGATAAGTGATTGTAGCCTTTTTGGGCCCTCTGATTGGATGCCAGGATGATACGGGAGCTTTATTAGCAATCATTAGTCCCGATACAGCCACAGTGAGTCCATATCTTTTGCCAGCTTTATCCTGCAAATAGTGCCAATAGTAACAAAATTATCATTCCTAATAGAAAATTTATCTAAGATTTAAAATCAGAAATACCATATCTACTTTAGTAGCTATCATTATATCTTACATCAAAATCCATCAATAGAGAAATTTAAGAAATAAGTGGAGGTGAGATGAGATTTATGAGTACTACAAATTATGATGATATAGACATGGAATAAGAAAGATTTTTTTTTAATATCATAGAAAGATAATTTTATTTAATTTTGTAGAAAGTTTTTTTTTTATAGATATATATCTAGACTAGGCACAGATGTAGATTACCAATTATGTTCTCAAATATTTATTAGATTAAAATGAATAATTGTAAATTTTCTTACTCTCCATTCATTCATAAAACAGTCTGCGTCACTCAGTGCATCTGCAGCCATTTCTACATCAGAAATAACTGAAAAATGTGGTAAATAATTCTCATGAATGTAGCCAACAAAAGATACGGGCTGCATATCAAAATGATCAACTATATTCTCTGGGGAGTGGGTAAATTTTCGAACATCCTTTGCAGTCAATTTTTCAGTATCTGTCAAAAAAAATACTGGATAAGAAATATTAAAATTGAATACCCTATACATAATTAATTTTTACCATTCACAAGGACAATTTGTAATACAGTATACTGTTGTACATATATTATATTTTAATGAGTGATACTTTTAAATAATAAAATTGCGATGAAAATGTTTATACATACTAAACAAAAACTTTATTCTCTACCACTTTTGAATTCTTTAATTCAGTTGAAATTCAGCTACATAGGAACTAATACAATGAACATGAAGCAAGTTGTTAAGGATTAATAGCCAAATAAAACCAGAATAGATTAAAAGAATATCTTAGTTACTAACTGTTCAAATAAAAAATCTGACATTTGTATTAGGATGACAGTTTGCTCTCTAAAGTGGCTCTTGTGCTTTCACTTTTCATTAATAAAAAAGTGTTTATGTGAAATTCATATGAAAAATTAATCAGATAGGTATATAAGTTAACTGGATAAACCCTCAAAGCACGAGCACTGCTCAATTTTGAGGGTCAAATATGTAATAAATGTGTTTTTTTAGTAATAAGGTGTGTATATAATATTATTAAGTTGTAAATTTTACTTTTTTTTTAAAAAGATATATCTGGGTTTTGTTTGTTATAAACCCAAATACAACCTTATACACCTTTCACAGTAAGCTACTAAAAGCTTGTGTCGTGAAAGGGGAGTTTGCCGGTACCTGGTATCGAACCACGGACCTCTTGTTCACGAGGCCGAGACTCTACCTCCAGGCTACTGACGAACTCGAATATTTGAATTTGAATTATTGGGGACACTGAGAAAGACTTGATTACTTTTTATTTATAGCGGGTGTTAAAGCTAGTTCATGATAACGACATCATTAAATGTCTCACAATTCTAAACATAGCTATTAAAAAAATTACGATTATAAAATTCTTAGCAATATTTTCACAGTGTAACGCTAAAAAATATTACATGATGATAACCTGATGACTCTAGAGATATGACAAGATATTCTGTTCCTCATTACTGACTAATATTCTCCTAACATTGTACTAAGATTGGTGGATCTATTAGTTGTGTGAATTTAGTTGTTTGCTTTCAAATTTAAACCACAATGAAATTTGTAAGTATATAATACATTTTTAATTTACATAATATAATATTGTTATCACAATATCTCAGCTATTGCAACAAAATTTTCCATCTTATCAATAAATCGATGGTTTAAAGCACAAAAAGCACATGTCCACTATTTAGGTAAAATGAGCTAATATATGTACAAGATCAGCTGCAATTAGGGATTGCAATCCCGCACCGTTTTCAATCCCGCGGGATTTTTGCTGGATTGACTCCAATCCAGCGGGATCCCGCTGGATTATTAAAAATTGCAAAAAAATAACAACATCTTACTGTACATAATTGAATATAACATAAATAACTATACTATCATATATGAATTTGACATAACTAACTATAGGTACTATTAGTCTTTAATTTTTCTTACTAATTCATTATCTAATCAATCAAGTATTATGGAACAAATTTTAAAATATCAAATGAAAAGTCACTTCTCTTTTTAGAAAAATGATTTAAAAAAAATAGCATTAATGGTGTTATCTTCCAAGATACTTCTTAAGGAACTACATATGTAGCCAACGACCGAAAAGGCTCATTCTGCCCCCACACTAATTGTTGGTTAGATACTTAATAAAAAGTCGTGCAACAAAGTCAAATACTTTTCTTTAACTCCATCACTTTTAAATGCTGCCATTTCTTTTTTCAATATTTTTTCGAAGCATTTCTCTTGTCCAGTTTCTGTCTGTTTAGTGTAATCTTCATCGTCTTGCTGCATTTCTTATTCCATTTGTAAAGTTAAATAAAAACAAATTCAGAGACTGTTGACAAATATCTGCAATTACATCACCTACAGCTACAAATTCTGCATTTTGAGCGTCTTCTATAATGACTCGATGTAACATGTTTTCCATTTCTTGCCGCAACTTATTCTTTTTCGGCATTACAAATATTGAATTGCACGTTTTCAACTCTTAGTCATATTTTTTGGATGCGAAATAAATCAACATAGCTGTAATTTCACTGCATCTTTCTTTCACTCTTGCACGCAGCGTCCCGGATAGTACATCTCTTAAAACTGTGTCTAGCTTCTCTAAAATAAATTGAAATGTTATATCTGCCGTTATTAGTGTAGACTCTCTTCTGCATAATACTTTACGACCAATTTAAAGGGCTGCAAGCTGTCAATCACGTTTTTGATTTTGTGCGTAAATTTTATGTCAGATGCTATGTCGATGAGAGCCTTCTCAATGCAAACTTTGAGACTAAAATCTTTCTAACATATCAAGCAAGCTGTTTTAGCGAGTGCAGCAATCTTAAGATTAAGCATAATTCTTTTCCTGTTTCTTCTTTAAGTATTTTTGCAAATATGTATCACCTTTAGTTGGCGACTTTCAGAAAATCTTCAGTTTGCGGATTCGCACTTGCGGATCCGCAAGCATTTGCGGGATCCCGCAGACCCTAAAATTACGCGGATCCCGCTGGATTGCGGGATCCCACTTTGCTGGATTGCAATCCCTAGCTGCAATGTCTTCTATGTCCTAATTACATAATTACCAATAATACTTATATCATTACCGAAATATTTAACAAAAACCAATTGCCACACGTTCCTAAATTATATTTTTTTGCACACAGATGTAACATGTCACATAAGGTATTTGAGAATGCATTTATATCGACTTTCTTGATTCTTAATAACCACATGTTCATCTTCTGAATTAATTTAAAATGAGTTAATTAATTGAGAACCTTTAACGTTCAAAACCTGTTTTCTCTAAACTGTCAAATGTGGACATGTGTCTTCTGTGCTTTGAACTATTGCAATGTGGATCACTTTAGGTTGGTGTTCAACCACCAAAATAAATTAAAAAGAAATATTAGTTGAGATGACGTTTATTTTGTAAACCTCCATGTTTATGGAAGAAAATACAATTAATTTTAGTTTTACTTTATATTTGATTTGATAGTGACCTGATTTCAACTTACAAAGTCATTGTCAGACTGTTGTATTATATGCCGTGTTGTTGTTTAAATACTATGTCTTTGTATAAACAATATTCTTAAAAATATTCTATACAATAAAAAATAAAGTTATATGATAATATAATATTCTGTAAATTGATTAATAGCTCTTTGTAAACCAAAAAATCATAGCATTCTTTAAGAGATATTGTATTTTGTTATATTTAAATTAAAATTGTTGTAGGGTACAGACAACATGTGATTATTTAGTGTTAGAATCTGGTATGGGGTAATATAATGTAGTTTTGTTCTAGTTATTTTTGTCCTCTAGATCATAGCTTTCATGGTTTTGTCTGCATTTGTTAATTAGAAGGTTTGTGTAAATTTTAATTATTTCATTGGTAATCAAAGTTAATTAAACTGAATAAAAAACAATTAATAATATTTTGAACTATAACACTGGCTGATGATAATTGAAACTCGCAAAAAAAAAAAATATTTTCATTTTGTCTTCCTTCTAAGACTATGCATAGGTACTTTTTTGTTTGGTATACAAAAAAGAAAAGCTGAAGTTAATATAATCATATTTTGTTATATTCTCAGTTGGTGTTGTTAGCAGTATTGGTAAAATGTTACTTGTGCTCACCATTGCCTCAAAACTGTGGTGGAGGCTTAATGCAATATTCTAGTCCATGCCAACAGGCACGCATGCAATGCCCACCCAACACAGCATACAGTAATGGAGTGTGTGTGGGACAACAGTATCAAGTAGTTCAACAACCAATCACAAACTTTATGCAGGCGCCAACATCATGTGGATCTAATATGGTTCTATACAATGGAGGATGCCAGTCACAAAGTGTTGCCACATGTCCATATACGTCAACATTACAAAATGGAATTTGTACCAGGAATCAATTCCCTCAATATGCTCAAGCCTTTCCACAAATGTCTCAAGCAGTAACACTACCTCTACCAATGCCACAACAGATGCAGATACCCCAACCTTTACCCCAACCAATGCCACAACAGATACAGATACCTCAACCTTTGCCACAACCAATACCACAACAGATGCAAATAGCCCAACCATTGCCACAACCTATGCCTCAGCAAATGCAAATAGCCCAACCATTACCACAACCATTCCAGATGATGCGAACACAACCAAACACACAATCATTCCAAATGCTTCGTTCAATGCCTCTAACATCAGGATGTCAAACAGGAACATGCAATGGCTAAGTTCTGTCTAAATATTATGTGTCATAGAAATCAGATTCTTATATAATAAATAAATTTATTAAGATATACTTTTTGCAAAAACTTTCTACATACCCACCTGAGTTTGGATTTTATAAATTATTATTTTACGGTATGCCCTTTAATCCAACACCCATTGGAAACAAAACCTGTATCTTTTAAGCGATGAAAAAAAACTGCTGCGTGTTTCAAACATTAGTAAGCAAATACGGGATCAAACTGCCAGACTTATTGTGATAGAGTTTAAGTACTGTGTCATAAATAGGTAATAGGTAAGCATCTGTGTTTAGAAAATTACATAGTGCCATCAAAATCATTCAATAAGTTGAATAGAAAATATTATCTTCATATTGACTTTTTCTCATACTATATTAATGTGCAACTTACATTTTGGATTGAGAACTCTTCCGACTCCATGCATAACAGATAAAGACTCATTCCTTCCAAGAGATGAAAGTTTAGCTTGGCTTTTATCTTTAGCTTTTTTATCCTTACTCTTTATCTGCTTGCTTACCTTTGTTTCTACTTGCATAGGGACTGTCCCTAAAGAAATAATACACATTATTTATTTTACATCACAGAACTATGTTCACAAATCTCTAATAACCGGAGTTTAATTCAATCTTAAATTTTTACTGCACAAAAAAAAATGTTTAGTATTGTAGTAATTGATAAATAAAAGATGTTAAATGCACATAATGAAGAATTGTAATATATATTTTTTTTCTGATTAATCCAATATGTTAAACATATTAAATATCTATCATTTGCCTCAAGTGACCATGTTTCAAAAAAAAGAGTACCTTTTAGCGATGCAAAACAAAGATTATTGACAGCAGATCTGATGTCCCCCAAAGATGAGTTGATTATTGCTTCAATGGTTTCTAGATCAGGTATTTTAATGGACATATTTGATTTACTAACTATGCCTATGATACGCTTTAGTGCTTGCTTCATTGCCGTCATTGCAATAGGGTTGAAACTGAAACAGTAAACATAATTAACAACATAAGTACATACATATAATTGTTATTTTATTTGTTGTTGGGTGTTTATAGCACGAATTATGTAATATTTTCCCTACGAATGGTCGTTTTTGGGTAAACACCAGAAGCTTTTCTGTGCGTTCTTGGATTTGGAGAAGGCATTTAATATAATTGTGTGGACTCGGAAAGAATTTAGTACATGGTGTCGGAGTATGGAGTGAGCAGCCAGTTGATCCACGCAACCTCTTCTCCCTTTACGCTAGCCTGATGATGAGAGGGAAAGCTCTTGAAAGCCAATAAAGTCTAAGATGAGAGGGCCTTTCATTAGGTCAGATAGCAAATCGCTTTCATCTGTCATCGCTAGTGATCACTGAGGTTGAAACGTCTATTCACACTTTTCAATTTGGAGGATCATCAGAAGTGATCACTGAAGTCTGTATGCCCCTTTACATCGTTTTCTTATTTTTTTCAATATCTTTATAGCTTAAAGGCCCTGAAATCGAATAAACTCCGTACACATGGAGATTTAGAAGAAAACAAACTCTATTCTGTTAGATCCATTTTATTGTAAAACTTCATTGATTAAAATGTTACAGTCCTTACACTCAGTAAAGAGTATTCCATTTTATCTGAATTGGATTTATAAGTCACAATAAGGATGTTTAATTACCTTATTTGATCGATGTGAAATTTTTCCACAATATTTGGTGGAAACAAATTCCACAGCATGCTCTGTCCTCCATCATTACTGTCAGCGCAAATAAACACCAACGGTGACTTTCCTCTGTCCTGATATTTTCTAAAATATTAGAAGAAATAGGCACATGTTACACATAATGACGACAATGTATGGTTCTATTGGTTCCAGGATTAAACTGACATTTAGAAAAAGTTTGAGGATGTATGGTGAAAGAGTGGGAGTCAAGAATTGCCAGTGCCCAGTGTATAATTTCCTTTCAAAAATACCATAATCAAGATATAGAATAATCATCTTTCCAGTGTCTTAGTTGGTCAGACAATATTTGATTTGTACCATTTAACAATCTTATGTTAACTCACGGGTGCTGGTGTATGCTTGAGAACCTTGTGGATAATGTTGACATTTTTGTAATGTACTCGCCAAATATGTTAAAATATTGAATCTGATAATTGAGTATGTACTCACTGTAAGATGTTGTGAAATTCTGAGGGATCTTTGGAGAATATATTTGGATAATCTTCCACGAGGACTATTCTTTTGGATTGGTTGCTGCTTAGGAGGGAACGGAATCGAGAAGCTTTTAACAAAAAATCTAAAAATTTGTCAGTTTGTTTCTCTTGATATGAGTAGCTGTTAGGACCTGCAATATGGACGTTGTGAAGGTTATTAAAATATTACTTTTAAAATATTAGTCATTATCTAGTCAGTCAAATTTTTAATTTAAAACTATAAAATGTCCACACAAAAACACAAATATGTAAAAAAAAAAACATGGGATGGGTAAGACATTTTTTTTTCATAAAAGTGTTTATTGATGAGTAATATTAACTGTGTATATGGGTTAGTTGGAAGATATTACTTCTGCAATAAATTCATCAATTGCACAATATCATTTATTTATATCACATTATTTAATGACTTTGTAATTATGTACTTATGCTCTTTATTGTGCAATAAATTTTATTATTATTATATTCACTAACCAAAATCTTTAAAAAGCTCAATATCTACAGGAGTGATCCATTCAGTAATGGTTGCCCCAAGTTTCTTAGCAACAAGTTCCACAGTGGTAGTCTTCCCACAGCCTGAAGGTCCGCTCAACAGTAACATATTGTTGTTAGCAGGTGTACTCAAGGCTGTGCTCAGCCATTCTTCAACCTCCTGGACTTTCTTATTGTTAATTGCCAAGTCTCCAACATCACAAGGTTTGTATTTATCCAGCCAATTAAAATTTTGCGTACAATCACTATCCTGAAAATATTTTTGATACATATAAAAAGTTTGAATACACAATCCATTATTGACTTGCATTCATGAAGGAAGTAAGCAAAATAAATATTATTTATGATAGATTAGCTAGAAGAAAAAAATACTTTCTTACCTTATGAGCATAAATCTCTACTTTTCCCTTTTCATCTTTCCGTGCTTTCTTTACAGGGGGATCAGCAGGGAAACTAAAGGATGATTGAAACCATTTCTTATCCTAAAAATTAAACTGTGATTAGGAATAACAATCGTTATAAATTATGGTCTATAAATTATCCGCGTTGCTACCTTACCTTTGCTTGTTTAATCTTATTAGACATAACTCCCAAAATTGCAGGAATCAGTGAACAAATAAAATACTACCCATTCATAATCCTTATCACACCGCAGATTATTTATTATTTTTGAAATTCATAAAATTGACAGATTTTAACATACGTCAAAACTCATAGACCTATGTCAAAACTATGTTTCATAGACAAAACGTCAAGGAATCATAGAGAAAAAAAGAAGTCGACAACCTTTTTCAGAGATCCGTAGTTAGTATTTACTTTTCTACAATTTAATAACCTTTACATTTTTCAAACTAGAATTCAGTAATTTCATCACTGGTCACTGGAAAGGGCACATAAACCATCTGGCTCACTGGAATTAACTTAATTTGGTCACTGGAAAGGGCACATAAACCATCTGGCTTACTTTTTCGTAAACTTCTAAAAACTCATATATTTCTGGACTCTTTTTACGACCCAAATGATCTTCACTTCGAAAGAAAACTCTTTAATGGAAAAATAACAATTTTGTAATTTATCCATAATAATAATATTACCATGTAATGTATATGCATATTATAGTACCGTATTGTGATAATATCACTTCAAGGGCGCAATTGAAAATTTATCTTCAGATAGACAAAATTGAAATATATTCTACCTATACAATAAATTAAAACATATATTTCACAGACATCGCAATCGGTCCACTAAAAAATATTGTATCTTTAAATTTTCGCGGAAAAACTTCAAGTAGTAACCATGGTAACTCATGGAATTTGGATATCTCATACTTCATCTTGAAGAGATTAAATGTTTTTCTAATTTACTATTTATTCAATTTTTATTAAAAAATGCCTCCACTCACCTTTAGCTTTGCAATGAGTAACTTTCATTAAATAAAATAACAAAACAATTTTATTTCCAAACTATAACTTCAGTCAAAGTTAACTTAGTAAAATTGAACACACTTCATGTTATGTTAGTGTACGTCTAAACAATTAAAATCAGATAAGAGTGTGTCATGTGTAAAACCTTGTGGCTAAATGACAAATCAGGTCTCTCCTGAAAACGTTGTAGTTAGCGATATAATTTATTCCTTCACACCTACTCCCAAGTGGTATAGAGGGAGGAATGAAAGCATGTTCTTACATACCTCTTTTGCTTCCTTTGTACAATATAAATATGAACAGATAACATTTCACATGCCTGATTTTTTCAACTTTTTTGTCAATTTCAACAACATTTCCGACAGCCCGAGCGAACTTTTTACACAATACACCTTACATTTCAGAATGTCTGAAATTCTGTCCTGTTTTCTGTTTAATTGTCAATTTGCAAATCACATTTCACTGGTTCTCGAAAAAATGCAAGGATTTAAAATGATAATGAAACAGCCAAATATTAAGTTGAATGTTTTAATGATGGTTGGATAATAATTATTATTTTGTTAATAATTTGTACAGATATACAATATTACATTAGCTAATAAACTCAATAAAATACCATAATACAATATAATCATAATAATAATATATACATACAGTATGTAACTAAAACGATACCTCACATACATAATATTATGAAGACAATAGATCAAGGGTGGCCAACCCGCGGCCCACGGGCCGCATGCGGCCCGTTGAGTGTCTATGTGCGTCCCGCGAAGCATATGCACACTTTTACTTTCTTTAAAAATAGTCGGTACAAGTACCCGTTACTTTTCTGAGAGGTATTTTGAGAAAATATTTTTAAAGAAAACCGAGAAATTTTGAAACATTTCAAATTTCTATACCATTTGGATAGAAATTTTAAGGTGAAGTAAAATTATCAAATGTTCCATATATGAAGTATATTGTTGTGCGGCCCGGTAGGAAATCTCATTGTGAAATTTGGCCCGGCTGCTGAAAAGGTTGGCCACCCATGCAATAGATTATTATTTACTTTATAAAATGGAATAACATATTCTTTTTTCCTGACTAAAATCAAATACAAATATGACCATACTTCACCAAAATTAATAATATTTATACATGATAACTTTACTATTTACCTATAACCAGAATCATATTATGTAAAAACATTTAATACTGACTCATGAACAAGAGCACTCTTATAATTTGAGCCCAATTATTGGGCATAAAACCACTTTACTTATGCCAGTGAATAATTTTGCCAATTTCCATTTTCAGGTTATTTCAGCATCATTTCTACTAAAAATGCGAAATCAATAGTTTTCGTAATATTTTGCCAATTGGCAGCCATTTTGTATTAAAGTAGGTATAGATTCACTAGCTAAAGAATTAGTGTAACAAATAGCAAAAAGAGAAAATTAGTAACTGTACTTCTTCTACGTCCCACAATGATGTAAAAAAATTACATTTTTTAACTTATTATTGAGTTATATTTACTTAACTTGAAATGAAAATAATACAAGAGAAATGCATTAAAAAATGAATCAACATATAAATAGATGATAACTATTCTTTTAGGTTTATTTACAAAAACTGACACCAACCATAACTCTTACGTATCTAATAACTGCTTCAACAAATGATAAAATACTATGTAACTTAATGTTGATTATGCTATGGTAAATTATAGGTTATGTTTCTATAGGCACTCTTCAATGTATATCTACTGTTTTTATCTTGAAATATACAAAGAAAATTAGCAATGTGTGTCAAACACAATAATTCTGTTAACTTTTATTCATCATATTGTCATGCATGAAAAATTAACCTAAAAAAATTGCTCCTTACTTTTTTTGTTTATTAGGACAATGCATTTAATTAATAGACATTTTTATGAATTCTTAAAAACTAAATAAATAATAATACATAATAACAATGTAACCTAAAAGATTAAGTGGCGCAGAAAATATAAAGTCGCAGACAAATGACTGACTAGTAAATTTGTGGATATTCCATAGTATTCTGAAAGATTTACATACAAAAATAACAATACATACATATTAAATCTACAATTTGTCATAATAAAATCATAATCTAATCACTGGATAAAAAAAAACATGAACATGTGTCCTTTCAAGAATATAAGATATTTTAGAGCCTTTATTAAAAATGTGATACATATAGAATGTTTATAGGCCCTTAATATCTATGACATATTTCACAATAAAATGTGTTAATTTGCATTGATTTATATCAGATGATGCATACAAAGTCTAAAAAACATACAATAATATTATTTATCGATTTTTAAAAAATATGAGAATTTATTAAAAAAATTGATAATGGTTGATAAATTCGAACCTTAAAATAATTCTATTGGGAGTGTATAAGAAGATATGCAGATACATATTATTTTATATTCAATTAATCCTATGTTTATTAGTTGTGTTCCTTATTTAATTACAACAATGATGAGGTATTCTAGACTGTCTTTGGGACTGTCACTGCATTTGTTACTAATTTAAGGTGAGAATTTAAAAAAAAAAAATCCAGAATGATTAAGAATGGTGAACAAAGAATATAAAAATGGACAACTGGCCCTAAAAAAAACAATTTTGATAAAATATATACTGAGAACAAAATTACTGTCGTTTTATGAACAGTCATAAACACAAAAAAATAATAATCAAAATAAATTATTTAACATTGTAAAACAAACAAAGTCACAGTAAGCAAATGTGATTGTCTAAACACAAAATTCTTTTCAATGTTAACCCATAAAGTACTATGATTGTAGATGTATATTAAAAAGTAATAATTAAATAAATAATTGCAAAATCAACTGTTATGAACACCTGGAAAAACAATTAGATTTTGCTAGTTGAAAATTTGCACACAAAAGTTGATGCAAAAAATTGGGCTAACACTATTTATTTAATTTTTAAATCCAGTAATAGTACTTCTAAATCTCATTTTACTATTACAAAAAGCAACATAATACAAGAGACAGTAATAGTGCTCTTTTCTTGAAAAACTTTGATGCAATATGGAGTTTCTGTATAAAATTTACTTGGAATAAATTATAACTTTATTCTTTTTTTAAGTTTTTATTTATTTTTATATGTAAATTATTGCTGTGCTTGGTATTATACTAATATTTCACAGAAATAACAAGTAATTATAACATATCTACATTGTTGCACATAAAAAACTTCATAATAAGTGAACTTTGTAAAATTTTAACATGCTAGAAAAGAGCCATTCATTACAGCATTAAAATCATTGTTGAAACTCATCATTTATGTTTGATATTATTTTCTGTAAGGTTTTAAGTGTCATGTAAAAGGCAGATAATTATTAAACACCACATACAAGGCACCTTCTATTCAACAATGAAGTATGCCACCCAACCTGAATGTATTAATTTTTGTTGGTGTGCAATAAAGGACAATTTGCATTTTTATTATATGCACTTAGTCTACTGACTATCTCACTTGTGTGATATACAATGATGGTGTAGATAGATAGATAGATAAGTGGTCAAACAATGTTTTAATTTCTAAGTGAGTAGTTTATTTCAGGCATTTTATTTTTTCAATATTCACATAGATCCAAAGAAGAATAAATTAATAGTGAAGAGGTAACAAATACCAAAAATCTCATTCCAATTTTTTGGACTTATATCTCCGCTATCAAGTTAGCTATGTTCGGCAACATGGTCTATTGCAGTTGACAGACTATAACAAACTTCACAGGAGAATTATAAATAAATAAAATTGCCTCTACACACCACACGTAAACAAGTAAAACAATAGAGATAGCACTTTAATAATTTTGCTATCACTTTGTATGAATTATTTTTGTGTGCAACAATGAAATATTGAATAACAGTATTCCTACAGTAAGAGAGTAATTATAATATGTACCTATTATAAATAGATAATATAATAAAATGATTAGTTTGTGCATTCAATATAATATTTTATTAAATTCATGTAAACAATACTAAATATGACTACTTCACATGTCTGGAGCAACATAATAAGTTTACTATAATTAATTCTCTAATTATAGGCAGAGCTGGGAATTAATTTGTTAATTGTCAGGAGCTACTTCCACATTGTTAGGGGGACACAGCAATCGAAAGTTACTGTTTATTTTTTCTTCTCACTGTTGATACAGGAATGAAAAGAGAAGGCAAATCATTTATTTTATTTCTCATTTCTTTCTTATATCGACAAAGAGAAGAAAAAAAGACAGTACCCTTTGTAAACTGCATTCCCTGTGCAGTGGGGACGCAGCTAATAAACATTATTTAAAAAGTTGACAAATTTTTAATCTCAAAAATCATTAAAATTAACTTCAATTGAATCAAGTTCCGTTACTTTTTCTGTTAATGTATTAACAAGAAACATTTTTTAATTAACTGTACTCAGCTCTGGTTTAAGTAAAAACCACTTTCACAAAGTCCACTTATTCTACAAATTTCTAAATTGTATTTCCAAACATTCAGTCTATAGAATATCAAACAAGATAAAAATGTAAATACAGTATAACACATGAAACTATTATGTAAGGCTTAGAAAAGACAATGTCCTCTTTTTTCAAGTTGAATTTGGATGAAATAAACTGTACTACACCTCAGACACCCTCAAAATTTGCAATATGTATGTGTCGTGAGCTGTAGGAATAGAACCTGGGATCTCTAAATTGAATGTTACAGGTTCTGCCATTCAACTACAGACTATCTATAGTTTTAAGTCTTTCTGAATTAGGTAGTTCCCCAGATACTTGAATCCTTTTCGAGAGGCTTTATGTAACTAAGCTACTCATAATATATCAAAGGTTTTGAAGTTATTTCGTATCAATAGTTGAAAGACAAAAATGGACAAGTTTAAAAAGTTTTAGACATTGGAAAATATTGGGAACTTGTAAATCATGTGCAGTTTTAAATTCAAGTGATTGTTTTTATAATCCTATGTATACCTATTACTATTATACAGATACTGTATTTTGAATTCACAAATAATACTAATATGAATAACACTGGGATATAATATGAAAATAATATTCTCTATTAATGATAATTCACGAAGTTTATTCATTGTATAAGAAAATAATTCAGAATACATTTACGTACCTGCAAATTAAAGCTACAAAAAAGGGTTATATGTCACAAAGAAAAAGGCATATAAATAATAGTATTTACCTGCCTTTCTCGCAATCCTTTCACACTGAATGTTTTACTGAGTAGATAAAGAATTGATGTCTGTATTTTTCCACAAGTTGCTGAAATGAATATATTATTTAACCTTTCATTCACAATTAATTAAATGGATAAGTGGAGCGAATGGTGGATGATGATAAATTACATGAATCTATTTATTTATTTATTTTATTCTTCACTGTACATTGGTTACAATATTACATAATGAAATAGTGGCATAAAAATAACAATTATAAAATAATCTAAAGAATTCATCTTCTTTGCTTCCCCAAAAAAGATGCGGTGTAACGAAATGTATAGATGGGATTCATTCCCTTCATTATTATTCATCTTTTCCACATGTGCCAATCTTCTAGAATTTCTTCACTTTCATTCCACATACAAATTCAACTTGCAGTATCGGTCCATTTCTCTAATGTTTGTCTTTATACAAAAATCAAAACGTTCAATACACATTTCAAATATAATAACACAATATTAAAGAATTTGAAATTAATAATAATAATTACGAATTAACGAATATTAAATTTAATACTTATTATGAAAAAACGATTTTAGAAATAAACATCAATATTATGTATGCCAGAGCGATACTACACTAAGTCACGAGATATCATTTTTCAATTAGGGCGTTAAAAGCTTTTGTAACAAAATTACATTTCCTTCTCACATGTTAGTTAGCATAAAACTACTGTCGAAAATGATTATGGATGATTGCTATTAACTATATTTCTCACCATTTTTTCAAATCATTCTAAAACTACACCATATTATATTCAAATGGTGTTATTCTGCTTCAAGAAAAATTTGCAACATTTTTATTTATGGATATCATAAAATATAGTTATCAAGGTAGGTGAATATACTATCAAAATGAACATAATGAGGAGGACTACAATATGTTCGCAAATAACTTTGACCAAAATTTGACACAGTGGTATCGCTCCAACATAGAGATTAGTTTTTATGTGGTGAAAAAATCTAACGAGTGTTAATAATTTTCAAACCAAATATTTGATAACAACAATATTACAATATTGATCATCATTTGATGACTATATCATTGGTATTTAAATAACCAAGCTTGCTTCAAATTGAATATTAATGATTGGCAACAAAACGCAGAATCAGACGCCTTTGTAATACTTAACAAAAGCCATGAAGAAAAACTACTTTCAATTGCATTGATTCTGAAATGTATGCACACTAGTGATTTCAATTAAATTATTTTGGCTGTGTTTTATCATTTCACTTCACTCAAAACATATCTAATGGAAACTCAATAGAAACTAATAAAATCTATTTATTTTATAATTAATTAACCTGTATGTTAATTACATGCAGTCTACCTAGATTATCACTATAATAGATATATAAAAAACTATTTATTTGAAAAAAAAAAACAAAATTAGCTATTATAGGAAAAATATTTTTGCAATCAACGTAAATGTGACTGTAGCAAAGATTATGTGGCGACTCTCTGCTTACTACTCAAGGGAAATGATACAAAGAATAGATACGAGCTACTATCAAGTTTCCAACAAATACATAATTTACAGCATAATATAACATTAATTCAGAAAAATGAAAAAAATAACAATATTGTTATTTTATAAAGCCATCTACTCCCATTAGTAGCAATTTGGGGAGTAATTTCAAATGTTACACACAATTTAAATCAAACAATTCTACCCACTATTTCACATGTGAAATAATATTATTTAATGTTCAAGTCATCAACATATAATATGTCAAATCAAGTACTTTTGTGTATTAGCTATAATTTCACATGTGAAATAAAATATGTAAATTACTTTATTTCACATGTGAAACTGTAGGTAGGGAACTTAATTACTTTATTTTACTAGTGAAATAGGTTGACAACTAAACTACTCCCTAAACAGCACTCCCTGCAGTGTTATGAGTAGATGACTTAAGTATCATATTACTTTTCTCCTATTCAGTGAACATAATTAATTAAAAAAATTTTGAATACTTTCATTATACTTTCAAGAGATTTAAAATTAATTCAATTAATAACACAATTTATTAAGATGAAATAAAAATAACAATCATTACAACTTATGTAAATCAGACACACATGTACAAAAATCAATCAATCACATAATTATATACACACAGCGATCTAATTCTAACAATACAAAATAACATATTTTAGTATTATACAAAAAATAAGTAAGTATACAAAAAATACAATAATATTATGTACAAAAGTAAAATAAAAGAGCAGCCATCAAACCTCCACTACATAAAGAATAAAAGTGCGGAATTCATAACAAAATATAAACTTCAGTCAAAATGCTTTAAAATAAAAATGTAATATTTCTTATTACTTTTTGATAATAACTCAAAATTCTATTTCAAATAAATTTACCATACGAATGGTCCAGACTAACTAATAAATGTCTGCCTCTTTTCTTCTTTATAAATTTAGAGATAAAAAAGAAATGGATTATGTTTATTCAGTAGTTCTGGACCCTCTCATTTATGCCAGTCAATACCAAAGTTACAAACGAACGAACAAATGTTCTTTCTCTCATTTTCTCCCATTGTAAATATAGTCAAAAAAAGGGACGTAATTGAATTGTATTTTTTTTCACTTTTCTTTTCTATACTTAGTAACAAAGAGAAAAAAGAGATATAAAACATGTTTCTTGATTTGTAACCTCAGTCTGCGTGATTGAAGAAAAAACTACAAATGTATAAATTTTTAATAAAAATATTGATCATATTCCATTATAAATATTACAAGTAGTTTAGGTATTTCATTATCCACAACAAATTATTAAAGAGATATGATTATTACTGAACACATGTGCTTGTGAAAGTTCAAATATTTCCTACAGTTTAACATTCCTATAATTATAATACACTCACAACCTAATTAAACACCATACAAAATTATTCTATTATTTTTACGAAGTACAAGGGCACCGCGCTTCATCCTGAAAAAAGGGAAAAAAAGGAAATTCTATTTGAAGCATTATTGTACAGAAAACAGCTTGCATACAAAAATTAATTTGAAAATATAGTCTTTACGCTAAATGCTTTAAGAGCTATATTTTTATTAGGTATTGAAAAACCATCATATTCTACTGGAACCATTAGAGCTTTCAGCCAATGCGATCCCGGAGACACACTTAATAATCTAAATAGTAATTTTAAATCTGGACTAGCTGCTTTCTGCACAACAATGTTGTTCAAGGTTTAGGACACTTACACATAAAACATATGCAACTTTCAAATTTGGAGTATTGCTATAATGCTTTGTTGACATGGAGAAGACAGCTTGCATGTTTATTACTTGCAGCTGGTTACCACACTTGTGGGCTACGCAGTGATGGTATAGCAGTAGTAGATATAACGTAATTAGGTCCTTTTGATGATCACACACACGTGTGTATGTACGCATTCCAATGCAACAGATATAATATAAACTATTTAAACACCTATGGAAGATTACATTGTCTGAAAATTAAGGCATTTTTCACACGATACAACATGTATCTCTCCTATATTGTGTTATTGTTCGATTATTGTAAAATGATATTGTGTTTAATAAACTGTTATTATTATTATTATTATATAACGCCATGGTAATCTGTAAAAATAAATTAAGTAGTATATGCATAGTCCTGAAATGTGTTGTTTCATCATGAATGTAGCTGCATTACTGTCTGTAGCTGGATGTTAAAGACATTTTGCACCGTGTGAAAGTGTGTAAGCGTACACAATGAAATAAACAAATGCATGTAATGCTAAAATTCATTACCATAAAAGTAAAATATTATTTACTGAACTAAGAATTATTCTGCTGGTTCAATGGGTCAGATGACTTAATTTAAATAACTTAAGTAAGTCAAATTATTCAACAATGTTGAGTTTTAAAGCTATTCTATCAATTCTCTTTGATCTGATAGAATACCAACAAAAAAATTAACAGTGGTCAAAAAATGAAATATAAATTGTGATATTGAATCTATCGAAACTATCTAACCAAAATATTTACTTCTCTTTCAAAGTGACTGGTGAACCTTTGAGTTTATGAACAAGCACACATGTGCTATGGATATCTAATTATAAGGCTAATAAAAATTAGGGGTTATACTTTCAAAATAATTATCGTCAGGTGGCCAATACTGTCCAATAATTATGATCAATTTAAACATTTTTCTAGTTTATATTATAACGAGAGATAAGGTAATGATTATTATACAATAGATTTGATATAATTATGTTATATTATAATATGATAAATACATACATTAAACAACAATCAATAAATATTCATATTATGTATTATTACACGATAAATATAAAAATATTTAAGTACGTACGTTGATAATAAATATAATATTACTACGTATAAAGTATTATTATATTGTAAATATTATGTGATATATATACTAATATAATATAATATATTACTAGTTAAGTGACAAGGCAGTTTGTTCCATGCGGTAGACCCTTCACTTATATGAATTCGAAAAACGGTAGGTAGTGTTAATCGTTGTTGCATAATAAAACAAAACACATGCAAAAAAAATATTATGACATTCTTGAAATTAACAGTTTATTATGCTTATGTTAAAACAGCAAATTAACACTTTGAAAATCATTATTAGCAAATACATATGAATCCCAATTTGAAATAAGCCCAAATACACCCAAGACACCCTTACAGTAAGCAATATGCTTGTGTCGTAAAGATAGAGTGGGTTCGCAGCAGGTGGTTGAACCCAGGATCACTCAGTTGAAAGTCTGAGACTCTACCATCAAACTACCGACCACCAGATGCCGGTATCAAATATTATTTGTATTAAAATTTAATGTTTAAAGAATAATACACAACAGCAATAAATAATTTAAAGAATGACTTTAATGTGGTATTGAAGGGTTATTTTAAAGTGTTCCAAAATAAAAATATTCACACACACATTGTTTTAAAAATGAAATGCCAAATCTCTCTTTTTGCATTATACAATCCTATTTTTATATTTTCATTTATTTATACACATTATTTCTATTATTTTCATTGTGGAATATTACAATTTTGTATCATAATGTAAAGGATCAAAACGAAAATGTAATTTGATAGTGAGTTTCGCCACGCAAACATGATTCAATTTATACAAGGTCCATCTTCACTAAAAGAACGAACACTGCGAATGAATGTTCTTTTTCTTTTCTTCACATGGTAAATATAGGAAAAAGAAGAGATTAAAACTAATTGTCATTTCTTTTTTTATATTCACAAATAGAAGAAATCCGATTGTTCCGTGGAGTCCCCAGCAAAGAACAGGTTTTCTGTAAATTTTCAGCATTAACAGCAGATATTAACTAAAATGAATGGAGAGAGTTTTAAAAGAGGGCTGACGACACATCTTTTTGCTGGGAGTTTCGGGTGATGGATACGATATACGGCGCCCTTGAGGTCATGTTATGAGTAAACGGCGCTTTACAAATTGTCCATATATATATTAATAAAACATCAAGATTAAGACATTCTCAATTGAGCAATGAGGTGTGCCACCCATCTAAAATAACCTATTTTTTATGAGCATGGAAAGGAAGACCGAAGTGTTAGTTATAATATGTAGTTAGTGCATCGGCTACCACATTTTCGGAAAATGCCATGACGGTATAGATAGAAGAAAAGAGATAAAATTCATTGTTCACATTGCTCATTCCAATAGACCTATATTAAAATATGCACAAGTATAATACTAATAGTATCTAATTATATTTAATAATAACACCCAAAATATGCAAAAAAAGGTTGCATCTAAATAAAAATCTTCACATTGATCTAAGAAATATTAAAGAGTAAAAATAGTAATAATCTATCTATGTAAGGAAGGAATTAAAGTATGTATTGTCAATTTTTTTGCTAGAATAATAATACAAATTAATTAACAGCATGCTTGAGCAATGTAACAAATTGACACTACAAAATAAATAAAAAAGTAAAGGAACATTAAATTCAATTTGTAGAAATAGAAAAAATGAAGACATTCAGATGGTTCCAAGTGTTGAGCATTATGTATCTATGTATAGTATTTGCATTTTTATACAACTTTGAAGTGAGCAAAATGACATTTCAATGATGTTTGAACATGGAACAGACCAATAGACCAGATGAAGATAATTACACAAGGTATATTGTAGGTAGATTGTCGAAAAGTTTGCCAGTAGTCTATCGCTAAGTGCGGTTTGTCTACGGCCCCAGCACCAGTGAGAACACTCATGACAACAAAATAATGTCATTCTCAAAGGTCCCGTAAAGTCTTTAGTACACCATTTAAGTGTTTTCGACAATAGTCAAACAAATATAATTTTCAATATTACAGTAATGTGAACAACTTTTTATCTGTAATATTCATACTGTGTTAGTCCAATAGAAACAATGGAATTTTTGCTCTACGTTGCGATTTGATCTACGTTTATTAGTAAGAGGAATACTGTTTATTATTTTTCCATTTAACAATAATATTATAGGTGTGTAATTTAATATGATTATTTATGATAATTTGTAACAATATTTAATTTCTGTACTTACGGGTATGTATTTAGTAATATATCCTATACATATATATTGTGTACAGGTTACAGAATATTATAATTTATAATATGTACTAATAACAATATACTTCACAACTCTATAGGGGGTCAGAGGACACTGGGAAGGAATCAGTCTCACAAGAATTACATTCAATTGACGATGACTTGAATGTATCAATGTTATGATGAATAGCATAGGAGTGTGAATGAGGAAGAACTATTACATCAATTATATGTCGATATTCACATCCGAATAAAAATATCACCCATTTCAAAACAACCTAAAGTCTCACTTATTATAGATTCAATAGTTTTTCTTTCATTTATCAGATTATTTGATTTGTGATTACTAAATTATGGTCATTATAAGATATTTACTTGTAATCATACAAATCTAATAATATTGGTACTCCTTGAATATAACATGTCTGAATTTGTTAAAAATTAATAATAGGTTGATGCATATTAACAAACTTTAATTTGAGTCCAACATATTATACTTACAAACCTAGTCCAAATAAAATCATTGAATAATGGTAACGAACTGTGGTTGTTTTGAAATGGCTAATAATCACAAACGGCACCTATGAGGTAAGCATGTATGTAATAATTGAAGTATTCACTTCCTTGTTAATAATTATAATAATAAATGTTTGTGTTTCTCCTTCCCAATAAGAGTGGACAGTCTTCTTTATGATCACATCAGTTAGTTTGTTGTGTCTTCACAATGTTGTATACAAGTAATTGACTTATTGACTCTTCCCATCTACCTTACAAAGGCATTATTACTTATCATCACAATTATAAAACTCAATGCGTCCTTACTTCACCCGAATAAGTTTACCAAAGAAACTAATACTTATTTATTCATTGTACTAGTGCACAAGTAGTACAATTCTATACCAAATGTAAACAAAAACACGTTTTTAATATTCATCAAACCAATATATTTAACTGAGATAGACAAGAAGACTCAAATGTGATAGTCTTATCATGAAATTTTCTGACATCTTCAATTCAGTAATGAGATAAATAAATCTGGATTCGTGACCATCGTGCCTCTAGCTATAGACTATCGTTCTCTACCTCGAGCAACTCTCAGTCATGTACAGGGCCTTATGCAAAGAACTCTCTGTGACCTCCTTAATTTGGTCGCTCTATTTTGCTGGCACTTGGCCCCTTCCAAAATTCAGTAATTATTGATCTTTCCAGGATCTCAGGATATATTATTAGAATAAAATGTTTTTGTTTACATCCTACATTAATTTCAATTTAACACTACGCGAATGTATTGATCAATGCTCTACAAACATTAATCAACGTTTCAAACAAATAACAATTACATTTATAAGTTAGCTGCATCTAGTGAATTCTGTTTAAATAAAAATGATTAAATGATATGATTTTTTAGATTAAGCAAAGTGAAAATGATTAAATCAAAGAATTATACGACTATTGACTAACTGTGTACTAAAATATAAAGTTGTGTAAAATTTATCGATACAACAATATTTTTTTAATTTATAAATTACAATATATTTGTTTTACAAAATATTTAAAATAATGTGACATATGTTTCGGCTGCAATGCCATAATCATACTAAAGTGCTTTGTCTTGTAGGTGTGTGTTGTGTGTTGATGGTTGGGGGGGAAAAAACCCAGTTCTCAGTATTGTTTTGTTGGTGTATGTTTGTAGGGTGACTATGAGTTATTTTTGTACCCAAAACATAAATAACTCATAGTCACCCTACAAACATACACCAACAAAACAATACTGAGAACTGGGTTTTTTCCCCCCCAACCATCAACACACAACACACACCTACAAGACAAAGCACTTTAGTATGATTATGGCATTGCAGCCGAAACATTTGTCACATTATTTTAAATATTTTGTAAAACAAATAAATTGTAATTTATAAATTAAAATTATGGAGTTTTACAAGTTGTGCCTAAATAAAATCATAGACAACAATATTGATTGATTTATACAAATTTGTAATTAGGTAATTATTGATTGTGGAATAAGAAACTATGTTATGGTAAACTACATCAGGCTAGTGCAGGATGCCAGTGGGAGTAAGATGAGAATGAGGTGGCGTGAACTAACAATTTACTTTTTAGTGAAGACAATTGGACCCCGAGCTGTGAAGTATATATAGAAATGTTAGGTGTCTTCATCAGACTTCTTCAACATTTTCACCGTGTTCACATTCAGGGTTGTAATGGTCTCAAATTTAATCCTCATAGCGGCCACGTGACCAGGAGGAGGGGCTTCTTCTGGATTAGGAAGATGATTCTCCGCAGACAAGTACATCCCTGAATCGTCATTCAATAGTCCAGAGCTGCACATGCTGTATTGAAGAATGTCTGTTTGATTTGTGGAACTGTCGTCTTCTATGACGGCTGGAGAAGATGAGTCAGCTATTGATGAATCGGGAAGGATAGCTTCATCTGTGGTGCCACCAGGAGTGGAGACAGATTCAGGAGACTGCTGTAATGGACTGCTCACACATTGCGAGTATGTCTCTGATACAGACGTGCCACATTGACTGCTTCCACTATAGACTAAACTCATAGGGGATTCTTTGTACTTTGGTTGTTCTGTAATTCTTTCTTCATCTTGAGTAGCCAGCTCTACAAATGAAGATTCTTCAGAATTGTTGGACACATTTGTCTGTCCACTAGACATGGTATCACATAGTCTGTTGATTGCATCAATAACATCCCTAAAACTGTCATCACCTTCGAAACACCATGCAGGCAGTCCGGCATCGGGTTTATCCTTGTCCAGAACAAATGCGGCAGATTCATCATTGGAAGAATTTGCTTTTGGTTCTGTACTACGAACACTGGAGACATTTGAAGATAGTTCAATATTTGGCACATGAGATTTTATAACATCGCTAGATAGTAAATGAGGAGAGGCGGTGGTAGTATATATTTCGGACAATAAGTCACTGTGTAATGCGGTGCCTACAGATTCCACTACGGGAATGGAAGTAATTGGGTCTTTAACACCACTAGATACTTCCGCAACATTACTAAGATTATTCTTACCTAAATCTACTACATTAGAACTTTTATCATTATCAGGCTTTTTCATAAATGATCTACAAGGAATGAGAGCAAAAATAGATGAACTTTCACATAACAATTTACGAGGATCTAAGAGAGCCTCACAAGAAGAATTTGTTGTGTTTTGCAATACTGGAGAACTTATCCACGGCATAGATCTGGTTCCTTCTAGTGGAGGTTTATTATTATCAACCTCCACAATATCAGAATCAAATGTATCTGACCGTGACATAAGCTCAGCAGAGAGGCGGTGCGAATGGGTCGAGGCTTGTGGCTGCCCGACCGGAAGTTGGTGTTAGCAATTTGACGAATTGTTTGCCCAAAGTTTTGATGTTAGTTGGATTTGTGTTATTGGAGGCATCGGTGCTTGTTGTTTATTCACTAAAACAAAAAAACAAATATATACAGTGAATATACACACATATGTACAAATGTGATAAAAACATAAGAAAAATTAAATTAGTATTTTAATTCACAATTGATTAGATCACATATTATCCAATATCAATACACAATTCTATATTTAGGGAGTCATGACATGACATGAATTATTTTGATTAGTTTGTTTTTGTCACGCACTGGGCAACTAATCACTAGCGGTTAAACAAGGCAATATTTGCATTACAATTCATAAATCTTTAATGTATAATCAGGGAATGCAGAAATATGCACATGTTTATTTATTGTTTTATTTCAAAATCCATTGCACACACATTACCTATAAATACTAACATGTAAAGCTAATATGTAATACTTAGCAAGAGATGAAAACTGTACATTAATTTAAGTGCAAGCAATTTATGACCTAAAGGTGTCTATGTATATAAGCAGTCTCAAATTAAAATAAAGGTCTCATTTTCAAATTCAACACACCTAAACATGATTTCTATGTATGATTTTTTTGTATTCTTACAATTTACAGGTTGGTAATAAACTTCTTTCATAGATAGCCTACGAAAATAGTCCGCTACTTGTACTTAATTTATTTTGTACACTAAAGTTTACATTTGTTTAATTTATTAATAATTTTTTTTAACTACGCTTAATTTTCAACCTCTCATCACCTGGGGCCGTAGACAAACCCGCACTTGTCGATCGACTACAAACAAATTTATGACTATAACCGCAACAATAACGCAAAATTACATGGTACATGTAGGTAGATTGTCGTAAATTCGTTTGTAGTCGATCGAAAAGTGCGTGCTTGTCTAGGGGGGCAGCTGCCTAATCTTTTTTATTATTTTAATAAAAGGGTGAATCTGGGTTCCAAATAAGCCACAAACACACAACCAGAAAGCAATGTGCTTTTATTGAAAGTGAAGTGGACTGGTAGTGAGAGGGTTCGAACCCAGAATTTCTTGATTGAAAGTTTGAGACTCTACCATCAAGATGACAACCTTATCTTGAATTCCCCATCTTAAATTTTTAATGCACAATGTAAGATTGTATAAATGTTGAAGTCATAGTTGTATGTAAAATACTCATATTACTAGCAGGTAGTTGCGTTAGAATCCATAATACAAGATTCATATCTGAGTTTGGAACAAGCTTGATTTGTGTGAATTGTCACATACGTATGTTAACACTAAACCTACCGTGCGCGGTCAAATGACCGTTTTTGAAATTTCGTTTAGAATTTCTTGTACATAACGTTGCTGTATCGACATGTAACTTTCTGACTTTTCCTATAATACGGATATAGTCCATTTTTGAATATTCACAACTTTTTTTATTTTTTAGTTTCTGATTTTTTTTTATTGCATGTCTAGTCTACCACGAGCGGTCATTTGACCTTTTGAACAATTCCTGTTATTAACTACTTTATTTTTCGGAAAGTGTACAAATGAAAAAAGTTTTATAAGTCCGTGGTGTAGTTGTAGATCTACAGCGTTAACCAATGATTCCCAAAGTGATCAATATCGACTTCAAGAGATCTAAGAATACCTTCAAAGAGTCCATGTCGGCGGAAAAAAGTGGGGGTTTATGAAAAGAAAATGGGGGTCAACGATAATGGATATCATACAAACAGGACTTGATTTTACTTTTGGCACTCCATGGAATCATCCACATATACAAATAATACCTATTTTTTTTACATAATCGCAGAAATGAGTGTTGTCAATACGAAAAGAAATTGTCATTAGAAAGAGGAACTGATCGGAATAAGCACTATTGAAGAACAATCTTTCAATGTGAGTTACATTATACCAGATGTCAGAAATGCATTTGAAGTTCATAAATGTATAAATTATTAATATCAAGTATGGTTAGGTCTAGCCAAAACCGAAAAATATGGCGAGTGGTCTGTGAAACAAAAAAGTTTGAGGACGTCTAGTATGACCAAACAAACGATTGAAACAAATGCCTAGCTTGTGCCTAAAAATATGTATCTATCATATTTATGGAATAAGAAATGGGGTTCGTTATTTTCCTCGACAACTATAAACCGAACTGACTTTATAGAAATCATTTTAGAGATTTGTTCGGTTTTACAATAGAAGTCAAAGTAGCTAATGCCTACAAAACGATGAGTTTGCTTTCATCTCTCAAGTTTGGTTCAATTTCATCGAAAACAGTTAAAACTGTTATAACTCAGGAGCATTTTTCTCTCCATAGATGAAAAATTATTTCCTAATAAAAGCACGTCGTAGATTAACTCTATACTTGTCCAATAAATCGGACAAATTTGGTATAAAATTTTGGTTGTCTTTCGATATAAGTTGTGAGTAAGTACATAGTAAACGGTTCTCCATATTTGGGAAGAGACAAAGAAAGAGAACCATCAGCCTCACTTGGGGAACTTAAATGGCCAGAAAGTATGTATGGTGTAAAATCTAAATGTTAAAAATACCTTTATAGGTACTTTTCAATATCTTAGATTTAGCCGGGATAAATACTTGTAATATAAGGAAATGACGGGTGAAGAAATTTCGAAGGAATAATTTTTATTTCAGTTGGCACAAGAAGACCAAATGTCAGAAAGAGACACAGCTACGCCAAGAATGTTCATCAGAAACAAGAACAAATACATTTATAGATTCATCTGGACGGAAATCTTATCAAATAAGATATTATTAGGTCAATTTGTGAAAAAGTTAAAATTACTTACGTATGTGGAAAATATGAGACGCAAAATAATAAATTCTATAATATGTAAAAAATATGCTAAAAATGCATAAATGTGCATAAAACTTTTCTAAATAGAACAAAAATATGTTTTTACTATTCAATTAGCAAAAAAAAAAGTTCTATACTAATGATATGTATTTATTTTTTTGAAGCGGTCATTTGACCGCTCGTGGTAGGAATAGGTATTAGTGATGTAACGAATATTCGCATTCGCATTCGCGAATATTCGCATATTTCAAAGTATTCGCATTCGCATTCGCAAAAAAATATGCGAATGTTTTGCGAATATTATTTTAGTAATAAAGTATCTGGTCTGTTCCGTGTTGGCCACATTTGTTGTATTGTTTCCTGTGTTCGTTTGCTTGATGATGTTATTATTATTAGGAGAAATATGCATTTGTGGAGATTTAATTTATATGTATTTGCTTCTCTCGGCTAGAGGGACATCGAAGGAGTGTAGTCAAAAGATTCCACACACGGGGTTGTTTTTGGCCGGCCAGCCCCTCAGGCTGCCCACTATGGCGCCTCCGGTGTGGACAAACTTTGTGCAGTGTAGAATTCGGATAAATGGAAGTCCCCAGACTTCTGCGCTATCCGGGTGGTCGGTGGGTCTCCTTCAATGTATATATGTTTGTTTTAAGTATTACAACTGCTATGAGTATAGGGCCCTACAATAATTTTATATTCTATTTAAGGAATATTTATATCATACTACAAGGTGAACCACACTAAAGTATTCTCTCAGAATTTTCGGGGCTTGAAGACTAAGATCGAGGAGTTTAGAGCAAACTTATTTGCAAATAGTTATGATATAATTGTTCTGACGGAAGCTTGGCTAAATTGTGGCATATTTGACAGCGAACTTTTTCAAAACGAATATACAGTTTACAGCAAGGATAGGGATTTCATGTTGAGTGGTAAAAGGGATGGAGTCTTAATTGCTGTGGATCGGACACTAGGATATTCATCCACTCTTGTTTGGGATGATACTGGTGAAAGTTTTTTTTACCAGTATTCGTTTTTCATCGGTAACGCATGAAAAAATGCTCACCGCTACTGGGTGTAGTATATGTATATACCGCCTTCCACATCCTTAGATACTTAAAACATCTTTTTTTTAAGTATATCTGAACGTTTAATCAGCTATTACGGCAAAACGGATATTTGTCTTATTGGAGATTCCAATATCTCAACAATCCAATGGAAAAAAGACCCCGATGTTGATTCAATCTTTGTTCCGTATTCTTATTCGTGTCCTGTTGCGCAGTATTTGATAGAATCTATATCTTTTCTCAATATGTTTCAGTCTAACGGAGTTTATAACAGCAATCAAGTTATCTTGGATTTAGTTCTTTCAACTATTCCGTGTTCTGTTACCAGATGTGACTCTCCACTGGTTGGTAAGGATTCACACTATCCTTCACTGTTGATAGATTATGAGTTTGAAATTGCTGAGGATTTGTCTCAAAATATGATCCAGAAATTAATATACTTTAAGTCAAACTTTTCGGAAATAAATTTTGAACTACAAAGTGTTGATTGGGTCAGTGTTTTGGGAAATGGACCGGTGAATAAGATGGTTGAATCTTTTTATGGTTATGTTTTGCCAATAATTGAGAAGCATACACCTACATATGAAGAGGGTGTCACCTAATAATTTTCCCAAATGGTTCTCTAATAGAATTCTGTTATTGTTTAAGAGAAGTCTAAGGCTTGGCGTAAGTTGAAGATGAACCGTAATGATTCTGACTACAATTTATTTTTTCAACTAAGAGCTCAGTTGAAGTTGTCGCAGAATCACGATTATAGGTCTTTTATTAATAACACTGAGAAGTCACTTAAGGGCAATGTCAAGTCTTTCTTTTCATTCGTGAATTCCCTTAAAGAATCTAGAGGCTATCCAAGGGTAATGGGTGACGGTGACCAGACTTCGAGCGATCCAGAGGGGATTGCAAACTTGTTTTCGACGTTTTTTGGTTCTGTATTTTCACTGAATAATTTGCATGATTCTAATACTAAAGAATTGGAAAATATTTTAACTAACTCATGTTTATCCATGGTTAATATCTTGAAATCTGATATTCATAAACGTTTATTAGGTATAGATGAGACAAAAGGATTTGGCCCTGATGGTCTAGCACCAATATATTAAAGAGATGTGTAAGTCATTTAACCAAACCATTGTATCTGACATTTATTAGAACACCTTGCTGCAGGAGGCAATCTAGACTATGGGACATGGAAAACCCTAAATCGACTGAGATCTGGTGTAGGAAACTGCCGCGACAATAGAGAACGATTGGGCTTCCTACAGGACGAATCCGGAGCGTGTGACTGTGGTGCAGCACAGACTATGCCACACTTGTTGGAGTGTCCATTGTGCCCTGTCACTTGCACTATGGAGGATATTTTTGACGCATCTCCACCTGCTGCGCGTTTTGCGCAGTACTGGAAATCAGTTTGATGGGTTTTTTCTCTGGGTTTCGACACGATAAATAAATTAGGAGTTTACAAGAAGGATGTTTTCCATGCAAATGGAAGATGGCTAGTATTATTCCTTTGCATAAATCTGGCAGCAAATCGGACGTTCGTAACTACAGACCAATTTTAATTCTATCACCTATTTCAAAAATATTTGAGGGTATGGTTCGTGAACAAATTACTTTTTTCCTGGAGCCGTATCTTCTTGTAGAGCAGCATGGATTCATGAGTGGAAGATCGACAGTAACAAATCTGATTTTTTTCTCAGCTATGGACAATCGTATACAGTTGGATGCCATTTATATCGGCTTTCAAAAGGCATTTGATAAAGTAGAACATCGACTTTTTTCAACTAAGGTGGATTGACTCATATATTTCTGATAGATTGATGAGAGTTAAACTTAACGGTTACTCATCTGGCAGTGTCAGTGTTACATCTGGTGTCCCTCAGGGGTCTTCTTTGGGTCCTTTACTTTTCACGATATTCATAAACAACATAAAAAAGTGCCTTGACCACTCAGAGCTTCTATTATTTGCGGACGATTTAAAAATATACTGTCAAATTCAATTATTGTTTGACTATGAAATGCTTAACGAGGACTTGGAAAGACTACACGAGTACTGTAAAAGAAATAACTTGCACTTGAATCTGGAGAAGTGTAATCTGATCTCTTTTACCAAAAATAGAAACAAAATTCGATAAATTTACAATATCCATAATCATGATTTAAAAGAAGTAAATAAGATTAGAGATTTAGGTGTGGTGTTTGACTCTGAGCTTCACTTTGATGATCACGTGAACAAAATTATCGAAGAGAGCAATAAAATACTGGGATTTATTCTGAGATCTACAAAGTCATTTAGGTTATATGAATCGTATTTGTACTTGTACTTATCGTTGTTTCGCTCCAAGCTGCGGGACTGTTCCTCTGTATGGAATCCACATTTTAAAAAATATGTCGATCAAGTTGAGAGAACTCAGTCTAAATTCATTCGTTTGGTTAGGAAGAGATTGCATTATCCTGTATTTATTAAAGATTTGCCTAAATTGGAATTGTGAAGAGTTTTGCTGGATGCATGCAACCTGAGAAAAATATGCTTGTCCGAATACGATGTGCCTAATATTTTAGATAGGATTAACTTTAGAATGCTTCCTTTAACAAGATCTTGTTTTCCGTTCTACATTAAAAAAAAACAAAAACGATTGCAGACTCAAGAAACCCTGTTTATAGAATTTTAAAGTGCCAATTACGTCAGGTTTGTGAGAAAGGAGAGTTGAGGGTAGAATAAGATGAAATAAATATTAAAAAAAATGTATATGTTTGATAAAATGTGAAGTGTTTGGGATAGTATTAATTTTTAGACTGTTTTTTAAATTTTTGATTTTTCTTTTTTAAGAGTTTTTTTGTATTGTTATTGCATACATTAGTGAAGTGTGAATGTGTTTGTGCGAATGAATGTATTAGGTATGTGTGCGAAATTGGGTGAGCAGCGATTTGTAATAGGAATGGGTGATTGGATGTATTGTGAATTAATACCTATATTATGTGTAAGATTTTCTATAATTGTTTTGTGTGTTATTGCTGAAGTATGCACTGTTTCGATGTAAGACTATTGGAATGTTTTTGTCGCTTACATGTTTATATTTATATGTCTTTCATCTGTTGTGTACCATGTAAATGAAGAAACAAATCAGTAATTCGGTGAAAGTACCGGATACTTACCCGGTACATTGTGGAAAAAGGTACTGCAAGAAAATATTCTTTAAGAAAACCGAGGAGTTTTGGAATATTTCAAATTCCTATACCATTTTCAAGTCAATATTCGCATTCGCGAATGTCGGCATGAAATATTCGCATTCGCATTCGCATTCGCGAATATCCAAAATCAGACATTCGTTACATCACTAATAGGTATACATAAAATGTCGGTAGGTTTAGTGTTAAGCTATGGGTGTCGTAACCCAGATGATACATCTACTGAGTTCTATCACAATACATAAGCAGCCGTACTCACACATAGAAATTGAAATTGTGTTATGTCTGATTCCTTGTAAATGTCAAAATTATAATTTTCATTATAACACTGAGTAGGTGCAACATATAACAAATTATTTGTGAGAAAGTTTGTTTTTATTAAGTAAGGGTCAACTTAGCGTCTGTAAGATTCTATTATCTTTTCCAAAACAAGTATTCGTATTTACCAATGTTGTTATTGACGGCAGCTGCAGCACTATTTACACTGCTGTATGTCTTCTCTATCCTAAGGAACGCGTCAGGGAAGGGAAAACTATCCATGTTACGGAATTTATCAGAGAACCTGCTGTCCAGCTCTGATCTCATTGATGAATTTCTAACTGGCGGTTGGGGTGGGCCTGTATTGGGCGATGACTGAAAAATAATAATCAATAGGTACATGTTACAATAATTTTTCTCATTTCACTGGATTTTTCACAGCTGCTTATTAAATTTTGTTGCTGCTCATTAGAAAATATCAAAAATTTTACTAAACAGACACCTCATGTACATTAAATACAGATTGCGCAAACTCCTTTTGGTAAGACTATATAGTAGTTTAAAATAGCACAGATAAAGTACACTTAAATCAGTCTAAGCCAATTTATAGGCATCGGAACACATTTCCTTAGAGCAGTGTTTCCCAACCGGTGGTTCGCGAACCCCTGGGGGTTCGCTATGTGTACAAAGGGGGTTCGCGAAAATAATAGCGTAATGGCGGGATTTTAAATGGCCAAAGAATCTCCTTATTTAACTTCTGGCTCAGTATAAAACATAAATATTCTGTTATCTCAAAAAAAACCATAGACGTTCTATTACCATTCTGCACAACATATCTGTGCGAGAAAGGATTTTCAACAAATACTTATCTGAAGGATAAATATAGAAACAGGTTAAATGCAGAACCTGATCTAAGACTGAAATTGTCAGATATTGAGCCAAACTTTCAATTGCTTTGTTCCATGAAACAGCCAAAAATATCCCATTAAGAGCTTTTTCAAAGGGAACATGTGCTGAAATAAGAACCAGTTTGTTAAATTAATTTTGTATTCAATTTTTATAGCTTATTTTAGTCTTATTAATATTAATCATTTTAGTCTTATTAATGTTTGTGCAATATGTAAAATAAATGTTCTACAAAATTTTATTGTTTTTTGCCTATCATTAACGGCTACATAGGGGGTTCACCAAATTCTGTTGGATTTTACTTTTGGTTCGCGAGGAGAAAAAGGTTGGGAAACACTGCCTTAGAGAGTCTGCACAATCTGCTGGTTGTGCAGATGAGGTTTCTGTTGAGTAATATTCATAAGGCCAATCCAGTAGAAAGTTAGTCAATCACAAAGAAAGCAAATTTTGTATTGTGACACAACATTTGCAGTATATTTTCACTTTAACATCTCAATTATTTTGGTTTGTATGAACAAAAGCACTGAATGGTGAACTTTTTGAATTTTTCTTTCATTGATACAATTTATTTTTAGATATTTTTAATACATTTTTTACATTTATTTTTAATAAAATAATTTGGAATCAAAATAAACCCAAATGCACCCCCCAACACCCTTACAGTAAGCAATATGCTTGTGCCGTAAAGGTTGAGTAGGCCAGCAATGGGAGTACTCGAATGATAATGAAAAGGATTATGGTATACCTATATTCTGCTACGAGAATATGGTGAATTTGTCAATGCAAATTCTAAAAAGGGAGTTAATTACTTGATTATCGGATTTCTCTCACCTGTGAATAGGTAGGCTTCAAATAAAAGATTTTCCATCCGTTTGATGTTTCACAATGAGTTTTTAATGTTTTAATTTAGGCTTTACAATGTTATAAGTATATTAAGTATGATTTATGTAAAATAAAGTGATAGAACGCGCGAGTACAAGAACACACCAAAAAACAGCTAACCACACCGAGTGAGCGACCAAGCAAGAATGGCTCACCACTTGACAAAACTTATCTTTTCTCAATCATTCTTCCCACATGTAACAATAATACGGAACCTTCCGTAAACTGCTACATGTAGGAGCCACAACATCTAATACGGAGGCATCACACCTCCACAATAATAATATGGATGATCTATATATATCACCGTTATAATTAATAATTATTGGATTCTACTTACATTAGACCTAGTGTGCTGTGCAGGTGAGGGATGTCTATGAGGTGGCGGGGGTGGGGGCTGATTGAGAGGGCGCATGGGGGGAGGAGGGGGACCGTGGGCTGGGGGACGCACTGGAGCTCTACCCAGGGTTCGAGAACCTGAAAAACAACACACGCATCATCAAATTTAACAGACTGAATTAAAATAGTTTTCGACAGTTTAAATATTAGTATGAAACAAAGTCAGTTATGAGTTTCATGCCATTGGCGCCCTTGAAATGGTCACGGATCATTAAACGGCGCCAAATATAAATTGTCTTTATTATTATTTACCAGTTTCTTTGAGACGGTTAAGTTATTTCTAAATGATCAAGACAAGTCTTCATTGCAATCATCATCAAAAATCGATATTAGTAATAAATTTACAGTTAAATTTGATAGGCCTTCTATTATACAAAATTATCCCAGTCATGGGAAAAGTCGAGATGTTTGGAAAGAAGAAAATTACTACTTTATTGTCAAACAACTAATGATGTAACAAAAAATATACCTTTTGGATCTATTTTGAATATACCATTTCCAATTGCAGCAAAAACAAAAAAATGTGAAATTAATTTAAAAATTTCTATTGTATCGCGTGTTGAACATCAATTTACTGTAAGTCTCAATAATCCAAATTTTGTCAATATTTTTGTCAATTTAAAAAGAAGTGTATTTCTTATGCTGGCAAGTGTTAGATTTTAGCATATTATATTCATTTATTAATAGTCTATCTATACAATCATGGGATATTGCATAAGTGTGGGATAATCAGTAGACTAACTGTATGTAATAAATGTGCAGTTGTTTTCCTTATGCCAATAAATAAATTACAAAGTGAAAATTCTCAAAAAAGGCACTTTCTACATACTAAAATTTTAGAGATTGTAGAATTAAAAAATAAATTTTTGTATCAAATTTTAATTGCATAATTGGAGCATGGAATGTATGAAAACAACTTTAATTAAAGAAAATCTAATAGGACGTGACATTTTCAGTTTCACATATTAACCCTTTCGAATCCACAGCCGTGACATCCACGTTTGACATTTCCTTACCTTAGACATCCACAGCCGTGATATATCGTTTTTGATTTTTCGACACTCCCAGAGACATCTACCTACTTTTTCAAACTTTTTTATGAACTGTAACTGTTGTGTATATTGCATTATTTTATTTTTATTTCTGACGCGGATACATATTATTATGTATCTGAGATTATGTGTTATAACGTTTTTGTATTTAAATTTGAATTCTTGACACAGACAACATTGTTGAAGATAGAACATTATCATGTACAGCGTCCTCGTGGTGCTATGGCACAAAGATGGCGCTTTAAATACTCTCCGTTATTATTATTATCTGTGTTGGATTTTTTTAAATTTAAATCTGAACCGATATTTACCTTCATTCATCCTTTATCCTTTCCTGTAAAGTCGGTAAAGATGTACCTACGAATTTCGTCACAATGACGATTTATAAAAGTACTGACAGAGTACATGGTGAAATCAGTCGCCGTTTATTACCATTATAGTGCGTTCGCGCGAATTGTATCACACGCGCGGCATTTTTGATACTCAATGAGTTATATTATTTTATTTGTTACTGTGGATTGATTTATGACGATTACGAAATTTGTGAACAGTTTTGAATATTTTTATTCTCATTGTAGATTTGAAAAAAAAACTGTGTATAAAACAAAATTAAAAATATAATAAAATAAAAAACTGTGTTCAGTACACTAAAAAAAATCAATCGACCGTTGTTTTCATGAACAGACTATAAACTATCTTTGTTATGTATGACACAGGCTAGGCGAGAATACTTGAGGTTCAAATATCATGTGTTATGGGAGTGCGTTGAGATTTTAATGACTTATTTGTTTACATGATGCTAGTAGAAGGATGAAGGAGCTCAAATAACCCGTCAATGTGACTATGGTATGCAATTTTATATTAAATAAAGTAAATTGAATTTTAAAAAATGGGTTACAAATATCATGCGGTATTGAGGGCACGATTCGAATCGTGAGGGCTCGGAAATCAAAAGGTTAAACACATTAAGGTTTGAATAAAAATAATTATACAACAACGATTTACCTGATAGAGGAGGCTGTGGTGCTGTATTCTTAGCCAATCCAGGCAATAGCTTCCTGTCTATGGAGTCCTGAGACTGGTGGAAAGCATTCACTTTCAGGGGGGCAAACCCATTGTTGGAAAATTCTCCCATCTGAGGGGGACAAGGAGGAGTGACTGGAGGAGATCTGCAATAAAAACATTACAATATAATTTCTGGATATTGAAAATGGCTCCACCACTTACACAAATATTTTGGGAGTTGAAGGAATCCTATTTGAATGAATATATCTGTGTACAAAGCTATCAGTACATAAGTAAATGTAATGTAGTAAACATCCTCTCTGCGTAAGAAAAAAAATGTTAAAATTGGAATGCTAGCCTCATCGCTCAATTTTAGATGATCTTTATCTTTTAGGAAATGTCTCAATTTATATAATTTTGTATAGGTATTCAAAATGTGATGATAAAAGATAGAATTGGTAAACATTATTTTAGGACAATCAATGATGTGCAAAAAGCACATAGATTGAACGACTTCATAAGCGTTTAGAGACACCCATACATCCTCTATTGATAGTTTACACATTGTTGCTACATTGCGTAATTGCAGTCATTGAATTTATTTTGTTTTCATCAAAAAAAAATAATACATTGGTACATTTATGTGTTCCATCATGTAACAATGTGATGCCATCGCGTCCATATTACCGGACATGTAAACAAAAAAACACTTATACATTTAATGCAATTGTGTATTTGTCGCAATGAATAAACACACACAATCAATCAATACTAATTGATGTGAAATATAGGTAAACATAATAATGTATGTGGCAATGATATGAAAAAGTACTGCACACATTATATACTACGGAAACTTAATCAAGCATATTAAATAAATGTCTGGCAATATTAATTACTGACAGCAGCACTTAACGATATAATTTATTGTAATATAATAATTCAAGAATCTAATATTATTGTTGTTCGAGTCCAATTTTCCATGTTTAGTATATTCATTAACAAAAATTGTTTAGTATATCTATTTCTTTGTATATATTTAATTTATAACTTTTATAACAGGAGAATTTCTATATACCATATAAAATAAAGGCATTCAGGATGAGTCACATGCCTCAGCACTCATTATTATAAGTAATCACTTCCAATGGTAATTACATAGTCAGTTATAAGAAATATAAATAATTATTAGTAACTACAAAGTTTGTGCTATGGCATTTTATAAAAGACCCACTGCAAAGATGCATTTATAGTTGTTTTGAATTTAAAATAAATAGTTTTAAAATAATCATACACAAAACAGCTTACAATCACATAGATTTATTTGCTTACATTGTTTGTTTTTTAGCCTGTTTACTAATATTGCAACAATAATTATTACATAAAGAATATAAGAAAAAATAAGCAAGGGCTTGTTACATAACTTTCACTAGGAATAAATTTGTAGACTTTTGCTACAAAGAACACAAAATATATTTTGTTGACTTTGTAACATGAGAACTTTTCACATTGAAACATCATAACATAGCATTAATATAAATCACATTATATAAAGTAAATATTGCAATACTGACCTTGGCACTCTTACACTTTGCGATCTGGATGCCTGTCTTCCATTCAAACCGGGTTGCTTCTTTGGTAATTGTGGTTGCTTGGCATCATTATTGATTTGCTGTCCATTAGGAGGTGACATTACAATCCCGGGTGGTTTGGGAGCTACATTGGGTTTACCGTAATTTAAAACTTTGCCCGGAGCATTGGAATTACTATCACTAAGATCCGTAGAAGATGAATTATGTAAAAATGTTGGGCTCGGTACAGGATTATTTTTATTCAAAGATAATGTGCTTCCTCCACCACTCCCGGTATTCCATGTTGTGCTGGCTGTGGTATTTGTTCTGTGCAGGGAACTCCTGTTTGCATGCAGGGTTGATATGTTTGGGCTAGGGGGGTTGGCTAACACGGGGGGCACAGCAGCTTCGGTTGTGGTGAGGCTCTGCACCCGAGTCAATACTGATGTTGTGATTGTTGTTTCTATTGTACTCTGAAATGAAAGGACATGAGGAAAGATAAATATGATTCTTATAATTAAAAAGTAGATCTAATAAATTGCAGTATGTGTACACCCTATAAATAATTTTTTTATACCTGTTTTGTAAAATACTGTCATTTTATTGAAATGTCAAAACATACTGAATGACATTTTCATTTTCCGTACAAATTTAGTGACATGTAACCAAAAAACAGTAAAGCAGACGAACTTATTGTTTTACATAAATTTCTTCTACAACATCAAGTCATCTAGTTAAGTATATGATGAGTATACCGTATCATAAAATGCATAATGAAAAATTTCATTTCTGAGAGGAGAATCAAACACAAGACTTCGAAAATCGTCTATGAATTAATTCAATCAATATTTGACATGTAAATAAATGAATATCAATAACATTATGAGGTAATGGCATATGGAAATAATATATAAAACATTAGAGTAAATTCAATACAATTAGCTAATATAATCAATCACACATAATGACATTATTTCTCAGGTGTATTGCAAAGTGGTTCGTACTTATTACAAAATCAATAATGGGTTTCTCTCTCTCTCTCTTTCTCAAGGGAAATAATATCGACTGTGCTCAGGACAAAGGCATTAAACCACAATTTAGGCAAAAGTCGTTTTCTGTTTTTTTTTGCTTATAACTTGATAGTTCCTGAATATTTTCTCTTCAATTTTTATGACATAATAAAAGAACTACATTACAATAAGATGGTAAAATAATAATGACAATAATTTTTGTCATTTTCTTTATCCCACAGTTTTTTTGCTTCTCCTATGAAATTTTACCGATGTGGTTTAAACCCTTTGTCCTGATCACAGTCGATATGTAAAACATCAATTTGACCAAACAAATGTGTGTATTACATAACAGTGTCTGAAAATATTATAATATAGCTGAACTAAAGATGTTAAATATCTCATTCACAATATTTTAGGTAAACCTGGCTTTTACAGGATTATCAAAAACTTCTAAAAAAGAGTGAAAGATCTGCCAGGGACTCCACGATACAAAACTAATAAACTGTGGTAATAAGAAAAATGACACACAAAACTTAACGAAGTGACACAGAAATGGGTGACACTTGGTGCATGTGCCTGTGTTACCTGGATTACTTCTGGCAGAAAATCCTGAGTATATACAACTAAATGTGAAATAAAAATAATAAACATTTTACTGTCAATGTCTTCCAATAAATCTAAATATGGTGATATTATTAATTCAGATAATGAAATTCTCAAACAAGAGCTTGTCTGAAATCATCAACATTTGAATTCACATGATTTATATACTTAATAATAACACAGTGGCAATTGTAATAAATTTGAAAATGCAAGTACTAATTGATATTTATCTCCGACCTTATAATCAATTAAATAACAAATAGTATATATAAAACACTGTAATTACGATAATATTATCAGACCGATTGGGTGTAGTAGAAAGAGGTCACTCAGCTAACATGAAATTATTTGAATACAAGTATTCCCGTGTCCTTTACATCTTCTCATAATTAATATTGAGGACTAAAATAAAAATATTGAATTAGATGAATAATAGTTTCCTAAATCTTAGTTCATTCTCGATAACAAAAAAAAATGAATTTAGGTCTCCCACTCTTTTTTTGAGTGTTCTATCAAAATGAAGTATTCATTACACCAAATATAAGATATTTGAAATCTCTTCAATTCAGCAATGCCACCCATCTTGAAAATTTTATTTTATCATTGACACAGAAATGATGATTTGTGTGTTAAATACATGCAGCTGGTCCATCGTCATCCAGACTAATGTGAAATGTTGTGGTGGTATACACAGATAGAGAAATGTATTTAACTACCTACATAACTGAACTATTTAAAATATTCATATAAGAAATATTTTTACAGTCAATCAGGTTTGTTATAGCACCTATTTATACAGGTTTTACCGAGCAATGCTTGAAACCTTTTAAAAAAATATATGATCAAGTAAGGAAAGAAACCTATGACCTTTTGTGTGCGAGGAACAGTTTATAATCACTGCCCAAATAATACTAGCACTAGCCCCATTTTCTGTTTCAATATTTTTACGCTAGTCAAAAAATGTAAAATTACACCAAGGAAAACCGTTCATTATGATCAGAAAACTACAATTATTAACAAATTCCCTGGTACCATTTAAGGTCATTTAACCTTAGTGTTACCTTTTAAAGAAAGTATGACTGCGGTGTCTCAAATAAAACCAAATATATTATGCACACGAAAACTCTAAGTAGGATATATAGTATAATATGTATATGGATGGACATGGACATTGTAAACAATGAGTCACTCTGTGGCCTCAGGACAAGGATAATGATATAGATATAAATATAATATAGTATCCTCACATCTGTATGAGGATAATACTTCATATTATATATTATGACAGTTTATATGACACAACAGTCATTACCACAATGTTTTGACAACAATTTAAAATGTATAATAACTACAGTTATTAATAGAAAATGGTTAAAAGAATAAAATATACTAACCGAGTTTTGATAATGTTGCCATTACATATCAACCTTAAAATTTTCTTTTTACGTTTTTCATTTATCAGTCTCAACTTATTTACTTTGACCATGTCCCACTTTGGATTAAACAAAATCTAGTTAGTGCACTGTGGCACATATGTAGAATTGAACAGACTAGTAGAAAATAGGGAGGAATAGAGAAGAAAATCCAATTTCATTAATTGTATCGGCATTTACTTTGTAACACTTCATTTTAAATTATAAAATAAAATAAATATTTATTATTTTTGTTTCGTGTTACTGTTGAGTAAGACTAACGCACGACCGGTTTCGCGGACTCCGAGTTCGATCAGCACCTGATGATGCGAACTCGGAGTCCGCGAAACCGGTCGTGCGTTAGTCTTACTCAACAGTAACACGAAACAAAAATAATAAATATTTATTTTATTTTATTTGATAAGAAAATCCAAGTCTGTTGCAGACTATTTACTGCCTTCTTGGAACCATCACGACATCTTCCACAAATGAGATATACTTCCACAAATATTTTGATCAAAGATGTTATTGTATACACAATAACTAATTAGTTATAAAATTCATATTATATTTTTATATTGATGACCTACGTACATTAAGGGTACTTCTAATTGCCTAAAAAGTACTATAAGCAAGTACTTGCATATTTTATAGTAATCATTTGATGATTATGCATTGATTCATCAATAATACAATCACATAAGGACAAACAAAAACACTATTGAGTAACATTTATAAAGAGACAGTCCCAACCAATAAACGCAAAAATATAATATGTAGTATGCGTGGACAAGACAATTGATGATTGTTTAAAATTAATCTTAGTCATCACGGCTTCTTAAATAATAATTGATTAATCATTTTATTCTCCTTTCTTTCCTTTAAGGATATTTTCCTTGATATTACAAATAACAAGACATTCAATTGCTTCTGATATGTCCAATGAGTAATAAAGGAACGCCTTAAATGTCTTTTGACTCATAAAAAGGAAAAAAGATTAATCTAGTAAATAAATTAGATACAAATGTGAATATAAGGCGATTAATGATTTTTGTTTACAATATTAAATATAGAGGTATGCCATCCATAGGTACTGAATGTCTTATATTTTTACTGGCTTAGAGAGGACAACCTGAATATTTATTACATGATAACCAGCAGATTGTGGGAGGTGCCATGATGGTACAGAGGAAGATAGACATAATATAGTCTCAATTTAAGTGTGTAAATATTTCTGTGGGTGCTGTACCGTTGTGATATTAACTTTATTGTCCTTGTGGCAGGCGACGGTGCTCTCATAGAGGAGTAAGGCTGTTACATCATCACACTAAAATAATACAACTTACTGCTGCACATTTTATGAACAATAAATATGTTAATACCGATGTAAATGTTATATCATACACATGATTGTTAAGTATAATTATTCACGTCTCATCTTCAGTATCCTTTACATAAAAAAAATGTTGCGTTGCTTCAAAATTAAATAGAAAAAACTGTTTAGATGTTACATACTAAAACCATATGGTATACCATGACAAAGATCTTATAACAACTTTTTTTAATTGCCAGTTTCATACAATTCTATCAATGTAAAAATAGTTGACAAAATTGCCTTAAAAGGTGATTGTCTCTGTGTTTAGGTAGTAGAATTCCATATCGAAATAAATAAAACGAGTGTTTTATTCTACTATTGTTTTATTCGGTGAGAGAGCGCTAGTTTTATTTATTTCGTTCTTAAAAGGTGAATTTATAGCAAAAAAACTTTATAGATAACATATTTTATTAACTTTTAAAGGATAAAAGTATGTTACATACAAAATAACATAGATTACATAGGTGTACCCGGCTTTCTATAATATGTACCTATTTATAGTTCTATAATATAATCTCTATTTACGTTACAATGAATAACAACAAACCAATATCAGACAGGACATTACCTGGGTTAATATTATCCTAAATTGTAGGGAAAAGAAACCACAAAACTTCCTGTACAAGTGCAAAACTAATGACAGTTTTAGGTATAAACAAACTGATATGAAGAATATTGTGGTTTAACAAAATAAATATTCATTGATAACTCATACAATCCTAGGAAAGAACACTCATAATACATGAGTGTTAACCCATGATTATGATTCATAGAAAGGTATAAGAGAGTAGTGATAGCCTCACCACTGCATATCATCCTAGTATTTTAGATTTTGTATTGCTTGTTAACAATATTATATAATTATGATGTGCGCTTAGGCTACTCCAGGCTACCGACGGCCTGGAGGTAGAGTCTTGGCTTTATGAACATGAGGTTCGCGGTTCAATCTCAAGTGCCTTAAGTACATTAACAGTATCAAATAAATAAATAAGTTGTCCTCTCCGAGTCATTAAAAATAAAGAGATTCATGATGGATATTGTTTAATGAACAAGTGATGTTTTACAAACACCTGCCTTTTATAGGACAATCGAAAACTTACAGAAAAGTGTGGTAGACTAATGCTAAACCGCGAACTCCACTTTACCGACTACTTAAATAGTTATTTTAGTATTTTATATTACACAGTCTAAAATTAACTCTTAACTCATATAACTCATATCAACAAAAACAACTGAAAAAATGTTTCACTCAATATTTTATGCACAGCTGCACATTATAGGACATTCAAAAACTTCCAAATAAAATGGTAGACCCATCAACATCCAATCCAATAATACATTTTAAAAAATAGTTTAAATTAATATTATATAATAAGCAACGGAGCTATTCTATTTAAAAACATCAAGAAGATTGTGGGAGTTAGTTACAGATGCCCTTGACAATACCATAGTTTATTTATACACATATTAATATTTATCCCAAAATATTACTACTAGTAGTACAATAATTGCTATAACATATTACAGTATACATGTCAATAATTATTAGACTTGATTAAGTGACTTTACTCATTCACAAACAGAATTTAGCAATATTTCACATTTACATTTGGCTAGATTATTCCTTATAAATGTCAAAATATAAACTTTCTGTATAATATTATATACTGTACACCTGGATAACCAAATACTGTAATGCAGTGGTTCCCAAAGTTGACTGGGCAACGACCCATTTAACAAAAACTCCAATCTTGGGATCCACCTTTTAGCTGTCTTAGAGAAAAGAGGTCATACATATTGGTAATGCTCAGATTCTCTAGCAGCGAGTCATGGAACTACTTAAAGTAGTATTGTTTATTTTGTTATTTTTTTGTTTGAAGATTGTGTAATGTTTTATGATGATTATACATATTGTAAAATACAAATGACATGTTTTGGTTGAATAAATAATATTGAGTAGGTGCAATGTAGCAAAAACTGTTTTGGCAGTAGCCACGTTTTGATTTAACCGGGGTTAACAAATGTTTTGTGAGTAAGGTCAGTATTAACTTTAGGCATATCTAGTTAGCCAAGTCGTAGAATATGGCTGTATATATAAAAAAAAGAATTGAATTATGTACTTGTTCATCAAACATAATATGAGAGCTAATGATAATTATACACGTATGTGCGTAAGAATACTATGCAGCCCACTCTCATTGAGACAACTTCTCAAATTGTAACATTACATAAAGTACCTTAAGTAATACTTACTTGTGTAACTAGGTTCAGATTGAATCTGTACCTACTAATAAAAATAATACAAAGTGGTTCTCAAAATGCCAAGTTAGCACTTAACAGTTGAAGGTGTTTGTTCTATCAAAATTATATAATTGAAATTAATATGCTCTGTGAATTCCCCGGTAATGAATAGGTCTCCTATTTTTCCTATTAGTTAAGTGTCCTATAAAAAATCAATATTTGTACAACAACTTCAATTCAGTAAAGAGGCATCTCAACCAACCTGAATATCGTTTTTAGCACAAAAAGAGCAATCCGTATAATTATTGCGTTTGTCGGAAATGTTGTAACAAAATGCCTAAAATATCACGCCCAAAATGTAAGTATATTTGTCTGTCCTGTAAAATGACAAACACAGCACAAGCTTTTAGCTTAGTGTGAAAGGTGTATAAGGGTTTATAACCAAACCCAGATATATCTTTTTAAAAAAAAATACAGGGAATTAATCAATAATTTTATTTTTTGTAATAACAAAATTATAAGACTTTTCACTTTTTTACATTATAATATGTACAGTGAAATGTTTTTTTTTATGAAACAAGTTATATATTACAAATCGTAATGGCTAAATGTGTAAAGGAGTGATTTTTGTAAAATCTGTAGATAAACATTTTGGGTGCGACGATATACAAATTTAACATGTTCACTGACCTAAGAAAAGATAAATTTCTTTCAAAAATGCCAGGTATGTTTTTTTCTAGTTTCCAATACTAATTTGTGTATTTATTACCGATTTGCTCATTTATATATATCTACTCTAGAATAAGAGACTTGTGCAAATACAATGCTCGCCAGTAATGTCCGCGTAAACTGACAAGTTCATATTTGAAGTGAATGATCATGGATTTGTGGTAGTAGGCACGCAACGTGTTAATAAAGTATTACCAAAAAATAATTATCAACAATTGATTGCATGTTCTTGTGACATATTTCAATACGTGATTTTTATAAATTCGTCATCTACAAATACTTTGCACACATTGTGCAATAAGATAAAAAAAACTTAGTTCTTTAAGGACTACTCTATTTGTGGGTTATAAAGATAGATAACCACTAACTTAAATATTATTTGTGTCATATTCAATACTCAACAAATAATATATAAATTCTTAGTCATTTAATGAATATTTATAATGTGTGTAGCAATATCATAGATAATGGATAAATAAATATAAAGTAAATAACTACCAGACAAATCAATCATATTAATTATATTTATATCAATTCTGAGTCAACAAAATATTAGTCATAAATGGCGATGAACTGGAACAGCAAGGTCTTGGAAAAATAAAAGAATGAAAGTGGAAATGTCAAGATGTGAGCACACAATGTGTGTCATGTAAAAGTTTTGAATTTCTCTCTCTATACCATCAAGACATATCACATATGTGGAGCAGCCAGATTTATTGCATATAATTTATTTATTTATGAAATATACGGCTTGCGCCTTTTTACAAATAACACGATCAAAGAATAATACAGTCTTCACTTACAAACGACAAATCAATCAACAAAAACAAAAAAAAATACAAGCTATGTCATACTCATCATCCCATCACACCGCTTCCCTTTTGAGGTAGGCAGAATGAGTCAAGTGTCACTCGTTCCTGTCCTTGCGCACGCTTTTTGCTTTTACAACGTTCATGCACTTCCTCATTCATGCTCATTCTATTCATTGTACTCAGCATGTGTCCATCCTTGAGGATTTGGTCTACATGATCTAGCCATTTGATCCTCGGGCGACAATGTTTCCTAGTACCATTTCTCTCAGCCATGTATGTCATAATTTTTTCCTGACATTCTTTCTAGTAGTCCTCTCCATGTCAATTAATAATAATACATTGAGAATAGGTGGCATGACTCACAGTTAACTGAAGATGTTGAATGTTTTATTTGTGATGTTTTATGAACAATTGCCTTTTGTAGTGTATTCAAAAACTAACAGAAAAGAGTGAGAGACATATTCTTTACCGGTGACTCCAAGGAACAATAAATTTAAATTAAAAAATAATAATAAAAATGTTTAAGAACTTCTGAATTAAATACTCATAAAATTGACAGTCACAGGTCTGACCTTGTAAGTACTTATTTGGAAATCTGCATCCACACTATGTAAACTTTAACACACATTTAAATTATCTCGGTGTAGGTATAGCAAAAACTAACCAAGGCAATAAACATAGTTTAGAGGCTATATTTTTTTTATTTTCCTCATGCCCATCTATACCATCAGAGTATTTGGAGTAGCCAGCTGACTAACCGAATGAAATAAATAAATAAATTTATTTTATGCCATTAAAATTAAGACATTCAAGATAAATGGCATCTTTTCCTTGAAGAGAGGAACATTGAAAACGTAAATGTAGTATCAAAGCTTCCCACAAGGCGATTTTCTCCAACCAGTTTCTCAGGCTGCCCACTGAGAAATAGACCACGAGGACAAAAACTTTGATTAGCAGAACAGATAAAAAGGAGTCTCACAACTCCTGAAATATCCAGGAATGGGAGAGAGAACAAAAACAAAACTGTTATTACTAATCCAAATGGTCACATAGAAGTATATAATTTTATTTTATTTCATAGTAAAAGCATAAAATGGACAATAATTACAAATTTAAGTGCAGATAAAAAGGTAATTTTTTAGAGATCAACTACCATTCAATAACATACCCCACAATTAAAAAAATTAGATAAAAATATTATTCACTAAAAAATGGATGTGGATAATTTAATATATCAAAAATGGACTTAGTAAGTTTCTCATTTATAGCAACGGTTTAATAATGTATTGGTTGAATGTAGGTATTAGATCAATTAATAAAATAAACAATATCTTGATACGGGCATTAATTTAATTAATACAGCTGATATTCAAATGTAAAGAAAGCGATTAGAATGTAAAGTTTCACTCATTGACACAGTAAAATGTGTTGTCACCATTGACCATCTACTTAGTATGCAGATTACACAACGCAAGTGTGGGCGACATACTGTACAATAATTTTAATATTTAATAGGGACATTGAACAACAACATAAAAAAAAACAGATAAATGATAAAATTAACAATATTCGCTATATATTTTTTGTTGTAAGAACAAATGAATACTAGACATCATTCTATTTATGGTGTTTGATAGTAGTAATAAAATAAAATAAAATTACTGACATTATTCTCAGCTATCAACAAATAAAACAAAACAATAACCATAGAGAAACAAATGCTGTTTTTGCCTTGTACGAAATAAAACATAACTTTATTTTTTCATTTAAATATTTTCAAACATATTGTAAAAAGATAATTGAAAAAATAAATAAGTTGGATGAACTGGCGGTACTGTAATAAGCTTGTCTACTGGGTATTTAAATATATGTTTGATCTATCTACGTGATCACGGCATATCTCACAAGTAGGGTGGTCAGCAGAGTAATTACATGTCATAAACATGGAGGTTGTCTTCTCCGCGTCAACAAAAAATAGGACATTCATGATGGAAAGTACATGTAATATTGAAGATGTTTAAATAATGTATTATTCGTGATGTTTTTTAAACACCTGCCTTTTATAGGACACTCAAAAATTTACAGAAAAGAGTGGGAGAATTATTCTCAGGAATTTTGCATCATCATAGTGACACAGAGAAGTTGTATCGGTCAAATAAAAAACTAAATATAGCATAGAAGATTGAATGAAAATAAAACTAATGATTCACAATTGGGATGTTGTTTTTGAAATGTATTTTCCAGTCAAAACCTGTTTTAAACACTCGATCACACATTCAACTTGTGATATAAGTAATTATAGCACTGTACTGTCTTATTTTAATCTCGACCAATTATTATTCAAAAAAGTGATAAATTAAAATACTGTAATGAATTTCATGCAGAAAGTATGTGGTTCGAATCCCATCGCCAACCTACTCTATTTTCACCATACAAAATATCACTTATTGTGAGGGGTGTATTTCGGTTTATCGAAAACCTGAATACTACTCTTAAAAAATGCACAAATTTTGGAGTAAGTGCAACTTACCCGTAAATTTAATCGACTCACACAACATAATAAAAAAGAAAACAAGCACACAACTTATTACAAAGTTAACAAGGAAGACTGGTTTAGCGCATATAACAATTTTACCCTCTTAAAATATTGAAATTCATATTTCTGACTATCTAGCTATCCCATAATGGTGTATTAAATAAATTGAGTAATCAGCGTATGTCAAGTATATCAGAACACACAACACATTCTTTACAATATGTGACAAATCCAGATCTATCCTTATTTTTCTACAATATTCTTATTTAGACAGGACTCTCAAAAATTTAAAAAAAAATCTGCAAAAAGAGTCAAGTTCATTTCATGTTTTAGAGACAAGTAAATCTAAATCAATATAATAGCAGTAATGATATATAAATATAGGTGAGGTGTATTGTGGAATTGATGAGTGTATTGATATAGGTAATATATCTATCAATATGTGGGTATGTAAAGAAGATAATATTTAAACTATGAGATAATACAATAGTGATGTTTGCCATACCTCTATACTACGCAATGTAGGTGCCACATACCAAATACATTACAACCTACATATGTACCTACACTTAGTAAAGTTATTTATTTTTTTAAGTTTTCAATTGTTCTCTAAAAGGCTAGCAATCTCGGTGAATATCACCCATAATCAATGTGGATTTTTAGGAGAAAGAGAATATTATGTTCGTTACGTGAATAAATAAATAAAAAATATGAATAAATAAATATATGTATGTAGATTTAACGCATTTAACTACCATATAAGGCTTAGAAAAGACAATGTCACCTAATTCAGCCCACAACTCATCTTTTACGCAATGAAATTATTTTGAATGTCTTGTAAAAGGCAAATTTTCGTAAAACATCATGTTTAAGACATTTGACATCTTCAGTTCAGCGGTGAGGTATGCCACCCAACTTAATTTTTATTGGTCCGAAGAGAACAACTTGTATGTTTTTTGCATGCAGTTTGTCCGCTGTTTACCACATTTGCGGGAAATAGAATGACAGTATGAATGAATTTCTGACAAATTATTATAAAGTCTAGCAGAAGCATTTATTTCCTTTTGGTCCACTTATTTCACATTTTATTTTATATTAATTTAATCGAAACTAGACCCAAATTACCTCGCATCAACTGTACTACAGAATATGAACCAAACAAGAACTAATATAATTGATTCACACTTCTCTGATCAAGAATAGATCAGAAAAACAGAAATCCGAAAAATAAATTCACCTTTGTTTTTAGTTTAAAATTATTTTTACATAGATTTTGCTATACACAAAAGGTATAATTATATATTTACAAATAAAATTATTGTTAATAAATAGAGTTCATAAAACATAGATATCCTATCTTTTATGTACTCTATTTATGGTGTGAGGTGTAATGACACAACTTCATGTATTGATATTGATGACTCAGAGCGTGGTAGTAGTGGTATTAGTGGTAGAAGTAACCAATGGGGAATGACTAAACTATAATCATCATCATCAAAGGCATTGAACAAAAAACCATAAGTTCACACAGAACCAGTGGTGAACCTTTCAAACATGCAAAAACATAATCCTTGCCCATAGAATATAACTACAATAACCTAAACAAAAGTTTGGCACTGTGCATTTTTGTATAATATTGAGTGGGTGCACAGAAAAAAAGTGAGGTTTTGATTTAACCGGGAATAACACCATAATTATAAGTACAGTTTTTCACTTAATCAGGGTTAAATTTAAACATGTCTAGATGACTGTGAGTTAATGAATAAATGTTTATAGCTTTAAAACTATTTAGTCTAGCACTGGCTATATATGTGAACACAATAAACAAAGATCAATTAAAAAAGCTTGTTCCAACACTGATACATGGCAACTTCATCACTCATTCATTATACATGACATAAGTATTGGACAATAAATAAATAAATATTGCTATTAACATAAGACGGCATATTACAAATAATAGATACTTATTAGTTTATGTAACACCCAGTGCAACAGGTGTGTCTACTTTGTGTACAGACAGAGTTAAAAAACAACTTCATCATTTACTTTCCTAATTGAGAGAATATTTTTTTCTATGTCTCACTAATGTCTTAAGCAATTGTATTGACATTAAATAAGTAACATGTTTAAAATAGGTTTATTTTTCTACATATACCTATATCTAACAGAAACAATAAAGAAAGAAATTGAATAATGAAATGCTACATACCAAGGGAAGGCTGGGTCTACTCGGAGCTGGGGGTTGTGGGGGTGGTCCTCTGGCACTCCTTGGTTCAGGAGGTTTGGGCGGTTCACCTCCTCTCATGAGCGCATTGCCTAATACTTGTGTCAAATGGCTGACAGAAGGTCCCGTAGGTACTCTCGCTTGCTCCATCTGAGGCGACGGACTTTTACTCTTTGGTTGTTGTTGCTGCGTTGTTATTGAGGGTGAAGGACTCTTTGACTTCTCCGGTGATTGGTTGAATTTTTTCTGTACTGTGGTTGTAGCACTTTTAGGTGCTGCTGATGACACTGGTGATCTGACTGCAGGAAGGGGATTCCCAACTGGTTTTGTAGCAGGAGCAGGATTACAACTGAACTTAGAGGCAGCATTTTGACCACCACCTGCAGAAAAAAAAGTAGATATATATAGTACATGATTATGATTTCTACTCATGCTCTGGTGGTTGCTGGAACTTTAACTGGTGTATTTAGTAATGAAATTTCTAGTGTTAATTTTTTTCTTCTTTACATAAAGAAGATTTGGATATGTATATTTAATTTGGATTTTGATTTGTACACATTATATAAAAACTCTTTTTACTCCATCACCACATTTGCCAGCATGGTACCCTGTATATGAAATTCTTACAACAACAAATACAATATTTATTCAAAAACATTCAATATAATCAAAATGTATTATTATATCACCAAGGATTATTGATATGTAAGAGAAACCAACTAATTATGAAATAATGAAATTGTAATAATTGATCTAAATGATCATATAGAAATATTAGCTAAATACATAAAATGATAGGGAACATTATAATCTTTTATTACTGTGTGAAGAATTCTGTATCTTAAAAAATAAACTTATTTTACTACCATCTGCCATTTCTAGACAATTAATATTTAATGCTCAAAATAGATTATTGTATATATATAAAAACACATTTTTTTTTTAATTATAGGAAGCATTTTGATATCAAAACTTTAGATAGAGTGTTATCATCTTAAATTAATAGATAATTAAGTAAATCTGTCTGTATAATAAGTCTCGGAATTCAAATGAACATTGATAAAAGAAACTTGTACCTAGGTACATAATTTAATAAACCAGTTTAGAATATTATTGATTCGTCAGTCATTTTGATAATAATATATTCACATTTTTTGCTCCTCAAACAAGTAGTAGTTAATAATAATTATTAATGGAAAGTGCTCTGACTGGATTAACAAAAAAATTATTTAAATAAATAAGCTGCAAATGATTTTTTTATTCATCAATTTTAACTTTTAATGTTTTATTGATTAATTAAGGTTATATTTTATTTTATTGTTTTTTGTTTGCCTTGTATGTATTGATTGATTATTGTAAAATATGTTTAAACCTTACTAATGTAAAAGGCTAAATGCCGTTGATGATAGAAATAAATAAATAAATAATTTAACCCATGAAAAATAACACAATAACAAAACAGAAACAAAATAAAGTTAACTTTGCCATTCTTTAAGTTAATTGTTATATACTTAATTAATTAAAAAATGATAAAAAATAATAGAAGCTCTCCAATGCGAAAGTCAATCTCGAGTTAAAAACAAAGAAAAGGTCCTCTGGCACATTTTTGATGGTAGTACAAGCTCTTTAAAATGGATCCCTATTCAAAAAAAAGTAACGGAAATAATTTAACAGAGGATAGGAAGATAAAGATTAACTGAAAAGTTAATCACAGATTTAAAGGAAAGTAATTAACTCGTTAAAATCATTAATGCTCAGTTATACATCGAAGTGAAGTGAATGTGTTAACAATTACTTAATTTGTCACTTCGTCTTTTCCATGTCAAACAATCACTAAACTTTTGAAAACATTGAAATGAGATCCTACAAATTTAAATCCAATCACTTGCTTTATTTATTAATTATTTTCCAAAACATCAAATATACCAGTAAAACAGACAAAAGTGGCAATGTAGTACCAGAAATAAAAAAATCCCGCTCTTTTCTGAGAGTTCTTCTATACAGTGATAAGTATTCCACCCATCCCAAATGTCTTTTATAAATGGCACAGAGAGGGCATCCCATAATGATCTTTACATGCAGTTAATCTACTGGCTACCATTTGTGGCAGATGCCATTATAATGATACAGTTAGACGAAAGAAATGTAAATCTGTAAGCCACATTGTCAACAGCTTACGAAGAAACTTCAAGACATACGAGATGAACATAAATCTAGAAAACACACAGTTTGTAAATGATTTGCCATACAAATAATAGCATTATCTACTGAGTAGGCAAGTACTCAAATAATTGTTTTCACAGCTACAGTGTTCAATTATAACATCCAAGTCATGAATATTCAACCATATTTCAATTGAGAAATGGTGGTAAAATAATTAATTAATATGCAAATTGATACCAAAGTAGTTTAACACTATATTAATTATAATAAAATAATTTATATCTACAATAGTAGCGTATCTTCCATACAAGCTGAAAAGCCGGGCTGTACCTGAGGATTACAAGCTTAGAAATAATACTTAAAAAAAAATGGTAGTAAACAATCTGATATGCATACAATCTGACAAATAAATTTGCAGGCAGTGTGTCAAGAGGGTAACACTCTTGCCTTTGAGTCACAAGTCCCTGGTTTCAAATTCCCGGCTAGGAAAAAATTAAAATTGTCAGTTTTTCTATTAAACTCATCTACCATTCTACCCGTGGAGCACCCGGTAAAGAATTGGTCTCCCACTCTTCTCCATAAGTTTTCGAGTGTCCTGTAAAAGGCAGGTGTTCGAAAAATAAGACATTTTACATCTTTAATTCGGCGATGAGGTTTGCCACCCATCCTGAATGTCTTAACTTTATATTGGCACGGAGAGGACAGCTTGCATGTTTTGTATGCGGCTGGTCTGCTGGCTGCCCCACTTGTGGGATGTGCCGTGGCGGTATAGTAGTAATAGTACCATACCACCACACAGCAAAAAATAGAATGGTAATAGTTTTCAAAGATTACTAGATCGGAAATTCAAAGAAAAAATCGGTCATGCGGCTGATCAAATTTTGCTTGCTGTTTTAAACTGACGTTGGTTGAGAAAGTTTGTAAGACAATATATTGCTAATGCTTGAAGGACATCGATGGTGGAACACGAAAATTCCGAAAAAATGTGTCGCGCTGCAAGTCTATTGTGTCTATGATAGTTATATAATGTCTCATCTGAATTCAGTATAATTTTGGAAATATACTACTATCTCATCACGGCATATCCCATTAAATGGGGTGGCCTGCAGACCAGCCGCATGCAATAAACATGCAAGCTGTGCTCTTCGTGCCAATAAAAAATTAAGACATGGGCGGTAAACATCATTGCTGAATTTAAGATGCAAAAAATGTCCTTATTTTTTCGAAACCTGCCTTTACAGGACACTCAAAAACTTATGGAAGGGACCAAATCTTTTCCTTGGAAATATAAACCACAGCTCAAATTTTTTAATAGACAAGAAAATCCTTAAAACGCTTAACAATTATAAAAGCACATCTCCATATGGGTATATTTATTGTTTCTGCATGACTCAACTCAATTTAATATTAATAATGATAATTCATACTAGTATTAGAGGATATGGATGTCCTACATATTTTATAATTCATTTCACATTGCCACAATTAGTAAACGCAAACAATATAATGTACATCTACATCCATACAAGTATATATATAAACAATATAATACAGTCAAGTAAAGGGTTGTTCAACAAGAACTTTGTTTTTTAATTGTGGCAACACCAGCAACATGATAGTTTTGACATTTAATTTTTTGACGTATTCGTAGTGGATGCATTGGCAATTGTTGCAATGAATTCAATTTCGCTTGAAAATCGCATTAAAATAATTAAAATCCATTATGAAAATGGTGGTTCTGCTAAAGTGACATTTCGTCAAATTCGTGATATTTTCGGACAACATAATCGTCCTTCTGAGACCGCTATTAAGAATTTGGTCACTAAATTTGAGTCGACAGGCTCGATACAAAATGTGTTAACACCAACGCGTGTACGACCGGGTCGTTCAACTGAAAACATCGCAGCCGTGAGCCACAGTGTTGAAGCAGATCCAAATTTGTCAATTCCTCGACGTTCTCGACAATTGGGGTTATCCAAAACCACCACATGGCGAATTTTGCGTAAGGATTTGGCTTTGAAGCCTTACAAGGTTCAACTGGTGCAGGAATTGAAGCCGAACGACCATTCAAATCGCCGTAGATTCGCTCAATTCATTCAGGAACAACCCGCTGGTTTTTCTGAAAAAATCATTTTTTCAGACGAAGCCCATTTTCACTTGTCAGGGTACGTCAACAAGCAAAATTGCCGCATTTGGGCTTCTGAAAATCCTAGAGCAATTATTGAGAAGCCGTTGCATGCTCAGCGTGTCACTGTATGGTGCGCTATGTGGTCTGGAGGCGTGATTGGGCCGTTTTTTTTCGAAGATGAGACTGGAAATGTGGTAACGGTCAATGGATCACGCTATCGCAAGATGTTGACAACTCAATTTTGGCCTATTATTGATGACGTGGATATCACTGACATGTGGTTTCAACAGGACGGTGCCACATGTCACACAGCCAATGAAACGATCAATTTATTGCAAACCAAATTTCCCGATCGCATGATTTAACGCCACTGGATTATTTTTTGTGGGGCTATGTTAAGGACAGAGTCTATAAGGAGCCAATCGAATCGATTGCAGCCTTAAAACTCAAAATCCGTGATGTGATTAGCGAAATAGTCCCGCCATTTTGCCAAAAAGTGATTAAAAACTTTGATGAAAGAATCGACATCTGTCAGCGTGCTCGTGGTGGACATTTGTCAGATATCATTTTTCATGCATAATTGCCAAACTTTTCTCTTTGTAATTCAATAATAATTTTAATCATCTTCATCAAATTTTTTTGTTTTATTTTGTTTTAAAAAACAAAGTCCTTGTTGAAAAACCCTGTATATGTATATGTATTAGTGATGTAACGAATGTGTGATTTTGGAATTTCGCGAATGCGAATGCGAATATTTGTTGCCGACATTCGCGAATGCGAATAGCGAATATTGACTTGCTTAGATTTCTACAATATTGCTCAATCATTAAAATTTCTACCCCCCGTCGCCGAATTTTCAAAATGGTATAGGAATTTAAAGTATTTCAAAACTCCTCGGTTTTCTTAAAGAACATTTTCTTGCAGTACCTTTTTCTACAATGTACTGGGTAAGTATCCGGTACTTTTACCGAATATCCGATACTTTATTACCGAAATAATATTCGCAAAACATACGCATATTTTTTTGCGAATACGATTGCGAATACTTTGAAATATGCGAATACAAATATTCGTTACATCACTAATATGTATACATACACAACTTGCTATCATAGCATGGTGGAATATGGAGCAGCATATTATTTATTCATGTCTATTATTGAGGAAAAGTAGACCAATACATTTTGAAATCAAAATCTTGTGAGCAAAGTAATATGTGACCAAATGACATATTTGTGTTGAGAAATACTACATGCACAAAAGTTGCAGTAGCAAATTTGAATGGGAGGAAGATGGTACTAGCAGATTTTGCGAAGAGGATGCTAAGACTTCTCTACACCTCTTGGCAGACTACAATGACATGAGGTTTGAGAAAATCAAGACATTGGGTAAACATTGATTAGAAGTAGAATCACCCCTCACTCTATATTCTATTGAAATCCTGAAATTCACCAAACACTCAAACACTTGGATATAACAGAATAAAAGTCATATTTTATTATGGCTTTTCACAAAACAATCTAAAAGAGGACATGTACTTGGAAATAATATATGATATGTCGACACGGTACATATTTAATTGTTCCACTATTTTAAGAATGTGGAATGTTGAATCATATACCACACACTAATTTATTAAAAGTATTCTCAGTAGTGTAACAAGTTATTTTTGTTCCCCTAGTAAAGTATGGAAGAAAATAAAAAAGCTGACAAAAAATACTAACAAATCATACCCAGGACTATATCTTTAGAAAAACAACACCTAATTTATTATTTTGGTTCATCTATATAAAAAACCATGTTTCAAAAATGTAGAAGACTCCCATAGTGATCATAAATGACATAATGATAGGTTTTTACATCTTTAAACTAAAACTACCCCCTCAGAGACAAGTTAAAAAAAACTCAATAAGGATTAAACAAACAAAATAACAAGAATAAACTATTGTGATATGAATAATGAATGAGAACAGAACGATTAAGAAAGTTTATAATGCTGAGAGAAATGGTGCCCAAAGACTTGGTCGTCTAAGAATTAAAGATCATATAAATCAGATCCTGCAAGATGGACACGTGTTGAACACATTAAATAGGAAAACACGCAAGAGAATTAGTGTAACAGTGTTGGATACAGTAAATGTATGCTAAAATATGATTAAGTAGCACTCGATCCTTTCAGTCTACCCCACAAGGGAAACAGCATGATGGGATGTATGTATAAATAAATAAGTAAATAAACTTTAACATCTAACCAAATATATAAAGAGCACAAAAGAAAGGACATTTGACTCAGTACTAAAGACACATAAAAAAAAGTTTCATATATTTTTTGTGAGTAGACTGATCTTGTAAGTAGATAGTTAATATGTTTTTAATTAACTTCTTTCCCCTTACTAAACTAAGTCAAAAGCAGTGAACAGAAATCTCCACAACAGAATTCATTATTACATAGATCTAAGTCCATACTAACTATAAAAACTTCCCAGGAAATTGATACTAAAGCTGGAATTACTTAAGCAAACACATTTATTATCTGTCTATTATCCTAGACCAGGGGTTAGAAAACTTTTTTACAAAGACTCAGATGTAAGGTAATGAAGATATGAAAAAAAATCATGTAAAGTATCTGGGAAAGAGTATGTAGGTCTAATTTTTTTCTGTAGGTTTTCGAATGATCTGTAAAGGGCCAAAAGTGTTTGTAGAACATGTTATCTTCAATCCAGGGATGAGGTATGCCACCCATCCTGAATGTATGTTTATTACATGCGGTTGGTCTACTAGTGGAAGATGCTGTGATGGTATATAGAGACAGAGAGTACATGTATGATTTGAATTGATCATAATATTATTTATCTTACTAAAGATATTTACAAAATAGGTTCAATTAAAAAAAAAACATGGACCGAGTTGAAAAACTGGATCTGGCCCTAGGGTACTAGTTTCCTGACCCCTGTCTTAGACTAAAGGAATTATGCATTATACATATTATTGTGTAGTATCTAAGTAACATACATGCATGTAAGTTTATTTACTTAGTATGTATACTAATGGGTTTAGCATTAACAGAATCTTGTCTATGCCATTAACGCGTAAACTAATTAAATCAATCACACACGAGAGATTGACCTTTTGTTAATAAACCCACTGACAGTGTGTCTCCAAACATAACATTTTAATATAATAAAATAGGTTCATATGCCTTAATTACAATACAGACCTGTCTCTAGTACTAAATTATTCTACCGTAAAAAATATTTATAGGATTTTGTAAAATCTTCACATATGTTTGTGTAGTATAACATTTCAAGGAAATATTATTTATATGAGCAATTGCAGACAAAATTCTGGTAAATAACTGGAGTGACGCTATAAAACTGGTAGTTTAGTAGGAACCTCAGGATATATTCAAAAAGTAATAAATTTCCATCTCACTCACTAAAATGTTTAATTAAATATAATAGTAATGAACAAAATCTTACCGACTCCCATTCCAGTCGGCCTCAATTTAGGCATGCCTCCAGCAAAGAGTCCACCCAGTCCCATTGGTCCTCCGTTCATTGTGGCGGGAGTTGCCTTAGTTCCAGTACCATTGCCCACGGAACTACCAGAACTGGGAGCAACAGATGCAGGAGTGGTCGAGTTGCCGGGGATGTATGGCCCACTCTTGTCTACTGTGACAGTCTTCTTCAGTCTGGCTCCCTGCCTTATAGATTGCAGGAGCATTCCTCTGTCGTCGGGATTGCCTCCCGACTTTGGCGCCTTGAGCCCCCCCATACTAGGGGGAGGTGGGGGCGGAGGACCCGGCATGGCTACGCTTCCTTTTTCACTTCACTATCTTCCTTTATTATAAAACGATACACTTTAATCTCAGCTACACAACACCTACTATTACTACAATTACTTCCACTACTAAAACTGTTCATCCTGTTGTGGAAACATTTCTCACTTTCATGTTTTGCTTTTTGTTATTATTAATTAATTAACTCACTTAACACATCTGTGAAGTAAATATTTACACATGAGTATTATTATTATTTCACACTCAGTCACTTGTTCAGATTACAATTTTATTATTCACATTGAGACAGTCTAACATACGATACTACCTAAGGATTGATAATGTATGTTGCAATGGGAGGGGAACAATATCACAACGAATTTATTGGAAATACCTACGTACATATGCTGCCTGCGTATAATAAATAACAACCTTATCTGTATTCCAATAACACAGGTGATGTATTATTATACATGCAGGTAAAACAGACAAACAATGAAAAACCACAATATGATAAGTTTTGAAAAAGTGAGCAAAAATTCTTCACTTAACCAAAAATGAAAGAGAAAAAAAAAACAAAAAAAAGACTGTAGATGAAAAAATGTCAAAAGAAAACAAGTATTGACATTTACAGAAAATTAATAGAATAGGCAGATAGCGGCAAAAAATAAATTTCATATTTTGAAAATAAAATACAACACAATTAAATAACTCATAATAAAAAAAAAACTTCTAAAAGTGAAACAAATAAATGCATATTTAAATTTCAGTAAACAAAGTCTTTTTTAAAAATAGAACAGTCAAGCCATCTAATTACTCACTAGAAAAAAAAGTGTCAAAGGTTTGTAAAAAAGAAACTAGGAACAACCAAAACACAGCAATAATTATTGAATGAATGAATCATAAATAATATTAATTTCGTGAGCTTCTTTACTAAAATATTTATTATTCTATGGCGCTACTTATAATGGTTAACCCAATGCCCGCGAGCGTATCAACTGTTGATACAGCAACTGTACAACTTTAGTGCGCGTTCGTATCAAATGTTGACACAAGGAATTTACATCTAAATATTATCTATACTATAGGGACTAAGGACACATACTTATAATGAAATTAAAATCAAAACCATACTCTCACTGATATTTGTGGATAAACTCAAATATTATAACGATTAATTAACAAAAACATCGATATTATGAGAGGCCGCAAACTTCAAATTTTCGTTGATATTTCAAATAATGGCGGGCACCACACGTGACAGTTCTGCGCATGCGCGGAACGAAATTCGGTACATAGCCGTGCACTCAAAGAGGACGTATGCGTCGGTACCTTCAGTAGGTATTTGAAACTAAAATTGTAAATCGATGTTTATATATATGTATTTTTTTTCGTTAAAAAAAAACAGATACATATTTTCAAATCTGTTCAGGCATTTGGAACATCAGATTATAACGGGTTAATATTATTTAAGTATATGTACGTATCTACATAGGTACCTCTTTGTAACATCCGATATTTATTACGTCTCAAATAAAATATGTACTTTCCCAATCAACAGTGAGGTTGTATAATTTGTTAGAAACAGTTTTTTTTTGTTTTATAATGTTTTATAAAGGGTTTCCGCAGAAAGTATTTCGCGGCACAACACTGATTTGTTCTATAATGTAGATGTAAAACTGTTCTTGTAACAAAATGAAAATTCTTATTCACTGTGTCGGTGTTTCGGTAGTATAATTCCATAGCGAAATAAATAAAACAAAAATGTTTTATTCTACTATGAAAATACTGTTTTATTCACCACCTATCTGTGTTGTATAACCATCGTCTCAAATATAATCCTTATATCTTATAAAAATGATTTTTGAATTTACATACTAACGAAGACCGGGCTATACTCGCCCATTTCAAGGAATTTGTGTTCCATTGACCTGACCATTTCAAGATGAGGTATCTATTTCAAATAAAAACCCACTAAATGCCGTACTTTCTTTTACAGAAGCGAGAAAAACAGCAAAAAAGAGTGTAAAAAAAAAGTGTGAATGAGATAAAAAATACGTTTTTTGCGTGAGTTTGAAAGAGTGCGAAAATGTTCTTTACCGCCAAAATTGTGTGCCATAAGATATTGCCATATTAAAATTAATTATGAAAAGTACTATAAATATTTATGATTAATTTCTAAAAAATAAGCACAATCAGACTTTTTTAAGTTCATGCAAATAAAAACATTTAAAATATTTTTAATTTCGTGCAAATAAACACATTTAAAATATTTTTTGCGTAAATAATCCAATTTAAAAATATTAAGCACGTGCTAATTGAAAAGCCAAAAACAATATGTTATTCGTCTGGCAATTATTTGTGTCATTATAACATTCCAAAATGGCGATTAATGAACGATGTGTCAAAAAGTACGTTCAATATTTAATTTAACATCAGGTGAGAATTAATTTACGTTTTCTATCTAATTAATTTTTCTATCTAATCTATTAAACCTGCTTTACATTTTTATTACTAAAGAGTTAACAGTATATTTTTTTGCAGAAACACAAAACGGTGCATTGCGATCTGGATGCTCATTTTTCAATGATGAAATTAATGATTAAGAAATTAGAAATTAAATTGATAATAAATTAATGACAACGACATTATGGCTTTAGGAATGTCGTGGGAAGAAGTGACAATCATTGCAAAGAATCTGAACGGAAAAGACTGTATTATCTTCTCTTCGTTCCCAGGAAAATCTTGAAGGTTGATCGAGTAGTTGTTTTATGAATTTTTGATGCAATAAATGAATTAACATAATAAAACTTTCTCTTTTCCTATGATGTTTTATAAAATATGTAGTTGAATAGGAAATTAAGAAAAAATAGGTGAGTATCCATTATTTTTTTGCAATGATTACGTTCTGGTTATATTTTTTGATGTGACATGACATGATTTATATTTTTGCAAAGTATCTTAATTACAAAAAAGGAGAAGGTATGTATTGTTCTTCTATTTTAATATTCCCTTTATGCTTTGTGTGGAAAGATGAAAATTTTGACTTATTTTGAAATGCTTTTAAGCCTCAGATTTCAAAAATATAGTAGACCTTTATTATTTCTTAGTATTTGTGGGAATCGGCACAAATATTTGAGCCCGTACATATCCCTAATTTAGGAAAGGCATGTTGAATAATAAACTCTATACATAATCACAGACTCCAGGCCAAAAATATTTCAAATATCTTATTTATTGACAAAGATATCAACATTTTAATGAGGTAATGAATGAAAATTTGACTTCCTGATTGCCGAAATCGTAAGCAAAACATTTTCATCATATTGAATTAATTTCAAAATGGAAGTGATAAAAAATACAACAAAACTGAATCTTAAAGCTTGGAGATTATTTTGGTTTTAAAACATCATGCTTGCACATCATGAAAACTACTAATTTGTGTAAATTAGAATTGCATAATTTCGGCATATTTTCATTCAATTTCATAGACCACATATGACAGACTAAATATGACACATGAGAAAAAAAAACAAAGAAAAATAATTGTGAAAATGGAATTATGAAATTCATAGACAATATTGTAGGTATGCGTTTTCCAATAAATACATAGGTAGGTACTTTTCTCAATCAACGAGTAGTATTTATTTTGACCTAATATTTTCATGAGTCTTTAAAAAAAATCTGATGGAAGTATTTCAATTAAAAATATAATACTTCAGAATATTGAAGAATGTACATTCATTCATCAAGGTTTCTTTTGGGAATACAGGGAGGGAATGCCTATATAGGAAACATTAATTGTTTCGTTCCTTTTTAAGAACTGTTTTCCTTATAGGTACCTATATATACATATATTTTTTTAGGACTTTTATCCATGTAGGTACCTACCCATTTTATTTATTGAATTATGGCCGTGTGGGATGTCAAACTTCAAGATTTTACAGTGGGAAAAGGATTTTAGTACTTTTATCCACGTAGGTACTTACCCATTTTTTTTATTGAAATATGGCCGTGTGGGATGTCAAACTTCAAGATTTTACAGTGGGAAAGGTTTTCAGTACTTTTGTCCACGTAGGTACCTACACATTTTTTTATTGAAATATGGCCGATTGGGATGTCAAACTTCAAGATTTTACAGTGGGAAGAGGATTTTACTACTTTTATCCACGTAGGTACCTACCTATTCTTTTTATTGAAACATGGCCGTGTGGGATGTCAATCTTCAAGCTTTTACTGAGGGAAAAGGTTTTCAGTACTTTTATCCGTGAAATATGGCCGTGTGGGATGTCAAACTTCAAGATTTTACAGTGGGAAAAGGATTTCGGTACTTTTATCCACGTAGGTACCTACCCATTTTTTTATTGGAATATGGCCGTGTGGGATGTCAAACTTCAAGATTTTACAGTGGGAAAAGGATTTTAGTACTTTTGTCCACGTAGGTACCTACACATTTTTTTATTGAAATATGGCCGATTGGGATGTCAAACTTCAAGATTTTACAGTGGGAAGAGGATTTTACTACTTTTATCCACGTAGGTACCTACCTATTCTTTTTATTGAAACATGGCCGTGTGGGATGTCAATCTTCAAGCTTTTACTGAGGGAAAAGGTTTTCAGTACTTTTATCCGTGAAATATGGCCGTGTGGGATGTCAAACTTCAAGATTTTACAGTGGGAAAAGGATTTCGGTACTTTTATCCACGTAGGTACCTACCCATTTTTTTATTGGAATATGGCCGTGTGGGATGTCAAACTTCAAGATTTTACAGTGGGAAAAGGATTTTAGTACTTTTATCCACGTAGGTACCTACCCATTCTTTTTATTGAAATATGGCCGTGTGGGATGTCAAACTTCAAGATTTTACAGTGGAAAGGGGATTTCAGTACTTTTATCCACGTAGGTACCTACCCATTTTTTTATTGAAATATGGCCGAGTGGGATGTCAAACTTCAAGATTTTACAGTGGGAAAAGGATTTTAGTACTTTTATCCACGTAGGTACCTACCCATTCTTTTTATTGAAATATGGCCGTGTGGGATGTCAAACTTCAAGATTTTACAGTGGAAAGGGGATTTCAGTACTTTTATCCACGTAGGTACCTACCCATTTTTTTTATTGAAATATGGCCGAGTGGGATGTCAAACTTCAAGATTTTACAGTGGGAAGAGGATTTTAGTACTTTTATCCACGTAGGTACCTACCAATTTTTTTTATCAAAATATGGCCGTGTGGGATGTCAAACTTCAAGATTTTACAGTGGGAAAAGGTTTTCAGTACTTTTATCCACGTAGGTACCTACCCATTTTTTTAATTGAAATATGGCCGTGTGGGATGTCAGGTTTCAATATTTTACAGTGGGAAAAGGATTTCAGTACTTTTATCCACGTAGGTACCTACCCATTTTATTTATTGAAATATGGCCGTGTGGGATGTCAAGTTTCAATATTTTACAGTGGGAAAAGGATTTTAGTACTTTTATCCACGTAGGTACCTACCCATTTTTTTATTGAAATATGGCCGTGTGGGATGTCAAACTTCAAGATTTTACAGTGGGAAGAGGATTTTAGTACCTTTATCCACGTAGATACTTCCCATTTTTTTATTGAAATATGGCCGTGTGGGATGTCAAACTTCAAGATTTCAATACCCATTTTTTTAAAATTTACATAAATATGAGCTGAAAAGGATGTGTAGTAAAAGTCTGAGAGATTGTGTGCGTAACAGTAATATACAAAAGGAATGTGGAATGAAAGTTGGTGTAATTACAAGGATGAATGTGAATAAGTTAAGATGACAAGCTCATTTAAATCAAAGCCTACAGGACGGTCACGTGTTGAGCACATTGAACAGGAGAGCATGCATGAGGAATTGTATGACAGTGACGGAAGCGAAAGATGTATGCAAGGATAGAAGGAAGTGGCTCTCGATCCTTTCTGTCTACCCCGCGAGGAAAGCGGCGTAATGGTATGTATGTATGTATGTGTATGTAATGTAGGTATATTGTTATAATTTTATATACTGTTAGTCTCACTAACATATATTCTATTATATGTTCTCTACTTTAATGTGACACTGTGTATATAGTTGATACAAAAATTATTGCTGCCTACATAAAATAATTTTTATTTATATATCGTTGCCGTGGATGTGAAGTGATCCAACCCACAAGACAGACATTCCGAGAAAAGGGGTGTTGAAGTTACGCTGTTACATCCGAAAATACTAATCTTACAATAACCAAGTTATTTTTGCATGGATTTCGCTAAAAAAATTACACAATATTCCTGATCACATATTCCACTAATATAAATAACAAAATATTAAAGAATTTATATATTTTAGAAGTAAACACGAATTTATCACTTGGGTTATTTCACCACTGTAGCTGAGAAAGATCCACCTGTAAAAAAATTGTTGGAAAGTTACGCGCTATGCGGCTTAGATCTTTTCACTTCTATAATTTAATTGAACTATTTGTTCCTATATGCGTTACTGAAATGCTCTTACATACTTGCAATGATTGTAAAAACACTTAACATCTCTTCAAAGTCTTCCAAAAATGCCCTTTAGGAATATCAAATCACTTATTTCTCTTCACCACTATGTTCTCCGTGGTTTTCTGAACAAAACTGCAAACTAAACCCATTTTTCAAAAAAGTGTGGCTTGGATCACCTCCACGGCAACGATATACCTATTTACTGTTTTTTTTATATATATTTCCCGTATTCCCGTGCAACGCCGGGTATTTAAGCTAGTGTTTTATAAAACCCGTAGTGTAATTATTCACGCGTCTCTTGTAAAACCATAAATTGTTATTTGGGTATATAATATTGTATTGTACCACTTCAAAGATATCCGATTATATAAATAAAAAAACTATATAGGTACATGGGTGTCGTATAAACTAGAGATGAAACTGATATCCGGCAACTATTTGGTATAACTATTCGATAGGTACTTATCATGAAGAAATAGCAAAAAATCTTGAAATCAAAATTACTAAGGCTATTTTTTTATGGTGAAAATAAAACTACCTATACCTATGTACCTAGTAGGTACGTAAAATCTTTTTATGTCTTATTTCAAATTATCAAGAAGTTGATGTTTACTTTTGTTCTAAAAAAATCTAGGTAGGTATATAGTGTTTAATTTTACATAATATGTCTACATAAATAAAATTTTGAATTTTAATAATAAAACTGGGTATAGTTTTTACGGCCATTTATGTTATAAAGAACATTCTGCAATTCACCTAAACTTAACAAATTACGGGAATGGCCGAATATTTAGTATCCGGCCAATCTATTTCATTTCTAGTATAAATAATAATAAAGTACTTAAGTACTATGGTTATTAAATACACAAACAATAATAAGGTACCTAAGTATTATGTTTACTAAATATGCCCGCGATGTTTATAGGTAATTGAATCAATGCAGGGTCCTGTGACACAATTACTGAGCCATGTCTAGACGCATGGCGGCTGAGGAAGCAGGTACCTTTGTATGGGATATCATTATTTACTGATTTAAGACGTTATTATAAGCTTTAACTATTATATTTGGTACAAAAACAAATAGGAGAACAATGTGAATGATGTTTACATTAAAATTATAATTCTAAACCCAAGTAATTACTATGATTTTATTGTTTTAATTGAACCATCAAAAAGGAACGCGGACGTTTGTGACAGTATTTCTCATTAATTCGCGCCTCCCGGGTTAACGCATGTGTGTGTGTGTGTGTGTAGAGTATCTGAATAATCTGTTATCTAATCTATAGCAAGAGTGACAAACTAACTGATTACTAAACCAAATGATAATGGCATGCATACACATAACATAAATATCTAATAATCAGAGATCTTATCCGATTATATTATATAAAAATTAAGGAGGTTGTAATTAAATATGCTAAACTCACAGAAAAAGAACGAGTATAGCTGGATGGATGAAATAAGTAAATGAAAATATGACAAAAAGAGCACGTTCCAAAAATTGCAACATTTTTGTGAAAAAATATCTGCTGGTTTTTGTTTTAAATTACCTACTTCAGTGGTCCCAATACAATAAATATATTCATACCATCACAGATTTTCCATCAAGTAAGGTAGCCAGCAGACTAAATGCATGTAATAAACATGCAAGTCGTCCTCTGTGTGCTAATAAAAGCTAACATATTCAGAGTGGGTGGCATACCTCATCACTGAACTGAAGATGTTGAATCTCTTCAATTAGGATTAATTACTATTACTCATATACAGATATAATAATAAAATGCAAATTAATCTATTTTCTTGAGTCATCATCTCTGTGTAATATTTATTATAATAGACAACACTTGTTATTAAAGGCATGGACCTAAATAGAGTAATGGACAGACACTTTGGTAAACATTTTGTAGCTGCGCGGGGAGGGGAATGACGACCATTTTGTAAGAAATAAATTTTGTTCGGTGCGTCGCATTTGGGCTGCGTTCAGACAGTCACCGAGTGATCAGTCGACGACGCATATTTTGAAAGTACCTATACAATGCCAGAACGCATTCATAGTGTTCATGTACTGTATGTTACTATGTTTTCAAAATGTGTAACAAAATAAGAATTATAGTCTCAGAAAATATACTCGATTTCTGCGTAATTGTCATTTATAATTTCTGACGCTGATTCAGTGAATTCGTTTGGATAAATTTAGGATATAAACTTGTAACAAGTATTTGGGAAGTATACAAGCTCAGAAAGTTAGATAATGGAATAATTTAAAAAAAAAGTATAAAGCAATTAGTTATACACTAATCAAGTAGTTATTACTTTAACTGTTAATTTTAAAGATACCTATTAAAATAATTTATTCCTTCGTTAGAGACAAAAATATTTTTATCATTTAAAAGAAACACAAAAGTACTTGAATGCTACTATAAAAAGGCGCCAGTCAAATAATAATAAAAATATTAATTATTTAAATATATTCATAATTTACGTCTTTTACACGTCGGCGAATTTAAGAAATTATAACAAAAAGTAAATCCAAAAAAAAATTTTTTTTTAAGTTATAAAAGCAATAAAAAAAATAATAAAAAGACGTAAAAAATAATGGCGCCATTACGATAACATTGGGTCATAAAACGCTCTGTTATTCACGATTATCCGGATTACATTCACCACTCACTGCAACTTCATGGTCGTTCAGGTCAAACGACGCCGAGTGACATTTATGCTCCCATGAACCAACCCTTGTATTTGTATGTTTAGTTGTTTTAAAAATGTTTCAAGTTTTGGCACATCAGTTGAATTTTTCATATCGGTTTTTGTTTTTATATCTAGAAGAATAGGAATCATCTTATGATTAACATGGTGATGTGCGCTATAAATGGTTGTGGTTATAAATCCAATCCAACTTTCGCAGGAAACAGGATTGTCATATTTTCGGTAAGTTGTTTTGTATTGTAGTTTTTATCTTAATATATTGCGATTTTAAAGTCGTTTATATTATAATTCGTATACTTATAAATGATCATAATAATGTTATAAACGTTCTATATAATTATCTGTCCTTATTCTCCTATATCTACACACGTAACTTGTTTTCCATTCTGTCATCTGACAATACAAAGAACCTACAATCTGATGTTTGGTTTGTTTACCCGTTAGAATGAAATGTTTCATGCATACAAATCTGATCAGGTTAATGATATTATCGCATGTTTATAAACAAAATCTTTTTTTGTAGTTTTCCAAAGGATCCAGAAAGGAGAAACTGGACATTATCCAATATTTGACACCAAGTAAACGTAGTGTTTTGTGTTCAAAAACATCTCGTTTTTCTGCGAGGTCGGAGAAAAACGTCATTCTTACGAAATATCCTGAGTTTCCCGCTCATTTGCAAGTTCGTGTGTTTTATATTATTCATTTAGATATATCCTTCAATTGTCATTCATTCTCTCCATATTGTGTGTATATGAAAACAAAGTTTAAAAATAAATAATGATTTTGAAATGAAATACTCAATTTTATTTACTCATCCTATTCCCTATTTCATCAAGTATATGAAAACATTAAGTTATGTGGCATTGTAATTATTTTAAGAAGTAAATATAATGTTTTCTGATACTGTGAATAATTTCCATACATTGCCCATACAAATGTTAAATAAAGTATTTCCTACAAAATGGCCACCGTCGATTTCCCTTCCTCACTTTTTGGCTTCGCTGTCATTCATACAAATTACTATAAACGTTCCATCCCCTACCTACATACATCCATGATTAAAGGTCACAATACGACCATAGATTATATAATACAATGTTATGTAGGTAAAGTATGATTAGTTACATGTGGTTACTTACTTAGGAATATTGATGAACTATAACAGAATATTATGACAATATAGCTATAAAACCAGTATGTCACATCCTTAATACAAGTACAATGTGTATTTGATTAAGACTGGACATCAATTTGACTTTCTAATCAAAGATCAGCTGCCCTGGATATCTTTTGACTCTCACCATATAATGTATTAAAAGAAATTAACTTTTTATAAAAATGACAGCGCTATGTTACTATTAAAAAATAACCGATACGTAATAAAGTAACCGATAAGGCAGTTCAGTTAAGCTAATAATTACAAATACTACTTGGCACTCGGCATATTCAGTGTTTTTTTAAATACTCGTACTCGGCTGATTTACTCGGTTCAAGTGCCGAATACTTGGTTTAAATAATGAAATATAGTCGTGCGAGAGACATAGACATACTTGTTTATCAATAAAATAATGAGTATTTATTAACAAAAATATGTATGTACTTATACATCTATTGAATACAATCAATATGTGGAAGAATACCGCTGTCTCGCTTGCTGGTGGCGTGTCATCAACCTGTTATGTGTGCCAGAGCGTTTGTAAGTAACTGAGTAACTTGGCCGAGTACTCTGTTTGACAAACATTAAATTTAATAATATTCGGCTTTCAGTAAAATTTATAATAAGCGCATCTCTACTAATAATATACCATGTAACCATGTGCAGAATTTCATTTGATTTGTTCATTGATTATTAGTATTATTTATATTTATGTGTGTCAAAACTATATTGTCAACTTTTTTACAATAAATTTAGAAAAAAAAAAAATTGCCGCATTATTCTTAATTTGCCTTCCACAGTGCTTTGCTCTTGCATTTTTTGTTCTATAACTAATTTGTTTTTAATTATGTTTGTTTTGCTAGTTGTTACATGATAGATGGAGTTTTGTGTATTTATGATGACCTATATGTATATGATTTATAATACTTTTGTAAAAGGCCTTATGACGTTAAAATAAGTATAGTAGTGGTAGAACTAGAATTTTATTGGATATGATTTCGTAATGAATGAATATTAGTCGCTGATATCTTGTACTATACAATGTATGATGGGTCTGTAAAATTCTGCAACACGAGAATAGAATTTAATACAGTATATGTAAAGCCCAGGAAATTTTAGAACATAGGGGGATAGAAATTAGTGACATATTTCATCCAAGCGTATGTTGGTCTGAAATGTTGTTTTATATAAGTTAATCCAATGTACATTAGGTTAAAGAACGTGCTAATATTTTACATGTATGAAAAACACTATTGTAGGCATATAGTGCTTTTTTGCATGTATGGCAAGCATATTTGGCTACCACAAAATGACAAAATTTATATAAATTAAATAATACAGTTTTTTTAAATTACTAACTAATAACTAATGTAGTGATTACTTTGAATATGAGGAAGGACAACTTTTATTTGATATTGGTACATATCCTTCAAAAACTGTAACACAAATGTGCCAAAAATACAATGATTGTATACAAGAACAGTAACTCATATTTGTCTGAAGATTCACAAGAAAAGTGGTATGTTTTAACAAAATAAATATATTTCTAAATAAAATAAACATCTACATTCATATGTTTTAAACGAGAAACATCCAAATCCACAATAAAACAATATGAATCTAAACTGCAATATTACTTAAACATAAAACCTACTTATATCTAAATTATGTACATGTATGTATACGAGCCATTGATGACAGCGTCAAAAGGAAAAAGCAGTTGACACAAAAGAGCTAGACCCCTACGAATGTAAGGAACATTGACATGCATAAATCATCTCTAAATTACTGGAGCAATGTATGAATAGGGACAGCATATGAGACAGTGACCCTAAAATATATAATATGCAGGAATTTAATCATAACTACATTTATTAAAAAAACTATCTCTCCTCTATATTTAGAATTGTTCATCAATACATTAATTAGTTTATTTCTACAACATGACATCTAGAAAATCTTATATTTTGGAAAATTAGGTACTTATTTGTATTCATAAATATTATATAATTTATTTTTGAAAAATCTTCCAATCAGAAGCTGCATTATTCTCACAGTTGACAATATCAGTAAAATTTCATATGAGATGAACGCATCAAAATTAAATTTATGAATTTTCTGTTTATATTCACATAATTATATAGTTTTTCATCCGAAAAATGATAATCCATCTTAATTTGGCTGATTTCATAAGCACAAAATTTTTGTACACAATGCTGTAGCATAATATAACACTAGACCCAGCCTAACCTTATCTACAATCAGCCAAACGTAAAAAATTAATTTGATCTAATTCATACAAAAAATGCAAATTAATTTTGTACGGAAAAATCCACAAAATTCCACTGGATTCTTATTCTCCAGATAAAATACTACATATCTACATATAAAAAATTCAAAATAATTGACGTTTAGATACATATTATGTTATCTGAAAAAAGTCTCAATCTCAGTTTGACAGTTCCAATTTGTACAAATGATTTGAGGTCAATGAACATATTATTATTGCGTACACTGTGCTAAACTAAATCACTGATCACAATGTTAGGCATGTACAATACTTTAAATAATTATGCATATAAATATCGTCGTTGGATCAATGAAACCTCTTATGTGTCAATTTTTTTCGAAGATGAGATATTGGTACCAAATTGTTCGGCCCGACGAGACGAATCGTTTGATACCAATATCTCATCTTCGAAAAAAATTGAGACATAAGAAGTTTCATTGATCCAACGACGATATGCAGAACAGCTTACATTTATTATATGGCTCATAGCAGAATGAGCCAATCAAAATATGAAAAGGAATTTTAACTATTTCAGAAATTTTACCAATCAATTCTTTAATTCATTATTATTTTCACTTCAAACATTTAATTTTAGTACCTATAAACTGTAATCTACCCCCCCTGATCACTCGTAAATGAGTGGATTGCCTTTGAAAATAGAACAGAATACTGTAATCTAGATAACCAATAGTTTATCAGAATAAGCTAAAATATGTCAGTATAACTTTTATGTCAGAATGTCAATATTTTTAAAAATCTCTATTTGCACAATATGAACTAGGTAATCAATAAAATTCATCAAGTACTGATTATGAATGCCTGAAGAGGTGATCTGCAGACATCAGTAGATTACAAATGAGACAGTGCACTTAAATATCAGTGTCTAGTGATCTGGTTGTTCTGACAAATAATAATACTGGTGTCATGATGTGTGGTGTGCTGTGCAGTGCAGTTGGGTGGGATCACACATTGTATATTTGTATGATTTTAAAGCCACAATAGGTTTGTTGCCAAACATGGAGTGTCAGATGGGAGGAAGTAGGTAGAGATAATAATATATGCAGGCAACATAACAATATACTACACAGCAATATATAACACAGCACTTGTCATGTGTGTGAATCACCTGGGCCCTGGTGCGCTGAGACGAGCCTCGGCAGGTGCTAATACTACAGACAATAAACGACACCTCATTGCACTAATCGTCCTTTCCATCATCTCATCGAATATAATCTTAATAACACATATTTACGTAGTATTATTATTCAACTACACTATTTGTGTGTTATGTATTTGTGTAGGCTTTCTAGATGTCAACGGGGAAATCGAATATTTTCGCGAAACGGGACACGGTAAACGCTTCACTGATATCAATTTAAAACAGGATAAAGTATGTAATTACATAATTTAGATATCACTTCGCGTTAAATCACTAACGCGTCAAAATACAGGCTCTACTTATTCACAACTTTCTATAAACCCAACTCGTACTGAAACATCATGGCCGATATTTGACTGACGAATTGACGAAGTTCACGAAGTACAATACGAACGATGACATTGCGCAGACGACCACGGCGCAATCGATCATATTAAGGCCGTCACAATTGTGGCGCTACCATCGCACTATGCGTTTCAGTTATGCATTAGTAATATTATTTGCCACATACCATTCTATTTTGAAAAACTATAACCATTCGCGCAGTTTCTTCATCTTCATTTATCTCCCGCCAAGCGGTTATTTTGAATTTTTAAACAACCAACGCAAGTTTTTCACGGTTTTATAAATAGATCGTGTTTATAATTAGCTTCTCGAACCGTTTACAAACAAAATTTAGTAAACACTATCTGAATATATACTGCTTTTAAAGTGAACTAATAATCGATCGTAATATTTTCCGCATCCGCAGCTTTTAACAAAAATACTTTTTTCAATGAAATATACTACTACTACTATACCATCACGGCATATCCCACAAGTGGGGTAGCCAGCAGACCAGCTGCATATAAAACATGCAAGCTGTCTTCTCCGTGCCAATATGATTTCCATACTATTTTTAGAGCTATACTTTATTTTTTTAGGTATGACTGAGTAAAAGTTTACAATAAAATTTAACTTTATTTTAAAAATATATTTATCAAAAGTAAAATAATATTTTCCCCTTCAGGAGGCAGTTACATATATGTATAACTATACCAAAACAATTTAAAACTCTGTATTATGTGATGAGAAACAATTACCTTATTATGAAAATCTTTAACTTACTATAATGGCATAGAGATGATTTACTGACTACATATAATAATAAACTTTTGAATTAGTCTGTCCATTACTCTAATTGTGAGAAATTTCATGAAGAAATATTTTTTTCTTAAACTACGAAAAGGTCAAAACCGATCTGTTTGTGCACAGACCAACTAGAAAATAAACAAATAGAAGATCTAAGGTAGGAACAAAGAGCAACTTAATTATTATTATTTACTCCATGGGTACGAAGTATTACAATATTGTGATAAGCAACACACAGACCAAGCTAGTCCCAAATTAAGATATGAATGAGTCAAATGTGTTATGATGATGATTTTGGATGATTTTATTTTTGACACCGTTTAACAGTCCCTAGACCGTCTCAAGGGCGCCAGTGAAGAGTTCAGTTTTTAATTGGCTTCTGAAGCTGGTGAGTCTGTATATCTCCAATGGCACCGGAAAAAGTTATAAGTTAAGTTAAGTTATCTTATAGAAGTTAGACTTACCGGCTTACCGCTTGATGAGGGCGTTTTAAATTTTGACAGAAAATATGTCTTTTTGAAATGAAAATAATGAACAAAAGGATTTATTTTATCGTATCTTATTAGAATATTCGTGTTCAGCGTATTTTTATCAGTATAGATTGATAACATTTATTCATATTCCTCGCACATGCATGTTCCCCATTGGCGATGTCCACACAGCTGGATGCGAACGTCAATCATCAAGCAAAAATCTTAAATTTTTCGGCGACTTATCGGAGCATTTTACGAAGAAATATTTGAATGAATGCCTTCTATTAATATAATATTTATGGTAGATACTTCTTTTTGGGATTGAAACAGCAATAAAAAACAATTAAATAATGTCATAATAATAATATATTCATAATTCAGTCAATAGATATATACATAAATCATCAGCATATTGATACATTATAATATATCTTCCTTTCATTAATCTAATGCAATAATACAACTTCATATCAACACAATACACTTTATATTGTTACAGGGGTAATTTAAAGAACTATCCACCACTTCACATATGACATGGGGTAATTAATTTTCCAACAAGTGTGACATGGAAGGTAATATGTTTAATTACACAATTGTCTCGGGGAAGGAAAAAGTATTTCAAATAAGCATGTGTCGAGAATCAGAGCATTCAAACAACGTCCTGTCAAGTATTTAGTTGATGCCAGTGCCCTTTGGGATTTAGAATAAATAATATAATTAGGTATTATAATATCCTCGAGTTGAATGGTTTTGAACACCGTGTCTCTCTCTCTCTCTCTCTCTCTATATATATATATATATATATACATATATATTGTAATTGTTACCCAGTCATCATTCATTCATTCTCTTTACAGTCAATTACCAGTGAAGCCCATTCATTCCCAATTTTTCCACTTAAAACATTTTAATGCACTCCTTTCAGGGGCTGTAGACAAACCGTACTTAGCGATCGACTACTGGTGAACTTTTCGACAATCTACCTACATGTACCATATAATTATGCGTTATTGTTGCAATTATTGATGAAAATTCGTTTGTAGTCGATCGCCAAGTGCGTGTTTGTCTAGGGGGTCTGATATCTATTTTCACATTTTTTGACAATGAAAATAACAGAAGTCAATTGAATTTTGTATTAGTGAAGCATGTGCATTTGAAATACTTCTTCCTTCGCCAAGACACTCATTTAATTACTCCCCTTTGTAGTGTTGCAAATAGAAAAATTAATAAGACTAAAGATACATTTGCTACTTAATAACATGCTATCAGGTGGGTTCACATTACGGCTGTAAATGAATAAACAAAATAATATTCTGTCCCTTTATTTGACACTAGGTGCATCCAGATTGACACTACAAATGAACAAACAATCAGACAGCAAATGTATCCTAGACCTAATAATTATTAACTTCCACTCATTTAAGATAGTACATTTGTAATAAGAATTAATAACATGTCAATAAGTATCATCCAACTCTTCATACCAAACAATTGTTTATTTTAGAAAAGTAAAAGAATTCAGGAAGCATTTTATAATAAATCATAATGGTGGTTTTATTTTTAAAATAAAACAACGTTTTACGGATGTTTAATAAATTTTACATAAATATTCTGCACAAAGATAAACGATTAGATATTAATGATGTTATATTGTAAATGTATAATGAAAAACTATAGATAACACTTGAGACCAGTGGTGCCCAAAGTTGATTGGGATTCGACCCATCTAATAAAAATTTCCAATCTTGGGACCCACCTTTTAGCTGTATTAGAGAAAAGAGGTCATAAATATTGGTAATGCTCAGTTTCTCTAGTACCAAGCGAGTCATGGAACTACTTAATGCTCAGGGCCCACTCAATATTCGCTCACGACCCACCAGTGGGTTGCGACCCATAGTTTGGGAAACACTGCTTTAGACTATTTAATATTGAAATTGTTATCAAATATTGGATTGGTTGAGAAAACATGAAAAAAATGTTATGAGAGGTATAAGGCAAAATACAGTATTAATTTCGTATTTTCAATGCAAATTATTGAAGTTACAATATAGTTTGAAAAGAATGAAAAAAATTTTTTTATTGAATTTGCAATGCTCACAAAATTTATATTGTGTCAGTTAGTTGAGATTAATATATTTAAAGAACATTAATTCAAAAATATTATATATATAACAAGACTGTGCATTTTTGATCACATTCAAGAAAAAATATATTTCTGCCATTGTAATAAGGTCTATAGTCCTATAAAAAAATAAAGCTTGCCACATAAGAGGGGAAGTGTTACAGTGGTGTGCCGTTCTAACATATTGCCAGCACATAGAATTGATAACTTTCATAGCAGATTTATGTAATACTGACACCTTAAAATATACCCTCTTTTTGGAACGTTTTTTGAAAGAGTGCACAGTCTTATTATTTATGTAATATCGATAAAATAACATAAGAAGATACGTATATATATTCTAATAAAAAAACTAATCTGGTAAGTATATTTGAAAAACATTTCAAATGATTGTCTCAGTATTCTGTAAATTAATATTAAAAATACTCAACATCATAACCAGTACTGAAATATACAAATTAAGTAAATATATTCATACTTATAATGAAAAAAGAAACGCATGTGTGATACATATAATAAGCCATCTCAAAATCAATTTGTCATTCTTGGATTTAGATTTACTCCAGGTGTTCAAATTCTAGCAGAACTACTGTACATATACATAATTGATTTTAAATTTACATGTTATACCCTTTTTTCTAATATAAGTGAATAATTAACATATTTATTTTTATCTTTGTTATTTATGCAAATATCAAGTCTACCTTTAGTTTATATAATATATTTGTTTTGTTCGAAAGCTGTAAGCCATTTACTCTTAATAATTTATCCAATAGATTTAAATTAAATTATGAAACATACTTTTTTATGTTGTTTTCGTGAAAAGAACCTTGAGAATATTTTTGAACTAGAAATACCAGATTTAATAAATAAACCATTAATAAACTAGCAGAATTAACTTTTCAGGAAAAATATATTCAATTTTGATACACTGCGTTCTGTGGGTAAAAATTGCAAGTACCTAATTGTGGGGACAGCAAGAGATTAGAACCTCCTAAAGCATATTGCCATAACATCAGAAAAAAAATTTACACTGGTAACTGGCAACACCTCCAAAGCATTCTAATTCTAAATTTAAATTACCTACTTTACGTAAGTACCTTTAGTTTGTTTAGAAATAACAGCCTAAATTTGAATATAAAACATACTCCATGTCACTTTCAATCTCAATGGTATAATTGAAGAAATGTATTAAAAAATATAGAAATTTATAAGCATATCTAATTGCATGTGGCAGTTTCTACGTATTAGTAGATTCAAAATGAGAATCAAGGCATTGTCTATGGATACACTACTGGTATCCAACGCAAATCACAGAAGTTTTAATAAGGACTTGTAATGGCAGTCCATTGCTGGTGTATATTTAACAATGTTGGCCAATAACAGGAAGATCCCATTCATCCAATTTTTTATTTGAATATTTTATAGCCTAAAATTTGTTTTTGTCATTGCATCGGATTCAAACCAACCGTTTATCGCCATTGGAGTCAGATCCTTGAGATAGGCTGCATTGTCAGATTTGCAAATGAAAGGTCAGCTAAACGTATTCTGCAAAGTATACCCAAGTCGATTACACTTTTAATTACAAATTTATTATTTTTTACTTTTATAATAAAGATGTAAATCCATAGATAACCGTATTATAGGCTTATACGGGAAATTCTGTGGATAAAGAATTTCTCATGTCATAGACAACCGCATTACAGGTTTATAGGAGAATGTTTCCGCTATTTATGCTTACATAAATAAATAGGTAGTTTCTAGACTAAATAACTCATATTTAATCTTAAAAATTACAATATGAGACTATTTCACTAATACGAGGGTTGCTTTTTATATTTCGGGATTAGAGAACAAAAACAAATATTAATCATCGAAAATCACTTTATTGTTTTTCAAAATATTCCCCATGAAGATCTATACACTTTTGCATGCGTTTGAACCAATTGTCGAAGCACTTTTTCCACTCTGATTGAGGTATCTCCCAAACATGCATTCTGAATGCAGCAACCGCTTCTTCAGGTGTCGAAAAACGTTGACCTCTCAGTTTGTTTTTTACGTGCGGGAATAAAAAGAAGTCATTTGGTGAAAGGTCAGGACTATATGGCGGATGACTCATCAAATCGATGTTTTGGGTGCTCAAAAATGCAGTTGTTTGAGCCGATGTGTGAGAGCTCGCATTGTCGTGATGTAGAGTGATCCGTCTTCGGCGGTTGGTTTTCCTGATTTCTTGGAGGACAACTGACAAACAAATTGTTGTGTACCACTCAGAATTGACTGTTCTGCGTTGTTCTAGTGGTACGGTTGCGACATGTCCAGTTTTTCCGAAAAAACATGCGACCATTTGCTTGGAAGTGCTTCGTGCGCGAACAACTTTTGTTGGATTTGGCTCATCTTGAAACACCCATACAGTCGACTGCTGTTTACTTTCGGGCTCATATGCGTAAATCCACGATTCATCACCTGTCACGATGTCATAGACGTGTTTTGAAGCACCGCGATCGTATTTTTCAAGCATTTCTTTCAACCAATCGACACGAGCTTTTTTTTGAGCGATTGACAAATTGTCGGATCCAACGCGAACAATTTATTTTGACAGTTAAATGTTCATGCAATATTGAGTGTATGCTGGTCCCACTAATGCCTAAGGTTGTCTCTATCTCATGATAGGTCACATGACGATCTTGCAATATCAGTTCGCGCACAGCATCAATGTTTTTCGGAACAACAACTGATTTTGGACGACCTTCACGAAATTCGTCTTGGAGTGAACTTCGACCACGATTGAATTCACCATACCATCGATAAACACTGGTCCTTGATGGAGCTTTATCGCCAAAAGTTGAATTAAGTTCATTCATGCACTGCTGCTGAGTTAATCCACGTCAAAAGTTGTAAAAAATAATCGCACGAAAATGTTCACGATTTAATTCCATTCTTGGGGGCAGATGAATCTTTTAATTTACTGTAAACAACACAAATAGCGCTCGTATGTCAAAACGTTCGGAGTACGTACAACCTCAAAAACTTCTAACTTTACGATAGAGCTGTCAGTTGACAGATTGCAACACCAGGGTTGCCAAATCCCGAAATATAAAAGGCAACCCTCGTATTTCTCATTTTATATAGAAAAAAGTAATTATGCACTTAAATCTATTTGATAAAATCCATTTTGTTGAAATGTTGAATAAAGGCTTAGAACTTTCTTAGCTACGTAAAGTATATAATTATTTCCTTAGAACCTCATTACAAAAAAGCCATAATATAATTTAAATACTGCCTTATTTTATCAACATTAATAATAGTTATAAGGTAATTACGAGATAGAAGAAAAAAAACAAAATTTAAAAAAAAATGTTTATATTATCAAATAATTTCAAAATGGAAAAATAATAATAAAGATAATTATTTTTCATTACAATTTATACATGATAAAACCATAATAAATACATCAAGACGACTCGAAGAGCTGTTATACAAAACATCACAACTCCAGTTTTCAATCATTAGAGTTAGACAATTTGCATTTCGGGTCATCGAATATATGTAACTGTGATATTACATTTATTATATTTATTCCTAAATTGTTTTAGATTCGAATAGTCACAACCTAACTATAACATAATTGGGCCAATGCTATACACATACAAAATAATGTAACATCATAGAGTCACTTAAACCTTTTTGCAAGATTCAAATTTCGTATGTCAATTTTAAGAGATTTGTTTTATTTTGAGCTGTATACAAAATAGTTCACAATATTTGGCAAAAAGCTGACAATAATTTTTCTATAATCCAATATTGCAATCCCAATGTCTAAATATATTATGTCAAAAATAGTAAAACAAAAAAAAAACAATAATTTAGCTAGCAAAGCTATGTAAAATATCCATAATAATAAGTTATCTACATTATTTGCGTTTACAATAATACAATGACAATAAAAAAAATATCATTCAACATAAAACTACCAAAATTGACAAATCGGTAAACTGTATAGAAATATATTTATTTGGGATGCAATAGATTAAAATGTATTTTATTTTGAGTTAAATCCACATTTGCGAACATTTTTTTTTTTGATTGGACCAATAAATCCAAATTCAGACGTAATTCTATTCTATACATCGATCATCTCGAATACGTCGTACCAAAAACAAATCTTCTCATTACAATAGCATTCTCAGACTTTTCAAAAGACATTTAAAGACATTACTACCCAATTAAATTCCCTTAGTTCTCGTCATAAAGTGGTGTCGCATCTCCCAGAGACATTGATCTAGGTGACGTGTTTGTATGTGGTGTACTCCTGACGGATCTTGGTGATCTTCCTCCAATTGATTGACGAGATGTTGACCTGCCTCCCGGAGAAGGTTGTGGATTCCTATCAATGTACTGTGGTGTTTTCCTACCAATGCTAATGTCATCATATCGTGGAGTTCTATTGGAACTAAAATGAAATGTTATAAAAATTTGATATCATATATGGTCAAATCCGAAAAAAATATGTTATCATAACAAATACAGAAATATTCTTTGTTAAGTTCCATGAATGTAGCTTCAAAATTTATGCAAAAATTAATTTTGGTATTTATATCCGTCAAATCAACGCACATAATTAACACACTGGTCAAATTTGAATTGAACAATAAAGATGTAGAATTTAATTTTTGAAATCAACTGGTTGTACCTTCCACGTGGTGTTGCCCTGCCATCACTCCTGGGTGTGGTGGAATCTTTATTTTTCAATTTAGCCCAAGCCTCTGCAGCCTTCTGCCAGTCCATAGGGTCATTACTGTAAGATGCCTGAGGCCTGAAACAAAATAAATACATTTTAAAACTTCTATTAAGAATTATACTTATCAAATGTAAGACATTTAACAACTTCAATTCATTGGTGATATAAATCAGTCTTATTTTTTAGATCAAAAAAATAATACTTAAAAAATAAATGCACATAATTATTCACGGAACTTACCTAGAGTTACTATGTCCATAAGGTTGTGGTGTGTGTGCATGATGTGAGGGTGTTTGGTATGGATTATGTGGACTAGGTGGGGGTTGGTGTCTCCTTGGTGTAGCACCAGGATGCAGGAAGACATCCTGTCCAGTGGAGTAGCGTGGAGTTGTTGTGGACGGGTGGGGAGTACCATACGGTGTCATGTACGGAGTCTGAGCTGACGGAGTGTATGGCTGAAATATAAAACAACAATGTAATATTAAATTTATGTTCAAAATAACCATGGTTAAGGTATACTTTATTTGATAAATGACTTAACTTATAATTTAAGAATATATTTATTTTTTTCTTGCAAAGTGAAAAATCTCAATGCATAAATTTTATGAGAAAGTATTTCAGTTTGCATTTGTTCATCTACACAACTCTAAAGATTATTTTTTGCATGATGGAAAATAATTTTCATGTATTTAAATAATATGTAACCAAGCAATGAAAGTTTGTTCGGTCAGACTTAATAACGCTGTGTTCCAGTTAGAAATTCAGAAAGATAGTGTACCAAGTGATTAACCCCCCTTTCCTGATAATAATAAAGAGAATACTTACAGTATTAATGTACATATTGCCAGGTGTATGTGGATATGTGGTAGCTTGTGATAAAGAGTGTAGCATGTGTGACGGCATGTTCTGTGCTACCCTCTGGATTGCCTCAGTTGACATTCCTGCAATGAATCGAATAATCATTAACATTTCAAAATTATAATAAAATATGGAGTAGATTGTCATAATACATACATAAAAAAATATATAGATGTGATTCGGCGATGTTGTACGCCACCCATTCTGAATATATACTTTATGTTACTACTTTTATTACATTAAGAAGATGACTAACATGTTAATTACATGCTATTAATCTACTGTCTACCTCACTAGTGGGAGGTGTATTGATGGTGTATGTAGAAAACTATAAAATTATATAAAAAAAATCATGACTTCATTTAACTCTGTTTTGTTTCTTGACTGATCTTAAGAGTGCATCTCAGTTATTACCAAATCGGTCACAAAGCAATAGAAAATTTATTATAGAAATATTATCTTATGTTGGTTTTACTAAAATAATTTATTTAATATTTACTTCTAGGATCGCGATGGCTTATATCTGGAATGATTCTAGTAAACCTTGTACTATTATCTGTAACAAAACTTTGAATTCAAATTTGCAATATAAATTATCAAATCACTCACCTCCAGGTGTATGTGTGGTATAGGGTGTTCTAACAGAGTCTGTGTTTATAGAAGGAGTGGCTCCAGGTATAGGGTCCTTGAAGTGTTCCTTAAACCATTTCAATAAGGAAGCTACTGAGTCAAATATTTGTTGACGGAAACGGAAGCCATCTGGTGTCACCGTCACATACTCGTGACGGCATCTCTGGACGGGGAGGTAAGACAACAGGAATTTACCAGGATAATTCTAAAATACAAAAATTATCACACATTACAACACCATGAAACATGCACATAGTGAAAATATAAAAAAAACACAAAATATTAATTAATTTAAATAAAAATTATAAGGGGAAAAATAAACAGGTCATTGTTATGGCTTTGTTTAGTTTAGACTAAATTACTCTATGTAGGTGTTTTTATTTATGGTTAGTAAGTTTTGAACATCAGTGGGTGCACATAAATATGAATAAAATAATCTGATTTTAAAATTGTAAGTAGATACTCGAATACTATTTCTATAGGATGACTAAACATCCTCTTATGGTAGGTATATTCCTCAATCAATGAGTTTGATTTCATGTTTTTTTTAATCTTTGACTTTTTGATTTACTATTAAGGGCTATTTATTAAGAGCTAGGATTCAAGGGCTATCCAGTATATTGGATAGTATAATAAATATCCCACCAGATACATACTTTATTGTTCTCTAATATCCCTTTCATCTTTATAAATCACAATATACATATATATAAAGTTATTTCAACAAAATTACATTTGCATCTAACAATCTTGTCAACATGAAATAAAATTATTGTAGATGATTGCTATTATTTTAAAGTGTACCTCTCACTTTTTATATGTCATAAAATATAAAGTGTTTTCAAGAGAATAGGCATCTAAAAGAGTATAAATCCACTCCCACAGAGATTTTTTTTATGTTCTCACCTTAGCAGCGGATATAAAGTAATGTATTTTATTAGAATTCTTCTTCTTCTCTTCTTTGAGCGCCTCCTCCATCTTGTCCCTCATCCCCCCCAGGGGCTTATAGTACTTGAAGGAAATGAGATCACGAGCATGGGCGGCCATGGGAGTCACGTGACGAGCAATGATTTCATCCAAGTCTTCAAATTCTTCACTTCCAATGTACAAACTGCGGCCTGGCAAAATCATTATCAATAAATAAATTAGATATATGAGAAATAATTTTCAATAAAATTTCTCCCAAGTTCTAAAATTAACACAATGAAATCATTACAGTAAAACCACATACCTATTCATAATGTAAAATGTCAATCAATAATACCAATGAATACTGTAAATAAAAACAAAAAACTTTGTAGAGTTATACTGTGTAATTTTATTCAGTGACCAGGTTTCCACACGTTATGTCTTTTTCAAACTAACCTAATACAAAATTTTTGATCTCTATGTAATACAAATTTTGTATTAGGTTAGTTTGAAAAAGACATAACATGTCGAAACTCTACAAAGTTTTGTGTTTTTATTTACATTAAATTATGGAGTTCTACAAAATAAGCAGTTATAAAATTTAACCAATGAATACATATTTGCATTAAAAACTCTACATTTTTTTGCTGTGCACATTTTTATTGAGACGGAGAGGACAACATGTACATTTATTATGTGTAGTTAGTCAGCTAGCTACCCCTCTACTTGTGAGAAATGCTTTGATAGCATGCTCATTACATATAGTGTTTACAATTCCTGTCTTCAAATAACTTCGTTTTTTAAACAGTGATTAAAAACTAAGTACGCTAAAAATGTGAATAAAGCTTACCTAATGAAAAAGCATTTTCCTTTCCTTCTTCCCGCACATCAATGTGTTGATATATTCCATCAGCTACCTTCCACGTTACAGTCAAATGGTCTGCACCCTATCAGTACAAATTACAAGCATAATTACCACATACTAAACATAGTTTTCAAATTTTACTGGATCTCTCTGCCCGCATAAGTAAAAATCCTAACAATATTGATGATGCATATGAGATGTATATCGAAACCATTATGTTCAACATCTGCTGAGTAGCAGACGTTGAACATAATGGTTTCGAGCAAGAATTATTAGAATTGGTGAACATACTATGAATAAAGGCACTAAAACAGTATCAGTACACCTTTCCTGTTGTCTACTAAAGGGAATTTGCACAATCTGTCGGTTGAGCAGATGAGATGTCGGCCGAGTAACATTCTTAATATATATAACTAGACAATTTATAGTGCGCCGTTTTGTGGAATAAATTCTCTTCAAGGGTGCATAATTAACAATTACTATAAGTAATACAAATAGATTCTAAGTATTTAACTACCTTGCTACTAGGCCTGATGATAACTTCCCCTTGGTCCATATTAGCCAAAATCTTTTCCGACTCTGAGAATGAAATATTGTGGAATGCTGGATGCACAATTACCCTCTTGGTGTATTGCTGTCTTTGTTTAATTTGTTTAGCATCTGTTTCTTTTTTAGTTTCTTTGTCTTCAGCTTCCTGATCGTAGAATGGATCTTTCATTGGTCTACAAAATAAAATAAAAAAATTGTTTACTGGTGAATATTCTTCACCAATAGAGATTATCCTCTAGTCACATCAAACCATATTGTGGAATGTCTCATAAAATTCCATCTTGTAATAGATAATTACATATATCAAAATCTTTTCTTTTATCCTGTAAAAAAATCCTATAAAAATATTTTTTATGTTTGTCTGTAAATAGTTTACTGAGGTACTGTAATCTGAATTTTATTGTAATTTACGTATATTCTTTTGTAGTAACAATTTATTATACCCATCCCAAACACCTTAATATATCATGGTACAAAGAGGGTTTCATGTGTATTTCTTCATTCAGCATGTCTTCTACCTATATCACTAGTATTAAGTATTGAAATAGATTCGGTGATGGACTCACCTCCAATCATGATTTTTATCTAACAAGTCGGATGATTTAGAAGTACACTCCACGGAAAATCTCTCCACATCAATCTTGATAATCCTACAGTGTATTGTTTGACCACTCCTGACTCTTTCAGCAGGATCATCAACTTGTTTATCTGACAGATTCTTTACGTGAATGTAACCGGAAAGACCATTATCTAAACGAACTCGGACACCTGTTGCTTGTCCAGGACATGCACCAGCATCAAAGTGATTCCAGACCTAAAAAAATATTAATAGAATAATAGGTACTTAGTTATAAGTTATTTACTATACTATCACGGCATATCCCACAAGTGGGGTAGCCAGCAGACCAGCTGCATGCAATAAACATGCAGGCCGTCTTCTCTGTGCCAATAAATAATTAAGACATTCAGGATGGGTGGCAAGCCTCATCGCTTAATTTAAGATGTAAAATGTCTTATTTTTCAAACACCTGCCTTTTACAGGACACTCGAAAACTTATAGAGAAGAGTGCGAGACCAATTCATTACCGGGTGCTCCACGGCGTATGAATTATTTACTTGTATAAGTTATAGGTTATTTACTTGTTTTAAATTTTTAATTTGTTTTACTTATATTCTTTTAATGAAAGGTAATTGTCGTTTATATTGTAAAATAAATAAATAATAATAATTACGTCTGTCACTGGCTCCACAGTGGTGAAAACTATGAAGAGTGTTGATGGGCGAAATGAGAAAATATAATTCATGTAACAACAAAACAGATGATATAAATATGAGAAATAACACATACATACCTCTGATAATTCAGGGAAGTCATTTTTCCTACAAAACTGACATTGCCACATCCCAGTTTCGTCATTCCTGACAGGATTGGCTTGGTCCAACTGTTCTCGAGGTGGTTTCCTATGTGAAATTCCAGCTACAGTAGCTAGAATCATTTTACCTAAAAAAAAAAGGATTTTAAAGATTGTTATTGAAACTGCACATTCCGACAGAGAATGACATAATCTAAAGGAAAACAAAAGTTATACAAAACCTCCAAGTTGAAATTGCATAGGACTGGTCACTTAATTCCAAGAGGATGAAAAATTAACATCTAGGATTATGAAATGCAAATCATGGAAGGACGAGAAAATAAGCACAGGAAGATTTCAAGAGTTGGGCAGATGACATTGACCACATTATGAGAAAGATGCGGGTTTGTGTTGCTCCAGATAAAAAAAAATGAAAAAGCTTTAAAGAAACGTATATTCAGCAGTAGAGATAAAGAATAGCAGGAAGTAAGTATTCTGGCAGAGACCACTTTGAAGATGAGCTTACCTATATAGAATGTTTCTGGTGTCTCTTTGGTGAGCATATCGAAGAGTTCTCCAGGATTGGGAGATCTGTAGGAAACTCTTAAATCTTTATACCTACAGTTAAGTTCAGCTCTGATGTCATACAGAGTAATACTTTTGTTTCCGAAACCCTGCAATGAAAAATAATATGGATGAATTTTCAGATACAACATCTCAATAAATTATTTACAAACATCAATTAATAATATTTTCATCAGATATTTCACATCATAAAATTGTATGCATCCTATTTCTAATAGGGAACTAATTATTTGTTTGGCTATTAATCTATTCGTTCGGCAAGAAAAAATCAGCATTTAAGTAATTTGCATAGCAAACAATGTTTTCATCGGCAATAAATAAAAAATAAGCGCAACACTTGTTTTACAAACAAACTTGGTTATATCGGCAAATTAACAAATTTTAACAGCTTAATAAATACTCACACAACAAAATACTTAATTGACCAGCAGAATTGTTATTTGAGCAGCAGAATTATTATTTGACCGGCAGAAAATATTAGATAAACAATATTTTTCACACACCGATTTACCTTCGGATCCACATGAAGTTTTTTTGATTTCTTACCAAATTAATGATGACTACGAAAATAATGCCAGTTTCCGCTTTGCTATATTAACGAAATATCTAACTGAAATGTCGAAAAACGCTAGTGTCGTTCATTCAGATGCTACATATAAAATCACATAAAAAGATGCTACGTACAAAGATTTATTATTTGAATAAGATTAAAAATTTAGCTTTCACAAGTTTAATTAAAATTAGCTCAAGGTTTGCTGCTCTTTTATTTATTTTGCTGGACAAATAACCATTATGCCGGTCAAATAATAATTTTGCCGGTCGATTAAATTTAGAGTTTTACAATATCATATTATTTGCAATAAAAATATAATATTCTCGCTGGGCATAAGTAGCATATCAACATGATATATTTGTCGGCAGAATACATTTTTCTGCTGAACATAACATCAATATTATGCTGATCGTTTAAATGATAGCCTTTCTATTTCTGATTCCAATTTGTTCCATTCCGTTATATTAATAAAACAATTTTTATTTATAAGTTTACTTTTAACTATATTTAATTCAATGAAATTAATGAACAACTCAATTTTACCTGTCTTTCTAACTCTTCAGCAAAAGCATCCAAATCAAGATCTTTCAATCTTTCGGGAGATTCCAAGATTTCTTCCAAAGCTCCTGCAGGATTGGCATCTTCATCATCATATTCTAAAGCATCCACAGCCATCTTGCGTGCCCACTCGTAAGTCTCAGGATGGACACGAGAGCCATCCAACACTTCAACATAGGCTTCAGTACTGTCTCCTAAGCTATTTGTATCTATTTTGATGAACCCTGAGCAGTTGATAAACACTTTAGGTCCCATGTGACATGCCGTGACTAGTTGAGTTCTGTTCTCGAGCCTTTGATTGGTTTGCTTGAGCATTTTAATTAAAGCTTGACCCTTTCTAGGTCCAAGACCGCAGACAAATTGAACTAGATTAGCTGTGAGACTTGTTTGTACGGCCGTGTTGATGTCAACACCAACTTCATTAGTACGATTGACAAATTCTAAATAAAGATTTTCTATAAGTTCCTCTTTTGGGATTTGATCCTGAAGAGGATGGAATCGGAGACAGAGAATTTCCTCATCCACAGTACAGAGTTGAGAATATTCCACAAGTGGATCTTGGAAAACTCTCGCCAATGAAACAGCCTGTCTCAATATCTCTGGATACTCTCTGAAATCACTCTGAAACAAAACAAAGGCATTTAGAATACACAGTTTTAAGTGTAATTATTGATTTGAAAATGAGGCATAAAGAAAGTTAGTAATTCAAATCTATTTTTACTTTATTAACTTTTTAGTTATTTTTTTACCATTCCTTTGTTGGAGTTAGCGTAGATCTTAGGCAGGTGGTTGTCTGCAATCTCCACAGGTATCCTTGGGAACTGTTCATCATCTATAAGCTCTGCGATGACATCCTGCAGATCCTGTTTTATCATCAAAGCATCCCGACATTCTCCTCCGATAATAATTACATGAGGCTTCTTGGCAGCAATGAAGTTCTTCAAACACAGTAACTCGGTGAGCTGAAATAAAAATATTACATAAAAAAACAATTTATAACAAATCTGTGTTTAAAGACTTGCTGCTGGTTCCATGAAAAAAATTATTCTCTTTTGATTTTCGCAGGATTTTTTTTGACAAAATTCTATAAGTTACGATAGTTGATACTACTAGTTTTTTCCGCAATAATTTAAAAGATTCTATAAACAGCAATGGACAGGGATCTCTGGAGGAACAATCTAAGTACAGTGGGCCCCCACCCTCACTAGGAAAAGGGGAAGAAGATGTATGTATGTAATTTAACTTTTTTGCATCAATAAGACAAACAAACCTTTAAATCTTTCTCATTATGGTTGTAAGAATTCTTTCTTTTCAACAGATGTGGCATACGGAGATGGTCTATCACTTCACTATCAGCGTCAATGACACAGGCAAAAGCCGCTTGAGAGAAATCAGGGACAAATGCCAGCCCCATGATTCTGAGACCTTTACCGGTGTCCCAGTCATCGTCTTCATCGGGGAAGTCCACGGAATATGGCGCAATCTGAAATAGAAAATAAATTGTAGATATTACAAATAATTATAAGTTTTAAAAATAGCTACATATATAGAAATCAAAATATTTCTATATCCTATAGGTATACAATGTTAATAAAATAATTTCCATTTCCAGGATAATTGAAAAACTTTATAGACTAGTACTAATGAGTAGTATGTAGTACTCTATTACAAAATTCCACAGAAAGAATGATATTGAAAACATAATATGTTATGATTTTGATGATTTGATTAATACATATATTTGTACCTTGATCCAGTTGTATAATTTTCTGCAACAAGCCTTCAGTACACACTCCCTGGCTTCAGCCAAAAGTTGAGCATGCAACTCTTTTCTAAGATCTGGGAACACCATCCTGTTGAGGGCCAGGGAGACACATTCAGCTCTGATATTATTCCAGTCTTGTACATTTTTGGCAAATTCGTCCTATTGACAAAAAAACAAGATTAAAGACAAATTATTTATTTCATCATGATATTTCTCACAGATAAAATGCCGACTGCCTCTATACACAACATTTCACAAATATCTGCTTCTTATCCAATGTTAAAAGATTCTAGAATAGAGTGAGATATCTATTTTACTTTAGGGACTCTACAAGTTAGATTAAAGACATTCCTTTATGATATATTTCATTATCTAAACATTATAAAATATGTTAATTTTTTCCCAAATATACAAATTTCCTCATACGCTGAATAAGGATTTCAAGAAAAAACTTTTTGAAAAGTTGACCAACAATACGAAATTAAGGTTCTTTACCTTATATTTTCAAAAATACACAATTTTTCACCTTCTGAAATAACTGTTTGACTTCCTCCAGGTATGAGGAGGATGTGTTTCCTTCAATGGTCTCACTGAGTTTGATGGTCAACAGTTTGTCTTCTTCGGCCATAACTAATTTCAGATACTGCTCATTAGTTAAATCTCTCACAGGTTTGTTTTTCAGGAATTTCATTCTGCAACATTTAATAAAGACACAATATTGTAATAGTGATTCTATCAACAACATGACTGACTCAAACTGAGGAAAAAAAAGGTTTCAAATATCAACTCAGAAGCTGGATTATTCTATTATTCTTTAACATTTTGCTTGTGAATACAAAATGGATGCAAGCCTCCTTCATTTCTTTCTTCTTCTTTGTTGTCGGTCCCTCAATACTGAGGATCGTGACCATAATTTGTATAGGTATAGACAAAATGCTTCCAGCGATTCCAATCCTCCGCTCTTCGTAGCGCCTCATGCAAGAGATTAATTATTATTATTGAGTTTTTTCTTTCCATATCATTCTCAACACTTCACTGCTGTCTTCAGAATGGTGTATTATAAAACAGAGTCTTCTGAGTCAAGATATAATTTTTGAACCACCAAAACAATCAATTACTAAAAAAATAAATTAAAAAATTAATGAACTTACATATAACATGGATGATTTTCATCAATTTCTTTCAATCCTTTCTTCGTAGGTATCACAGAAATCTTGGATCTTTCAAAGAACACTTCCCTGATGCTGGATCTGAGCAAAGGTTCCCTGGCCAACTGTATGGCTGCCATAAACTTGGCTGCGTAAAGGACATCACCCGCTGTGGGGAATGTCTTGGTGACAAACTGTTCCGCAGTGACCAGAGGTTCATTAGGATCTTGCTCCACTTCGTGTCGTTGATAATTATCACGAAGATTTTCTGCAAACTGTTCAGGGGACAAACCAAACTTCTTCACGAAAACATCTGAAAAAAATAAGAAACATTGTATATTGGCAACAAAGAAATTATCAAATACATAGTACACATTCACAGGAAAAGTCAAACAAACAGAAGCAAAAAAATTATTCATTTACTGAACAAAGCGCTAACACCATAAAATATAATTAAGAAAGTGATAGAAATAATTCAATGTTAAAGTAATGGGGAAAATGAAATACCACAAAAAACTTTATTTATTTTTTACACAGTGAACACACATACCCTTGTTCGAGGGATTGCATTTAAGTCAAGATATATTTCAACATACCTAATCCAGCTCTTTTACACATGGTGTAGGGTCCAGGTCTGATTGACTGCTTGAGTTGTTCCTGTGGAGTCTCCTCAGGTTGCTCTTCTTCCTCCACAGGTTCATCCAACAAGTCTACATCATCCTCTCCTTCTTCGCCTCTTTGCTCTCGAGCCTGACGACGTGCTTCTCTGGAAAATCACAAAACAATTGACTATTGGAAGCATAAAATAATACAAAAACTAAAAATATGGAATTATATTTATTGACACATACTGAATTTCATGGCAAAGAATAGGTCTCCTACTTTTCTACATCATCTATAAATATGTTATTTGACTCATCAGTGATATGTGCTTAATATTAGAATGCCAGGTGAATTGGAAGATATCGCAATCTAGTGATAAACTCACCCTCTGTGCATTGAATTGTATAACTGACTATTTTATGATACTTTGTAATGATTTGATATTAAAACCAATCTACACATAGTAAAGAATAAAAAAAAAACTATGTCGATAATAGATTGTGTTTATTTATTACAATATTCTTACTTCTTCTCTTCCTTGGCCCTTTCCTTCTCCTTGGCCTTCCATGCCTCCTGCATCTTGGGAATGTCGTTGGAATAATAAAGGAGGAAATGTGCATGGACATCCTTCAATTCTTCGGTTGTCTGCACTGCTTTCAATCTGAAAAAAAAGTGCACACAAATGCAAACTATTACTTCTATACTATCACGACATATCCCAAAAGTGTGATAGCCAGCAAACCAAATACAAGAAATAAAAATGAATTAGTCTTCTCCGTGCCAACAAAAATTAGACATTCAGGAAAAAGCACTTAAGATATAACCCAAAATATACAATACTTTCTCTGGTATTGAATATATTATTGTGTGCTGTATAAAACACAAAATATAAATTAAGGCAATTCACACAGATGGAGCTAATCTCAAACTAAGACAAATCTTATATTATGCGAACTTAAGTGTCAATACATACATACATTATGATACACTAAACACATATAACACTGGGACCGAGGATAATCTCAAACTAAGACAAATCTTATATTATGGGAACTTAAGTGTCGATACACTAAACACATATAACACTGGGACCGAGGATAATCTCAAACTAAGACAAATCCTATATTATGCAAACTTAAGTGTCAATACATACATACATTATGATACACTAAACACATATAACACTGGGACTGAGGATAAACTGAAAATGATACTTTTTTATTTTGTGACTGAGAATGAAGAGGACCAACCACCTGTATTTTCATGAAGTGCAATTGGTCTACTGGCTATATCACTTGTGAATGATGTTGTTATATTATGAACAAATAGATAATATGCTTTTAAGGGTGAAAACAAGATGTCAAACCTATCAAAATCATCATCTTTGATGACCCTCACGTCTTCAGGGATAGGAGCATCAGGATTCACCATCAATTGATCCAACTGATAGTTCCTCATCTTCTCAAACAACTTCAGGAGATTTTCCTTCCTAGATTTCAATTGGCACCACTAAAATATAAAACAAAATATTAATCCAAGTCATAAAAACACAACATACTAGGAATTTAAAAATGCCTTCTTGGTGACAAAAAAAAAGAATTAATATTTTTAAAAAAAAAAAAGCACTATCAATCTCTCACACCTTTCAAACAAAAAAGTTTTTAATTTAATGAGTGAGAATTCGAGACTCTTCGTAAATCTGAGTTTAAATTAAACAGTACACACACAGAATCACATTTGTATTGAAAAAAGGAGAATATGAGTACAAACTGTGAATGGTGCAAAATTGTAATCTGTTAGGACATTATAAATAAAGTTAATATGATAAAAAAACAAGTTTAATGTGGATTTTTTTCTAAAACAAGTCTATCATAAAAAGAGAATATGAATGTAAAATAAGTGAGAATAAACTCCAGAAACTTTCACAGTTAACAATATGCATGTGTCGTGAAAGTGGAATAGGTCAACAGTATGTGGAATCAAACATACAAGTTCTCGATTGAAAGTCCAAGATTGAAATTTTTTATGTAGTTAGAATTACATAAAGAAATGAAATATCTGAAAGAAAGGGTGTGAGGAAACGCGGGCGTCCGAGAACCACATGGCTTGATCACGTGGATCAAATTCTCAAGGACGGCCGCGTGTTGAGTAAGAGGAACCGACGTGCGTGTATGAGGAACTGTATGAATGTGGAGGAAGCGAAGGAAGTGTGTAAAGATAGATCTGTTTGGCGTTCCGTTCTCTCTGCCTACCCCACTTGGGACACGGCGTGAGGGTATAGTATAGTATAGTATAGTATGAAATATTTAACTTACCTTGGCATCAAAGCGATATATTTTCCACAGGTCATTGATATTCAACTCAGGTTGGACGTATTCCTTACGATAGAAAGCAATGAAGGGCACTTCTAAAGTTTGGTTCCTCATGTAATCCAATGCGGTACGAATTTTACCAACCGTCTGGGAGCCTTTGCGAGATCTATCTCGTGACTCTCCGCCATCCTGCTTGGACACAGTGGGTTTAGTAAATGCTTGTCTGTAAATCCATTCAGCTTCATCATCCAACTCTGTGGAACCTTCGGCTGTCGGGGTCACAGGGACGTCGCGGATTTGCATTCTCTCCGGAACATCTGTGTTACGAATCTAAAATATAAAACAATGTTTAATGTCAGATGGCATGAGCATGTCACAACTTTAAGTTAACACATTTAGCAAATATCTGAACTTATTATGATATAGGTTTGGTGATTTCTTGAGAATGTCCAATGATAGATGTGTTAAACAATTACTGTTCTTTCAATTACAATGTTTTTGACTGATCTCTTTTACATTGTCCATATGACAACGATATCAAAGCATCAAGAATGATGTGAGAAGTGGTGACTCTATCGAATAGTAACTAGTTTCTACCCTGTACTCCCGAGAGGAGAGTTTGAAGGAAAAATAAGTAGAATCACTAATTAATAATATATATATTAAAATCCATTCAACTTACCTCGTTATCCAGATCAGTGAAATGGCCTCTCTTTAACTCACTAGGCTCATATATTTCAAATATAGACTTCTTAGTTGAACGCTTTTGTTTGGCCTTTTTGGTCTTTTTAGCTCTACCATCTACAATAATCAAAATATTTTAACTATGATTTTACAGAAAATAAAACTACTAGTTGTAATTTAAAGCCATTTTGATGTTACTAAAATACTTGATAAGATTCTATAAAAAGACAGTGTTCGGAGCTGGAAGAAAGTAAAGATAATAAGACAGCTTGCCTCCTTCATCCTCATCTTCGATGTAGTCATCCAACTCCTCATCTTCCTCTTCATATTCATCATCTTCATATTTCTCAAACTCATCATAGTCAAAGTCAACACCAAATATGTCTTGACCCTCTTGCAGAGATCTAGAATAAACCACGAAACATAGATAACATCATATATAAATGGACAGTTTAGACATATCAAGCTAGATCCAAACTAAGATATGAATCTAGTATTATTTATTTAATAACTCTAAAGTTTGTACATTCACAGAGTGAAAATTCATTATTATGATATTATACTTTAAATAACACACAGTTAGTTTTCTTTTCACTAAGATTTATTCTAACCTCGAAGCGCTTTCGTCAATGTTAATGAATTGACATTTTCAAGAGAACTAAAACAAAAGTTAATGTCTTACAATGAGAAATACAAAAGAGGGGGGGGGGTAGGGTAGGGTGGGCGTGTATGATAGCAGGATTAGTGGATAGGGGTGGAGTTGGGATAATTGTACTAGGAAGAATGACTCATGGGTTTTAATAAAGGAGAAGGTGAAGGGATTTGAATATTTACAATGTTGCCATTTAAATTATGTCTATAAATTTCGAGTGTTTCCAGAGCAATTAATTTACTGTAACGGTTCTCTGAATGTAAGACCTTTACATTTTGTACATCAAATGAATGATTGTACTCTATACAATGATCTGACATCTTTGTCTTTCAAGAACATTGTCTAAATTTGTTTTTCATTTCATTTTGGTATTCTACTACCTAAACACAGACACAGTGAATATATTGCTATCAACTTTTATACTTACGCATCAGTAAATATAGGACGTCTCTTCCTTTTCTTCTCGGCTATAGGTCTACCATCGTCATCTACAATGAAATCATCAGCATCAGAATACTCCTCCTCTTCCAGTTCCTCGTCGTACGCTTCCTGTTCTTTAGGATGGGAGCGTTCTGACTTTCGTTCATCTTCCTGCAAATTAAAACTGACAATATGAACAACAACATACTACATATAATATAATAATCTTAAATATTAGTATATATACGTAAATGTCCAAGTTTCAACTTTGTACATTCAAGGATTCCTCTTAGCACATCTTAATTCTGATTTACTAAAAGTGGCTCAACCATTGGATGGAATAATGCTCAAAATAAAAAATGGACAATTTAAAGACACTCATTACTTTAATGTCTTTCTCCTCTTTCACAATAAACTATTGCTGTGACTACAACATCAGAGGATTATGAATCTTGTGAGAAGAAATCACTCAATTGGGATAAAGTTACTCTGAATGGAGAAGGCTGGTCTTTGCTCTGTATTCTCTGGTGGAGTGTAAAAATGTGATTGAATAGGGATTATATTTAATAATATGAAAAAATAATACAACATTAGAAACGTAACTAAACGACTATATCACTATTGACACAATGGCATTAATATCATTAATAATTAGTACCTTATAATTATATAATTATAAAATTTAATAAAATTACTCTACACTTTTCATTCAAAAGTTCCTCAACCTCCAAAACATAAATAAAAAATAATAAAACGAGAAATGTATGAAATTATAATGAAACATGGATTAGAGCAAATGTTGAAATAATTATGAACCAAAAATACACATACATACACGATAAATAAACTATATGGTGGTGGGTAGATCACATGGAGGGTTCCCAAATGAAAATATATATAATATATAATATTGACGGGTACAATACTATATTGAACTCACCAAATAAACAGCACTAAATGGTTCTCGTTCCTCCATGATTCAATTGAAAAATAAATGAGTTATGTGTTGATGTACATGACAATAGAATAACAAATGCATTATGAAAAACAAACAAATATTGAGTGAAAAGCAGGGATGAAACATAACAAATCTCTTAATTTTTATATGTATTTTTATTTTCTTTGCGGAATCCCCAACAAACAATAGATCCCCCATTCTTTTCTGTAAGTTTTCGAGTATCCCGTAAAATGTAGGTATTTGTAAAACATCACATTTTGGGACATTTAACATTTTCAATTCAGCAATGAGGTATGCTACACATACTGAATGTCTTAGCTTTTATTGACACGGAGAGAATGACTGTATGATTAATGCATGCAGGTAGTCCGCTGGTTACATCTTGTGGGAAACGCTGCGATGACAAATGAAACTTACAAATAAATACATTATCTTACAATATTAGTTGTTGACAAGATTATAATAAACTTCAATTAAAACAAAGTAGGGACATCTAATTTGAAATAAGTGTAATATATACTTACATCATCTGATCCTGCGACAAACAATTGTTCAGCAATGACTTCCCTGTCCAGACCCTCGTCTTCTTGTTGCTCTCCATCACTTTCATCATCCTGGATCCGCCGCAGACGACGGAACTTTTTCTAATAGAAACAAAATTTAATGAGTGTGGAAAATATACAACAAACAGAAAGAATGATATATATTTGACGTTATCCATGAAGTCCCCCGGCTGGCTTATTGGGCTTATCTGCTAGTTTTCAATTGTCCTTTAAAAGGCAAGTATTTGCTTTCAAATATCATTTAACACCTTCAGTTCAGTGAGGAGGTATGCCAAATATCTTGATTGTTTTGTTTTTATTAACATGGAGATTATAACATGCAGTTAGTTTTTTTTACTCCACTTGTGGGAGATGCCTGGTGGTATAATAGTGGTATATATTGACTTTGTACATTCATAGTGGTCCTTGTAACGGCAGCAACATTTTGACAGGCTCTAATTTTTTTTTATGCGCACATGTATGTATGTGTATGCGCTATAGCATATATTGGCATTAATAATTAAATTAATTTATACTAAATTTACCCTTTCAACTTTCACACCAAGATTTTCCTCGATAAGATCGTAATCTTCATCTTCCAATCTGTCATCAAGTTCATCGTCACTTTTTTTCCGCTTTTTGGGGCCCCCGCCTGACGCATCCGAATCTTCTCCATCACTCCCCGATTCTTCGTCTATAGGATTATCATCAATAAGATCTTTGAGCTCCTCTCGGATCTTTTCTTCATCATCTTCGAACAAAGATATACACAAATATAAATTTAAAAAATATGAACATAGTCTTGGAAAAGAACTAAAGGCTTAAGCCTCCCACTCTTTTCTGTAAGTTTTCAAGAGTCCTGTAAAAGGCAAATGTTCGAAAAACATCCCATAAAAGACATTTAACATGTGCAATTCAGTGATAAGGCATACCACCCATCGTGAATGTCTTAATTTATTGTCACAGTGAGGACAGCTTGCAGGTTTATTACATGCAGCTAGTCTGCTGGTTACCCCACTTATGGGAGACACCGTGATGGTACATTAGTAGTAATGGTAAAAGTGAAACATATTTTTTTATCATAGAAGAAAACATATTGTATAATGTTTTAGGAAAAGTTTGGCTGGAAAAATTGCTCTTGTGATAAGCCGTTAGGCACATTATTATTTATTTTGTTTTAAATGTTTTAATTTATTTTGATTCTGCCAGTTAAGTTTTTTATCATTTATCCTATGCTAGCAAAAGTAGTTTTAAAGAGTGGAAGAATAATAAAACTAAAAATATTACCTTCCTCTTCCTCGTCATCATCACTCTCCACAGCTTTTCGTCTTGGCTTCTTCCTCTCCGGCTGTCCAGTCTCATCATCGGTCTCTTGCTGGAATATCACAATAACGTCTGTCTTATACATTCTGTGTATCCATACAACAAATGTATATGTTAGGTTTTAATGTGTTATTTGGTTTTAATGTCTTGTAAAATGTTCTACTTTCTAAATGTAAGCATATTGCTTTCTCTTTGCTTTAGTTATTTTCAGACTTTTTTTCGCTTAACATTGCCAATATTTCAAATACGTTTGCCCAACATAATTTTTTCTTGTAGAGAGATAGTGCTGTTTGCATTTATACGGCTCATATGTAAATTTTTATCTCTGATTATGAATCTTTTGATGTGTTCTTTTTTTTTAATGTATAAAAAAAGCTTATTATTAATAGCTGTTAACAAATGAATAAATAAATAAATAAATGTGAAATTCACATTAAATACATTTAACCCCATTGCAATATTCGAATGAATATTTTCATGCAATATATTACAAAAAATATTTTTGCTATACAGGAAAAACCAATAACTGGAGACATTAAGTTTTTTTTTGAAATAAACTAAAATACACCTTTATAGCTAGTGATGTGAGAAGAGAAAATTCTCCAAAGAAATTTCTCGAGAACGAGAAATTTCTCCGAGAATTTCTCCTCTGATAGAAGAGAAATTTCTCTCCATAATTTTTCTTAGTGGTATTTTGACCTTTCGCCCAGTACATTTTGCAGCAAATCTGATCCAAAAAAAATTGGGGCTGATTAATGCCCAAATCAGAGGTTATTAACATTTTTTTCCATGTACGTACCTGCAATTTTTTTTAAACTTAAATATGGGCATGTGGGGTGTCATATCTCAAGATTTTTCTCAGTTATTAGCACTTTTTTCTATGTAGGTACCTAACATTTTTTTGTTTTCATAATTAATTGAAACCATAATGGTGATAAATTGTCTCAAAATTTGTACATTGTTATTGATTGATCGAACAAAGTATTTATTATTATTATACTGTAAAATAAAAAATAAAAAAAATTCTCCGAAAATTCTCTACTTCGGGAAATTTACCGAGAAATTTCTCGGTAAATTTCTCCAAAAATGATTTCTTGAGAATTCCACAACACTATTTATAGCTAGCAATATACTTGCGTCGTGAAGGTGGAGTAAGCTTGCAGCGGGTGGTATCAAATCTGGGTCTCTCGATTGGAAATCCGAGACTCTACCATCAGGCTCCTGACTACTTTACTCATGTATCAACTTGTATAATCATTGTAAATCGTTTTTGTAAAGTTTTTACGGATTCATTAATAAATTGTGTGAAATCTAATTGAATTTGATTTATTGTACATAGATATAGACATTTTGAATTAAAAATATTTATTTATTGATTCCTGATTATTGTCCATATAAATGTGACTGTTTCATATACATCACAATGCACATAAGGTTATGATTGAAGCCCAAAAAAGAAGGAACACTGGTAACTAAAAGTCAGGTAGGACTTGAACCTACATTATTTAGTTTCCGGCCGACAGCTCCACCAATTAGAGTACGGATCAGCTACGAGTAACCATCATATTTATTTCTTATAAACTGCAGTAGCTTCTCCCATGTACTATTAAGATTAAATACAAGATTTTTTTTAGACGAACAACTATATACATAATTACCTAATAGCAATCAAATAGTTTTTCATATGTTTCGTTTTAAACTCTGTGGAATTCCATTTTTTTTTAATCAAATAAAAAGTAAAACACTTGTGTTTTCCGCTTTTCTTTTGAAAATGTTTAAACAAAAGAAACCATAAATGAGGAAAATAGTTTTACTTTTGTTTTTAGCATTAATTAACTTGTAAACCTATACACCTAACTTTTATACATACATAAATGGAGTTAATCAATTTTCATATTGATAATTCCTTTGAAATATCAACAACAACAAAAAGAAGAAAAAATCTAGGTTATGTTTGATGTGTCACCATTTCCAAGAAACAGTTCACAGACCTTGTGTAAAATCAAATTAGAAGGCATATTAATAGGGGTAAATCCTGAAGAATGTTGAGATGAAAATAGATACACGTAATATAGATGTTTACAATACGAAAGGTATCAATGATGTACGTAATACAAAATAAAAAATTGCATCGTTCCAGATTTAAGTTACAGCACTAAAAAATACTCGTTTCAAACATTCCAAATATTAATGAATATTCTAAGAGAGTATGCTTAACACTCACTACAAAATGATAATGTTAATTAGTGCCTGCAAAACGTCTGGAAATAATAAGTGTAAAATTTATACGAAAAAAGGTCAACAGACGTCCATGCCTAATTTGGCTGTTTGAGGCTTTGAAGTACAATTAGTCGGTGGAATACTCACATCACTCTCCTCCGCTTCGGAATCCAAGAAGTCTGCCATATTTTACAGCTTTATATAAATAAATTTGAGTTGGAAATAACACACGGAAAAACGAAACGAGAACCGACACACACAATAAAACGCAAATGTCTTCGGAAATTCGTGATCCTTTGCTTTGCTCGACTAATTTGACTTCTCTTTTTTCTATGGATTAGAAAAGCACAGATAAAATAAATCTATGACAAATACTCATAGATATATATACTACATAACTGGATAAATAACTTCTATGATTTTGTATGTTCTTGGCGCGGTCCAAAAAATTCTAGAATTTGACGTTTCTGTTAGGCAAAAGATAAGTGCGTGTTTCCGTGTTTATAAGTGTGCTTTAAGGATTTTTCGACGTTTTAAATTATAATTTACTCTCCTAATCGCTAAAATGGTTATTTCATGTTCGTCTTATAATTGCACAAATCGATGGAGTAAAGGGACTTTAAAATAATACTACTATAAGACAAAAGTATACTAATAACTAATTACTTTTAGTAATGTTTAATATTTTATGATTATATTTTAATTGAATCCGATGTATTAAGTATGATAGTTTCATATGCTGCAATATTATTTGTTATTTGAATGTATTTTAATTATTTTGTGATTAGATCTATTAATGCTTCAAAAATTATTGTATTTGCTTCAAAATATACAGATAAAGTATTTACAAATAACTTGTTTTATTTAAGTATTTACCCCAGTTTCCTGTGTTAACAATCCCGTGATTCCTATAATATTTATTATATAAAATTATTTATATAAAATTTTGTATCGGATTACTCCGTGTACTTGGATTATTCCCTGATGGGATATATATTTCCGACGTTTCGGATGAACATGGTCAGCCATAATCATGTTTTTTTTAAAGTAAGATATAAATCAGAAATTATCTAAGAATAGAGAGAAGGAAGATAAAATGGTGATAATAAAATAAGTCTACATACATGTGTGTAGCTATAATAATTATAATGCTATCGTAAAAGAAAATTAGTAAAAATAATACTGTAGGGTTGTGTAATGTAGTAATAATATTATTTGAGTTCAAATAATTGATATAGAGGGAAAAAATATGGTAATGGCATAGATACCTATATACATATAATAAGTAATAATAGTAGTAAATAGATGTAGTTTCTGGTGTCATAAAATGACCCTAGAAAATGCTGATCATTCCTATAATATTTATTTATTATATCCTATTTTAGTGATATTACATTTTTTTTAATACACACATTTTAGTTTAATTGGTATTTGTTGTAAATTAACGGTAATTAGAAGTAAAAAAAAATATTTCTTGTTTTATTTGCTGTGAAGGAGGCACCTTATTTAATTGTCGATTCCAGAAATATTTATCAACAGTAAAAATATGACATCTGTATCATCATGTAGGTACACTGTTCATAATTAATTTTTGTATAAGAAATCGACGATTACAATAACAGTTTCTGCGAGGCGAGGATTTTTTATAGCCTTTCATACTATGAAAATTCGGCCATTTTTAAACTTTTGCCTAACAGCACAATTTGCCGCCAAATTGTAATTGGCTCGCGATACGCGGCGAGTTATTCATCCAGTTATGTAGTATGTATATCTATGCAAATACTGGATGGATAGCCTAGTATTCACAGCAATTTTTAAATTTTCGACGCCGGGACCCTCTACAGACGGACGCCCGAAGCTTTTTCGTTTGTAACGGTGGCGCATTATTCGTTTTGTTTATTCATGATAAATTAATGAAATACTGCATTATAACGTTTATAAATTTAGAGGAAAGAAAAATAAAATATTACTGAGGGGAACACAGGATAATAAACTATAATTCTGCTGACTGCTGTACCCCTACAGGATGACCATAGACTACACTGGACAATAATATCATAAAGAATGGCGTTCACATGTATTCATTTTCAGTGATCACTCTGGATGATCAACACCCTCTATAGATGGATGATCCTCCGAAATGAAAATGTGTGAATGGGCGTTTCATCAATTGTTATCACTATTGATTAAACGACTGTTCACACCTTTTCATTTCGGAGGATCCTCCAGAGTGATCACTGAAAGTGAACAAATATGAACGCCCCTTTTTTTTCTTTCGTCATCGCAAACGTCTGTTCATACCTTTTATTTTGGAGGATCATCCAGAGTGACCACTGAAAGTGAACAAGTGTGAATACCCCTTTACTATAATAATCTTGGCAATTATGGCATATCATAAGTTTTATCGCCTTTAAACCAGCGTTGCCAGACGTACGGTAATTACCGTATTTGTACGGTAATAATTTAAACAAATTACCGTACGACTAACAAGTATCCAGTATTGACATAAACAATTATCGGTACAAATACCCGTTACATTGAAAAAAGGTACTGTGTGAGAAAATATTCATTAAGAAAACCAAGGAGTTTTAAAATATTCCAAATTTCTATACCATTTCGAAAATTTGACGACGGGGGGAGGGGGGGGGGGTAGATACCCGTTACATTTTGAAAAGGTACTGTTGTATTTCCACAGTTATTTTTCGGTATTTTTTCACCGATATTTTAGTTATTGTTATTCCACAGTTATTTTACGGTATTTTTTCACCGAAGTAAGATAATTTTGGCAACAATTTGTCGACCCTGCTTTAAACGCTTGCGATTTACTCTTGAAAATAATACTTCAAATTAGAAAAAAAACACATTGTTGATTTAAATAAACTACACGGAATGCACGTTTCCCAAAAGAATTTTGTTATCTATTGCCAAAAAGGCCAAATATTAGTAACCAAGACGTTAAAATCATAAGTTACCTACTGTTAAATTTAAAGTCACGGTTACAGCTACCATACCACTCTCCTTAGTAGTCCTCTCCTGTCTAGATTTTCTTACGGTTGGCGGTATTTGAGTTTAATTATTTATTTCTTTCTATTATTCTTTGAGTTGGCCGCGTAGTAGGAGAGAAAGATTTAAGGACAGAGGTATGTAATTATACATAGATACTAAAATCTCATTAGCGTAGGCAAAATCCAATCATTTTCAAAGTCTCTCTCTCTCTCTCTCTCTTATTTTTTTATTAGTTTTCATCCTTGTAGATGTTCGTAACTGGGTCGATTTCAGTCTAGTTCTTGTTTCCCACAAGTATTAAAAACTAAATTGTTAATTTAATCCCTATTAAAGGAATTATTTTTTATCCATATTTTTTGAAAAATTAATCCTGGACCATAGTTTAATACTGTATACCCCATGCCGTGTCCCAACACTCGCAAGTGGGGTAGACAGAGAGAACGGAATGCCATATTAGTAGTTACCTACGTATCTGCAGATAGATTACTATTCTATAATCTGTTACCTTGGTCTCCCAGATAAGATCGCTGTTGTGAAGATCGTGCCCGTGCGCCAAAATTTTGAATTTTGTTTTAGAGTGGTAGGTAATTAAAGAAGGTAATATTATATTACCAAAGTTTGTAGGTAATCAAATAAAATTCATCGAAATATATTATATTCTGCTGATGTACACATTTAGGATTATATAATGTATACTATATACATATCTTTTATTTGAGATATTATCTTTTATCATTTTGTTGTCAATATCACAAAATCATAATGACATAATAGGTTTCCTCAATCCAACCCAATGTATCCACGAAACTTTGTTTTTTTTTTGGAAATCTCAATGAGTTAGGCAGACATTTCCACAATCTGCAGAATGAGATAAGCTCATTGCTGTACCAGAATCTGCACAGATTACATGTTTTTGATTCTCCTTTGTGGAACTTTCTGGAGGAGGAGCACCTGAACCAATAAACAACATTTACCCTACTATCATTAATGACTTGGCACACTACAAGGTTCCACTACCAACAAACATTTCCTTGCTTCCGGGTTCGAGAGACACAATCATACTCCAACTTCTAATGCTCTTCCTCAAAGCCCATTTTTGTTCTAGGTTGATAACTCTTTTCTTTGCAGGTTCTCGCTAGGAACACAAAAGCAATAAGAGAGAGAGACATAATATATTTTTTAAAATGTTTTTGCTAAAAAAAATATTTTTATGCAAACTTATAATTAACATGAATATATGGATAAGGAAGGGACATTGAGATCTATTTTACCAGATCCTTTTCATTCTACAATTTATAAAACCTGAATCCGTTTCCACACTTCCACATTCCTTCCTAACGTTTCCACACTAACCTGAATTTCAGTAAACTAAGATATAATTTAGTATAGTCTCGAATGGTAGGTTTATTAGTGTTAGAAATGTAGTAGTAAGATATGACTAATTTGACGCAGAATCACTCTGAATGAGGGAGGCTTGATACCACCATGTTCTCTTAAGAGGGTAAAAGAATAGTCAAAAATTATGGAAATGTCAAAAAGTATAAACCAGAAAAGAACTTTTTCTAACCGTCATTTGAATGTATACCTTTTATGTAATTGTTTTTTATCAATGTACAGTAAAGAATGAATAAACAAATAATAAAAAATCTAGAAATTTTTAAGCAGGTAGGTACATGTTTGAATTTTTCCTCAATAACTCAGTTGTGTTTGAATAAAGGGATCTCATTTCCATCTTGCAAACGCCAGACTATTATAGAAAGGAGAATACCTAATAAATTTTCTCTGTTGTATTTAATTCATTAACTTTATTTAATAGCAATTAAGTGTCTTTCTACTATTTGGACAGCGTACCTGCATACCAGTGATATTGCTTTTCCTTGAGTACAAAATTCAATTGATAGATTATGAATCTTAGTTGCGGAGAATAGAACCTTTAATCACTTTAGAGTAGAGACACTTTCAAGATAATTAAATAAAAACAATACAATGCCTCACCATTTCTATGGGAGTTTGCAAAGGGTTGTTAAATTGTATACCTATGTGCGGCTTCCCAATTGAGATTTATGTTGATTAGAAATATCAAACTGTTTCATGCCAGTCATGAAATAATAGTTAATGCTGTGATATAATTCTTTTGAATCTTTGAAAGTCATGCAGTGAGTGAACAAAATAAATACATTTATAGCTAATAATGTAAGTATGTATCTACTTATGAATGTGATATATAATCACCTACAATTTGGGAACGGTCGGTAGTCCATAAGGTTTATCTAAATTGGTGTGACAAGAGTTTGTCGACACATTTAATTTGTACTATTGAATAATTATTTTTGTTATAGAAAAATGGTGAAGGCAAGAAAATATGTTTTGGATAAATACTTCCAAGGGGAACCAAAGAAAGGAGATCTGAAGATTGTGGAAGAAGAATTGCCAGAACTCGGAGATGAAGGTACACTTCCATCTATTTATATTAGAATGCGCTAGTTACAAAATTCTAATATTATTAGATGTATAAAAAATACAATGTTTATTGAAGTATCTAACTCGTATTTTAGAATATTTGAATAAAAAATGTTTTAATCATGCAACATGTATGTCCGGCGTGTGCCGTAAAATTCATCCTCTTTTAATTGGCTTGTATAACTGATATTTTCATGATACTTAGTAATGATTTGAAATATTCTGACCAATTTACAATGAAGAATAAAATAAATAAATGTAAAAAAAATGAATTCAAATATGTACTTAATTGAGAAAAAGACTTGAATAAAAACATTTACTGTTTTTCAGTATCTTCCATCTGACCTCAAGTTTGGTATCGTTTTCATAAATTTTGTTTATAAATGAAATTTGTATGATTTTTTGAAATTCCTTTAACGTTCAATTAATTTTTATATTTAAATATTTATACAGAATACCTCTGCAAAGCTGAGTATTTGAGTGTAGATCCTTACATGAGACCGTACATGGCCTCCTTTCCTCTGGGAACTCAGATGATTGGAACCCAAGTGGCAAGGTAATTTTTTACTTTAACTCCTCTTAAAGTGTCATATCAGAGTCCTCCTGACATTGACAATCAATTGTCAGAAATGCCTTTTAATGTACACAAAGCAAAACAGTTTTCCTACGCTTCTCATTTCTCCACACTCCTGGATATTCTGGAGCCAGGAGAAATTTAATGTCTTCCTCCCAGTACCCTATCACTTGACATCATACACTCATCCAATCTCATCGGTTAATTTTTCTGGTAATAGTTTTTTATAGATACTATTGAATAATTCTTAAGTGTTTTTATTTCTCATTCAGCAATTTAATTTTGTTAGTTTGTTATATTTAATAATATTATTGATAAAGTGTTTTGGTAAAACAATATATGTTTTTAAATCAAACATTATCGTGGTTTGTGTAAATGATAAGGCTCAAATGAAGCATAAAGAGTATTATTATTATTATATAATCAATATGTTTTTTAAAATAATTTGGCAATCAGCATATTAAATATGTGTTCATAAACTTAAAAAAATATAGTAATTACACAGACAGTTTGATAGGTGATAATGTGTTTCAATTTTACTGTGGATGAGGTAGATAAAGTAAATGATTTTATCATGATTGATCATCAATTCTTATCTGCTGTTAAACGGAAAAAATAATCTTAGGTATTAAATTCAAATTATCATCACCACAATGACTCTACAAATTTCAAAAATCAATGAAAGTGTGAAACACAACACCTTTTCGTCGAATCCAATCTGCATGTTCTGGTGACGGGCCGTGTCTCGTCCCGTATGCAAAGGCAAGAGCCAAGTCTCTGCCCGACTGTACGCAGTGAAATGGAGTAAAACATTCATCCTATATATATATATATATGGACAATTTGTAAAACGCTGTTTACTCATAACATGACCTCATGGGCGCCATATACCGCATCCATCACCCGAAACTCCCAGTAAAAAGGTGCATCTTCAGCCCTCTTTTAAAGCTTTCTCCAATCACCTACTCTCGCAGACACAGAGGCAGCTTGTTCCAGATCTGGGACCCGCAACACTAAACGTTCTATCTCCAAAGCCTATTTTGTGAGATCGAGATGGCTCAATTAGTCTGCCGCCTCACCCTGTGCTGAGCGAAGCATGAGCTGTCTTTCACTGATGGTCTCGATCTTGCACATCTTCGACAAATAAGATGGTAATACACCCTTGAAAGCCGAAAACACCATCACACATATCTTGTACTCCACTCGTTGCTTTACTTTTAACCAATGTAAATTGCGCAAGAGAGGAGTAATGTGCTCAAATCTTCGACCTCTCAGGAGAAGTATTGCAGCAGCATTGAATACAGCCTGGATCTTATTAAGCTGTATCAAAGAAAGCCCAAAGTACAGGCTGCTGCAATAATCCAGTCAATAACCAAAATTAAACACATTTTATATGCTCCGAGTATTTTAAAATCACTTGGGTTTAGCATAAACAAAAATTGTTAAAATTATTTGAATTATTGAATATGTATGCAAATATTACTTAAAATACTCGGAGTATATTAAATGTCTTTAATTTTGGTTACATCGGATATATATTTCTTGTTATCTCTCACATATGATGAAACATAAATTATTGGCCATTTAGTCATTGAAATCATAATTTTAACGAAATGACTATGTTAATTTTAAATGTACAGAGACAATTATCTGTTATATAAGCAATAATCATTGATTTTTGAAATTTGTAGAGTCATTGTGGTGATGATAATTTGAATTTAATACCTAAGATTATTTTTTCCGTTTAACAGCAGATAAGAATTGATGATCAATCATGATAAAATCATTTACTTTATCTACCTCATCCACAGTAAAATTGAAATACATTATCACCTATCAAACTGTCTGTGTAATTACTATTTTTTTTTAAATTTATGAACATATATTAAAGTTGCAGAAACATAGAAAATCTGTTGTCCCTCCCACTCAGTCTCCTCCCCTACAGTTACCTTCATTAGATTTGTTGCATGCACCCTCTGAGAAAAAAAGTGTAGTGCTGTGGACAATAATAAATTAGTGAATCACACAACAATAAATATTTCAACGCTAGTGTCAGTTGAGCCTCCCGTGAGACAACAACTGAGAAGAGGACTCCACCCTTTGCCTCATCGTCTCACCTCCGGTCAACCAGACATTCAAACTAAACCCCCCCCCTGAAGATGCCTGCCACAGTTGTAGGCGAAACGTCGGGAAAATTTCTGCCTACTAGACCACGGCGTCATAGCCCGGAAGAAGTTAATACTCATAACGCCACCCGTGAAAGCTTAATATCCTACATTAGGCATATTGTTTACTTGATATATTATATACTATTACAGTACATCTCACAAGGTTAACCAGTAGCATGTAATAAATGTGTAAGTTGTCATCTCTGTGCCAACAAAAAATGAGACATTTAGGATGGGTGCATGTAGGTTAAAATATTATTGAATTATTATCTTTTACAGAATTATTGAGAGTAAAAATCCGAAATTCCCAGTTGGGAAATTAGTTGTGGGTAATTATGGCTGGAGAGATTATACTCTAGATGGAGGAAAACATACAAAGAAAGATTTTTCTATTGTGCCAACTCATATATTACCTGATTTTGGAGACCTACCTCCTTCACTGGGAATTGGAATTTTAGGAATGCCGGGGTAAGATTTTATTTTGTCTATTTATGATAAATTCCAAGTTATACAATCCAAATGCATATTATACATTTAAATTGTCAATATTTAAAACTAGTGTATTTCATAAGTGCAGTTTAGCAGGAAGCAATCCTTCAATAATCGCCATATCTTGAGCAGTGGTGAGAGAACCTATGAAAAATTAAATAATCATACAAAGTGTACTGCAAACATGTCTAGCACTTTGACCAAAGAATCGGCATCATTATTAACATTCTAGTGAAACATAAAACAATGATATGAAAATAAATATCCTTTGACCACATTACATTAAAATGAAACAATTTAATTTACTCACACAAATTTATATAATTTCCAGAAACACTGCATATTTTGGCTTCTTGGAGATTTGTAAACCAAAGCCAGGAGATGTAGTGGTAGTCTCTGGAGCAGCCGGTGCTGTAGGATCCATTGTTGGACAAATAGCCAAAATCAAAGGTACTACCATTTTTGTATAGATTCTCTCATAAACTAAGTCCTTCTAACTCTAAGCAACTTGCCATCAAATAACAATTCCAATAATTTTGATGTGTGGATTGAAGCCAAAAACTATAACAGTCAAAGATTGAATCAGGGTTTAGAGTAAGAATGAAAGTTATCCTATCCATGTCAACAAAAATAAGACATTTAAGATGGGTGATATATCTCATCGCTGTATTGAAGACGTTCTATCTATATCCTCATGCCTTATCCCAGGAGGGGTAGGCAGAGAGAACGAAACGCCATATAGATCTATCCTTATAAACTTCTGTCACTTCCTCCACACTCATACATAAATGCCGATTTCTCTTACTCAACACACTCTTGGCCGTCCACGCTTCCTCACCCCTCTTCGTCATTCTTTCATCTTGCATTTACTCAACATGTCCTAACCTGAAGATGTTAAATGTCTTATTTGTGATGGATGCAACTCTATTACATTTTGAACTCAATGTGCACTACCTAAAAGCAATTAATTTGGATTGGACATACATTAAGTAAACTGTAATGTGGAACTTCGATGAAATAAAAAGAAATCTTTGAAAAGTGATCTGATATGCCTTAATTTATAAATTATTATTTTTTGTGTTTCAGGTTGCACAGTGATAGGGTTTGCTGGTAGTGAATCTAAATGTAAATGGTTAACATCTGAACTAGGTTTCGATCATGCTTTCAACTATAAGACTTCGGATGCTGCAAAGGTTCTCAAAGAAGCTGCTCCTGATGGAGTCGACTGTTATTTTGACAATGTAAGAGTTATTGCATGAGCTATTTAGATAACCAATGGGAAGTTTACTTTTCAATAGTTACACTATACTTACAATTACAGTTTTGCTACATTGCATAGATGTAAAAATCTTAATAACAAAACTAAGTATACAAATCACAGTCAAACATAACATAACCAAATTTTGAACATCTTTATGGATTATATTATCTTATCCTTTATTACAACAAATGTATATATTTAAGCGACCAAATTATACTTCAGAACTGAAAGTTTATCGGCATAACTATTTTTTTTTTTAAATAGATTCTTAATTTCATGTACAGTTTTGACTTTTCTATTGAACTTTAGTTTAAACCAATGACTTAAATTTAATTTATCAATATTGCGAATAGTTATTCAGCTTTGTTAAAGTATGTGCTTATTTTATTTTTCTTTATTCAAGGTGGGTGGAGAATTGAGTGCAACTATAATGAGTCACATGAAACTCTTTGGAAGAGTTTCCATCTGTGGATCTATTTCAACTTACAACGAAGATGCCTCAAAGTTACCAAAAGGTGAATATAATATTTTTTTATTAATGAAACACGTAATAGTTTAGTCAGATACTAAACTCTAAAAAAGTTGGCTTTCAGGACTACTGGTTGCCACATCGGTGAGTTAAAAAGTGCTATAATATTAAACTTAAACCATTCTAGATAATTCACTTATACCACTTTAGTTTAAAAGTAAACAGTACTATTTAGTCCACTCTGGGTTTGAACATATAACCCGTCGCTTGCAAGACAAAAGTAAAAGTGGCAATAAAAGTAAACATTCTGGATGGTTGGCATGCTTCATCGCTAAACTGAATATGTTAGATGTCTGAAATTTATTTTTTACTAACACCTGGCCTCTATAGGACACTGGAAAATTTACAGAAATGAATGGGAGAACTATTCTTTGCCGGGAACAGTGTAAAAATGCTTTTATGTATATAATTCATCACTTAGTTTGATTCATTGCAGGTCCAATGATTCAAGGTATAATCTTACACAAGCAACTTAAAGTTGAAGGATTTATAGTAAATCGCTGGAAAGATCAATGGATGCAAGGGCTGGAGCAGTTAAAACAGTGGATCAATGAAGGAAAGTTAGAGTATGAAGAGACGATCACCGATGGATTTGACAACATGTTTGAAGCATTTGTAGGAATGTTAAAAGGGGAAAACACTGGAAAGGCAGTTGTCAAAGCATAAACTAATTAATTTGATGGCTTTCTAACATTGCCAAATAAATAAAATATATTTTATTTAAGACAACATTGTTTTTCTGATTTTGCTGAATATAATTTAATATTATTTTCGGAATAATTCAAAATTCTGGTAATTAATTTAAATTTTTAATATCCTTCTCGGACCCAGGGCAAATTTAAGGTAATATTTTGTGATTTTTTTGAATTTCATCCTTGGGACTATTAACAGACACTTTAGTTGAATGGGACTTTTTGATAATATGTCTCTTATAGGCGAAAACTATCTAGACCTTCACAACATCTTCAACAAGTTGGGGAGCCAATGGACTCAGTGTGTATGACTAACATGTAGGCTGTTCTTTTAACACTCATAAAAAATGGAGCAATTGGGAAGGGTATACCTCATTGTTGAATTTGAGTTGTTTCAATGTCTAATAATTGATGTTATACAACTACATATTTGCCTTTTACAAGATACTTGATAATTTATGGAAAAGAGTGAGACCTATTCTTTGCTGAAGATCAATGGAACATTTATACATAATACTATATTTTATCATGTACAGTAAAAAAATGTCTTATTACTGATTACATTTATTTACATATTGTTATTCATTCTCAACTGGCTTTGGTTCCGTTCTGAGACAAATTGTAATAGATATTGGTTGCTGGAACATATAGTACAAGTCATTTCTCACGGCATCTGTAATCTGTCGAAGTTTTCCTCCCCCCGCACCCGCAATGAACTTCTCAACCCTCTCTGTGGGTGCTGTAACAGATACAATGGTAACAATTTTACCATCTTCTTTTTCTTTTAAAAATTCAATCTCTGTTGTCAATCTATAAGGTATTTCTTGAGGAAGAAAATCTAATAGCTTGGCCGCAACTGCTCGTTCTATCAATTTCTCTCTTGTTTGATCGCTGAATTCGTTTTCAGGAAATTCCCATTCACCTGGTTTAGCATTGTTAATCAAATAATTCTGAAAATGAGATGAAAAATGTCAATAAGTTTATTCACTGTGTCGGTGTTTAGGTAGTAGAATTCCATATCGAAATAAATAAAACAAGCGTTTTATTCATTGTCAATGTCCTTATAAGACGAAAGACGTCTCTCTCATAGAATAAAACAATAGTAGAATAAAACGCTTGTTTTATTTATTTCGTCAATAAGTTTATTAACATCTAAAGGAGCATTTATGTTTCATAAACAAGAAGTAGTTAGTAGCCTGATGGTAGTCTTGAAATTTTACAGAAAACTGTCTCAGGTCCCAATCCTCCAGCCACTGACCTAATCCACCTTCATGACACAAACATATTGCTCATTGTGAAAATTTTAGGGGTGTAATAATATTGATTGCCCAATTTCATAAGCAAATCACTGGATATTCTGAGACATGGTGCATCAAAGTTTTGATGCATTATGGCAGTCGACCAAAAGTTATAATATAAAATTGTGAAGCTGGAGTATGTTTTTTACTATCATTCGGTTTGCTTTTTGATCAAACGTAAATTAAGGGCATCTGGGTTTTTTCCAAATCCAGATTCATCTTTAAAAAAAACTACCATAATATTTAAAAACGAACTAATTAAATGTCTAATTTCGTTAAATAAATATACATAAGTACTTTAATTTTGTCCACTCCATCTCCCGCCAGTGCTGATATAAGGAACACATCCGAGAATCCTCCGTAACCCTTTTCAACATTTTCCAACTTAGTTTTGATGTCATTCAGAGCCTTGATAGGTTTTCCTGCTATAGTTCCATTGCAAAGTATTCTTATGCTGTTCAACAATTTCCTTTTGGATCTCATGATGTCAATCTAAGAGAAAAAAAAAACAATTGAATGCATAAATCCTCCTAAAAAAACTTGACTAATACTGATATTATTTTATCCTACGCTCAAGAGTCAATATTTGAAAATTGTTGAATCCCTGTCGAAACCGTAGCTATTAGTAATAAAGACACATGGAACATAACATTAAATCATAAATTATTCCGAATTAATGGTTATTTTCTTATGTGGGTTAAAGTGAGGCAACACTGGTTTTTTCTTGAATCAGCAGTTTTCGGGCCTTGACGAAATAAAATAAAAATGTAAAAAAAACAACATTCTTATTAATTTGATATTATATAATGAAAATAATAGTACATTATCTTTAATTTTGATATATTTTACTAGCTTAACTCATACAATATGCTAATTCTTACTGTACAAGTCAATCACTAATCTAAATAAATTGAAAATTTTTATATCTACATATGTACGTACACATTATATTTTACCTTATTTAGAATGAGAAAACTTGGTATGTGGCTGTTATTTTTCAACAACTGTATGAGAAGTGGATGGAGAAAGTCTCTAGACCATGAGTGTGCCACATCGTGTATGATCCCAATAATGTCAACATGTTTAACTGAGCGACGAGGCCCCACTAACATTTCTTGACCCAATTTAAATCTGAAGATAAAACACAAATGAATTGATTATTTCGAAAACAACCAAATTATCATACAAGTTCTACGACACTTTGGTTGTTTTCGAAACAATCGATTCAAATGCATTTCACACAATCTAGATAAAAATTCAATAAAACTCACACAATGGAAGCAAAAATGCAACGCTTTGCTGCAAACCAACCCATGGGATTGAAAGCAGTGAGGGAATAATTTAATAAATAAAAATAAATTCATTAAAACTCACACAATGAAAGGAAAAATGTAAAGCTTTTCCGCAGACCAGTCCATGAGATTGAAATCAGTGAGAGAAAAAAATTAGAACATTACAATATATTCATTGGATAATGTTTTAATTTTATTCTCATAGACTACATTCGAAAAATTCATAAACTACATGTCAAGTCATCAGAGATGGATTTCATCATCAATTTTAAACTTTCTTGTCATTAAAATATGGAGTGATAAAGATCTTGTGTAGCTCCAAATTTTTGTTTTCCAAAAACATTTACGTTTCAGTCATGACTTGGTTGAATGGGATTGCGGGAACAATTGACCCTTATGGGTTAATATAGACCGCTTTGGAAATCATTGTAAAAAAGAGAACAAATATTGTACTGATACAAAGTAACACTACACCTTAAATAATAATCAATCTTTCCAGTGTCTACATTTCTTATCTCAGGAACAAGACACAGAATAACCAGTCAATCATTGCAGGTGAGCCTGCTAAATATTTAAATAATTTATATTCACAAAAGTTATTTTACGAAATGACAAACTTACTTCTTTTCCTCTCCAGCCGTAATTAAGCCAGGGGTATCTACAAAGACAATTTGTGTGTTATCTTCTATACAAACAGCTTTCGCTAACGTTTTTGTTGTGTGAACTTTTTTAGATGTTGCACAAACCTAGAAAAGAAAATATTTACTGATCAACACTCCTAAAAAAATACTTGGGTATATTGTGAATATATTTGCATTAATCCAGTAAAAATTTAAAATCATTATATCATACATTTCTATTTACTAAACTGTTGATTAATGTACTCTTTCCAGCATTGGGCACTCCAAGAATTGCCACTCTCAGTAGTTTTTCCTGTCTTTTGCTATCTACTTTAGATTCCGACGAGCTTTTTCTAATTACATTTAATTGATTCCATGAACATACAACATTTGGTGAGAAATTACATTTGTTTGTATTCACCACAAGTCGAAATATGGGCTTAAACATTTTGATTATTTATGTTCACAATTTTTTTATTCAATTATTATTTTGAGTTTCAATAACTACGCCCATAGAATAATAAATATTGACTACGCCGCATAACCAACATCTCAACAGTTGTGACATTTGTTTTTGAGGTTATTCCTAAGAGTACGTAGTCTTTGGGTTATTCCATAGATTTTTATATATAATACCTAGATGGAGTACTCGTATGTATTTTCACTGTAATAAAGTGAGGCACCATTTTTCGGTACTTTTGACAGATCGGTTGGCGAAAAGAAGTGCGCTAAATCGCTTAAAACGTCGACAAGAACTTCAAAAAATGTCCAATTACGTTTTTATAAATGTAAAAATGATATATTTTTATAAAAATGCGAGAAATACTTCATAAAATGTAGGAAACACCACATGCTTTCGCCAACCGTTCTGTCAAAAATTCATCGATTTTTTGCCTCACTTTTGTAAATGAGTCAGGGTTCTAGGTTTTGTATGGAATTCTGTGGGTTATTCACTATCCAGAGACAATACAAACAAACCATCGACAAAATACTTCAAAACAAATTAGGGAAATTTGGGGAACATTTTACTAGGGCAAGAGCAGAACAAATGGTATTGGAGTATCCCCAGTACAAAAAATCGCCTCTAAAAATCCCGGGACTGTACGCCTTTCTTAAAAGAACACTTCATATATATCTAATCTACATTATTACAAATGTTAGATGTCAAAATTTTAACTAATACCATGAAAATAATATTCTGTGCTTCTCAAGGACAGTATTTGACTAATCTATCTACTATTCCTAATCTATTTGACCTACGCGCTAAAGGTGATCGTCATAAGGGGGATGACAACTGTGTAAGAAGGGCTGAATTCAGATTTAGGTTTTTATTTACTACTACCTATGTTGATAGTTTTAACTTACTTAACTTGAACATATTTAACACAATAATAAAAGGTACATAAAATTTAAACAATCAACTATTACATAATAATAAACGATAAGCATTGCCCCAATCAGAATTTCTCAAGGGGTCAAGCTAGTGTCCTAATTTGGTATACTCTATGTCTCTGTTTGACCACTTTTAAGTCTTATTTTAATTAAACTTCATAGCTCACTAATCACAAACTTCTTCAATTCTCTCCTAAGGACATCAAAGCTCGTTGTGGACTTTATTACTTCTGGGAGTGAATTATATATCAGTGCTGCAGTGCAAACACCACCAAATCTTGCTCTATTCAATTCTGATAATATGTTCTTTCTGTATTGTTTTCCTTATAATAAGTATATCCAAAAACGCAAGTCAGGGGCAGTGGTTTATATTAATTGTGTGTAAACACCGAGTTATGTTTTTATCAAATGAATTTATCATGAAGTATGAAATTTCACACATATATTATTCTACTTCCCGTAAGTGGCCACGCGAATTTTGAATATTTATCTGACATGAAATAAAAGTTATTTTCAGTATTGCAGTATTTTATGTAAGTGTTGGCCATATATACCTATTAAGTACTGCGTAATAAAATGCGGAAATTTCATTTATAACTGAAATAAAATCGGGTAAAGATAAATAAAAGATCATTAATAATTTAATATCGTAACATTTATTATATTACAACAATCACATGCGTTATAATTAAATATTTTCTTATGGAATTTTAGGCCAATGTTTATACTTTTTTCCTTGTAAATAACCCGAAAATAGTAGGTACCTAAGGACACACAAATCACAAAAATCTTTTTAACACATCAAATATAATAATATAACTAATTATTACGATGATATCTGAAGACAATGGTGGTGTATTTTATTAATTTCAGAGTCATAATCATAATATATAATTATCACATGTATTCTATGAAAGGTGCTATTAGAAAATATAAAATCTACTAAATATAAAACATCACAACAGTGCTACACATTACATGAAATAAAAGTGTGCCAACAATAATTTACATGCTAATTTATCTGCCACTTTGTTAAATCACAATAAAGAATAATAGATAAAATAATGTTGTTTAATATCAAAATCCCCTAAAAAAGTTTTTACTAATGTTAGCATATTTTTGAAAAAATATATTCATAAACTAAGTTCACTGTTATTTTTATTCATGATCAATGTTATATCATGTAGACATTATTATTATACTCAATTCAATAATGTATGAGGCATTTTGAATACCTTATTTATTTATTTTACTCTTTTTGCACATCATCAGCTATGCTACAATATCAATGATATAAAATGTGATGATATAAATAAAACACCATAATATCATGGAGAGGACAGTTTGCATGTTCACTGCAAATCATCAGTCTGTTACTTGTTTGGCTTTTGAAAGATGATATTATGTATCTATGGATATATATCGAAACTTCGATTTATGATGTTTGAAAACTGTTGAAGCAATAAGAAACAAAATGCGGTATGTTTCACTAAAGGTAAGATGATTTTTTCTTACTCTACAATTTATTCGACTATTCTACCAATATTGATTTTATGTTTATTTTTAACTCTACAACAGTTTTTAGCGATATAATTTTTAGTGAAAACTCATTAGAAAGATTTTGATATCATACACCACAAAATATAATAGATGCGTGCGAAATATTCACAGCAAAGTCACTGACATATTAATATATATCGTATACATAAATTTCAAACCAAAATTAAATATAATATTAGTGTATAATATGAGTAAAATTCCCTCCACACACCTACATCAAATATAATACCTAGATAAAAAGATTTTTTGGTAATAAAATTAAAGTGTTATACTTGGTCAAGGATTAATAAATAGGTAAAAAATATTGCAGTCTTAAGAAGAAAGGGTTGTGTGACACATTATATTTGATTACCATAAGAAAAATGAATATTTATCAGGGCTGGCCGATTATGATTAACTCATTTACTACTTTCCAAATTGAGATTAATTTTGATTTAATTTTTTTTATTGTAACAACTTCCGTTAAGTCAAGTCTGTTATACAATTTTTCTGCTGGTATCTATAAATGGCACCAATATTTTTATAAAGAGCTGAGGGCCCTTTTTTATTTTTAACTTATGATATTTTTGCGCTGAGGATCTTTTTAATTATTTAGGTCCTGGAATTAACTCTAATTCACATTCACATTTTGAAACAAATTGTGACATAATGAGTTACAAAATTATCTTTCAGTGATGGATTAAAGATTAACTGAGTTATATTTTTGAATAGCGGTGCCCAATTTTGATATTTACAATAACAGTGTGAATAGAGATAAAGATTAATTAATATTACATAACAACAATATTAAACACTTTAGTTTTTTCTACATTTTGTTATTATTATTAAATCATCTACTGACATTGTAAACACTGGAATGTCTATAGTTACACAATAATATAATTAGGAATATGACTTACTAAATTAAAATCTCACTTTTACAGTTTATATCACTTTAATGTTAAAACATTATGTGTGTCATAGGGATAAGAAGTGTTTTTACAGAAGAAGAATAACAAAAACACAGTGAAATAGTTTATTTATATTATATTGGTGCGCAAGTGGCATAACAAGATGTTTTAATAAAACCCAAGTGTTTTTGTCGTACTATGGATGAAAAACACTTATAAAGTCCACAATAGAAGAAAACACTTATTTTTATTAATCTAAATATGCAGTGGCATTATGACATCATATTTAAACTGATTTGAAAAATATGTAGTCATCTATTTTAAATTCAAAAAATTTAATTCACTGTATTTCCAAAAATTCTATACATTACTTTTGTTTTATATCTGTGTGAATGGACAAGATATAATGTCGAGAGTATACTACCAGTATGTGCACAAAGTCAGTTCTGTAGGTTTCGATATAACGCCTTCTACAGTCATAGCCATACATGGCATTATCTCATAATATTAATTAAGTGCACACTGGTAATACAACATCGATATTACATCCAAATATAAATTAAGATGCTATCGATAGGGCACAATATTACAACCATACATATTAAAGGGTCAAAAAATAATAATCATATTTCTCTATTTGTATTTCATCTTGTATTATCATACAATGTTTGTATAATCAAGAATATAACGTCGTTGCATATTAAAAAAGAGACATGTGCGCGCATTTTTATTTAGACATACTCTTTTAAAACTGTTCATTAAGGCATTAAAATTGTAGTTTGGACTTTTTATTGGCATGTCACTCATGCACGATCAAAGTGACACAAGTCAAAAATGATCGATTTTGAGATTATACAATAAAAAAAATCGGTAAATAATCTACTTTCGATGAGTCAAAGAGGCATGACTCTAGTTCGAGTGGTTGTCGCGTAGTGTCACTTTGCGCCTAAACGCTATCGAAAGTGCTGCCAAATGATGCAAAATGACGCATCCTGCATTGCGCCAGTAGTGTGTCAACTGTGTGTGAATTTTACTTGAATTATCTGCCTATTAAACATACTTACCTTCATCTACCTAGCTTCTGAGTCTATCTTTTCGTACAAAAATTGTAAGTATGGTATTTTTCAGCAAATTTAATTTTGATTCTGAGTTCGTTTCTTTTTCAACAGGACAATTATCTCAAATATGGGAAGCTGTAGCTCCTTGTGAAGAAGCCCAATCCGCTGATACTGGTTTTGGAATTAATGACACTCCTTATTCTGTGCCTTTAACGAACGGGGCTGATTCTGTTGTTTCTGTAACGAATTCAGGTATAGAAGCTCGATCCACAGATACTGGTTTTGGAATTAATGACACTCCTTATTCTGTGCCTTTAACGAACGGGGCTGATTCTGTTGTTCCTGTAACAAATGAGACTGCTTGTGAAGAAGCTCAATCCGTTGAGACTGTTTTTATACCTGATGAGATTGCTTCTGTTATTGGTTCATCAATAAATACTGAATCAAGGGACGTTGAAAACAACTACAGTAGTGATACGGATGAAGATGCAGGTGAGGGTTTTGCAATAGTTAAAAATTTAATTCAATGGGTGAAATATTAAAAATAGAAAGATAATTGAATCATAATAACGGTTTGTTTTTATTGTTTCAGTTGAAGAATGTGCTGATTTTTCAGCTTCAGATATTGAAGACCCAGATTATGTCCCACCTAGTCCTGAACCTCGAACTCGGAAGCTGGATGTTACTACGAGTGAACCCTCTGCTCCTACAGAGAAAGGATCATCAAGAAAAAAGAATGCGAAGAACAAATCGCCGATCCAGACAGTTGGATTAAACGACAAGCTAAGATAAAACGGAACTTAGGCTTGGATTACGTATCGACTTCCAAAACGAAAAAGCCCAAACCAAAAAGAGAGATGGGACCACCATGCAGTTGCAAGCAGAAATGTGGGTCAAAAATTAATGAGATCAACAGGGGCAAACTTTTTTCTGAATTTTGGGCTATAGGAGACCTTCAAAGGCAAAGAGATTTTATCAATGCCAACATGGAGACATTAAAACCAAAGTACAGGTATGTGCGTGAGAACCCGGATGGATCGACCCACCGCAGATCTTACAACGAAGTATTTAGCTTCACTGTCGATAACAGCAAAATTAAAGTTTGCAAAACTTTTTTTAAGAATACGCTAGGGATCTCAGACCGTCAAATAAGAACCGTGGTCTCCAAGAGATCACCTGATGATGTCTCTCGTATTCTTCAACCAGAAAAAAGGGGTAAGCATAAAAATAGCCCTAGAATCATACCTGAAGCTGTAAAAAACTCGGCTAGAAGTCACATTGAAGGAATACCTAGAGTTGAAAGTCATTACACAAGAAAAAACTCCAAAAGAGAGTTTATAGAAGGAGGAAAGTCTTTGGCAGAAATATACAGGGAATATGTTCAGACTCAGCAAGAAAAAGGCGAACGATTCGTCACGTACCTCATGTTCAATGAAATATTTAAAACAGAATACAATATTTCCTTCTTCGTTCCAAAGAAAGATCAATGCGAAGATTGTGTTAGTTATGAGAACAGCACAGTTGCAGAAAAAGAGGAAAAGAATGAATCCTATGAGAACCACATACTAGAGAAAGACTTGAGCCGTAATGAACTTGAATATGACAAAGAAAAGACTGACGACGCAACACATGTTGCTGTATACGACTTACAGGCGGTGTTACCCTGCCCCCAAGGAAAAGCATCCGGCTTTTACTATACATCGAAGTTATCAGTGTACAATTTCACCGTGTATGACCTAAAGGAGGACCGAGTTCAGTGTTTTATGTGGCACGAGGCTGAGGGACGTAGAGGGTCTAACGAAATAGGCACGTGTGTTTGGAAGTATTTGGAAGACTTAAAGGCGAAGGCCGAATAAGGGAGATCAGAGTCCTCAAATTCACGAGCATGAAAATTCTTCTCAAGACATCATACGGGGACAACTATGTTGCCGTAGAAAAAACAAAAGCATGTCAAACGAGGAAGAGCGATCAGCGCCAAAAAACTGTAGTTACTCTTAAACGAGCATTTGACACTAAACCGACCATTTCGGAAGTAAAAAAACAGGGAATACTTTCCCTAATCGAGAAAAAATTAATTCCTACACACTACTACTCATACTATAACTCATTGTAGATAAGAAGTACTCGTACTTGCTTAGTAGGTCCATTCCTAGTAGTATACAAAATATTATATAATTAGAATAAGTATGTATGTACTTCTTTATTGTTTCTTTTTTTAATAAATTTCCATTATACTAATTGTTTTTTCTTTTCTTTTACATAGTGTCATAATATAAAAAGGTACATGTTATTTCTGAATCAAAGTGACACAATGATCAATATTGGGAATTCCTTAAGTTTCCCTTGAAAACATGTTTTACTGTGGAAAATAGAAAGGCTTAATACATCATATCCCATGAATGAAAGTTGGCCATGTTCCGCTCTTGCACACAATTTTTTATTTTATAATATCAAAAAAATTCAAAGTCGTTTTTCTCAAAATGGCAAATTTGAAGTTGTGTCACTTTGATCGTGCATGAGCGATGTGATATTATTCTTTAAGTCTTGAATTTTGATATTTGATACTAAGAATCACTTTATAAAATGGTTATGATGTCATTATAAGCAGTTTATTCTAGAAATGTCAAAACATTTATGAATTCACATATCTCTTTTTTAATATGCAACGACGATAAAATGCTTACACCTGATACAATGGAAAAGACATTTCATTTTATAATTAAAAAAATACACTGCATAAGATGAGTATTGTGTAGTATGGGTATATCATAAAGATCAGGTAAACAACCGCAGCCCATGTCATGATAACAATATATTTGATTAGGTTTAACAAATTGTAAAAATACAACATTCAAACAGAACTAAACAGAATGATATTAATATGTTTTCTTCTATAAGTAAATGTTTACAAAATGATATCTTTACGAGATATGTTTTAAACAGTAATTAAATAAATATATACATAAACACTTGCGACACTAATAGTACTAATAGGTACTCCGTCTTACTTGCACAAGTAAGCAGTCGTGTAACATGAAGGGCATAGCTGGGCTAAAAACACTTAATGCAAATTTATCACAATAAATGACTTTTCACTGGTAACAAATGTTAATTTTATAAAAACTTATATAAATACATAAAAAAGCAATTAATAGGGAGAGTCGCTAATAACAAAAAGATTCTAGAATGTCACTTTTTATCACACACAGTTTATAACATTGAATTTCAAAATGATAAAGAGAAACCTACAGCATACCTATCCATGAAAATTATTAAATTTACAAGTGTATTTATAACAATCAAATTGCACAAGTATAACATATGGAATTCTTGGTGGAAATTTAGGACAACATGCAATTAAAATGAAATATTACATTTAGGTAGAATGTACTTTCACTCATATAGGTAGCATGACTTTACTGTACAGTGAGTCTGCTCTTATGCTCAGGAAAAGTTGTCTAAGTTGAGTACAGTCAAATAGTTAATAGACAGTCAAATAGTTACATAATTATATTAATGAATTCCTCTAAAATATTTTGTTAATTGATTCAGCATTTACATCACACCACTCCATTGTTATGGAAATTGGCAATACATTAGAATATAGAAAATAATAATTATATTAGAATAATATTTATGTAGTGTGTACTTCTTTATAAAAACCTGTCACTTGAAAGGGAATATGTAGGAGTGTTGTCTCTTTCTAATATTGAATTAGTAGATACTAGTACTTATTTAAACCTACTAATTCAAACAATATTGTTTTTATTTTATATACTGGCAATATGTTAGAAAGGGGCAACATTCTCTCTCGCGTGGTACATTTTATTTTTTCATAAGAATATTAACCTTGTTGCAATGACTGGAAGCATAATTTTCAGAGAATAGTAAATATAATGAATATAATATTTTGGCTTGTATTTGTTCACATAGTGCACAGTCTTGTCATATATTGTGGGCTCAATAGTACAGCTAAACATCTCAAATTTTGGTGGTTTTGAGTTATGTGTTATTAATTGTGTCGGTGCACACGTAGTAGAATTCCATAATTATGTAATTTGAAACAAGTGTTTCTTTCTACTATAGATTATTAATTCCGAGAGACGTCTTTCGACTTTCAATCAGATTGATAATGACCTGATAAGTCGAAAGACGTCTCTCTCAGAATCAATAATCTATAGTAGAAAGAAACACTTGTTTCAAATCACAGAGTTATGTCTTACTGTTTTACTAATATTTATGAATAAAGAGGGTTTTTTGTATTGCAAATAAAGTGTTTCAATAATATAGAACATATTAATTATTACTAGAGATGAAACGGATAGTTGTTTGCCCGGATACCGGATATCCGGAAAGCTGCGAGGCCGGATATTCGGCGGCCAGATATTTGGACCATCGTCTCGTTGCATGTCGTGACGAGTTTAGCGCCGCACGGGGCGAACGCGATCGGATCAATTCGGGCGGTTTCGCGGGTTGCCATCGTGAGTGATCGCGTGAGTGTGTGATTGAATAGGCTTGTCAAATCCTGCCAGGTTGACCAGACAAACTGTGACATTTCACGAACCTGTTACTCGGAGCAATTATGTTCATTATTCACCATTGATCAGAATTCACAGACTGGGGAATCTGGTAGGAGATTGCACTGATGTTTTTGCTGACGGTTTCCAGAAATTTAAAACTGACATTGTGAATTATTTAAAATTACATAACTGACATAGGGCAATCGAAGTTTGCGTTCTGACTTTTAAATTATACTTTTGTAATGAATCTTTATTATTTATGTGGACCCATATTATTATTGATCTTGTCAACTCTTTGACTGCTTTGATTGATTATTATTTGACTGATGAATTTAATTAATGTTGTTCTAGTGTTTGATTTTTATATTGAATTTTAGTTTTGTTATGACTATGATAATTTATTCATATTCCATACTAATTTTAATTTGATGATTTCTTGACTTTTATTAATGATTTTTTTTGATAATGTTTTTTTTTAATCTCTTATATTATTGCATTTAATTGCTATATCTGAATTGTTCACTGTTTTGTTTGATACTGTTTGCATTATCTTTGTTCTGATTGGTTGTTCATGGTTTACAGGTTTTAAATGCTTTATATATACCTATTTTTTGGAAGGGAAAAGAAACTATTGTTAAAACTAAATTATTTTTTAAATTGTATTAGTTTGATTGTTGAAAATTGTTTTTGATTCTGATGTTAATTTGTGATTTTATTATTTTTGACTTGTGTATATGTGAATCTGTATTGTATATATTTCTGTCTTATGTTTCAACACGTAAATGGCTCACGCCGTATGTAATTGTAAAGTAAAAAAATAAAAATAAAATAGCGAAAATTAAATTAGTTGTTTACTTGCTGCGTAATCTGACTGAACTGAATCATGTCATCAGTGAAAAAAAGATCGCCTATTTGGCAATATTTCGACATTAACAGTGAAAATAATAAGTTTGCTGTTTGTTTGTTGTGCCGGCTTCAAATTTCTCGTGGTGGAGAAGGGAAAAAGGCAGGTACGTGAGTGTTAGGTTATTTTTTGTTTACAGTTAAATTAATATATATTATTAGTTGAATAAAATATGAATTTAGTAATTACGCTTATTAATTAATACTACGATTGTTTCGAGAAATATTAACCCACCGCTATAACTGACATATGTGTCGATTAGTATCAAAAATGGTCAAATCCAAAAATGACGTTTTTTGAGGTTAGTCTTTTGTTTTGTTGTATTAGTAAAGGGGATACCTCATCATCAACACCAGTCAAATCCATATAAAAAGTACTAAAAAACTATGTCAAAATATAGGTTTGGTTTCAAAAGTGGTCAAATTTGTAGATATTTGGTAACAAAATCAGTCAAATACATTACAACCAATCAGAAGCCGTTGTTTTATATGGAGGTGGCGGCCATATTGTTTTTTATTTCGAGTTGTGTGTTGTGGTTTTGTTGGTAGCTCTGACTATTTTTAAAGTTTTTATTATAAAAAATGGAAAACAGTGAACATTTTGTGGTTGAAACTACTCCTCAAAGGTCCAGGAAGACTTTGGTAGTAAGGCAGCAATAGAAACAAAATAAAATTAAAGTATCTAGGTAAGTTTACTTTTCTTTTGACAGTTCATCCTTGTGTCCACACGTGGTTTTTAGAGGTTATCAACCAATGGTACATTCAAACCATACGTCATTATTAATTAGTATAAATATTTTTTTTTACAGTACACAAATTTAAATAAGTATGACTGATTGAAATAAATATATTTTTTTACAGATATTCTCCAAAACACCTTCCTAACTTGAACCTTCCATGTGCACATTACACAAATGTATATAAGTGTGCGTCTTTAAGCCAGAACGACATAATTCGATTTCATAATGCATTTTACAAGACTCCTGACAAAATATATCAGGATAATTTCATCATAAATCATTCCAAAATATCAGCCACTCAGAGACGGCGTCTAACCAATGGCAGTGGAAACAAAAAATGTATGAGCATTATATATTTTGCGAGAAGGCGAAAAACTTTAATTCCTGTATGTAAGTCAACTTTTCTACATCTTCTGGGTGTAAAAAAGGGAAGAGTAACAGGTGTTCTTAACAGACATTTTAAATCAAATGGAGAATCGGCTCGAGAGACAAGAGGGGGGAGTAGAAACAATACATTATTCTCACCTAAAAAGGCAATAATAATAGAATTTATTAAAAGACTTAAACCACTAGAAATTCATTATTGCCGAAATCAAATTAAAAGCAGACAGTTTTTGTCATCCGACTTAAACATTAATAAGTTGCACAAAATGTTTATTTCCGAAGCGCCAGACAAATTCAAGGATATCAAAGCTTCGTATTTTAGAAATATATTTAAAACTCATTTCAACATTGGATTTGGGACGCCACGCACTGATGTTTGCTCCACGTGCATTGTGATTGGAGAAAAAATTAAGCACAAAAAGAACTCTGTTGAAAAATCAAAGCTTATGATTGAAAAACGAATTCACAAGTTAAGAAGTAAAGCCTTTTACGACCTACTAAAAGATGACAGAGAAGAGTATCTTATATTAAGTTTTGATTGCCAAAAAAATCAGCCTCTACCCAAACTTCCGGACCAGAGTGCATATTATTCACGCCAACTATATATCTACAACTTAACAGTTGTCGTTGGAAATTCCAAGTCACAGCTTACACCTAATAATGTGTTTATTTACACATGGACGGAAGACTTACTGCCAAAAGCGTCCAATGAAATAGCTAGTGCGGTTTTTCACTGTCTATCAAACATATCGTTTGAAGACTCTCAATACAGCAAGGTACAGTTCATCCGTTTAGTAACAGACGGTTGCACTGGACAAAACAAAAACTCTTCAATTATTGGCATGGCTGCTAAATGGCTAGCAGATTATGCTCCAAGACAAATAAAATGTGTTGAAATTTTGTTCCCTGTCGTTGGCCACTCATTTCTACCTCCGGATAGAGTGTTTGCCAAAATTGAGAAGGAAGTAAAGAAAAAAGAGACCATCTGCAATCCAAATGAATATTTGGAAATTTTTAAAAACCATGGAACGGTTCGTATGGTTGGGATAGACGTAGAAGTTTTTAAATGGAAGGAGAGCTGCCTGAACGTATTAAAACCAACAGGTAATATGCATTTTCCTTTCAAACGAACCAAAAGATTTTTCCTAAAAAGAAGTCGCTATGCAGACAAAAATATTGTTAACAAATAAAATAAAATAAATATTTATTATTTTGTTTTGTGTTACTGTTGAGTATGACTAACGCACGACCGGTTTCGCGGACTCCGAGTTCGCATCATCAGGTGCTGATCTATACTGAATTAAACAAAAACAAATACAAAAGTTCGTTAGGGTTTACAGTGAGGGTGTAGGGGTAGGCGGGGTCGTGTTACAACAATTTGTTAATTTAAAATGAAGTGTTACAAAGTAAATGCCGATACAATTAATGAAAAATATTGTTGTTCGCGCTGAAGAATCTTACAATAATATTTTGGGAAAATATAAAAAAATAACTAAAGTTGGCAAACATATTTCAAATATTATATATATACCCCAAAAAGAAAATTTGTATATTAAGGTCAACCCAAATAAAATACAAGATGTAAAAAAACTATTAATCACACACTATGGTGATCAGTGGACGGATATAACCGATTTAAAATATTATCAAGAAACCATAAATAGACAAGAAATGGAAGATTTGCAAGAAATTAACAATGATTGCTGTGAACCACTTGAGGAATTACCAAATATTATCGTTTAATTTATGTAATAGATTATATTAGATTTTGAATTTAATATTTTTGTATGTTTAACGATATGTATACCTAGATAAATTAAATAATAATCTACGATGTTCCTACCATATTTTAATATATATATAATGAGTTACAATCCATCGGATTGGTCTGCAACGAGTTTTGACTTATTTCTCCACTCCTCCCTATTCTCAGCCAGTCTCTTCAACTCCATATATGAGCCACAGCTCATGTCCCTCTTCAGTTGGTCCATATAGGCGTCTCTCGGTCGACCTCTGCCATTTGTGCCTTCGGTCCTGCCCTCTGCGATTGCGATGAGCAGTCCTGGGTGCCTGATGTTGTGGCCAATCCAATTAGCTCGTTGTTGGCAGATTCTTTTGAGGAGTTGCCTTTTTTCGCCAACCCTGGTTAACATTTCTAATATATTTTAATAAGACTATTAAATTTTGTGTGCCTAAAAAATAATTGTTAATTTTACTCAATATTTTTAATATTGGATTTTTTTATTTAATATTCTTTTTATATGTTTAATGATACGTTTACCTAAATAAATTAAATAATAGGCTTTGATGTTCCTACTATATAAATAATTACACTATTAAATTGTGTGTCTTAAAAATAACTGTTAATTTTACAATTTTTTTTAAATCTTGGATTTCTTAATTAGTATTTTTTATATGTTTATTGATATGTTTAGCTAGATAAATTAAATAATAGTCTACAATGTTCCTACTTTATTTTAATATAATAATTACAAAATTAAATTTTGTTTGCTAGGGCAAATATGCGTTTAATTTTACTCAATGTGAAATGGTTCATGACTCCTGACTTTGGACGACTATCACAAAAATCACGTAAATTTAGTTTCAAAAATGGTCACATCCAGAGGAGTAATTATCAAAATTGGTCCAATCCAGGCCTTGGTAACAAAATTGGTCAAATCCAAATTTACAATTGCAATATCTTTTTATTTTTATTCTACACAATAAAATCTTTTAATTTCAAAAGACATTAAACATAATTCTACTTCATGATTTTTAACTCTGAGTACTAGATTTGGTTGCATTAAGCTGTGTTCGTTTTTGACGATTTCCCAACAAACATGTTACATGGAGTTGACCACTTTTGATACTAACCGACACATATTATGACCGCCTGTTTGCTAAGAGTGATTTTGGTGAACATTATGTTTCATTCGAGGCTCTGCCTAACTCTATATGGAATAATGGCGTGAATTTATGTTCAGTTTCTTACTAATTTTAACCTCTTATTTCCGATTAGACAGACACATTGTGATTTATTCTTTTTGTATCTTCCCTCAGGTACTTCTGCCATGAGTAATCATTTAAAATCAAAACATCCAGAGAAGTTTTTATTGTTGACAAAATGTAAAGAAAGAGACGTATCTACGCCGCTCGTGGAGCCTTCCGCCTCAGTTGCAAGTTCGTCTTCGACATCAACAGAAAAGCAGCTAACTTTGTCGGAATCATTTGAAAGAAAACTGCTTTGGGACGTGAATGATGGAAAGGCGAAAAAATTTCATTATTTAATTGCAGAAATGATTGCACTAGATAATGAGCCGCTTTGTATCATAGAAAGGGTTGGATTCACAAGACTCCTTCAACAAGCTTTACCCCGTTATGAATTGCCAAGCCGCACTTATATGGCCCAAAATGTCGTTCCAGATATCTACAATAGAATATATGAAAAAATCAAAACAAAAATTTCAAACGCTGCCGCAGTTTCTGTCACTTCTGATATATGGACGTGTTTGCATAATAACTCCAGCTTCCTGAGTTTTACAGCTCATTGGTTGTCTCCAGAATTCCAGCTTCAACACGGAGTTCTTGCTATGAAACCGTTTTCAGGATCTCACACAGGAGAAAACAGCAAAAGAACTCAATGCTATCGCAGCTCGCTGGGATATTGAGCAAAGCAAGGTACATGTCCTCGTTCATGACAGCGGCGCTAACATGGTGAAAGGCGTTCGAGTGGCGAAGTATGATTCTGTCAGATGTTTCATTCATTCGCTTCAGAGGGTTGTGACTGAGTCATTAAAGATCCAGTCTGATGTAATGGACATGATTGCCACAGGTAGACGTCTCGTAACTCACTTCAATCATTCGGGCTTAGCAAAAGAAAAACTATTGGTGATTCAAAAGGAGTTAAGTTTACCAGAACATCAATTAGTGCAGGATATCAACACAAGGTGGAATTCTACCTTCTATATGGCAGAACGCTTGTTAGAGCAAAAACGAGCTATCTCCCTTTATGTGACTGATCATGACACACTCACTAATTTAACAACTCATCAGTGGTGCTTGATGGAGCAGTGCGTAAAACTTTTGAAGCCATTCGAGGAAATAACAAAAATCACAAGTTCTGGCCTCTCCTGCATATCCGAAGTTATACCGCATGTAGCTGCATTAAAAAAATACTTACAAAAGGATGAGACTACACAACGAACAGCTGACTTACCTCGTATGAGAGCCTCCCTAAAAGCTGAATTGGAATCTCGTTTTAGCTCCTTGGGAGAAGATCCGAACTACCTTATTGCAACTTTCTTAGACCCCAGATTTAAGACAAACTATTTGGGTACATTTGAAGCTGAAAGAGCGCGACAGAAGATCATATTGGAGTATATAAAAAATACTTGCGACGAGTCTTCTAACAGTGGTAGTTCATCGCCGTCCCCAACGCCTGCTAAAAGAAATAGAGGAAACGAAACTGATTCGAATGTTACTCGGGAATCTCACAATAGTCATTGTCGCGATCAAGAGAAAAACCCAATTGCAAGCGAGATCGACTACTATTTGAAGACAGTTCGAATTGATCGCAGCCGCGATCCTTACACTTGGTGGGCGATTAACTCGAAACAATATCCACATTTGACAAAGTTTGCCAAAGTGTACCTTTCAGCTCCTTGCAGCAGTGTTTATAGCGAAAGGCTGTTTTCCGAAGCTGGCCTGGTCTACGAAAACAAGCGAAATCGCTTGTTGCCTGCGAACGCTGAAAATTTAGTCTTTATTCACCATAATTTACCACTTGTTAATTTTGAGTATTAAGTTGTTGACTATTAATTCAAAATATTTTCTTTTATAAGAAGAAGAACAAGAGCTGTATATTGTGTAATTGTAAATTTTCCGACTTTAAATAAAAGATCTCATAATTATAAGCCATTTTATTGATATTTACCTCACAAAGATTAATGTATTGCATTTTATTATAGGAAATTGTCGTAGTTTTTGAATATCCGGTATCCGGCCGGATATTGAGGTACTATCCGGTATACGGCCGGATAGCAAATTTAGGCCGGATAGGCCGGATACCGGAGAGTTACCGGATATCCGTTTCATCTCTAATTATTAACCTTTGAGTGTAACATCATATTTCCATTATCTCCAAACTATTGATTTTGAGATGCCTATTTGTAGTATTGAGCCAACAATATAATGCCTTTGTTTAATCTTAACACATTTTAACCATCAATTATAGGAAAATTGCAACATGGATTTTACATAATTGCAACATGGATTTTACATAATTGATTTCAATATAATTAAAGAGCATTAAAAATAATTTATTATCACACTATTATCTTTTACAACTGGATAAATAACAACAAATTAATATTATATAACGTAATAAATATATAACACAAATATATCATATTCTACAAGAATTATTATTCCAGCTGCCTCTTAATCATTATATAACAATTTATAATGTTTAACATCAATATTGAATATATTACTACTACTATACCATCACGGCATATCCCACAAGTGGGGTAGCCAGCAGATCAGCTGCATGTAAGAAACATGCAAACTATAAACATATTGAATATAAATTTGGTATAATTATAACAGTAAGAATAGTATTTTTACACGCACATTTTTTTTCATATTCACAAAGATTATAACCGATGAAAGAAATGAGATCATTGAAAAGAATTATATGGCATAAGTCTGAGAGATAGAATGCAGACTAAAAATGTCATACATGAAAGTCGTGGATTAAAATTGGGATAATAACAATAAATGTTAATAAATAAGGTGGTTTGAGTATGTTCATTCTTTGAACAAAGAGAGAATGACTTATTTTCAAATGGCAAATTTTGTTCAATAGTCAATATGTGCCGAAAATATTTAGCATTTAGCATATACCTACAAGGAATAACTTCAGTTAGGTGTAAAATTGGAGCATCACTATTCTCTGTTTGTAAGTAAGGTGTCACATAGAAAGGTATAATAGTTGAAATAGAAATTATTCCTACTATTGGAAAAAAAATCAAAAGAAGATATAAATTTTTCACTATTTTTTTACAAACTAACAAATTAGTGTTTAAATTTTACAAGATTACTTTTATAATTGTAAACACACTACACAAAAAACATATTTATGATATTTAGTGATTTCATCAGACATGTGATTTTATAATTATATAGCCAGAACTCCTATAGTAAATTCAATTCCAAAATATTGTAAATTCAATCAGTTTGCTTTTCAGTGCAAACTATCACCTATTACAACAATGATAATAATTTATTACATTACACACCTTTTTAACAAATAAAGTTAAGAAGAAGGAAGATTTGATTCCACAGAAGTAATTTTCTACACTTCATATTATTATTGACACAAGACGTTATTTATATTACTAAAAAAATATATTATTGCGTTTTAATTTGATATATCGTGACTGCATCTCAAATATGGGCCATGTGACAAATTTGACGAAAATGAGTTAAATATACCAACCAACGGGTTTTTTTTTCTCTACCTACTGAAATATTATGGGTCATGTAATCATAACTGATAATTTGGAAGATACAAAATGAATCATGTTTAAGGTTAAAAAATGATGCACGAAAAATATGGACCATGTGCCAACCGTAAACATGGTTCATATTTAATATGCATCATAACCATATCTCAGTAATGATATGGCAAAAGGGTATAACTGTCAATTTTTCCATTTTTGACTTTTGTTCCACAAAATGTCTATAATAGTACATTCCATAGTATGGCAAAAGGATAGAGCTGTTACTGCGCTAAAATAATGAGATTGTTCCAGATATATCCAAATGCCATATGAAAAAGTAATTTTCACTAACATGGCAAAAGGTTAGATGCATAGGTATCTACCATCGCGCACTTGTATTAGTACTAGTTGTAAAAAGATGGCAACCTTCCGTAACTAGAAGTTATTTCCTTTTGCCATGCTACCAACTGCCCTTTTTTAGCACTTGCAACATCGAGCCCAATATAGTGAATATGGCGATTTGAGCCTTACACCAGTTTTTTTCGGCGGGCAACACTGGAGTTGACAGTTGTGTTCTTGTGTGCTCCTGAGAAATTTACCAAAAAATCGGCTAATAATATTTATTATTATATTTAACTTCTACTAACACATCACTTCCACCCTTAACTACTCATATTCTACAACCTTTCCCACTTTTTAGAGTTATACTAACCCTTTAGAGTGTTTTCCTTTAGTCTTTAACTAGCACGTGTTCTCAAGTAAGTAACACTTGTGATATTATTCTTTTCTTATTTCAACTCTTCCATTATAATGTCAAAGAGTAGAGAAAAACCTCCAGATCCGCCAGATGAGAATTATATAGATGATGTGGCCAGTTTTGAGACAGTGCAAACGTTGAAGAGACCCAAAATGTCAAAATCAAATATTCCCACTCCCAACCTCACTTCGTACAAATGTCAATTAAAATTTTCCAAAGAAGACAGATTATTAATATTCCGGAACTTCTGGGATGGTGGAAATGCGGATATCCAAAACCAATTTGTTGCGTCGAGTGTGGAAACAAGGAAACCAGAATTAAGAAGAGGTTTCAAAGGAAAAAGAAACGAAAACAATGTCTTTTTGTTACAAAGAGAAGATGGGAGCAAGGAACGAGTGTGCAACAAATTCTTTTTGGACACGTTAGACATTAGCTACAAGCGTATGCAGATTGCTCTGAAGAAAAAAGCAACAGGTGTGATTACCTCTGATAAGAGAGGAAAACACTCTCCGATAAACAAATCATCACCCGATGAAGTAGATTTTATATTGAGGCATATGAGATCCTACCCGCAATACGAAAGTCATTACTCAAGATCCAAGTCCTCCAAAAAGTACCTCCACCCAGATCTTAACGTTAAAATTATGTACGATGCTTACGTTGAAAGATGTAATACAGAACACATTAAATATAAGTGTTGCAGCTTTTATAAGCAGCAATTCAAATCAGAAAATTTGTCGTTCAAGCATCCTTACAATGATACATGTGGCACGTGTGACAGATTAAATATTGCTCTTAAAGCGAAACATATTGCAGAGGATGATAGGAAGAAGCTAAACGACGAGAAATGTTTACACGACGAAAAAGTCAGTGCTGCATATGATGAAAAGCGTGCAGATAAATTAAAAAGTTGTGCAAGCAACGGTCAAATTGTTTGTAAGGCTTTTGACCTCCAGAAGGTGCTAGATACACCAAGTTTGACAACTGGTGTATCATATTATAAACGCCTTTTGTCAACATACAATTTGACAGTGCACGATTTGTGCACTAATCAAGCCACGTGCTATATGTGGTGCGAGGTTGATGGAAGGCGAGGATCTGATGAGATTGCCTCGTTCTTGTACAAAGACATTTTGTCATATGGTGATAAGGTAGAAGAAGTAATTTTTTACTCCGACAATTGTAGTGGGCAGAACCACAACTTCACATTGCCAACCATGTACCGGGAGGTGATGAAAAAGATGCCTAATATTAAATCTATACACCAAAAATTTTTAGAACCAGGCCATACGCATATGGAGTGTGATTCCGACCATGCGAGGATTGAAAAAGCCAAACCCAAGGAAATGAGTATTTTTGTTCCTCGGGATTGGTACAATTTGGTTCGCATGGTACGATCTAAAGCAAAACCCTTCAAGGTTATAGAAATTCAAACAACGGACATATATTCATTCAAATCTTTGTTTTTGGGGAGTGGTTCTCCATATGTCTGTCGTTTGAAGTTTGTGGATGGAAGTCCAGTAGAATGGGCAAAAAATCGTTACACATTGGTTGAAAATGATAATTCTTTCATAAGTATGTCTATGAATATTAAAAATCCTCTATTTAAAAAATTAGATGTCATTAGATCCAGAACGGGCAGAAATGCTATAAGAGCTCTTAGCCCGAAGTATAATGGGAAATTGAACATATCCAATAACAAATATAAAGACCTTTTAGACTTGTTAAAGTTTGTTCCGGCAGAATACCATACATATTATATTAATTTGCCACATAACTCAAAAACGATGGATGTTCATGCAGATCTGCTAAGTTCGGGTGAGGAATCTAATTTAATGTTAACATAGAATATTACGGTTTGAAGAGTAATAGGTTTAAAATTTGTAAGAAAGCTTCCACAATTTGTCTTATTATATCCTTACAACTCATGTTAATATTTTTGTTAATAAACTTTATTTAGTTTGAACTTTATATAATTTTTATTCTAAGTATTTTTTATTCTTCTGGTTCATATTATGTAGTTTTCTATTATGTTTTTATTTTCTGTATAACTCCTTAATAATACTTGTAAATAAACTTTATTATTACTACTATTTTTTTTAATTAACCTCATTTTGCAAATTACTGATATGACAGATGGACATAAGTGAAAACAAAAGGTGGCATAGTCCAGGATACCTTATGATGTGATATGACAAATAGATGTAAGTGATGTCATAAGGTAATAACTTACTCATCTTACTCGAGGGTGGTATGGCAAACGGATGTAACTGGGAAAAATGTGAAAAAACTCAATATCTTTATGGAAATTCAGAGAGATAATTAACCAGTTTTTAGGCATTACATTTCCCTGTATATTGGTACCTCAAAGTCCTAATTTCAACCAAAAGTCAATGAGCAATTTAATATCACAAGTTTATTTTGGCTCTCCTGTAAAATTAGGTCTAGAGCAGTTATTGCCTTGTGCCATATCACTACCTATCTATGGTCACAAGGTTCAAATTTTGTATTGCATTGACAGTTCGCCCAATGTTGCTGATTACCGCGTTGCGTGTTTTGAAGTGAACTAAAAGTGTAATATTTTAATGAAAAAGACTATAAATCAAAACAATATTTAGTGTTAATCCTTTGTTTAATACGTGGCAAGTATTACTTTTATTTTTTTATCAACCAAGCTTAAATTTGTTGTATAATTTTGAACTACAAAATATAATAAACGTAATACTCAAAGGACGCCATCAATGTAATGGATTCCATTGCAACACAATATTAATGCTAACATAATTTTATTTCAGTAAAATTTTATATTGTGCAATCATTTAATAATAATTATTGTCCCTAATTTTTCATGTTTCAGCGTTCTTCAGAAGTTCAAAATCAAAAACATATTTTTGTAATATCACAATACCTACTGACGTCAAGAAGAATTGTCTGATTTTTTTCATAAAAGGTAATTAGTTAATTAATTTAATACTAATTGGTATGTTAAAACATTACACGGATTTTGTTTGTTTAAATATTTTCTAAACATTCTCTTTGGAAACAATTCTTTCAATATACTTAATATGATTTTTTTATTATTTCATATATATTTTTTCACAATCAATTATCAAATATAACTACTATTCTAACTATTTGAGAAATATGTAGCAAAATATTTTGGAAAGTTTATAAGTACATGTATAAAATTAAACCTAAGCTTCATGTTTGCATTTTGTTTCAGAGTTTCGAACTTCACATCATTTTGACTGTCATTCACGCCAAATTGTGCAATATTTTTCATCATTTGTTGTCTGAATTTTTCTTGATTGTGTACAAGTGAGTAGTAACAAAATTATTTTCTGAAGGAATTATATAATCACACGTCATGTTTACCAACGTTTTAATCTTTTACTATCTGTTTCAGAATGTATTGTAATCGCACCAAAAAAAAATTTACACTTGGCTCAAAGAGATAATATCCCAGAATCTGTTGATTCTGCTCCTTCAACTAGTTTTGCTACTCCAGAATAAATGAAAGGTTTTGATGCGGAGCTATGTCCATTAACTGGAAATCTTGTGTACAAGTGTGCAGAAAATCCTGCATCAACTGAAATCATTCGTGATATTCAACCTATCTGTTTCAGAATGTATAGTAATCGCACCAAAAAATTTTTACACTTGGCTCAAAGAGATAATATCCCAGAATCTGTTGATTCTGCTCCTTAAACTAGTTTTGCTACTCCAGAAGAAATGAAAGGTTTTGATGTGGAGCTATGTCCATTAACTGGAAATCTTGTGTACAAGTGTGCAGAAAATCCTGCATCAACTGAAATCATTTGTGATATTCAACCATTATCATCCAACGATAGTCACATGGAATTGTGTCAAGCAATACATTGGCTACAAAAAAATTAACGATAAGTATGTGCACAACGAAATCAAGCCTGCAAAATCGATGGGCAAAAGATGTGTGCACAAAGTCCCTAAAGTAGCTTCGAAAAATTCATACGGTTGCCACAATTTAACAGAAGAGGATAGATCTTTTGTTTTCAAAAAGTTTTGGTCGCTGTGAACATGGCCTGAGAAGAAGGCATTTTTTTCTGAACTTGTCAGAGTAAGAGGTATTAAGAAACGGCACAATAATCCTGCAGTCAATAATACAAATAAAACACGGCCATGACATGATTATGTATGACAAAAATGGAGCCAAACACAAAGTGTGTCGGGCCATGTTCATCAACACTATGAAAATTGGCAAAAGCACCTTCACAAGATGGTGTAATGAAAACATATTACAAGAAAACAACACAGGAAGTAATGATGAACAAGAAAACACACCACAAACCAAGAGAACGTTAAAAACTGAAGGTAATATACAGTACATCAGAAATTGGCTTGATCTTTTACCCACTGTACCAAGTCACTACTGTCGTTCAAGGTCTAAGCGGCGGTATGTTGATTCTTCGTTCATGTCCAACCTCCATATGCTGTCTGTATTTAACGAATGGTGTACAGAAAATAAATTTGCAATAGTAAATTTCAATACATCGCCCACGCAAAGATCAATGCGATATTTGCATTGGGTACAAAACTGGAAATATTGCAACAGAGGTTTATAATGGCCATATAGTTCGCAAAGAACAAGCGAAATTGGCAAAAAAAGAAGCAAAAGAAGCAGCCGATGAAACAACACTCGTGTTAACAAAGGACCTGCAGAGTGTCTTGTTATGTCCAAAACTTCTGGCCTCTGCAGTGTACTACAAGCAGAAGTTACAGGTGCATAATTTTACAATATACGAGTTGAATAATGCTACTGTCACTTTGTATACTTGGCATGAGTGTGATGGTGGTGTCACATCCAACGAGTTTACAACATGCATCACAGATTTTTTTTAAAAAATACCGGAAAATTTTAAAAAGGTTATTCTAATATCGGATGGTTGTAATTATCAGAACAGGAACTGTGTTCTGGCAAGTGCCCTCAGCAACTTTGCTAAAGAATACAGAGTAGAAATAGTGCAGCTGTTTTTGGAAAAGGGCCACACTATGATGGAAGTCGATAATGTTCACAGTGTTCTAGAACATTATTTCAAACCTCCAATTTATTCGCCTAGCGATTATATTGCTAGGATGACAGTCAAGCTGCACTTAAAGCACTAGACTCCTGTAAAGTAAACTCTGTTACAGTTCAAAACTGTATCAATGCATTGAACAAATTATCAATAGAAAACAACAATAAAATTGTATTAAGATGGGTGCCAGGACACTCTAACTATGAGGGTAATGAAGAGGCGGATAAAATGGCCAACAAGGGGGCTGACATGCTGACCTATGGACCAGAACCTCACTGCCCCATTACAAATAGCACTTTAAAAACGGCACTCTATGGGAGAATGCAAGAAAAAGCTATTAATAACTGGTTAACAATACCAGGACAGAAACATGCGAAAACCCTGATTAAAGGTTTCTCATCAAAGAAAAGTAGAGACTTTCTCGAACTTAATAAAGAGAACCTAAGAATTCTCACCAGAGTACTAACGGGACACTGTAGACTCAATAAACACTTATGTATAATGAAACTAACAGACATGTATCTGTGCAGATTCTGCATGAACGAACATGAAACTCCTTTGCATCTACTCACAGAATGTGAACCTATTATGCAAACAAGAGCCAAAATAATTGGCTCACACTTTCCTGATCAAGAACAGATCAAAGGAACTAACCCACACAAAATTTTGAATTTCTTTCAGGTTTTAGGTCTGTGGGAAGACATCTAAGGACTAAATCCCACAATGGACTACATCTGGAAGTCGAGGTGGGCAAGGTCTTTGGATGGAGGAAAAAAAAAAAAAAAAAAAAAAAAATATTGCTAGGATGAGAATGGCAAGGCCAAAACATCCTTATATAATTAACCAAGTGCATTATGACTTTTTTTTCAATTTTGAAAGCCTGTCAACAAATTTAGTATCATTGCGACCAGGAAAAAAGTAGGTGATCCTGTTGTTACGGATCTCAGAATGATTAAATATTTGACAACAGGGGAAATCCTTTATAAGATAGATCACAACAGTGATTATATAAACCTTCCCCAACGCCGGAGAAATGGCAATACCATTCCGCCACCACTGTACTCGCGACCCATATCGCTTAGTGAGAGCAAGCTAAAGCACCTACAGGAATTGATGTCTGTTATTGAAAAGGATCACCACCCATTTTATAATTCTCTATCCTCTGTATAATTTTTTTTTTATATAACTGATAATAATTTTATATTGTAGTGCATGCCATTTTTTTTTTTTAAAGATATACCTGGGTTTTTGTTATAAACCCAAATACAACCTTATACACCTTTCACAGTAAGCTACTAAAAGCTTGTGTCGTGAAAGGGGAGTTTGCCGGCACCTGGTATCGAACCACGGACCTCAGGTTCACGAGGCCGAGACTCTACCTCCAGGCTACCGACGAACTCCGAACGAACCAAATTTTTATATAAATACTTTTGTTTTATTTATTATTATCCCAATTCCAACTATATCAATACACAAATGAAATTAAAATATACCATCAGGTATCTACTATAAGCAGGTTAACTAAAAAAAAGGCACATTTCATGAAATGGATTTGATATTGGTATTTTATCTACTTTTACTAATGAATACGAATGGGAGGTGAATGTTGGCCTTTGTTGATCAGTATAAATCGCAACTTAGGACCTTATCTGCTATTTTTGTATATTATTTTTGCTGCATATTATACAATCCAGTTGATTTCAAATGGGGAGGAGCCTTTCAAAAGTAGTGTATTGGTTAAGATGGTGTAGGGTAATTATATTGGTCTTTATAATAACAATCTTACTCTAATAATTAATTAAAAAGATTGATTGAAAGGTAGATACAAAAACAAAAGAAACTTATTGTTAAAACTTGAAATCCAGCACATTAACTTGAAATCATCAACAATGAGAAAACTATGGTAATGGTTTATGTCAGTTTGCAGAAACTTACTGACAAATATGGGCCATGTGTCAAATTGCGTGCATAAAATGTGAACCATGGGGCATTCCATGATAAGTGACACCAGACTAGTATAAAATAAAAGTCGAAGATTAGTTTAAATATTCATTTAGAAAAACAGTACATAGTCTAATGTTTATGAAATGAATATTTTTTATTCGTAAAAAACTGCATTTTTACTTTTTTGGTCAATAGCAACACCAGATGTTAGTGAAGCTCAACGGGTAGAGTAATTTTGTCTATGGTCTAAAAACAAAAAAACTCGGCCATTTTGAATGTGAATCGACGTGTTGTGAATGTGAGCAAATTAAAATATTATTAAAGATTTACTGCACAAAATACAAAGTAAAACGGTAAGTTTATTTCTCTAATATTAAGCAATAATTGGTGACCAGAATTACGTCCCGACCGTCACATTTTAATTCACTTTTGTTCATTCTAACCTCAAAAATGCCTGTTTAGGATGGAATGTGTGTTTTGTAAGTAACAAATAGATAGTAACTGAGGGGTTTGATATTTTTTAAAGTGGCGATGGGCTGTTATGCATTTTACACATTAATTTTAAGTTATGTCCCGACCGTCACAATCCCAACCGTCACAATGTCAAGTATCAAAATACTTGGTTTTTACAAACATCGCTTGCATATGGCCTAAATATGACTATCCATAATATGATTTGATTTATTTCACTGGGTTTATTAGTTTTTGGTTATATTTGAAGTGGTTGTGGTGTTGTTTTAGATGCCTATGGACGCGGCAGAGCGAAAACGTCTATCCAGGGCCAGACAAAGAGAAGACCCGGATAAGAAAAAACTTTTATTACAGAAGTCTTTGTGTACGGAAAAAGAGCGCATTAGAAAACAAAGATATAGGAACAAACTGAAAGCAGCCAAAACTGTCGTTGAGGTAAATGAAACTGCCAGTTCTACAATGGGTTCTTACAAAACAAAGAGAACACTGAAAAAAGCTTTAAATAAAGTTATCGCAGCTATGCCAGAGAGCCCAACGAAAAAACAAGCGGTTGTTAGGCAACTTGCTAAGAATATTTTTCCTTCACTGCCTTTGGAAGTACAATATGGCAAAGAACAAAGATCACACGCCACCAAGATTAGCAAAGAAGACGAAGAGGTGGTGCGCAAATTTTACGAACTAGACGAAATCAGTCGAGCTGCTCCTGGAAGAAAGGACACCATTTCGGTTAGAGACAAACATACCAAAAAACGAATTCATGTCGCAAAAAGACACATGACAATGTCAGTGGTAGAGGCGTATCAACTTTTCACAAAAGATTATCCCAACATTAATGTTGGAAAGTCAAAATTCTTTGAATTTCGCCCAATTCATGTCAAAACAATGAATAATATGCCACACAATGTCTGTGTCTGTCCACAACATGCCAATTTCGATTTTATGTTGGAAACTTTAAAGAAACATGTCGTAGGCTTACCATCAACGACTACAGACTTGTTAAATGCTATGACATGTGATACAAGCAGCGAAAAATGTATGCTGAAAGACGACTGCCCAGACTGCTTTGACGTCACTGATATATTGCCTGTTAATTTGGTCACAGACATAGAAGTAGTCTGGAAGAAATGGGAGAAGTCTGAATCCCAGTATACCCCAGTGTCTCGTCAAGGCTCATTAGATGAATTGATTCAAGAGATGAAGAATCAAACGCCAACGTTCAAGAGACACGTTTTTGTAAAGAGACAGCAGTCTAACCATTTTGAGTCCAAGAAGAAAAACAGTACTGCATCGGAAATTGTGTTGCAGGTTGACTTTGCAGAAAATTTTTCTATCTTGTGCCAAGACGAGATTCAAAGTGCACATTGGTCTCACCCTCAGGCAACAATGTTCACTGGATGTGCTTGGGGCAATGCTGGAAATTCTAAACATTCATACGTTATAATGAGCAATGAATTAAACCACGACAAATACGCGGTGTGGGCTTTTATGCGCCAAATAATTCAAGACCTGAAGCAAAAGTATCCAGAGTTGAAGAAAGTGTCTGTTTTTTCGGATGGTTGCGCTGCGCAATTTAAGAATAGGTACACATTGCTCAACCTTTGCTACAGTGAGTCTGACTGGGGTGTAAAAGTGGAATGGTGCTTTTTTGCGTCCAGTCATGGAAAAGGGGCTGTCGACGGAATTGGTGCAACAACCAAAAGGCTATTGTGGTCAGCCATCATGACCAGGCGTGCAGCTATCTTTCACAGCTACGACTGCTATTCCTACCTCAAGTCCAAAAAAATTAGCGGAATAGACTTATATTTCGTGGCTTGTGGGGACATCGAAGCACATAAAGAAGATCTTGAAAAAAGATGGTCGGAGTTTCCTGCCATACCACATATTCAGAAACACCACAAATTCCAGGCAAAAAATTCAGGAATGCTTCTTTACAGCGAAACGTGTAATTCAACAAACAAACTAATGATCGTCAGGGGCAAATTAAACTACGCCGACGTTTATTCATCGGATGACTCTAGCGTATCGCTAAACATAGGGGAAAGGTGTACAAAATGACATAGTGGGGCAAAATGACAAATAGTCATATCTCAGAAACGACGAAGTAGACAAGTTTGATCCTGTACAGGAACAAACATCCGGCCGCCTCGTGATCACTCACCAACATTTAGTTAGTCTGTGGCAACTACTGGAGGAGCACGTGCTGCAAATAACATTTTAACGCGAGTAAAATTTATTTTTGTTCGGACATTAAAGGTAATTATTTTTTTATTTAAGTATATTATTGAAATGTGATTTGCAGTTTCTTGTTATGTTGCTAATTATCTATGAATTGTAATATAATTTTGTTAATTTTATAAAAGTGGAATATGATAATAATAAAATAATAAAATAAGATAATAAAAAAAAATAATAATAAAAAAATAATAGGAATATGATATTTTTTATGTTATCAAAAAACTCGTGTAGCGGGGTAAAATGGCATATGTAACGGTAGGGTAAAACGACATACCATGTCATTTTGCCCCACTTGATACTTTCAAATTCGTTATTACTATACCCTCACCCCACGTCTCTTGCGGGGTAGGCAGAGAGAATAGAATGCCATTCTCTCTACAACACCAGTCTTACAAAATCACTCATTACTCTAATTCAAATTTGTTTCAGGTAGATAATCAATTATTATGCCACGAAATTATGTACGAAAAACATCTCGACAGGGATGGGATGAAGGAGCAATGAATCAAGCAATCCAAGCTGTAAAAAATGGAGAAATGGGATGGCTGCGTGCTTCTAAAACATTTAAAATTCCTCAAGCTACTTTAAGACGTCACGCGAACGAGTCAAACAAACGCATCAAACCTGGAGAAAAAAAACTAGGAAGATTTATTCCAACTCTTCCCTTGGAAATAGAACTTGATTTAGTAAGTCATATAAAATTATTGGAAACCAGACTTTTTGGTTTAACTCGGATTGAAGTTCAGAAGTTAGCCTACCAACTGGCAGTAAAAAATGGTGTAGAAAATAACTTCAACCACGAAAAAAAAATGGCTGGGAAAGACTGGCTGAGAGGCTTTAGAAAAAGACATCCAGACATTTGTCTCCGAAAGCCAGAGCCAACATCGGCTGCACGAGCCCAGGCGTTTAACAAACCGCAAGTTGAAAATTATTTTAAGATTCTTGCGGATACCATAAAAAATGAAAACATCGACCCCCTTAAAATATATAACGCAGATGAGTCAGCACTTTCAACCGTACACCGACCACAGAAAATATTTGCAACATCAGGGAGAAAGCAGATTGGGACTGTATCAAGTGCCGAAAGGGGATCACACACAACAGTTGTTTGTTGCATGGGAACAAATGGAAATTATGTTCCACCTTGCCTCATTTTTGCTAGAAAAAATATGAAAAATGAACTTTTGGACCATGCACCTCCAGGAACACTAGGCCTTGTCCATGAGACAGGTTGGATGACGGGTCCTGTTTTCGTCAAATGGTTGGAGCATTTTCAGAAGTATGTGAAAGCCTCCCCAATTGAAAAAGTTCTCCTTATTTTAGATGGACATTCTAGTCATCATTTGGGTTAGTTGGAAGAAATCGCGCCTCTGCGATAAACTCGCCCTCTGTATATTGATTGTATGATTGTCTTTGTTTGAAATGTATTTTTGTGTAAATTTGCTTGTTATCAATGTACAGTAAAGAATAAATAAATAAAAAAAAAATAAATAAATATTTGGAAGCTTTAATTTATGCAAAAGAAAATGGAATTATTTTATTCTGTCTACCACCACATTGCACGCACAGACTGCAACCACTAGATGTCGCATTTTTTGGGCCTTTGAAAACTTATTTCAATCAAGAAATTGGAAAATGGCTGAAAAATCATCCTGGAAGGGTAGTAACCGCGTTTCAAGTAGGCTCTTTATTTGGTGAGGCTTATGGGAAGGCTGCAACAGTACAAAATACTATCAGTGGTTTTGCTAAGACAGGAATATGGCCCTTTAATTCAGATATTTTTCCTGATCACATGTATGAACCCTCTGAAACAACAAATATTCCGATTGCCACCGAAAACAACAATAATGAAATCCCTTATTCGTGTGTAAATAATCAGATTATTGGGTCTGACACATTGGTCACTAACCTCAATGATAAACCATCGACATCAAGAGTTGTTACTTCAGTGGATATAAGCCCGATTCCAGTTGGAACTTTTATTTCAGGCCTTGGTAAACGAAAACCAAGAAAACGACAACCCACTATGATTTTAAACACAACTCCTAACATTTTGGAGGCTAAAGAAAAGTCATGTAAAATTATCACTGAACGTGATAAAAAAAAAATTAGTAGAAAAATATTGAGTAATTCAAATATAGAAGAAATTTTGATGGTTTCAGACGATGATAGTGACTGTGCCTGCATTTACTGCAATGAGAAATATAAGAAATCAAAACCAGGTGAAACATGGCTTAAGTGTATGAAATGTGGAAATTGGGCCCACGCAGAATGTGCTGGATTGAATAAAAAAGCCAAAATTTTTGTATGTGAATTGTGCTCATAATGTCAAATTATGTAATTATCAAGTTTTAAATTTCAATAGTTTGATTAAACATGGTGGAATAGACGAATACCCACGGGGCTTATGTCCTATCAATAATTTTTCACTCTTTATTTGTGTATGAAAACATTAAAAAAAAAATCCTTAGCAAAATACACCGTATGTCATTTTGTACACCCGGTGGGGCAAAATGGTTTTTATCAGCATGTTTGTATTTATTTTTTTTTATTAAAAAAAATCATATTTTTGACAATTGTAAACTGATAAACGTATACCTAGATAGTGTTACAAGTAAGCAATAATATTTTTTTCTATAAATTACAAGCCGTTTTTTTTATATTTATTTTTAAGAAAATCTATGTCATTTTGGGCACCCTTCCCCTAAATACTTATAATGAGGATAATACTTCCACTTTAATGGTGATACCGGAAGAGGATTTAATAGAGAAACAAGATGTGGATTTGATGGAAAAACCGGACGTGGATTTATTGGAGAAACTGGACGATGAAAAAAAAGAACCAAGTGAGGATGAAATAATAGTAAAAGAAATAAGATTGGATAATGAAAACAATAAGGAAAATATTGGGAAGCATGAGCAAGGAATTGAAGTAGGGCCAGAAACAAATATGTATGATGGGACACAAGCAGGCAGCAGCGGACTATATAAAGACCAATATAACTGTGGTGATTTTGTGTTGGTGAAGATTCCTGGAAGAAAATTCGAGTACCGTTACGCAGGTGTTGTCAACAAAGTTGACAATGAAGAAGGCGAAGTAACAATAACATATCTAAGGATATGTGACAAGAATGGCAAACTTTTTAAAATTGCTGAAAATGATGTGTCCGATGTCACGTTTGACCAAATAATAAAGAAATTGTGTACACCATCATTAGAGATTAAGGGTGATCGCATTTTTTATCGTTTTAATAATAGTATGGATGTTTTTGAAAAATAGTTAATGTATATTTAGTGGTAATAAATAACTTTTTCCTCAATAAAGGTGTAAAATATATATGCATTTTTGTTTGTTTTTTACTTGTCCCGACCGTCACATAGGCTTGTCCCGACCGTCACATTTTTCTAATGAGAAAACGATGAAAATTATAATTTAATTTAAAACCAGATCTTTACTAAACGATAGTTTAAACCTTAAAGCATACACACTTAAATATTTGTATTAATATCATTGATAGTTTCTTACAAACTTTAAAAGGTAGCTGTACATCTGGAGTAGACGAGAAAGTAAGAGTCCCGACCGTCACAATTTATAATGCTTTTTTTTTCATAGAAAGATATTAGTTTAAACATGTGAAATTCAAGTAGATTCAACCTTATTTATTACATTTTATATCAATGTAATATCTATTATGTACTATTAATAGAACTACAAAATTATGGTTGATATACTTATGAGAGAGTGTAAAAATGTCCCGACCGTCACAATGGAATGCCCCCCATGTGATTTTTTTTGTTAAATCTGAGGTTTATATTAATGTACCAAAAGGATAATTAAAAAAAAACATGTAATAATGATCAAAACATCTTTCATCACATTTTTCTGAAGAAGATTTAAAGTTAATACAATTCTATATTTTTTAAAACAGTTTTTTTGTAATATCTCAGAACATTGTTTCGTTCACATGGCCCATATTTGAGATGCAGTCACGATATATTAATCATTAACGTACTTCATTTAGACAACAAAGTTGATAATTAATAGAATGTATATATATGTATATTAACCGTACAAAGAATAATGCCAGCGCATTCATGTTTTAAAAATAGAAAACAAAAAATAATTGTAATCCAATCACTTTGAATAAAACAGCTAAAAAATAATATAAGTGGTAGTTTAAACAACCTTTTCCGGATTCCAGTCGTAGCTCTGCTGCGTTGAGAGGTTGCTAAGTTTCTCCATATACTCATCGGGTATAGTAAAATCCAAGCTGAAGTTAGCTCTCAAGTGTTCCTCGGAGGAAGCTTTTGGTATAATTGCGACGTTCTGTTGCAGAGCCCATTTAAGCAAAACAAGACATACAGGTTGGTTGATAGCTTTGGCCACTTCCTGAACTTGAGGGTCTTTGATGACAGATTTGTTAGATGAGCCCCCAAGAGAAGAATATGCTTGAAGCATTATCCCGTGAGACTGACATTCCTCCAGAAGTTGCTGTGGGTGATGATGAGGATGCCATTCCACTTGATTTACTGTTGGCTTCACTCCGTCACAATCAGCAATCAGTTCCCTAATGTGTCTCACTGTGTAGTTAGACACTCCAATATTCTTGAGTAATCCCTCCTTATGCAGTTTCACCAGAGCTGCCCACGATTCTCTCCTCAATACGGCATTATTAGGATCCGTGCGACTCAAATTGCTTCCAGGCCAGTGAATTAAGTAAAGGTCTAAATAACCACACTGCAAGTTCTCTACTGAATCACGGGCCGCCTTTTCAGCCTTCGCAGCTCCCTGATCGCATGGTGCCAGTTTGGATGTGATTAAGATATCCTCTCTGGTCAACCCATGTTTAGGAAGCAATATTTTGAAGGCTTTTCCGAGTTCAATTTCATTGTCATACATAGAAGCTGTGTCAAAAGATCTGTAGCCTACTTGCAGTGCCTCATCTATAATTTTAGTCACAGTTTTTTGTCCTACTATACAGTAAGTGCCGAGACCAACAAGTGGAAACTTATTTCCATTATTGAGTGTGAAGTATAACGACTGACAAGACATGTTTGTATAAGATATACAAGATATAATTTACGTAAAAATTTTAACAAAAATATGGTACAATTTGATACAATATTCAATACTAAAACAATAGGAAATCCTTTGTGTATTTCCTTTTATGTAGTGATTGGGTGGGGTGACACAAAACAAAGTCGAAAGTATTACTTTAGCAAAAACCTTGAACCCGGCACCTATACACACAATTAAACGAATTAGAATATCGAAGTTCAACACAATAAATTATGAAATATAATGTATTAAATTACTAATTATTCACCAACCCATCAAAATTTGACAACCGGCCACCACGCACCACCGTTTATTTACGTTCATAGAATATTAAAGTGACGTGAATTCGGTATCTACCCGCTACTTTTGGTTATCGGTATACAGATTCGGTAGAAATTTGCAACTTGTTGTTAATAATACTCGTCAAAGGAATATATGGGGCACTGCTCCACGATGTGGTCCATGCTCTGGGTTTCTCCGCATGGGCAGGTGGGTGAATCAGCCATCCCCCACTGATGCAGATTTGCTGCCGAGCAGCCGACTCCAGTCCTAAATCTATTGAGCCTGCACCAAGACCTTCTGGGTAGAGAGAACCCGGGCTGTTGTTGAGTTGGGTCGGTCACCAGATAGCCTCTGGAGGTATCTGCTGTTGCCCAGAGATCTCGCCATCGCTCTCATCATCTCATCGGGGGACTGAGAGAAATACACGACGCCTCGGAGGCAGCCGTACGATGGTTGAGTGAGCTGGAAGTACGGGTTTAAGGCCATAAGAAGAAGAAGAAGAAGAATAATACTCGTAACTTGTTGAAATCCGTATATCAACAAAATCGAGAAGTTTGCAAAACATTCCAAATTCCTCTATCGTTTTGGCTATGAGGAAGTAGTAAAATTACAAAATTTTGAAATTGAGAAAAAAGAAAGGTTCACATTATTTGGTACCTATACTTCCTAAAATCTAGGAATTTTTACATTTTTACCACCTACGTACATACTTTATTCGTAACAAATTTGTAACTACATCCATAGACTTTAACTACCTATAAATTCTGTGTTGTGTTGGCAACACTTAAATACTGACTGGAATGTCATTTAAGCTGGGGCCCCATGCTTGTTGAGTTTGTGATGTATTTTTTATTTTGTACTGTCCTCTCCTCGTGGTTATAAAATAAATACACCATATTTTGCATGCAATATTTTTCAAAAATTGCTAAAATATGGCAGTGAATAATGAAAGTGAAGTCAATTTCCACGAAATGGAATTAGATGACCGCTTGCTTAAGGTTAGTTTTAATGTTGAGAGTTGTATTTTATAATTATTGTTTTTCAAAAGCGGAAAATTAATACACATTTATTTCATATTTAGGCAATAGCAAAGCTTGGCTGGTTTAGTCCAACGCTTATACAAGAGAAATCTATTCCTCTTTTATTAGAGGGAAAAGATGTTTTAGTTCGCGCTAGGACAGGATCTGGTAAAACAGCTGCATTCTCTATTCCGGTAATTCAGAAGATATTAAATTCTAAACAGAGCGATACACAACAAACAATTAAAGCTCTAATACTAGCACCTAGCAAGGAACTCTGCAATCAGGTGAGAAAGAACTGTATTACATTAATTGATTTAAGGATACAGGGTTTCAATTTCAAGGACATCAATTTCCTTACTTAACATTTGTTTGAAACATTAGTTTTCAGTTGAATATAATTTTTATTCCATAGATATCTTCTGCGATTGCAGACTTAACGTTCAAATGTTCTCGCGAAGTGAGATATATAGACTTATCTGCTGATGGAGATATTAAGTTATTTAAACCTCTTCTGTTGGAAAAGCCAGATATAGTAGTGGCTACACCTTCCAAAGCTTTAGCTCACATTAAAGCCAATCACATGAAACTGAAGAATACGCTGGAAATGTTAGTTATAGATGAAGCTGACTTGGTCTTTTCATTTGGCTACGAAGATGAAATCAAAGAACTCTTAAGGTAACATTGTATAAAAGAGCTATTCTAATAAATTCGTCATCGATAATAAATTTTATTTTTTTATTTTAATAATTATTTGGAAAATACTAAATGCTTTTTGTGTTATATGGTTAGATGGAAGAAATCACTATAAAGTGATAATCTCGCCACCGCATAATTATCATCACATTATTTTTTTATGTAAACTGCTTTGTTGATTTTGTTATAAATATATAATGATGTGCAAGAAGAATAAAATAAATAAATAAAATAACATATAATTACAAGTATGTTATTTATTTCTTTTAGTCACTTACCAAGTGTATATCAGGCTGTATTAGCATCTGCAACTTTATCTGAAGATGTACAGAATTTAAAAAAGATTGTTTTGAGGAATCCCGTGATACTCAAGTTGGAAGAACCAGAACTAGCTTCTTCATCCCAACTAGAGCATTATCATTTGGCTGCTGAGGAAAATGATAAGGCAGCCATATTGTACGCCTTATTGAAACTGAATTTAATCAGAGGCAAAACAATTATATTTGTTAGAACTGTAGATAGGTGTTACAAGTAAGTTAATAAGCCATACTAACAGATACAGAATAACTTCTATCCTGAATGTTATACCTGACTTAAGTTACACCTTACTCACAAACAAAGATTAAGTTTTTCACTTTCTGTCTGACTAAAAGTATTCCTAATAAATTTCCAGTGTTTTTGCCTTATGTCGACTGAAGAAAGATAGCTACGATTTAAAAAAAATCAGAAATGAGATAATAAAACTATATTCAAATTGATGAATAATTTTTATTTGTCAAAAGGATATAACTGAGTAAGTTTCTTTGTGAATCAGGGTTTTTATTTAATTAGGGCTATCTTTAGACTTGCATATATTTTTTTTTGTGAGTACAACTATAAGACTAATGTAACTTATATTAATGTAACTTAAGGTAACTTATATTAATGAACATTTCTACTGATTTATTCAACCGTGGAACAAATTGTGATTATAACTTTTTTATAAATAAAAAAAATATTATTAATTTATTGTATGTTTTAGATTGAAGTTGTATCTAGAGCAGTTTAAGATTGCTGCTTGTGTATTAAATTCTGAGTTACCAGCTGCAGTGAGGTGTTTGGCTGTTAGCCAGTTCAACAAAGATATTTATAAAATCATTATTGCTTCTGATGAGAAGGCTCTTGAAAAACCTGATGGAGGATTGCCAGTGCCTTTGGAAGTTGAAACTAAAAAGAGAAAGGTATGTTTCGTCAGGTTACACTTCTTCCTTATTGTTTAGTTTTATATAGTTCTTTTTTATTTTGTTGTCCAGTAATCGCAATAAGTGGATGTTTATATTCTGGCATATCTCAATTATTATTCTGGCATATCTCTATTTGTTTATTATCGACACTGGGTAAACTATTTGAGAGGATCGTTCTTCACTACATCGTTCCTCTTGTTTCTCCCACTATCTCTCGTAAGCAGCACGGTTTTATTTCAAGCAGATCCACTGTTTCGAATTTGGTACTTTACAGCGATTTTTTGACTACGTCATTGGCCGGGGGAAGTCAGGTTGACAGCATATACACTGATTTCTCCAAGGCCTTTGACACGGTTAGTCACCCTGTGCTAGTTTATAAACTTGAAAGGTTGGGAATCTGTGGTAATCTTCTTCGTTGGGTCGAGAGTTACCTATCGGGAAGAACTCTTGCTGTAAGGGTGGGAGGTGTCGTATCTCGTGTTTTCGTTTCTATCAGCGGTGTCCCACAAGGGTCCCACCTTGGACCAATTCTTTTTAACATTTTTATTAACGATATTGTGAATGATCTGAATGGGGTCGAGGTTCTTCTATATGCTGATGATCTCAAAATGTATAGGGTCATAAAAAACATTGATGACTGCAAGGTACTACAAAATAACATAGACTTAATATCTGCTTGGTGTCATAAAAATGGTTTGATGTTGAACACTAACAAGTGCAATGTCATAAGATTTGCTAAAACTAGAAGTAGAGTCTTGTTTAATTACACCCTGGATGGAGTCGCTCTTGAGGCCGTTAGTGAGGTGCGTGATTTGGGTGTATTATTTGATGACGGTTTATCCTTCACCGGGCATATATCAAGTGTCGCGGACAGAGCTTTTCGGATGTTGGGCTTCATTATACGCATTTCCAGAGACTTCAAAAACACATATACATACCCTTAAGATTCTCTTCCAAGCCTATGTTAGAAGTCAGTTGGAATATGCATCATCAGTGTGGTCCCCTTATTATGGTGTGCATATACATACTATAGAGAGGGTTCAACGCAAATTCATGCGTTATATTAACTTTCGGTTAGGCATCCCATATGTTGACTTCTGTTATGAACATCTTTTGCTGGAGCTTCGAATGTCTAAATTGTTTGACAGGCGTGTCCTGTTGGACATGATTCTTTTATACAAAATTGTAAATTCATGTTTTGATTGCCCGGAGCTCCTTTCATTGCTCAATTTTCATGTCCCTGATCGTCCTACTAGACAGAAAATTTTATTTAAAGAATCAAATACTCGAACCAATTACCAGAGACATTCCGTCATTAATCGTCTGCACATGCTTGGAAATAGATTTATCGATGTATTGAATTTGGATTTGTTTTTTGAAGGTGATTATGTAATGAAAGATAAAATAATCAAATATTTTAATCAGACTTATTTTGAAATTGTAAATAGTCAATAAATGTATATTGTCCTGATCATTCTATGCTTCGTTTGTTTATTTAGTGTCGGTTTTATTTTTGCGTAAATTTTATTATATATGCGCTGTTTGATTTGTTTTACAAGTGTTGTTTTTGATTCATAAACTTTTTTGGATAAAACTAAATGAAATAAATTAGATGTGATTAATTAATTTGAATAAGTAATATTTGAACATGTGTCAGGAATCATTTTATTGTGTTGATATAAACTTTTGGTTTTCTATTGTTGTGTATACTTGTATGGATTTGGAACACTATATTTTTGATCGAGTATGTATTGTAATTGTGGTCATTTTATTGTTTTTATATTTGTGTATGTATTTTTGTTTTGGTTTTTAATTCATTGATATTGTCAACTATAATGATTATGTAATAAAAGGCATATTGCCGTATATTCATGAATAAATAAATAAATAAATAAAAAATAATGGCTGTGAAATTTGTTGTATATTTTTTTTAAAGTTGATTGTATTTTCAATACTTGTACTGTTTACAGAAAGGCAATCAACCGCAAACTTTAAAGAGAAAAAAAGATAAGGAGTCTGGTGTTTCTAGAGGAATAGATTTCAAATGTGTTTCGAATGTCATCAATTTTGATTTCCCACCAGATGTAGCGTCATACGTTCATAGAGCAGGAAGAACAGCCAGAGGGAATGATAAGGTAAACATAGTTACATATTTTTTTCCTGCTGAGATCGCCTTGGCCAAAAGCTGTTGTCTAATTTATTAACTAAAAAAAATGATTTTATTACAATATTATTATTAAATGCATTGTCGATCCTTTTACTAATGTTCCATTAATTGTCCCATTTCAGGGTACTGTTTTGTCATTCGTATCAATAAGAGAAATGCCATTGATGGAAGAAGTTGAAAAACATTTGTCAAAAGGATATAATATGGAAAACGTTTTAAAGTATGAAATATTTATTTCTCACATCCGTACTCTGAAATAACTGTTATGTGACATGTTATTCAAAAATGGAGATTAGCAATATTCAAATTTTATGACTGGCTAAAATTAGGTATTCTCTGCTATCAATTGTTTTTGATGCATTCTGACCATAAAACAACTGTTTCTATTTAAAAAATCAAAATTGACATTACAGAATTAACTATTCATAAAAAAATCAATTCAAGAATGAGAAGATGCACTATGAAATAAGTTGTTTTGTGAGTTAGGTTTTGGTATAACTAGAAATGACTTTTTTATAATTTTTTTTGTGAGTACAGATTAATATTATTATGCATAATGGAGGCATTCACTGATGATTATATTGATATTTACTTAATTGATAGGACCTTCATCCGGTACTGATCAATTCCATGTCGACTTTAATCTTCTCTCTGAGTATGCTTTCCATTCATTTGTTTGCAGATAGTTTTTAAAATATTTTTTAATACTAATGATTTTAATGAAGTTTTTTTATTGCTTGTTTTCATGAAAGAACTTACGAGTTTTGCCTGGAACAAGTGGAAGGTTTTAGATATAGATCTAGGGATGCTTGGAGAGCAGTGACCAGAATAGCTGTGAGAGAAGCTAGACTAAAAGAAATTAAACAAGAACTTCTCAATTGTAAAAAATTAAAGGTATTATGTTGTTAATTTTATCTATTCGTAGACGCATATAACTCTCTTCCCCACTTAGTTTTTTTGTCTCTATCACATATGAAATGAAATCAACTCTTTCTTGTCTACTGTCTACTGAATTATCATTGTACAATTTGTGTATCTTATTTAAGTAATATTTTGTTTGTTAATCATATTTTCTATGATTTAAGGGTTTCTTTGATGACAATCCACAAGAATTGATGGCTCTAAGACACGACAAAGCTCTTCATACTGTTAAAGTGCAGCAACATTTATCTGATGTCCCCGATTACATTGTGCCTGAAGCTTTAAAGCAAATCAAAGGAATAACACCTGCGCCAATTGTAAACAGTAATAGTAGTCTTAAAAGGAAAAAGATCTTTGGAAATAACAGAGCACTCAAAAACAAGGTAATACAAAGAGCCTCTTTCTTATTCTTTGAGCACCGTGTCTGTTCCCCCGGTCATGCTATTCCGATCCACTCTCAAATGTATGCTATATGTACCCATAGTGATTTCTACTATTTTTAACATATTTTTTTAGCTGCTATGGTGAAATGTAAAAGTCATTGAGTTCGTAAAATTATTTCTTTTTTTATGTCTGCTTAAATTGTCATTTTCGGCGATTAACTAAATTACCTCATTTATGTTACTATGTCATTAATCTCTGATTCTTTAATCTGTACAAATCACAAATAACATTTGTTTTTCTTTTCTAGGCAAGGCAAAAGAATCCATTGATGAATTTTGATAAAGCAAAACGAAGAAAAGTGGGCGATGAATAAAATTTTAAGGAAATTGAATAAAAATAACAAAATGTTAGTATTGAATGGATGTTTCAATAAAAAATATTTTATATATTGTGTATTTGTTACTTATTCATTGACTATGGTGTAAAAAATTGTAATAAAAGTATCCAGTTATCCCAATTAGGAATATCAATGAAACATGCAAATATTGGTATATATATTTAAAAACATTCTATCCACACTTCTGTTTAATGTATTTATATCATTTTGTTCTGCATCTTTTTTTGAACAAAATGTATTCTGTTATATGGAAGATAGTAAAAAATAGACTACATGTTACAACTGTTCAGAATCTGAATGGTGTTCTCTATTTAAAAATAATGTAGGATGACACTATTTTGTTGAAATCTGAGTGTCAGTTGTCTTAAGCAGCATTCAAAGCTATGAACTAAGGAACAAATGTTTTCACTTTTCTTATCTCTTCCTTCTTATTGTAAATTAATATTGAAATGAAAATAATTTGTACATCTTTTCCTTGTGTCTATACATATTTGCAATGAAACGCATAAAGAAAAAGATTGTTAGTTTGTACAAGAAGTAGTGTATTAGTTGTTTGTTCATTGAGCAGATGTGGATGCACCTATTCATCATTTTTTTTTAAATTCTTATACAAGGTTTGTAAATAAGATTCTTAAATTTCGGAATGTTTTCAGATGAATCCGGTTACTGAGTTCACCTTTAGTTACTTTTTGACAATAAAAACAATGGGATAATAAATAAAACGATAACTTAAATGGTTAGTTGTATTGGGTTAGTGTTTTCTACTATGATTTTTAATTATTATTCCTTATATGTAGTTGTAAAATTACACCTACATACTTCATGTATAAATTCATGAATAAGTTGTTACCGAATACATGCTTTCTCTACAAAAGTGCAGCCTGAGAAACTTGATACTTGGTTATCTTGTGGAGTTTTAGAGAATTCAAATATGGCCGCCAATATAAAAACGCTTGGTATGCAAATTTGAAGTTATGGTACTTAAAGGTTTGTATGAATGCGAGTATGGCGGCTGAAAAAGTTTTTCAATAGATTAATTCCAAGTGAAAAAAACAATAATTTGTTTGACAATCTACAATATATGACACAATCTCAATATACATTGCACTATTTATATGTCAATCGCCCAGCTCCATAAGCTAGCAACTTGAATTTTTAATATTTTCCGAGATAAGGAATGTCAACGTTTTCAGACACTAATGGTCGATCACATTACAAATATTATGTGCTTCTAATATGAGAAATATTCAAGTCAAATTTGAAGCCAAAAACATAATTTAGAATTTTCAGTCCATGGATTGTACTAACAATATATTCGTCAGATTTACTGAAAATAGTACTAAATTTCGGAAAATATTAAAATTAGGATATTTAACATGGACATACCCAGCATCTTTTCTAAAGAGGGGGGGGGGCAGCAGTTTAGAAAATGGATAAAGGAATACGAACTGTTTTTTGGTCTCCTCATTTTTATTAAAGAATATATAACCAGGTGTATTTAGTCTGACATCTATAAAATGTGACTTTTCTTTTTTTATGAAGTAATTTTGTAATTAAGTACCTACTACTACTGGAACAAGGAAAGGGAATGTTATTCTCATTAAAGAGTAAAGATCCATTCTTAGAAAATAAATATCAAATAGGTATTTAAAGTACTCATTTGATTTTTAGTTATGGTTCATTCAATTGTATTAAGTTTATAAGGATTTTCAAAAGCGTTTAGGAAACATAGTGATAACGCATGCTAAAGTTTTAACTTCTGGGAAATAGGACGGGGACCGCGTTTCCGCGAGTCCCCACTACCAAAAATTGGGAGCACGCACTGCCCCACATGGGGTAGGCACGGCACGAGCGCCCCGACCGTTAAGTGCAATGGCCGGACTCACACCGGGGAGCCGCCTTTTTGATCACGGCTAGCCCTGCCCTAGGTTAGTATGAGTCTGCGACGTTCATGTGGGGACTAGTTAAAATCACAACACGTTTCATATGTGAGTTTACTTAGATACTAGCGATATCTATCGATAAGAAGTTAAATCATTTTTTCTAGGCTGTTTCTTGTCTAATTTTATTACGTTAAGATTTACTTATAATTTTGTTATTTTTGAAGAGATTATATACCAATATAATTTCAAACAGATTTAGATCTTCTTTTGACAGTATTTTCATTTTTTTTTGATAATACGTCATTGGTGCTGGAAACGAGTCTTGGAGTACATGTGGGTTCTTCAGTACTATCTTCCGCTTCTGTGATGGCCTGTTGTATGGGTCGATGTAAGTAATAAGCCGTAGGACCGATTTCCGTGTGCCTCCACGGACTTGTCGCTATCCAAATTAGTAAATGCGGTCCGTCATCTCTTGGGAAAGTTAACAAGATGGTGAACACTAAAATGGTGGATGCTGAACACCAACATATCGCCAAATGGAGTAAAGATTCGGCTGTTTGGTGCGGTCCCACTGGGAAATTTGTTAGAAAACGGGTAGAATGAAACTCTGTAGTCTGAAAAAACATAACATTGAATTGAAATTCCATGACATTAATTAAACAAAATGCATGACGTAGTTAATTTCTGTGAAGAGTTATTACTATACCAACCTTATGTATGATCCATCTAAGTATTTTTGTGTAGACAAACCAGGCTTTCATGCTATGTAGGATGAGAACTACGTTTATTGTATCCTGAAAATTGATTATATTTTAGTTAGTAACCTCAGGGGTTAAATTTTAACATATTCTATACTTACTGATTTAAAATTTACATTAAATTGTCTGCATTGTTAAAGATAACCTTTTATTACAAGGATTTCGTATCTACGCAAGTACCATGTAGGTTTTGTGTAGACCATTCCAAATTGATATCGCGTCTTATTTAGTGTAAATTGGCTTCAAAAAATACCTGTTGCGAAATTTTACAGAGTGTAGAAATGTGATCACGTAAAAAATCCAAAAAACTTTGGCTAGTGTCACCAAAAGCCTTCCTAGGATCGCAGGGTGAGCATAACCGATTCAAATGAAATTTAAATGAACTTTTTTGAAACATACAATCATCAAAGCTTTTACCTGAACACATCTTTCCCACAGAGGAATCCTTCTGAACAGAGATCTTCTGAATATTGAGTTCGTCAATTGGTGAATTAATCGGATAGCAGACAGGGTGAACATAACAGTGGCTAGGGCTGATACAGACTCTTCGTTGCATTGTAGGTATTTTGCTATCTGAAAATATTACACCATTTTACCTTCTTTCTTTTTGGGACATTTTATCTTCTTGAGAGGGACATCGAAAACGTAAGTAGCATAAAAGATTACCTCGTGGCTATTTTAGCCGACTGGCTCTTCAGGCTACCCATTGTAGTTTGCTCGTGAGAACAAAAGTTTTGTTTTGTAAATATCCGGCCATGAGAGTTGACCGTGTCTTGATCAAAGGGATGACGAAAGCACTGAAATTCCTGAAGCATCCGTGGGTTAGGGGAGGAGTACAATTCTTAACTCATCATTTGAAGATTCACTAAATCTCGGGAACACGGGGTAGAAATGTGCTATATTTATTAAATGGAAATCACTAATATAGTGATAATCTCCCTACTGCATATAATTACTTTTTTTTATATATAAATTGCTTTGTTGATTTTGTTATGTAAATGATGATGTGCAAGAAGAATAAAATAAATAAATAAAACTATTTTTTGTCATTTAGGTCACGTGTTTTCCACAACATTCTTAACCCTCTCATATTGCTCTGGTTTTGTAGTCAAAGGAATGGTATACCATGCAAGAGGATAGTCTAAGCCATTGCGAATCTTGCACTAGTATTTGATTAATTAGCCTTTGCATTAATGTTCCCTATGTAAGTAGACATATTTCTTTTCTAAGATTTAGGATCTTTTATTTATACCATTGCGAGAAATTTTAGTAGGTACTTACTTTTAAAAACGTATCGGCGATCAAGACATTTAAATCCAATTTCCCTAAAAATATTTCCATACTATCAATACTTCCTGGAATAAAACAAACACTAGTTAAATGTCGGAAGTAAATAAAAAAAGTTTTCATCGCAAGATACTTGCAAAAAAATAAGATATTGATTTATTCAGGTGAGATATAAAAGATGTAGGTACTATCACCATGCAAAAAGGGATGAAACTTGGGTTAGTTGAAATAGAGATTGCGCCTTTTCTAAACTTGCCATCTGCATATTAATTTTAATTAATTATATATTCTTTGTAATTAATGTACAGTTAAGAATGAATAAATAAAATAATCTCTATTTAGTTGAAGGAAAATTTGTCTTAAGATAATGACAATTATGTAATTATAGTTAACAGAAAAAGTAGTATGTATAACTATATACACAAGTATAACTCTTTCAATGGGATAGTAAACAATAGATTTTTAAGTGTATTTTAGTAAATGTGTAATATATATGTATTTTTGTGATATTTTTCCAATATATAAAAAAAAAAAAAAATCACGGCATATTCCACAAGTGGGGTAGCTACTATACAATCACGGCGTATCCCACAAGTGGGGTAGACCAGCTGCATGCTACAAACATGAAAGTTGTCCTCTCTATGCTAACAAAAAATTTAAGACATTCAAGATGCGTGGCAAACCTTTTTGTTGAATTTAAGGTCTATATTTTTTTAACACCTGCCTTTTTCAGGACACTCGAAAACTTACTGAAAAGAGCAGAAAACAGTTTTTTTGCCGGGTGCTTGACGAAACAAGGTCATTATATCAATATCGTTTTTTTCGTTACAAATGAAATAAAAAGCTTTTCTGAAATTAGACGAATAGATGTTGAATTAGTGCTCTTCGATCAATTTTTAGCAATAGCAATGTGTTAAACATGCCAAAAATTTTGGTGCACAACACCATTTTGGTACCGACACATATGTATGCAAGCGAAACTTGGACGTGGTTGAAGAAGGGTGAAAGTGGAATAAATGCCGTGGAAATGCGTTCACTGAGAAGAATGATCGGTAAAACGGTGGTAGATAGAGTGAAGAATGAGGACATCAGGAGAATGAGCGGATGCGAGAGTAGTATTGTGGATAGAATGCGTGTAACTAAGTTACGATAGTTTGGACATGTGGAGCGCATGCACGATGAAAGGATGACGAAGAGGATATATTTTTTGAAAGAGGAAGCGTGGACAACCAAGAACTACGTGACTTGATCACGTGGATCAAATTCTCAAGGATGGCCGCGTGTTGAATAAGAGAAATCGGCGTGCATGTTTGAAAAACTAAATGAATGTAGAGGAAGCAAAAGAAGTATGTAAGGACAGAGCTACATATGTGGCGTTTCGTTCTCTCTGCCTACTTCACTTGGGACACGGCGTGAGGGTATAGTAGGTATAATTTGTTGAATTGGTACTAAATATGAAAATATGTATTTGTTTGAAATATTATCTCACCTTAAATTCTCTACAAGTCTAAAGTTCTATGAAGGAGAAGGTGTCTCTGAGTACGTTGGTGATGTAAGTAGCGAGCTGGTGAAAGGGAGACTGCAGATGCTTTATGAAGACCATCTTCAGGATTGTGAAGAACACTCGTAGAAGTAGCGTGGCATCACTTGCCGCCCTAAGGCAATCAAACTACATTGCGTTTATTATGATTTAATATCTTGTACAAAACGAACAAAAGCGAGGAAATACCTATTTTAAAACTGAAAATTAATTAACAACGTTGGAATAGTTTTTTTTGAGAAACTTTGATTATCAAATCCTCTAATTGAAAATTTTGTTATAGAAGTGGAAAATGTCTATAATTTGTTGAAGTAGATCTGATATTCTTAAAAAAATGGTAAGCAAGAAGATCAAAAATAGAAGCTAAGATGTGGCGAGTGAAACCTTTTTCATAAGGCTGAAAGTATAAAAAAATGCGGAAATATTGTGTAGTTGTGCATGAGCTACATTGTGCCTTTAATTCCATACTATGGTTTGAACTTGGTAAGGATCCGAATATCGTGACATCTGACGTAGCCGTTTGGTTTAGAAATTTACTACTCGATTTGTAGAGTTAGAATGTACATGTATCAAAAATAAGATGATAGACGTATTAAAACACAATCTTGGACTTACTGGGTCCTCAAATACTGAACGTAGAGTTTGTAGAGGTATTGATTCGAAGCGTAGTTGGCTGGCAGAATGCAAAGACCCCAGCAAAGAGTAACGTGGATGAAGTCTTGCTGAGTGCGCAGAAACTGCAGGAAACTTACAATCAGACTTTCAGATAAATCATGTGTGAGATTCTGAAAAATAGTGTAAGCGCTTTTGAAATGTGACTGTCGAATGACTATTGAGTAAGATATAATAATTCGTCCATCTTATCATTATCCAGGCAAATATCTGGTGAATAAGCTAATGAATGATCTCATTTAGAGTAGATTGGTCGGATAGAATCGTATAGTTAAATATTGTCCAAATTTTACTTAATGTAACGTAGTGTTGATAAATTACTTGATTTAAATGCTGTTACTCGAGCGTTGGCATTTATTGGATCATCTCAAAAGAGCTGGTGAATAGCCCCGTTTGTCACTACTATCTAAAACTTTTTTCACGTATTTTCTAAAACAGTTGACAAATCCTCCTGACAATACTTTTTATACTCACTTCTAATATAATTCCAAGCTGAATTGTCAGCCACTCGAGAATTCGTGTTGCCAATATCCAACCTCTTATTGAAAGAATATAAAGGCAAAATAATATCAAATCCTGAAAAAGAAACAAGTCTACATTAAAATTAGTTCCTTTATAAAGTAAGTAAATGTCAAAAATTTACTGTTTAGTTGATACGATTGTTTTAAAACAATAGTTCATACTTTTAAAAAAAGAAGGTAGCTATTCTAAAAGATACTAAAATTTAAACGTGAAATTCATATCGAGGTCCTAAAAATATATTTACGCGGCTATTTTTACTTATTCAATTCATTGAATAAATAAACGCATTAGCGAGCAAATTTCTTTAAAATAAACGTCATTTGCTTCGAAAGCGTAAACATGTCGATTTAGGCTGGTTTACAAACATCCTATACTGAAGACTCCCATCTTAATCCAGCATTTATCAAAAGTTGGAGGACTTCTATTTATCTGCAAATGGACTGTGCATATTGTGAAATATCGGTTTGTTTTTTAGTAGGACTAAAATCGATTCGATAGAAGAAAACTGCAATCTTTATGAGTTATTTTAGGTATATTTAAAGTATAAAAATAAACAATGTGGGTATGTTATAATTATGAAAAAATCTTACTTGTAAAAGTCTTTCGTTCAAATTTGGATCGAGACACAACCACAAATTTCTCAAATACTCAAACACATACTTTGGAAATTCTGACACAGTGTGTTTCCAATCTCCCCAGATTTCCTGCCGTTGATTTCTGTTGTTATCTTCAGAATTTGCGGTACATTTAGACCTTTTGAAGAAACACCTCGATGTGTGGCTTGTTTTAGAAGTCTGAGGTTGTTGTTCTTCTTCAGAAGGTGGACGTGTGACTACTCTTAATCTTATCAAAATAACAGCTAATGATGTTGCATATATGAAAGTAGGGAAGGCACCGTATATGTCTTTAGTGCAACTGAAGGATAATAGGATCTGAAATCGAAAACTATTTAAGTTTGTTGCAGGTAAACTCGTCAAGTTTGATAAGAAATTCAAAATGTTTGATTTTCCTACGAGCTAGCTTTCCGTTATAATATGAAAAAAATTGTGGATTGAATTAAAAATATTACTATTGTTGGCGATTCAAAAAATATTAAGATGAGGCCACATATGACTCAAGAAAAAAAATATGTACAGTAGGAATTAGAATGATCAAATATAAATAATCTATATAAGTGCAAATATTATTATAATATTACAAATATTATTAAAAATAAAGGAAGTAAAAGAGAAATACGACGAAAAAACTGAGATATGCGATTTTGTGAGCAATGATAATGTAGATAAAGTATGGGGGAAAATTAAAGAGAAAATAACCGCAGCGGCAGACGAGGTTTTAGAGAAAAGAAAGCCGCAAGCTAGGAAAGAATGGATCACAGACGACATTTTAAAAATGATCGAAGAAAGAAGGAAGCTAAAGAATTCTCAAACAGAAGAAGGGAAAAAAGAATATAAAGCCCTAAGGAATAAAATTAACAGAGAATCCAAGCTGAAAAAGGAATGTTATTTGCAAGAAAAATGCAAAAATATCAACAGAAATATAAAACAAAGGAAATTCGAAACCGCATACTCTGAAGTAAAGAACTTCTTCAATGAAAAAACACAGCCACGATGTGCTATACAAGATAAAAACGGCAAACTGCTGTTTGAGGACGAACTGATCGTCAAAAGATGGAAGGAATACCTAGAACAATTGTACAAAGGAAAGAGCATACTCCAGGAAAGCAAAGCACTGGAAGCAGAATATGACGTAGAAAATAATGGAGATGACATCTTAAGAAGTGAATTTGATATTGCATTAGCAAAGTTGAAAGACGGCAAAGCACCAGGCATCGACCTGATCCCATCAGAGCTGCTTAAATGCGCGGGAAAAGGCATGCTTGATACATTGTATAAGCTCGTCTGCAAAATATACGACACAGGAGAGATACCTGAAGACTTTGCCAAATGTCTGATACGAGCGCTTCCTAAGAAGGCAGGCACGACAAAGTGCGAACAACACAGAACCTTAAGCATGATATCACACGCTTCTAAGATACTCACCAACATTATAATGAAAAGGGCGGAAAATAAAATAAACGAAACACTTTCAGAAGATCAATTTGGATTCCGCAAGGAGACTGGTACAAGAGATGCAATCCTGAGTCTCAGACTTATTCTAGAAAAGAGAATAACAGTTAATAAAAACACATATATAGCATTCATCGACCTAGAAAAGGCATTCGATAAAGTAGAATGGGAACAACTTTTTAACATCCTAAACGAAATAGGAATGAGTTTCAAAGATAGAAGAGCAATCTGGAGCCTATATAAGAACGAAATGGCCGTAATTAAAAGCGGAGAGAGCTGCGCAGAAGCAAGGGTCGAACAAGGCGTAAGACAAGGATGCTCAATGTCGCCAGCTCTCTTTAACTGCTATATACAGCGAGCCATTGATGAACTGAGAGAAGAAATGAAGAACTGGACAGGAGTCAAAATAAATGGGAAAAAGGTCGACATGATCAGATATGCTGACGACATAGCACTGCTCGCAGACTCCGAGATGGAGCTGAACGAAGCCTTAGGAAAAATGGAAAGTATTCTGTTGTCAAAATACAACATGAAAATAAATAAAGAAAAAACAAAATGTATGGTCGTTGGAAAAGAGGAAGCGACTGCGAACATTGCCATAAATGGAGTGAGCATCAAACAAGTAAGTGAATTCGTGTACCTGGGCAGCAGAATAAACCAGGATGGACGCTCCAAATCGGAAATTGTAAGCAGAATAAACCAGGCAAGGATTGCCTTTAACAAAAAATCAAAGATATTGGAATCCCCAAATATTGACTTAAGCGTAAGGAAGAACCTTACTAAAGCCTTTGTATGGAGCATTCTGCTTTATGGTTGTGAGACATGGACCATCAGCAAGAGTGAAAGCGGACGGTTGGCGGCCTTTGAGATGTGGTGCTACAGACGCATGCTCAAGATCCATTGGTCGGAGCACGTCGAAAATGAAGAAGTATTAACCAGGGTAGGTGAAAAAAGGCAACTCCTTAAGAGAATCAGCCAACAACGAGCTAACTGGATTGGCCACAACATCAGGCATCCAGGACTACTCATCGCCATCGCAGAGGGTAAGACCGAGGGGACAAATGGCAGAGGCCGACCAAGAGACGCATATATGGACCAACTGAAGAGAGACATGAACTGTGGCTCATACGTAGGGCTAAAAAGACTGGCTGAGAATAGAGACGAATGGAGAAGAAAAACCAAACTCGTTGCAGACCAATCCAGTGGATTGTAACTCATTATATATATTATTATATTTGTATTTTTTAACTTCAAATATATTATTTTATTTTGTTTATTTATTTTATTCTTCACTGCACATTGTTTACAATAATACAAATTTACATAGAAAATATCATTTATACAATTCAATGTACAGAGGGCGAGTTTATCTTCCAACTAACCCGGTTATTAAAATAAAATAAAAAAAACAAAAAATAAAAACAGACATAAATATACATACATCCACATACATATCTACAGTAATAATATAAACAAAAAAATAAAAATACAATATAAAGCAAACAAATGAAAAAGACACATGCAGGCCACAATGCATTTATGGACACATATGTAGGTAATAATAAAAAAGTAGAACATATATTGCGGCGTGCACATGCATAGGGGAAAGAGTTTAAGGAGTCAGATGCTTAATTCAACGAAAGGAAGTGATTTTTGACAGCTTGTCTGAAAGAAGGAAAAGTTGTTATCATCCTGATTTTCGAAGGAAGATTGTTCCAACAGCGAGCACCATGAACACGAAATGAGTTGGACTGAAAGTTCGTACTGTGTGCTGGAGGTGCTAGAAGACGCTCTCTGTTAAGCCATAAATTTAAACAAACATAGGTTAAAAAATACACAGAGGCCACCAGTAGATAAATGAAATAAATGTAAGAGAGCAATTAAAAATAAAAATATTTATCAGAAACAAAGGTGTAAAATAAATAAATAAATAAATGATAAGGATTCTAAATCATATAGGCATCTTTTTAATGTGACAATTTTATTAAACAAAAAGTGAACTCATGCAAACACTACGATACCTATATCTATATATGTATACACACATACATTAATATAGCGTTAAGGTTCGTTTCCGAAAACAGAAGATAAAAAGTATTTTATTTATATTTCATTATTTTTAAAACTCAGAAAATTCTAAAATCAATATATTATAATATACATATCTTTAGATTTCTTTTCTTCATATTGTATAAAGTATACTAATACTACTACTACTACTACTACTATACCATCACGGCATATCCCACAAGTGGGGTAGCCAGCAGACCAGCTGCATGTAAGAAACATGCAAGTTGTCCTCTTCGTGCCAATACTAATACTATCAATCAGATAATTTAGTTAATTGACAATATCTCAACAAACTATTTAGACACTGTGAAATCATTGTGAACAGTTACATATATTCCTGAAGGAGACGTGTTTTTTGGTGCAATTAGGTATTCAAACTATTGTTGTAATATTATGCCTCTTACCGAGTGAAGTAATCGATAGCCGTAAATAAATGGTTGAATCAGAATACACGTCTTATCTTCACATTTATTACAATCTTTCCCCATGTAAATATATATGTATTATCAACTTTTCCTCAAGCTCTGCGGCAGTTGTTACCATAATACATTATTTAAAAATAAATTAAATATTACGATTTTACAAAGTTATAATACGAATACGCTGGATTTTGACTTTTTAAAAATAAAAATAATAAATTGTAGCTTAAATGTCAGATTTCAAAATGTCAAATCACGAAATGTTCCAATTATGATTCGGTCTATGTTTTAATTCTGCCACTTGATTTTAATAATCTCGATTGATATCGGCGTACCTGGCGAGCGAATCAAAACAATCGAAATCGATCGCGATTATTAAAATCAAGCAATAGAAAGTACATTGTTTGAGCAATTTTAAATTACATATTAATCTAAACATTTTTCACTGATGAAGCAAAGATGTGCGTGCAAATGCCCCGGTGATTTGAATATGGTATCAGCCTAAATAAAGAGATTTTTTAGGAAATTTAAGATGAAAATTGTTGAGGTTAATCGAAATTATTATTTGGAAATGTAACGAGCGTCCACTAACTTATATGTGACCAGGGAAGAATAATATAAAAACAGAAATGATAAATATGGATACATAATATATCTTCCACATTTTTCCAACCTAAGATATGGTTTCACTATTGATTGACAATGGATGTGACATAACTTCACGACTTAATAGGGTGACCATGATTCTGGCACATTTGTATACTACATTTATGTTTATTATTCTTAATAAATACAATATACTAGTTTTAATATTCCTTAAACTTGTTTTGTTTTTACATTTATCTGGATCATTACAGCTCTACTTTCTTTGTTCTCCGTAATTACATTTTCATAACATGATTTTGGACATTGGTTAGTAATGAAACACATTTTCAACGTAAAAGTTTATTATATCAAATACATAAGTATATAAGAGAGCACACAATGGCTGAAATGCGCAATCTTATATGTATAAATATATTCGATATGAATAAATATATAACACATAATATATTTTAATTATAACCCAACAAAATTAAAAAAACAAGCGAAAGACAACAGCATGGCTGGACCGTGTCTTTCACACCAATAAATATATTTATCATAAATATTAAATACATATGTATATTTTGTATAAAATATGATTATAATATAGTGTAAATATTTTGTATATGTGGGTATATGAACTTTTTTCTTTTTTCATATCTAACACCAATATTTTTTTAATTATGATTAGTAGGCTAACAACACCGATATTACATTGGATAAATATTAAGAATTATCATAATTATATTTTTACATGATTTATAAATATATATTTAAAGCAACTACAAATGAATATTGCAAGGATGTAACTTGCATATTTTTAATACATATATGTGTACGTTGACTGATAAATACAATGATTAAGCTAGCAAACATCCTACAAATTTGATATTTACCTATGGAAAAAAAATAGTTACATTATATTATTTCAGCTACATTTCGTAAAACATCTTGACCAAATATTATAGAAGCCTCACTAAAACGGCTTTGATAGCTACTTAAGTAAGTACCCCAATTTAATAATTAAGTTTTAATAAGTACCCCATTTTAATTATTAAAACAAAACGCATAAAACAAATACAACATTATAATCATCCAACACAAATAAAAAAATCATTTTTTTAATTTTTAATACAATTGTAATAAGGTAAAAATATTGTAACGTATATTCGACTTGTCTTGTTGTTATCTAAACCAAATTAAATGGAAAATAAAATAAAAACATAAAAATTTGGAAGCATATTTTTAGGAGTAAATAATCAATTTGATTATTCATTAAAACAATTTATTTTTATTTATATATACATGAATCGAGTGTTTATATACTATATATTTTGTTAATATTACGCGATATATATAATATATAAATTATTGTAATACATATTGGATTTGTGAAATCATTTTTTTATCATTGCCCTTTTCACAAACCTGTTGCATGCATCACAATCAATATTAACAAGTATTGATAAAATATTATAATTTATTAGTATTTGTATATTTCTAATTATTATTTATCATACTTTCAGCACTCAAAGCACGCATCTAAATATATATTCATAAAACAACTGTATTTTTTTTCAAATATTTATTTTTGTAATTCTTAGAAATCATGGCTGAGAGATGGAAAAAGACTTTCTAAGTCGTACAAAAATAAATTATTAATTTTTATTATTTTTCTTATAAAAGTTTTAAGGATAAATATATTTATAGTCAATCCAGCAATTAAAGGATTTTAAGATTAATGTTACATGTTTAATAATAGTATAATACTTTATTTCAATTATTTATAAAGAATTTATGATCACCCTACCAAAATGGGGTGACAATGATTTCAAGGATATTACGTGATAATATTATTATAATATATTTTATATATACGGTTAAAATACATAAATATAAATACATTTGATGAAATCATACACGTGTTGAAATGGCAAGATTAGGTAAATAGTTTTAATTTTAAATAACATTGAGTGCTATTTTATTCTAAAATTTTCTACTTTATTTAATACATATTATGGCAACATTTAAGCTTACTATTTAAACAATTTACAGACAATAACAACAAACACCTAATAGCTATTGAAATACTTTTTAATTTACATTTAAATTCACTACTCAAAATTATGTTACTATACGTCTTTCACTAAAAAACATTGTTATGTTAATAATTTCCAAATTCAGTAAGTAAAATGAAATAAGTAATGATTCTTTGTAAAAGTGACCACTCGTCAATCAAATTATTATAAAAAAAAACAAGTTCTGGTGACCGGTTTCTGTATTCAAAAACACTCATTTTCTATTCAACCTGTTGAAATAAGTTTATACCTAATACTATTTGTATTTATCATTGGTATATTTATTTTATTTTGTGTTATTCTGTGTCTATTTTATCTGTAATTTTTGAACTGATGTCTGTTGATCTATATTGTTAAAGGCTTTGCCGTTTATGAGATGAAATAAATAAATAAAAAAAAATCCGCAAGTGAATACGTAGCATGTTTATTTATAGTACCCACATGTTTGTGAGGGGTAGGTACTTATTAATTATTCTATATCAAAAATGTAATAATCAATTTTAGACACTTTATGTCCCGCGGTCCCCGGTAATAGTAAAAGGTAGGTGTCCGTAAAACCTTACCTAGGTATAAGACAATTAATATTTTGAATTCAACGATGAGGCATGCCACCTATCTTAAATATCTTAGCTTTTACTGGCACGTAGAGGACAATCTGCATGTTTATGACTTGCAGTTAGACCGCTGATTATCTCACTTGTGAGAGATGTCTTGATATGATGGATGGATATATAGATACATATCTATTTATCGAGTTACAGACCATCCTTCCATACCTATTGCGCTTCCTTTAAATTCATACTATCCTTAAGCATAAGCGACGATTTTCCTGCTCAAAATCATGAATTCTTTTGAACTTGGTCCATGTAAAAAATTATATCTCGAATGACTTTGTTTACTCGCACCTTTTAAACAGAAACAGATTATGGTAACTTTCTTTCCTCTCATCATCACCTGATTTTTCTAATTTCCTCTTACCACCTCTTCGAGGTTTGCCAACCATTCATCTCAAAGATCATAATACCTCGTCCCACTCATACCGTTTTCATCCCTCTATTAATCACGTCTAGGTCTCTCTTGCATACATATGTACGTTTCGGCCCCAGTAGAATTCATGTATGTCATATTATATTATAGTCATTCTTTTGCAATATTATAATAATAATAATAATAAACTTTATTGTACAAAATATATGGATACAAATGATAAGGTTACATGGTATAAACGAATAATTTTGCACAATGGGCGAGTTTATCGCAGGGACGCGATATCTTCCAACTAACCCAAGTATTATGTCATCTGTGTTGGATTATTTTCTATGAATAAATTAATTTACACGGTATTTTTCGCCGGCTAGCTCGTCAAATTGCGTATGAATTGATTTATTTTCAGTGAAACGGGAAAATTTATATTATTGGATATGATATGAAATTATTTATGACAATAAAATGTTGAATAAATGTACCGTAAAGAGTTTTGGATTAGTTTGTCCATTGTAAGTCGGTGTTGTGTTAAATAATGTATGTTATATGTTCATTATTTTTTCATGATCCATAAATTCAGAAAACTGTGTGAATTGAATATGAATGGATACGATTTGGTGAATCATATGATAAATAACACCGTTTTAAAATTAACTATGTCATTTATTATAATTATATAATTTTTCACGACAAAATCTCAATTAAGTTATAGTATGATATGTTCTTTTAATCATAATGTGATATTATTTGATCAATAAGTGTTATTATTTATTTGTTCTACAAAATATTGAGATGATATGCAGTAGCGAGATTATCACTATGTTGAGATTTTTTCCATCTAACACTTATGTAGATATGTGATGTTATTGATTGATATCATCTGCTTACGCCAACTTGAAATCAAAACTTATGTGTCTTTAATAGTGAACTTTATTCTTGTATTTATGACAAAAACAAAAAAATATGTAAAAAGTATGTCCATCTTGATCTTGTACAATTTTTAGTATGTCCATCTTGATCTTGTACAATTTTTAGTATGTCCATCTTGATCTTGTACAATTTTTAGTATGTCCATCTTGATTTTGTACAATTTTTCTTTAATTTCGTTAAAATGACATCAAATCGCTCATGTAATGGAGAGATCAAAACGTTTTATAATTGCAATTGTCAAGATTTATTGATTATTTACGATTTTGTACAAAATGAAAATTCATTATCGGAAAAATCTGGTTGTACATACAAAATCGTAATAAAATTGTATTTATATAGATGTATGTGCTCTTCCGGGTTTACCGCGTCTTGTCGATCTTCTTCCTCCTTCTTTACGTTTCGACTCTACTTACTGAGTCATTTTCAAGTCAGTAGAGTCACTCAGTCAGTAGAGTCGAAACGTAAAGAAGGAGGAAGAAGATCGACAAGACGCGGTAAACCCGGAAGAGCACATACATCTATAAATGAAGACCGCGAAAGCCTGCAACAACTTAAAATTGTATTTACAAGGTTTCAATTGTTATAGCAAGTGTATTTCGTAACAGCTTTGTGACGGTTCTTTGTAATGAACTTAAAAAATCAACAAAACAATGTGTTTTTTCACTATGAATATTACTGCACTGCGAGGTTTTTTAGGTTGGAATATTTCTGAACTCAGAGGTTTTTTAGTTTTTATTGAAGGCATACATATAAAAACAAAATGTCAACAAAATATTTTATGACAATATTCATATTCCTCATTCAAGATCTATGAAGGTGGGTTAGGTATATTATTAGAAGTGGGTAAGGATGTATTAGTAAAAAGGCGAGTGATGGGTGCGTGCAAAAAGGGGGGGGGGGGTGTTCATTTATCATTGGATCAGCTCTATTGTTTTTTGTAGTAGTTCATGTAGTAGTATACTCATTACAATAATAAAATTGGTTTTGCCAAATAGATAATTATAGAAAAGACTTTTTAAGAAGAACGTTGGTTGTCATATCTCATAATAAAAAATAATAGAAACAAAATAATCGTAAAATAATTCAATTAAATGAAGCAACTTTTATTAAGTACCTAACTTTTTACTTAAATAAGATATTATTAATTTTAATTTGGCAATATACTATAATAATGTAGGTATGTATTTAGTTACGTAAAAGCGCTATAATTGATTCTAAGCGATGAGTATTTTAAATATTATAGGAAAACAAATAATTTAACCTTTTTATTAAATATTGATTATTAAATATAATTTTCTGCATTTCATATTATCTACGTTGGCATCTATCAGAACAATGAACACAAATAATTAATTTAGTAATTATTTATTTATTTAAACATTATTTTTTTATTATACCCTATATTTGTTTACTACTACGAATAATTACTGAAAAAACCGTTCTCTACATTTTAAAACAATTATATGGAAGATAACTTATGGCCGGTTTCCATAACCTATCTATCATTGACTATCGATAGATAGATTATTAGCGGATAGACAGATTATTGCAACCGGCCAATAATGTTTCTGCACAATCTCTACTTTTTTTTTGTTAATCAAATTTAATATTCGAAAAACAAAAAGAAAAAAAATGTCAAACCTACACTGCTTGATGCCTTATAAATTCAAATCAAATACAATTTCAAATTTTGGTTTACCAGGAATTAAATATAAATCAATATATTGTTTAATCCTGTTCCCATATAAGCTAATCTTAAAGTGATTTTTATATAAGAAATTGAACATAAAATATTTTTTTATGATATTTGTAGCAGTGTAAACTAGACAAAAGAAAATATTTACGTAAAAAGTAAAAAAAACGACATTTATTCTTAAGTACAACGTAAAAAATAACACATCTAGGCATCTCCATTAGAAAACTTAATTGCTATCAATAAATAAAATTAAGCAATATGGGCAAAGGGCGAACTTATTGCTAGTGCAATCTCCTAGATTTAAGCCCATTTAAAAATGCGAATCGATAAATTAATAAGATTTTTGGCAACATGATTTTGATTTTTTATTTATTCTTTTCTTAAGGTTTGATTCAAAACGTAAACAACCTTTTAAAAAATCAGCTGTATGTTGGAATAAAAAAAAAGATAATTAAAAAAGTCTGCTTTCCATGTCTAAAGCTCTTCTACACTCGTCCGTTGTCTTCTTGAATCTGACGTCCTTCTTTGGTATTCTGAATTCCTCCTTCTTCACAGGGAGTAGTGGTGATGCTTCTCTTCAGACTAACCATTCTTGTGTTGGTCTCCCTGGTCACACTTCTGTCCCTCCACAGATAGAAGTAGGTCTAGTTGATATTATTTCTGGTTTTAGAATGAATTTTATTCTCTGTAAAAAGAAAAAAGGGACAATTGAATTAACAGGACATACATCGCCAAAATTTCATTTAAAATCATCAGTTCAGCGATGATGTTTGCCACCCATCCTGAATGCCTTGAAATAGCACGGGGAGGAGGACTTGCATGTCTATTAGATGCAATTAGTCCACCGGCTTCCTCACTTGTCGGAAATGTCGTGATGGTATGAATGAATGAATATATCGCAATGATGATGGTCGTGTGCAAAATATGACGTGATAATTCTAGATACATGTTCCACTAATGATATTTTAAAAAAGGTGTAGGTGAATAATTGGAATATATCACATAAACTTTTGTGAGAGACATAAAATTAAAATTATCTATTATAAATAGGATGTGCACGATTTATTAAAGTTTATTTTAAAATTTTCACACAAGTTTTTTTGGAAGATAATTCAATATAGAAAAAAAATGTTGATTGACATATTTGAGCGCATCAAATATTTTTTTGTATGCATTGTATTACTTTTTGAGGGAATTAAATAAAACTACACACACGTCCAACTACTAAAATTGTGTAAAATCTTAGATTTTAAAATGCCTATCATTGAGATGGAATAAAAGTTTTTGCAGGTTGTTTCGTACTTGAAAGATACAAATCTAGTAGGTACCTAGCTAGTATTGTTTGTCAAAGTAAACAATTAGGCAGGCAAGTTTAAAGTATTTAGTTGCCTGGAGCGAGTTTATGTAGTTTAGTAAGCCACAACATTAGTGAGATATCTACTATGTTGCTTAGCATAATGAAGGTCCGGTAAAATAAGGTAGATAAAGGGTCAAATTTACAAATGAATTACAAAATACATTATTGGAAGAACTTGAGTGATATTCGATACGGAGGAACGAGCGGATACTTAACGAGCGTTGTGAGTATTCTATTATAAGTGCAAAGGCTATCCATTCGTTTACGAGTGATCAGAGCATTCTGTTGTTATAAATAATACGAAATGGTTTGGATATGTACAATATCTGCATGTTAAGAATTATTAATGTAAAGTAGACATGTCTCTGAAAAGGAGTCCAAGGAAACGAGGCTGTTAGAGAACCTAAACTTAATTCTCAAAAAAAAAAATCATTTTGAGTAAAAGAAATACATGCATACCATCACGCCGCTTCGGTAGATGCGGCTTCGCTTAGGTAGAAAGGATCGAGCGCGATCGAGGAACTTCATTCTATCCTTACATACCTCTTTCACTTCCGTCACTGTCATAAAATTCCTCATGCATGCTCTCCAGTTCAATGTGCTTAACACGTGATCGTCCTGTAGCATTTGATTTAAATAATGATCTTGCCATTTGATCCTTGGATGGCCACATCTCTGAGCACCATTCTTCTTAGCCAAATATATCTTCTTGGTCATTCTATCCTAATTCATTCTTTCCACAGGCCTAAACCTTGTTACTACACCAACTTCCATTCCACATTTCTCTCGTATAGCAATGATACGCACACGATCTCTCAGACTTAGCACAATATCGATAGAGGTATACGATCGATAAGGATATTGGTTCACAATATAATTGTCATTCTAATAATTCTTATTATCAAATGATGATATTATTTTCTTTCTCAATATTAACCAAATTATGAAGTAAACATTTATGTAGAAGCTGTTTAGATCCAATTTTCGTAGACCTAGTGTGTGCTAAGTCTGCCCCCCTGAAAACCTCTTTGCTAGGTCTCTTTTGCCCACTCTCCAAAGATGAGATTGATTTATAAACAAATAAATAAACTAGAAAATCTTGTGAAATACCCATACGTACGTACCTACTCGTATAAGCATCTCTATCGTATTTAATAAAGGTTGAAAGTTGGAGGAGAGAGAGACAAAGTATGTTCCTTTTGTGTCAGAAGATAAATTCAACCACTTGTAAACGTGGGGAAAGAACAAATATAAGGATAAATTCCTTTTCTAGGAAAGTAACAAGTACCAGACACATGAAGTATTCGTATTAGATGATGTACCAATGTACTAAATACCTACACGCAGTTGCAGAAGTTACCGTTAAAACATTTATTATATTTTTATACATTTCTTCAACTCGTAGTAGGTATATTCTGCTTATCCTTCAAGAACACTTTTAGACGACTCATGGAAATCTAATATTTAAGGAGTATTTTTTAGGTATTAAGTAATAGGTTTTTAGGTATTAAAAATACTCCTTAAAAATACTCCTTTTTAAGGAGTATTTTTAAGGAGTATTTTTAAGGAGTCTAATATTTAAGGAGTATTTTTTAGGTATTAAGTAATAGGTTTTTAGGTATTAAAAATACTCCTTTTTAAGGAGTATTTTTAAGGAGTATATAATATTTAAGGAGTCTAAAATTTAAGGAGTATTTTATTTTATTTATTTTAATGTTTAGAATACAATAATTGATATGCTGAATATAGAACTGTTACTCACGGTATCTTTAAGGAGCGCGGAGGTTATCTTAGCTAAAACCAATCAGCCAACCCGATTGGAGTACAATGTTTGCGCAATGTAACATTGTGTAAAATCTAATCGGAAGAAGTGAGAAATATGTCTCAACGCTTAGGAACCAGCTTAGCTAGCCACGGTATCTTCCACAAAACTAACTACATGCGATAGACATGCAAATTATCCTCTCAGTGTCAATAGTAAACAAGGCATTAAGAATGGATGACATAGCTACCTATGGGGAATTGAAGATGTTACATATGTGTATTATCGATGTTCTCATACCTTTTTTAAGGACACGAAAAAAGTATATCTGTCTGTAAAAGATCGTGGATGGAATCACGTGGACCAATTCTCAAGGACTACCGCGTCTTAAGTAAGAGTAATCGACATGTGTATAAGGAACTACATAAATATGGAGGGAGTAAAAGACGTGTACAAAGACAGGTCAAAGTGGCATTCTGTCATCTCTGCCTACCTTATGGTGGATACGGTGTGAGGGTATAATTAAATATATAAAGAACATGCAGGCATTTACAGAAAAAAGTGAGATACTCATTTATAGAAATTATATAAAAAATAATTAAAATCTCATTGCCTAACTCCTTAAAGGGATTTTTGGCCGCGTTTAGAATCTAATCTAATTATAATTATATTTATGAATAAATAAATCTAAATACTACACTAGGTACCAATTTTAATTTTTTACATTGATATAAAAAATACAAATGTTGCATCTAAAAATTCATTTAAAAAGTTCTAACTTTTACATCGGTCGTTCGTTTTCTGAAGCTCAGAGACGAAGCAAAGAGTAAAAGAAAATCAACTTCCTATGCCTTCCTATGCAATGTCAAAATAAACATTTGTCAAGGAGTGGAAAATTGCTCCGCACTCAGCAAACGAAATACCACATCTATATAAATGATGTTAAAGCCAGTGTGTGCATAAAGTTATGATAAAATTTACGATTTAATATTATTTAAAATTTCAGTAATTTGAGAATGTATTTATTTATTTATTTATTCTTTTTGCACATCATCATTCTATAATAAAACAATATAAAATTTAGTGGTTTGGACACGTTGAACGAATGAACGAAGTAAGAATGACAAAGAGGATATACTTGTCTGAAAGAAAGAGTGTGAGGAAGCGCGGACGTCCGAGAACCACGTGGCTTGATCACGTGGATCAAATTCTCAAGGACGGCCGCGTGTTGAGTAAGAGGAATCGACGTGCGTGTATGAGAAACTGTATGAATGTGGAGGAAGCGAAGGAAGTGTGTAAAGATAGATCTGTTTGGCATTCCGTTCTCTCTGCCTACCCCACTTGGGATACGGCGTGAGGGTATAGTATAGTATAAAATTTAATATACTAGGAGATAATTATGCAGTGGCGAGATAATCACTATCAAGTGATTTCTTCCATCTAACCACGAAATGTGGAAAATGTGATACATTTTCTTAATTCCTTGTTGTAAATGAATAAGAAATTATTTTCACAATTAATTTTCATTATTTTAAGTTAATAATTGAGAATACCACCGCTTTTTATGGCTAGGAGTGTGAAATGTACATATTATATTTTAATTTTATTTAAAAAAAATTGTACGATTGTTGTAGTTTTTTTGGAAAAGTAAGTTTTTATCTTTACTAGCCAAATTTATTTTTGTTCCAAAATGTTTCCATTGTCTTCTCGTATAATACACCTATAACAAATCATTTATGCCTCTTGGTGTAACATCTCATACGGAAGAGAGCATTACAAGGAACATTGTTATATTACACATAAGTTAGATTTGTAAGACAAAATACTGCAAAGCGCCGTAGACTCTGCGAAAACAAGTTTTAGATCAGCATGGCTACTTAATTGAATGAGGTGATACTCAATCGGTGTTTAATGCCTTTGAATGGCTAAATTGATGAGGCTCGTTTCCACCATGAGCATTCCAAAAGCAAAAGAAGAAGAATAATAACTTTACGATAATATATTTAGTACTTTATGATAAATGGTAGGTACTTTATGAATGCACATAATTTTTCTCAATCAAATATTCTACATTTCCTTCAGCAGGAAAACGTCAAGGACCTGTTGCATAAAATAACTAAATCTATTTCTGAATCAATCTGTCCCAATAAAATGGGTGCAATGCAGCGATGAAACTGATATCCGGCAATAAACGAATGAAATAGTGGAAAAACTCGTTATTCAATCATGTGGCGATGTATCTCATTGTGAAAGTCAAAAAATCGTAAAAATAAGATATTCGGTTTATGTGGTCAATATTTATTGTTTGGTTGAATACCAGTGGGCCTAGTCAAAACACATTTTAGCGTTACGTTTTCGTTCAAACGTGGACGACGTTGCGAGAACGCGTCAATTTTCGTAGCTAAAATACACAAGTAGCTACGAAAATTGACACGTTCTCGCAACGTCGTCCACGTTTGAACGAAAACGTTACGCTAAAATGTGTTTTGACAAGGCCCACTGATAGTCCTAGAATTTAGAAAAAAATCATGAAATTTATATTTTCCAAGTTTTCGTAAAATACAATTTTTATGAAATGAGATTCACTTATTGCTTGAGAATGTGAACATTGTGGCAAACAATAATAATTATTGTTTGCCACAATGTTCACATTCTTATGTTCACAATTAATAATTATTATTAATTTAGACCATTTACGGCGATTTGCCTTTTAGGGTATATAAATATGTATTTATATCTAGTGGATATTAGGTAACTATATAAAAAAACTACTTATGCATCTGCTTGTGTACTATTTTAAAATATAAATATTACGGATAAATGGAAGTCCCCAGACTTCTGTGCAATCCGAGTGGTCGGTGGGTTTCCTTTAACATTTTAAAATACCTATATAAAGATTTTATCTAGCGAGACAGTGATATTTCTTCACTGATAGAGAACTGATAAGAATTACTTTATTTTTACGTTATTATTATATTTTTAAATATGCCTGCTTGATTTGATTTCATAAGAAAATAAGTCAAAAGTCAGTGACTTAATGACCGGTTATCCTGTTTAAGATTTCTCTGGATATCCGCAATTGGTCAAACTATACTTCACTTCACCACTAAAATACAGTTTATTAGAGAAACATTCTATTGATTAAACAAACTTACATGAATTAGTTTCCCTGGAGTGATGCACAGCTTGTAAATTATGTAGAGAGGAATGAAGATAACTGAGGATCCTGTAAGGACCCATCCAACAGTAATACTCCAGTCAGGATATTTATACTCACTACCCAGCATCTCTTTGTAGGATAAGGTGGAAAATATGAAGATGCACTGAAAGTCATTACAGTTTTGATTAAATTTTACTAGTTATAGATAGGATTAGCGCGATCGAAATTGAAAAGAAGTAATAAAAAAATGAAAGACGAGAAAGTAAACTATTGAATATTAGTCAACTACAGTTAATGATTTTTGACAAGTAAAAACAATATTAGTTCAGTAAATTTAAGAATTTATAACAATAGTGATCAGTGGAGATTCTGGCAAAGAAAAGGTGACCCACATTTTTTGCTCAATACGATCCCAGAAAACCAGTTATACAGTGTATTTTTAGTATGGTACCAATATGTTGTCTAATCTCTTAATATTTTAACACAAAAAAAAAATTTTAAAGAGTTAAATATACACATATTATAAGCAATTATTTTTTTGTTTTTTCATACCAGTAGAAACACTGGACTGATATAATTCCAGCAAACTCTCCAGAACAATCCTGGCTTATGTCCAATCATTTGCTCCACATCAGAAGAGAAGTTGTCCACACCATATACCCAGCATACACCAGCTGCTTCCACGAAGACCACAAATAATATGGCCAAACCTGGTCCGTAGACGTTGAGCAGATTTACCAGGTATACTCCACCCTGAGAAAAAAATAAGCAGTGTTAGGTCATTCCTTTAACTAAGCTGTCAGAAAATTTACTAAAGTCATCGCTATTTTACGTAATATACGTAATTATTTTGAACCAGCTATATAATCGATTTCGCTCGAACCGATAAAACATTTTTTGGAAATTTTATATTAAACAGTATCCGTTTATCCCCTTACCCTTGTAAGGTAGACAGAAAGGATGAATCGGCAATTCGATCGTCCATGCACACTATACTAAACCATCATGGAATATCCCCTTAAGTAAGGTAGCAAAAAATATCATGTACCACACTATGCGTCCACTATTTCCACATGCATGATGTATTTATTAGGTGTTATACGATTATAAATTAAGTCTAAGTTTAGTGTTCTGCGTAATGAATGTCAATTTTTTCGTTGTATATTCTTATACTCTATTTGATATACATTTGCGCATAGTTTCAATTTCGGCTATAGATTTTGTTTTATGTATATAGAAAAGTAATGATATTTTTACGAAATCCAGCCCCTTTCATAATCTTTGAGCTCACAGCAAATTTACGAGTGTCTAAATCCCTGGGTTGCCCTATGTAATAATATATCGTATAAGTACTCGATAAATTCCTAATATTAATTTATGGAATCATAAAAATATCATAACATCTATGTCAGAATATTTTTATATCAAGGGCATTCTTCGAAAATATGTAGTAACAGTTAGAATAAAAAAAAACTTTTATTTTAACGGAGGATATGTCTCGTTATTTCGTCTTTTAGTGATACATTATGAATAATGATTCAATATTATAAATACTGATTCGTTTTCTAATGAGACATTATCAATACAATATCAGTGTTGATAATAAATTAGAATAGAAGATGAATCATTATTGATAAAAGGTACCTCATAAGAAGACAAAACAATAATATTTAGTATATCAACAGACTTTTTACAAATATAGCTCATACAGTTAATTAGCAATATTAGTCCACTTACTGATAACACATTTTATTAACAAAATTTGAAACAACACTTATCAAGAAATGACAATTAAAAAATACAAAGAAAGAAAAAAAGAAACAGAGTAATGATTACTCAAAATCTATAGGTATGTAAAATAATTTAAACAATAAAATTAAATGTAATATGCTGTAGTATGTGTCTAACATGACAATGCTATAAAAGACAAAAGAAAGTTAATGAAAAGAAAAATGAGATAAACAATTAATCATATAAAGGTTGAAAAATAATCAAATCAATTGTGGTTATAAAACAATAGAATAAAAAAAGCTCCGAAGGAAAGCAATACAAAAAAGATTAACAACAACAATTAACAGTGGATATCATGTAAAAAATAGAATAGGCAGCTTAAAAACTTATTGATAAAATGAAAAAGTAACTCGGTTACTTGGTTAAAATAAAGTGTAAGTTAATGTATTTAAATAAATGTATCCATTATGGAAAAAAAATGCAAAAAAAAAACTGAAGCGAAATTTATTGATAAGAAAACAGATGTGGAATATTGCTTGCCGTAGTAGTGATAAAAGAATGCAATGAATCTTACATGAGTTCCGATGTTAACGAGAGGGAATACTTTGTCTTGAACAGTTTGTTTCATTCACCCTGTGAATAAATTAGTTGTGAAGGATAAGGGCGAAGACCTTTCCCTTCTTCAGAGAATAATAGTATTCCTCTTATCTTCTCTACGATAAATTATTTGTTGCCTAACTTATATGTACCTTATATACTCATTCTTCATCTTCCTAATGTTTTCTACAGATCAACAAATCTAAGATTTAATTACATAGTGCTCATTGCAAGGACCAGCAGTGTATTTAATTATTTTTATATTTATGCACGAATATTCAGAATCATGGCAGTTTTATTACCCGTGTAATGCAAACTGTAATTAAACATCTTTAAGTAATGACCATTGACGCAGACAATTAGACAAATTACTAATAGATTATTGTAAAAGAAAGCACGTTCTGAATATCAATTAGCAGACATTGCTAATCACCGCAATATATCTATTAATTGCATTGAAACATTCTCTGAAGATATTAAAATCATATTTTTTTTAACTCTAAGCTAAAAGCTTGTGCCGTGAAAGGGGAGTTTGCCGGCACCTGGGATCGAACCACGGATCCCTTGTTCCGGAGGCCGAGACTCTACCTCCAGGCCACCGACGAACTCTTATTTGACAAGTATAGTTTTATTTAGCTTTCCTGGAGAAATAATATAGATGAATTAACTTTTGCAGATTGCATAAGTACTGTCGCAATAAATTTCGATGAAGTTAGATTTTTAAAAAAAAACTGTTAATCGAAGTTTTCGCTTTTCACTGATTTTTTACGCTTGCGTGAGTGAAGATATTAAGAATATTACTTAGCTGATACATCATCTTGACAATCAATAGATTGTGCAAACTCCCATTAGCAGGAAACAGGAAAGGTTTTTCAGCCTAAGCCAATTCGTAAGCATCGGAACACCTTTTCTGTTTCCTACTAATGGGAGATTCTACAATTTGTTGATTGTCCAGATGATGTATCAGTTGAGTAATATTCTTAATAATTTAAAGCTGTCAACAACATGACGCAAATATTTTTGACAGCATGTCATGGTTTAATGTAAAACGTTCGTGATTTATTATTGCATAGTTGTCAAGATTTTATTAATTGCATTTGAAATATCTTTAATGCAAATGAAAATATTAGACATAAAAACATACATTTATAAGTCCGTTTTGAAATTAATTATTCATCGCAATGAAAATAACAAAACTTGCAGATAAATATATTTTATATTTTATAAATCAGATAGGTGCATTTATACGGTGATTAACTAAGTACTTTCAAGACTGCATTCTTGTTGCGTAATGGATAGTATATTAAATGAATTTAATCTATTTGTGATGTGTCAATCTTATATTATCTATCCTTTAAGTAGTTTCATTAACAATATCTCTAACCTCCTAAGAGAGTATTATTATTATCTATATAACCTACTGCCTATCCATCTAAATATCCATTACTTTACTAACTTTGCTCTTTATTGAGCAATGTCTATCTATGACTTAATTATAGTTCAACTTAACCTCATTAAGTGAGCCATTATCAATGTTGATAGCTCAGTGCTTAAATCAACTGGATTATCCATAACAATGAATTGATCTTATTAAGTAGAGAGAGATAGATTTTCACTTAGGTGTCCAGGTGTAGGTAGGTACATAGCGTCGCGTCGGTCGGCGTCGCGTCGGTCGGCGTCGCGTCGGTCGGCGTCGCTGAACGTTTATCTCCGATGTGATGAAACTGCGTTTTGGAGAAAATCTCATGAAATATTTAGAAACTTACGACCATATTCTTTTATAAATATAAGGACATATTATTATAAGAGCACTACTGCTTTTTACACGAGTACTCCTTCTTCTTCTTCTTCCTGGCACTGTCCCAACTTATTGCCGCTGAAGGCTTTGGGGTCGGCTCTTCTCGTTCTGAGGTTATACATTCTTCTGTTTCTTATATCATCTTCATCCAGGCCATTTCTCCGCAGGATTCTATCGCATTGTGTCATCCAGGTATTCTTTGGTCTCCCTCTTGATGGATGTCGAGGGAGATTTATTGACGTAGCTTTGTTAACAGTGTGTTCCGGTGGTCTCCGCCTTATGTGCCCATACCATCTTAGTTGCCTCTCTTCTAGTTTGTTATTTATTTCAGTCACACCCATGCTACCACGAATGCGTGAACTTCTTATCTTATCTTTTAATGATAAGCCTGCTGACCACCTGACCACACGAGTACTCTTTATTTTGATGAATTATATAAATATATCTTAATTACAACCACTCCGCCAAATTGACCACATGCGATAGTTTAAATTTACAATCACGACACTTATTACTATAAAACGTAAAATTGGCATAATTTTTTAGTATCTAGCAATTATTGTTTTTATGGCAATGTTGCACGAAAATTTTCGTTACTTTCGGTGTGACAGAATGGGACTCCCATTTATTTGATTCTAATATAGAAAGCAAGTGATTGTATAGTTCAACAATTTAAACATACAATGTCTCATATTCTTATTACCGAATTATGTTCTTGGATATGAGTAGTCTGCTGTCTACCCTAATTATTGGAATCGCCTGAATGTCATGGAATAAATAAATAGAATAAATATTATAGATAAAAAAAACTAGGTCAATGTCAAACGTTGATTTATAATTGTCATATTCAAAACAATACCCGAAAAAGGGCAGAACTTTTGTTCCGAGAGTATCTCTTTTTTATTTCACGACAGTATATAGTATGTGAATGTAGTATTTTAAAAGGGTGTATGTCGTTTGTGTGATATTATTTTCGAAAAATAAATTTATATATCGTGATAAATCTGGCTGATTGCGACGTACACGCAAGGTAACTACTACGAATGACAAAACACAGTGAAACTATTTAACAGGAGTTAGTTTGGTTACACGATAGTATAGAGTCTCGAACATTTGAGTGAATGTTTTTGTCGTTCAAATCCCATTGTGAAAACTTGAATTCTGTGAAAAAGTGTACTTCTCTTCATCAGAAACTTTGTGACCGAAAAAAAACAGCGCTTTTTTTTAGTGCCTCCGCCATTGACGTTTACTTGGGAGAGACGCACTCTGTCTGTTTATATGTGAGTATATTATTTTCAAAGTAAATATTTTATCAGTTTTTTTCAGGTATATTAATTCGTTCAACATAATAATTTTCCTAATATTTGTAAAATTCTTAAGCGAATAAAATATATTTTGTGGGACATTCGTCCTTTGAAGAGGATATTGCAGGTGGATTCTTCCAATCGATTCTAATAAAAATCCTTGCCTTTGCTTATTGGCAGTCCATTAAGGAATGACAATGGAATATTAACTCATGCCTATATTCATTAGTAAAGAGCCATGTAGGTAGGTACCCCTCTACAGTCAATACAACTTCTCACAGCCTCGAGGGAAATATCAATAAAATTCATAACAATCTATCTATTCAGTGTTCAATGCAAATAATCTTCATTCAAAAAATAGTACAAGTGGTGTTGGCAATAAAAGGAAAATATTAAGCAATAGATACATATATTTACGAGAAATAGAGATTTATACGTTTTTGTTGAGTAATGACTTTGTATTAGAAGCAAAATAATGATTTTGTTTCTAAGATAAGGCATTATTCCCTTTTACCGTGGAGTCCCGGATGAATAACAGGTCTCCCACCTTTCTTTAAGTCTTCGAGTGTCCTGTAATAGCCAGGTGTTCGTAAAACCTCACGTATAAGAAAATTAACGCCCGATGAGTCATGACACCTATTCTGAATGGCAAATTTTTTGGCACGGAGAAGATAATATTTATTGAATTTAATGTTTCAGTGTTGACATTGTGAAACAACATTTTAATAATATAAAATTTAAAATAACACTTTTTTGTTTCATGTTAATGTACTTATACAAAGTATACCACAATTACGCCTAGCGCTTTCTCCAATAAATTGGCATCATCAGGGCGGAGTATAAATTCTTTATAAAGAAGTATGTAAGGATAGATCAATATGGCGTTCCTTTCTCTCTGTCTACCCCACCTGGTACACGGCGGGAGGGGCTAGATAGATTGTTATCTTATCAGCCTAAAATAATTAGTAGAACAAGCAATATCAATACTATTGCATGAAATTGTACATTTTGCATCATTCACATCTGTACCTACCTATTTCACGTTGCAATGTCGTCATTTCACATGTTTAGTAAATTATTTTACACCGCATAGATCATTAAGTCTGTCCCGATTATCACCTTAATAAATTTGATGGGGATATATAGAGTAAAAAAGTAATAAGCATTATGTACTTACGTAAGTTGTTGTTGGCAGAGCACAGATGTATATCATAAGAAGAAGTACTGCAACGAAAATCTCTCTTCTTCTACCAAGCGCTCTTGGATATTCGTCACACAGAGCCGTAATCATGGCTTCCAACCCTCCAAAGGTGCTGTCCAGTCCCAGGGTGATGAGCATCAAGAAGAATATGATCGACCAGAATACAGAACCAGTCATCGTTGCGATGGCTTCAGGATAAACTATAAACACCAACCCTGGTCCCTCTAAACCGACTTCTTCGATGCTTTTGTTTTGAACGTGTGCCATATAACTGTGAAAATAAAAAGAAATTATTTTTATAATTTTAATTGTTAGAATCATCATAGAGAGTCGTAAAGCATCCCAACAAAAGAATGGCAGACACCCTTCAATGGAATTGGCCTCCCGCTTTAGAACCTACCTTTCGTTTGGATGTTTGTTATTGATTGTTATTAATAATACAAAGAAAAAAGAATAAAAATTCTTTTATTTACTATTGTTGTTATCATATTCCGATATTATAACAATTAAATATTCCAGATTTTTATGATTTCAGTGTTTAGAAAATACGAGCAGCAACTGACAATTTTTATATAAAAAAAGTACTAAGTAATTTTATAGATATGGCTTCTTCCTTCAGTCTCGTATATTTTGAAAGATAAAAAAAATCCGAACTATAGGAATACGTAGATAATAAAATAAAAAATCTTTTGTTGTCTAATGAAGATTTCACGAAATATAGTCATGGAAACACGCGTATAAAAGCTATTTCTACTCAGATTAATTTTGTGTTAACAACCTGGGTCCTTGCGTAGGTTTTTCACAAAACGTTGTATTTAAAACAGATTGCCTGGGTAATTGTTATTATTCTCTTTAACCAAGATATTTCTGAAGTTCTGATGCCGTTACAGTAAGATCGATACAATGAAACAAGATGTTAATACTATCGTAAACTTAGTCCGAAACTGAACATAGGTATGTCTTTTTCGTTATTGATATCGAATTCTCTAAGCCTGAGCAAATTAAAATCACCAATATTTGTGTTTAAATTATGTCAAATACTGATAGACGAAATTTTAACAAAATTGAAATACTATAATCTTACCCGAGGACAGAGAAGATGACAAATCCAGCCAAGAAACTGGTGAGGCAATTAATGGAAGACGTAAGAATTGCATCTCTGTAACAATTGTTGTTGAATTTGTTATAACTGGAGAGAGCTAGGAGCGTACCGAAACCAGGACCCAGAGAAAAGAAAATCTGTGATGCTGCATCTATCCAAACCTGAAATGAAATGAAAAAGAAAGTAATTATTTGTGAAATTTCGTTTGCTAATTTTATTTGTGGTTAATAAAAAAGGTTTTCTAAGTGTTGAAGAGCTTACTTTAGAATTTTGTAATTTGTGCCACTCTGGAGTGAGGTAATATCTAATTCCTTCAGCAGCACCAGGAAGACTTACTCCACGAACAAGCAGAATCAAGAGGACGACGTATGGAGCCAAAGCTGTTACCCAAACCACCTGTTGACAGTAGATGATACATTAAACCTTTACTTTTGAATGAGAAACTGTATGAATATGGAGAAAACGAAATAAGCATGTAAAGATATACTTTTTTTTTTTAAGATATATCTGGGTTTTGTTATAAACCCAAATACAACCTTATACACCTTTCACAGTAAGCTAAAAGCTTGTGTCGTGAAAGGGGAGTTTGCCGGCACCTGGGATCGAATCTTAGATCTGTGTGGCTTTCCATTCTCTCTGCTTACCCCATCTGGGACATGGCGTGAGGGTGTAGATAGCTAGATATAGATAGATACTTTTTTGATATTTTAGATTTATGGATTGTGTTTTATTGCGAAAACAATCTTATTAAATAAAAAACTATACCGATTAAAATTTGTGAACATGAATTAAATCAGAATCAGCAATATTGGTGAAGGATAAGTCTGCGTATGATATGCGATAGGGGTTATAAAATATTTAGAATTTATTCATAGATTTTTCAAATTTCTTAACAGCTCAAACATCATTAAATTCAAATTCAAATGTTTTTTTATTTAAATAAAATTTACAATATTGAACAATATTACATACACACCTTATTACTAAAAAAACACATTTATTACATATTTGACCCTCAAAATTGAGCAGTGCCCGTGCTTAAGAACTTCTTCTATGTTTTTTTGTGCCGAAATTCAAATTAACTCGGAAAAAAGATAGTAATGGTCGAAAAAATGTCTTAAGACGTTCTTTATTACCTTTCCTGTGCTCCTAACTCCCTTCCACAATGAGAAATAAACTAGAACAAACACTCCAAAGACACACAGAGCCAGTGATGGTTTGATGGGTCCCATGTAGTTAAGCCCATCTGATTTGTATTGTTCGAGAACATTGCGCCTAAAAATAAAAAAGATAATTTAATAAATAAGTGTGAATATAAGATAAGATAAATATAAGTCTAATTAAAAGATGAAACTGTCTTTTTATTTGTCATCACAGCATCTTACACAAGTAAAGTTGTCAGAAAACCAACGGAATGTTAAATGTCTTTTCAATTTCCGAAGAAGCATTTCATAGCCATGAAGAGTCGGTGTTTAATCTCAACGGATGTGTCGTTCAGATTAATCACCATTTATCCTGGGTAAGTGAAGTTGTTTACACATTTTATTGTATGGAAGCCTATGTTGATTGTGGTCGTGGTCTGGTTATTTGGAACAGTTTTGGTAACTGGCATATATTTTGTCTTATTAGAGTTAATGCAGGGTACTACTCGGTTTGTAGCTCTCTCAAGATCAATAAATGCCTCTGTCATTGCACTTTGGTAGCAATCAACTCGACTAAATACGAGTATATTATTGAATTTCACTTATTACTATTATCGACTATTTCAGGTACGTGTACTGTGGTTCCTACTTTAAAACAGTAATAAATTACGTTTGTTTTCGTATACAAACTAATTTTCAGTAACAGTCAGTTACTATTTGCTTCAAAACATTCATCTCCTACATACTTGTAATTATTCATCTTGCAAACTACCTTTGTTTGGATAGAATTTTATTTTAACGGAGTGCTTCATAGAATAAGGTAAACGGTTCAATCCGGCCAATAATTGCAAATAGAAACGTATTATCTACCATAGCTAAAAAGTTAGTGCACTCTACTATCTTTGTGCCAAAACTGATGTATGCAAGTGAGACGTGAAAATATAGCTAAGAAAAATGAAAGTGGCATAAATGCACTAGAAATGAAGTATTTGAGAAGGATGTGTGGTAAAAGTCTAAGAAATCGTGTGCGTAACAGTGCTATACGAGAAGAATGTGGAATGAAATTTGTGTATCAACCAAAATAAATGAACGATGTTACGATGGTTTGGGTATGTATGTAAAAGAATGAATGAGGACAGAATGACCAAGAAAATATATTTGAACATATTTAGAACTACTCCAGATTAATCATTCCAATTGATCACACTCATCCATAGTCAACCTATTTGAATAGGTTTTTAACTAGGTAGGTATGTTGTATATGTTACACATGCATATGTGAACTTCCTTAAGGAGTGTACAACACAGAGTTTCGACGCTTATGAATCGACTTAGGCTTGGTTAAGAGTAAAAATATATTTGGTTGTATAGAATGGTGCTCCGTAACGTGATCGTCCGAGGATAAAATGGTCGAACCATATAAACCAGATTCTATAAGACGGACAGGTGTTGAGCACATTGAATAGGAGAGCATGCATGAGGAATTGTATGACAGTGACGGAAGCGAAAGATGTATGTAAGAATAGGATAAAGTGGCATTCGATCCTTTTTGCCTATAATAATAATAATGCCTTGTACCCGTTGCCGGGTATTATTGAGAGACTGAATATGATTGACGGTGCAATCTAAGGTGACTGTGAAGGCCGATTCTGGACAGGCACAATTTGTCACATTCGGGGCAAGGCTGCTCCTCGTTTATGATCCTTTTTGCCTACAACTCGCAGACTCTTTTTGCCTACCCCACCAGGGAAGCAGCCTGATTGTATTGATGAATGGCTTCATATGCATTGCATTTTGGAGCTCTCGAAACATTTTTTAAGTATTCAAATTAGAGTAGTAGAACAGAATCGAAATGTTAAACGCTTTTGGAGAGATCATGTGGGGAGAGCGAGTTCGAATCGAGTGGTGATGATAGCAACAGACGAATGCATAACTGGAAACAGCTGGGCATCCAATTCCCAGGAGCAGGCTCCAAGAACAACAGGACACAGTCCTAACACTGTTCTACTTTATTCTTTAAATGTTATATTGCAGAAGTGAAAAAAAAGGCAAAAAGGATTTCGAGTCGAAATTTCATGCAAGATGTCACGTTTAAGTAAGTTTAAAATGTTTCAATCGACCATCAGATTAAAGATCATTTGTTCAAATTGTTAGAGTTTCCAAAAAAGTCAAGAATCGCTCACTCAGATAATCGAAAACTGTTTAATACTTACTCGAAAAATTCTTTAGCTGGGCTGGTTGTGTTGTGCGATGGCTGTCGACCCAAAACTGGTGCGCACTCAGGAGTGTTCCAAGGGTTGCCACATGATGTCCAAGGCAATTCTTTCTGCAGGGACGCAAACAGATAATAAACTGCCCAACCTATGATAGTGTTGTAATACATGCCCATGTAGATGTCTATGATGCAGATGGCATATCCTACCCCTGAAAAATATATAATTATTTGATCAAATCATAAATTCAATATAATTATTGGGAAATTTGTCAGTAAAATGTCTTAGTTAGTGATCAGAAAAGAAACATTTTTTGGGCAAGGATAATGTTCTATTGTATGACTTCCTAATTTCACCGTGGAGCTTACGACACAAATCACAGTAAATTCCGAAAACAATCAACAGTAAATTCAGGATCATAAAATAAAAACGGAAAAACTAATAAAAATACTAACATTTCAATAACAAATTCATACAAAACCATTCGTGAAATAAAAGCTTAATAAGACCATTCAACAGTGTCAGTTTTCCATCAAAATATTTGAGCAAGTCAACAAAATAATAACAATACCGCTTCCTTTTACATTTCTTACGGAAATGTAGAATAATAAAATAAAAATAATATTCATTTTTATTATTTCATATACTGTATAACCCGTGAAACGCTCGACCAAGAAAAGAGAAATAAAAGTAACAAGACATACCTATGTCTGTATCTACCAGAGGGTGATATTGTAAGACTATAGGTATAGTATGGGAGTAAGAAGCGGTGATGATTTTGATAATGCCAATATGACACGTTTCCCATCCTTGTGGAACTTCTCGTTGTGTTTTTCTTTTTCTCACCCTCTTTATCTTTCATTTCGATATTATCATCCATAACCTTTTTCACCCCCCATATAATAATAATAATAATAATAACAATAATTGTCATAATTTTTGCTGAAGTTTTTCTTTTTACACAGTTTCTTAGATTTTGCTTTGAATTGTCGCTTTTACTTTATGTAATATATCTACATTTCATTTTGTTTATTTCACACTTTCAACCATGAATAATAACTCTTGTACTCTCTTGTTACCTTTTATGAATGTGTTACTTGGTCAGGAATTGAAATATTTGTATCATAAAAAAAACATTGAAAGGTATATTGAGACTTTCGTTTAATATCTCGTCGAGTGCTAATACGTACCTTGTGTGGTATTTGAAAGTTTTAGCATGGAAAAGTGACTTTTTTTCTTTACTGCAGACATATTAAATAACATTATTAAAGAATCTTTTGTAATTAATTTCTTATGCATCTTCTATAAATCGGAGAATTTTCACGCGTTAAAAAATCGGATTGTTACTACAGTACAGAACAAAAATAAACAACAATAATACAAAAAAGAGAAATTTGAAGAATGAATGACACCCGTTGTTTTATGTATTGTTAAAATCGAGAAAATACTATCCAATAAACCTTACAAAGTCGTTTATACTTCAATTAGACTAAAGTGTACTCGTATGTCTCATTGTGTTACAAGATTGTACATAAAGTGAATATTACCAGAAATACATACACACGCAATCAAGTTTCTTTAGAAAGCAATTGAATCAGTGAAACTCCTCGAGTAGGTAATAAATAGATTGTATAATACGCAAATACAGAAATAAATCCCCCTTTCCTCCACCATGCCCTCTGATATCATCTTAAGTTGTTCTGTGACTCTAAAGTTTAAACTCTTGTCAAACCATATACAGATTTGGGAATAGTAGTAACCGATGTTTTAACAGAATCTGAAAGCCAAGCTACCAAATGAAGTATTTGCAGCAAACCAGGTACATATAACTTAAACATGGATTTGGTTAAAACAGCATAAATAGATTCTAATTAAAGTTTGTCATATTAAATGTTGTCAATAGACTTGTTACAACTTACAATTATATTTCGAGATTTAGGTTAAGACTGAATTTGTTAAACCTCGACACAATTTAATTGCCGTTCGACGCTCCTCCTGGAAGCATAGGGCAGAAATCAGCCTCTTCCATTGAGAGGTTTTTGCTTTAGTTTAGTCACCACTTTTTACTACATTGCTAGAGATCTGAGTTCCTATGAACGGTGTATCGTAACTGGCCGCTGATTACATCACTTGTGGGAGATGGCGTGATGGTTTGAATGAATGAAAAATAAAACAAATACATGTTTTAAGATGTTAATTTGGTATCGATTTATAAGAAAAGCTGTTATCTACTTATACTTAAGTCAATTGTACCTAATAATAACTACCATTATAATGTATTGCAAATAACCTACAATGTATAAGCTTATCTCTAAATGGAAAAGTTTTGAAGATCAATTCAATAACTTGTTATTTTTGATCAATCCTATTATTTAGTTGCGTTTGAAATGTTGCTTATTTTATTAATTAATTCAGCATGGAGTAACCAGTAAACGTACCTACATATATAGCCATTTATAATAAAATTTACCAAAATACACAAAATAGGTCTCCCTCACTTTTTCGTAAGTTTTCGAGTAACTCGTTAAATACAGGTACTTATTTTCTAAAACATCACCAAAAAGACATTTAACGATGAGGCTACCCTTTCCTAATGCCTTATTTTTATTGACACGGGGAGGACAGCCTGTTTCTTTATTCCATACAGTGAGTATATTTATTCATTTTTTACTCTATATTGATTAAAATCAATTTTTATAAAAAGTACAATTTTATCAAATATGATGAATATACATGTTCCGTGGAGCACCCGGTAAAGAATTGGTCTCCCACTCTTCTGCGTAAGTTTTCGAGTGTCCTGTAAAAGGCAGGTGTTCGAAAAAATTGAGACATTATACATCTTAAATTCAGCGATGAGGTTTGCCACCCATCCTGAATGTCTTGATTTTATATTGGCACGGAGAGGACAGTTTGCATGTTTCTTACATGCAGCTGATCTGCTGGCTACCCCACTTGTGGGATGTGCCGTGATGGTATAATAATAATAATATGAATATACATAAGACGAGTTTAATGCATGTTAATTACATGCAGCTGGTCTGCTGGCTGTCCCATTTGTGGTATATGCCGTGATGGTAAGTATAGTAGCAGTAAAAGGCATTAGCCGTTTATTTAATAAATAAATAAAAAGTAGTCGTAGAGTTTGTTGCAAATGTGCAATCTCTTCCAGGATACTCAAATTATCCTACTTGTGGGAGATGCTGTGTTGGTATAGATAGATAAATGTACATCAGAAACATCTTGTTTTACAATCTACTTTTTTAAATAGTACTATGTCGGGAGTTCTGTTTTACTCTGGAGCATCACGAGGTTCGTAAAATTTTCAGTTTAAATAAAAACCTAGTTATGGTACTATCTACTAAGCATATTATATCAATTTCTACGTATGTATGTGTTCCTGTCGCTATCAAAGTTTCTATCAACTGATTACGAGTATTATATTATAGATTAGTGTACCGCCCGCGTCTCTCGTAAGATGCAGTGGTGGTTTGGCTACTGCTATACAAATTGAATAATTTTTGGATTGTATTTTCCTCTCAGCAGCGTCGGCATCATTTCATAATCAAATTTCGCTTGCCATTTCAACTGGAAAATCTAATAAATATTACCAAGGAAATCTCAAACAACTGCGATGCTCAAACTACGTGTCGTAGACTTTTTCATATCGTCTTTATTTCGTCGGTAGCCCAATGCTAGAGTTTAAGGCATTAAAATGAAAAATCTAGGGTTATATTCCTCTCGTCGTGCCGCCGACTTACTACACCTTAACTACACAAAAACATTACTTTCCGTGGGTCCGGGTGCTTAGAGGTGAATTTAGGTTTTATTTCAATGTCAGCAGGGCTACTCTTGACAAAACTAAACACGATCTTAATCTAGTCTTGATCTTGATCATACGACGCACGAAGTGACTATTGGCCAAAAATACACGCAAACCGATCGCGCGTTAGCGGTAGCGCGGTGTTTTTGACCATAGTCCCTTCGTGCGTCGCATGATCAAGATCAAGACTAGATTAAGATCGTGTTTAGTTTTGTCAAGAGTAACCCTGAAGGTTCATTTATAAATAAATACAAAAATGGTTGAAATCACAATTATTTTTTATGAAAATTGGCCAATTGCAAAATATTTCATGCTTTACAAAGATCGTACAATTCTACAGTTTTTAATTAGGTAATAGGAACTAACATTAAGGGTTGCACCCTCCCTCACCCATGGATGTTGCAGGAATGTAAATTCCTATGTCATCCATACTCTTCTCAAGGAAGGGCTCAAGGTTCGCCTGAAGGGCTATCCCCGACAAAATCCTCCCCAAAATTAAATACAACCGTTAATGTCCACCGACTCCATTGTTTTACAAAAGGTCTTAAAATAATTAACTTACAGTTACGTATTTACTACGTACTAGTTGTTAGCCTAAATTAATACAAAATATCTTAAGACTAGATTGAAGTTCTTAAAACTAGTTGCATTTCATAGCAGCAATCAATTACATAAGCAGTAGGTACTAAGTGAAATACCGCTGTTATTACTCTGTTTTGATAAAACATACAAATAATTTACTGGGAGTTTTTTTTTGGATTGTATGTTTTTAGGGCTGTACCTACGTACTAGCATCTAGATGCATTATAAAATCTAGAATTTTAAATAAATAAAGGAAAAAAAAATAAAGTACAGTAAAAAATAATAAAGTACAATCTAGATTCATTATAAATACTCCAATAATAATAATAATAGACAACTTATAATGCGCCGTTTTGTGGAATAAATCCACTTCAAGGGCGCATCCTAAAATATTGTGTTAATACTTGTAACTTAATCCTAAAACATATGTGTGCGAAAATGATTTAGATTTACAGTTTAAGAATCTGCGTTGGCATTGAGTTGATGAGAGATCATGAAGTTTGATAACAAGTGATATTAAATTTAAATAAATTCGGAGAGTCCCAATAGGCTCAAGGCAAATTAATTGAAAATATGATCCCTCAATAAACACTATCAGTCCTTCAAACATATTCCGTAATAACTTCAGCATTCATATAATATTATCTGTCTAGCTGAACCATCACGTTGCTATCTCACGCAAATGGACCGAGGATCTTTTGCTGATTGACTGAGAGATTGTATCATTTTATAATAATAATAAAAAGCTCTCGATAAATAGGCATTTGTTTGTAAAGACTTTTAGCGTAATCCCAAAACGGCTTGAGTCTTTGAATTGATTGTAAATTCAAGGTGAATTTTAAGTGAAAGCTAATATATTTTTGCTGTTCCTAAAAATACGAAAGAAAATGATTTGTTTAAAAATTACCTTGACTTAAAAATATATCTAATATGGTATTAAAAATTGATGAATTTATTTTGGCTTCGACTTCTGACTGTATGTAACAAGGATTTCATGAATTTTTTCTTATAATAATCACAATCACAAACACAACCACATCCATAAGGAATGATATGGGATGAAAGAATATGTTTAAATAAATAAATATAATAGGACAACAAACATTCGAAATAAGGAAATATATATTGAAAATCCTCTCCAGCTTCTGTGTGTCATCTTTCAGTACCTATTTGCTTTAAATAATACTCTTTTGATATGTAAATACAATTGCAAGATATGTATCACTTGCATGATAGAAAAGAGAGTATTATTTGTTCTGACGCTTACGAATCGGCTTAAGCTGACCACCAATTCCACCTATCTCTCTTATGTATGCTTCTCTTCCTTTCCTTCTCTTACATGGTATAAAGTCCTTAAGCCAACTTAAGCCGATTCGCATATATTTTTTGACATGAAACTCTCAACAAGCCGATATTTTCATTCCATTTCGTGAGGTTTTTGCTTATCCATTACGCAACATAGATTTGAATGTATATCTTGTCATGAAAATTTTGATATCCTTAGATCAGTGGTTCTTAACCTTTTGGGGGTACCGAACCCCACCAGCTACAGCATATGCATTCACCGAACCCCTCCTAATTTGAAAAATAAAATTAGATTTTTACAAATTCAAAACATGGTATATATTTATATATAAGTGTACAAAATGAAAAAAAAATTAAAAAAAAACAAAGATCAAAACATTAAATTTTAATGGTTAAATCAAAACATGAAACATATTTATTAATGAATTATCGGAGTATTTTTTTCTTTTTCCAACTCGCAAAACTATCTTGCTGTTAAAATGATTTTTACCGAACCCCCAAGACTGACTCACCGAACCCCTGGGGTTCGGATCGAACCCAGGTTAAGAACCACTGCCTTAGATTGATTTGTGTCTTAGCAGCTGATGTTAGTACCTACCTGTGATAATAAATTGAAGAGGCATCAAGCTAACGAGAAATTAATAATACATTATTCAAGGATTAATTTCATTGAAACTTTTTCACATTGACGCTAAGCCAGGCTGAAATGTGAATAACTAAAATATTCGACAGTATTTGAGCATAAATGTGCAATAAGTTACCATTGCAGATACATTTATTCGGAAATATAGCCCTTTGAGCTAAACGTCATAGGAAATATAACCCCGTAGCACGTTTTAAATGTGGATTGGTCGCTTTCAAACAATCCTATCAACTTAAAGTGTAGCTTTTAATATCAAATAAATGTTGTTGGTACGCACCTAATAATGAATTTTATATGAGTTATTTCATTCTTTGGTAGAAATACTTAAGCTTTAACAGGTAGTAAATATTTGTAACCAGCGATCATACTTTTATGCATAAATTAAATAATTATACCAGTAGGTACAGCCTTGATACAAGACAAACTGCTGAATATCTTTCTATCTTTATCATTCTGGCGTTTCTCACAAATTGGGGTAACCAGTAGATATATTGCATACCTTAATAAGCATGCAAGTTGTCCTCTACGTGCCAAGACATATTAAATGTTATAAATATTTTAAATTTTTCAGAGAGAGAGAGTGAGAAAGAGAGAGAGAGAAAGATCGGCATTATGTCTCAAGCAAATTTTTTTATATCTTACTTTTACTTGCGAAAATTAAGTAGTATAAATCAGTGATCCTCAACATTTTCATTACCGCGGTCCGCTGAGGGGAAGATGTTGGCAATTTACAATAACAACGTGAAAGTGAGGACATTTTTTAAGGTCTATGATTCACAGAATTTGAAGATTTCCCCACTCTAAATTCCTACCTTCCTCCTCCCCATCGCCAGATTTTCAAAAAGGTATAGGAATTTGACATATTACACGAATTTCTTCGTTTTGTCAAGTAATATGTTGCAAATTTGTTTTACTTAATTTTAAATATCGAAAAAGAAGACATAACAAAAAAGTCTGATCTTCATGTTCCTTCCGTGGACCGGACCTTGTGAAGATCACAGTTAAAAATAATCGAGATATTTAATTTTAATTATCAGTTTTGATTGCCACATTTATACATTTATTTTTGTGTTAGGGTTTAGGGTTGACTGGAAAACGTTGCTCAGCAACAAGTCTGCCTTTAGGTTTTAATTATTTAATTGACATGTTCCGTATATTGTATTTATTTATGATAAATTTTGGCCAATAAAGAATTATTTATTTATTTATGACGACAGTGAAAGCAGTGTGAATGAAAACGATATGATAGACATGAATGAGATTATGAATGCATTAAAAAGAGCGAAGTGCGGTAAAGCTGTAGGGTATAATTGTGTTGCCGTTGAGCTCATCAAGTTTGGTGGACCGGGGGTTCTCGCGTGGTGTTTGGAGCTTTTCAACAATTGTTGGAGAGAAGGTGTTACTCCAGAGGATTGGAGGAGGGCTATCATCTGCCCCCTGTACAGAGGGAAAGGCTCTAGACTTGAATGCGGGAGTTATCGGGCTATTGGCTTGCTGAGCTCAAAAGGGAAACTGTATGGTAGAATTTTGATTGAGAGAGTACGAAAGATAACTGAGTGTAAGATATGGGATGCGCAAGGAGCTTTTTTGAATGGCAGAGGGTGCACCGATCAGATCTTCTCCCTGCGAATGGTTATAGAGAAGTTTCTGGGTAAACACCAGAGGCTTTTTTGTGCGTTCGTGGATCTGGAGAAAGCATATGATCGAGTGGACCGTGAAAGGTTGTGGCGCGTGTTGTCGGAGTATGGGGTGAGCAGCCGGTTGATCCGCGCAATATCTTCACTTTACGTGGGAAGCTCCGCTTGCGTGAGGGTAAATAACACTCTCTCGGAGTGGTTTGTCCTCACCAAAGGAGTGAAGCAAGGTTGTGTCATGTCTCCGTGGCTGTTCAACCTATTCTTCGACTACTGTATGCGACCTGTGAAAGAGATGGATGTTGGTGTCGAGCTGAATGGGTCTCGGGTGAATGCATTGATGTACGCAGACGATTTGGTGTTAATGGCTGAGAGTGAAAGGGACTTACAAGAGATTGTTACGTGTGTGTATGATAGTTGCAATTAGGGAATCCAATCCCGCATCAAAATCGCGATCCCGCAAGCCTGCGGGATTGAAGTCGTCAGTCCCGCGGATCCCGCGGGATTTGCGGGATTGAGATTTTTTAATAAAAAAATTGTTTTAAGTAGGTACTTAGTAATTTAAAAATTATATTAAATAAAGACGAGTAAATTTTAATATTTTTTTTATTATTATTATGCAGATTTATTATTCATTTTTCTAATTAACAAGTGGAAATAATGATGTTTTAGAGGTATCTATAATTAATAATCAGCTTCTTATAAGGAACGATATAATACATTATTATTTTAACAATATTCTCCTTATAGATCTGTAATTTGTATTGACAATTGAACATATTTATTAGTTAAGAGGCATAAAAAAAATAGTTTTTTTTCTGATAATACTTTCTAAGAAATAATAAAGTATGTAACGTTTCATCTTTTAGATTTGATCTTATCTTGTTGCATAAATAGCCGGCGGCGGAAAAAGCACGCTCAGCTTCCCCACTTGTTGGTGGAATTGACTTTATATTACTCGGCTACCCATTCTGAGTCTGAGCTACGGAGACTGTGCTCTAATTCATCTTCTAGTATAGGCTAAGGCTAATCATTCAATAGATTCGATAAAGGCGTGTCTTCATCGCCATTGTCATCAACTTGTTGGTTATGAGTTTCAGGTTGCGAGTCTAACAGCAGTTTCTCGATTAAACACTTCATTTCAGTTCTAAGTGTAACTTTGCTTGGATAAAAGAATAGATCGTCCACCACATTTGTAGATCCTGAATCTTTTCTAAATATTTGTTAGGACCTTCTAAGCACAGCGACACGACAGTCATTGATGTGCGGCGTTATTTTATAGACAGGCAAAGTAGTTAACTAACTTATTTTAGCGAGATAGCGACACTACAAGTTCCTGGCTTAACCTGGTATTTTGTCGATCCAGTTTGATTATCATGAAACGTAATGTAGTTTTTGCAGTAATTAATGTTGCGTCCTCGCGGCATAAGACATTTACAGCAAGCTTCACTGACTCTAAAGCTCGTTCAATATTACTCAATGTTATAAATTCTTCATCAGTGAATGAAAATGAAGATGATGTCAGTTTAAGATCAATAACTGCTTTAAATATGCACTGTTTGACTTGGTTGAACCTCGATAATATTGATGCGAGACTGCTCCAGCGCGTTCGGCAATCTAGGATCAGCTGTAATTCTTTGCAGAATTTCTTTTTTGATATATGTTTGCAGAAGTTCATTTGTTACTGGAGATTTAGAACTAAAAAGCTTAACAATTTTCCTGACTTTTTGAATCAGTTTATCTTAAAAAACAAATGGAATAAATTATAATGATTTTCATTGAAAAATCTATTGGTCTAACAATACTTATCTACCTGTATTTATTTATTTATTCATTTACATGGTACACAACAGATGAAAGACACATAAATATAACATGTAAGCGACAAAAACATTCCAATAGTCTTACATCCAAACAGTGCACACTTCAGCAATAACACACAAAACTATCATAGAAAATCTTACACACAATACATTCATTCACAATACATCCATTCACCCAATTTCGCACACATAATACATTCATTCGCACAAACACATTCACACTTCCTTAATGTACCTATGCAATAACAATACAAAACAAACTCTAAAAAAAGGAAAATCAAAAACTTTAAAAACAGACTAAAAACAAATACTATCCCAACACTTCACATTTTATCAAACACATACATTTTTTTCATTTTTTCGTCTCATTCCACTCTCAACTTCCTTCCTCACAAACCTGTATTGTGGTAGCAACTCTCCTTCTTGAATGTCTTCCTCTACCGAATATTCACCTTTCTCGTCATCATCATCTTCATTTTCATTATCACTCCCACCATCCGGTCTTTTTTCGAGTACTTCAACTTGACTGTATTTCTTCTTCTTGTCTCTGATTGCATAGAACTTCAAGAACAGCGAGTTGGAACCCATGTGCAAAGCATAACTGGTGGTGCGCTGATAATAATCTCCCAACTTGGCTCATGCCCAGTTAGGTAGATATTTTGTGACTTATCTTTTAAAACTGTTTTGTAAATGAAATAAATAAATAAACTTTCTTCATGACTGCTGCACCGCCGGTTGTTGCTGCGATCACATTTAGATTTTGGAAACTCAAATCATTTTCCATACAAATTCTATAGAAAACTCACGAGTTCCAAAGGCAAAGTAGTTAACTAACTTATCATTGAGGCAGTGCTGGGTTTAATAAATAATCAGAACGTCGCACATACGGGTATTTGAGCAATCTACGCGGCCAAAAGTGATTTTTTTAAACTTTAAAAATGTATCTAAAATCGACTGTATGAGTTAGAGGACATATCAAGGAGCAATACGTAGCACCTCCCACCCTTCTCTCGTGTACGCTGCGCTGTCAGTGTCATTTGGAAATCTATCATCCAATCTAGCGCACGTGTTAGTTCTCGGCGAGTTTGTGAAACTGTTAAGTTTGAAGGTGAATAATTAATTTTCTACGTTTGTATTGTGCGGAAAAGTGATGGATTCTGATTCTACAGGTAATTATCTACTTTACTGTATTATCATTTTTTTAATTTTATTTTATAAATGTTTACTTTTGATGATTTTTAAGTAACACCTGTAATAAGGATGATCTTTCCAAGAAATTTATGTTTATCAAGGTGTAAGTTATGGTATCGGGGTAGATCCGGTATCCGTTTTTATTAATTCAAAAAGTGTACAGCTTCTAGAAGTAGGGTATCAAAAAATCTTCCGCGGAACAGCGCGGATGTTCAAAATCTCAGTACTTTGATTATTTTGAGTAATTTTAGATCTTAGAAAGAGAAGTGTCATTTTGTCCTTATCTTTCATAAATGAGCAGATACCAGCTAGTAGCGTACACTTTCATTGCCCTATTCATTAACTAATTACTATTATACCATATAAAAAACAACTAATTTAACTAAAATGAAACTAACGCGTTTCGGTTTGAGAGAAACCATCTTCAGAGATACAACCAAATTAAAAATTATGACATAAATTAATAATGCATGATAAAAAACCAGAAAATTAAAAAAGAATAAAAAAAAATGAAATACATGCTATGAGTTTTAAAAAATACTCAGGTTTGATTGGCTTTCGGGTTGATCTGAAGGTTTGATGCCTTAACTATATTGTGGGTTGAATTCAGTTGACCCCCAGTGCTTTAAAGCTAAGGTAGCCTACTCTGGCTGGAGGTGATACTCTTATAGCATTGTTTGTGATATACTGTTTTTTTACGCGTTAACTGTAATTTGTCGACAGGTTTATGTTATCAATTTTTGAATGAAATTTTTGATTCTTAGTATTATAGTACGAATTTTTTTATTATTTTTTATTCGCGACCAAAGTTTTTCTGATTTTTTTTAATGAATTCTTAATTTATGTCAGTTTTTAATTTTGTTATACCTCTGAAGATGGTTTCTTTGAAACCGAAATGCATTAGTGTTTAAGTTTAGTTTAGTAAGTTGTTGGTTCCATGGTATAATATTAATTTCTTAATTATCTCTAACAAGGAGATAACTAACAAGGTTTTGCTTATATTTAGTTGTTTTTGCTTTATTTATTGTTTTAGACTTGTTTTCAACTTTTGCTTATTTCAGGTGCACTGGGTATTTTAGGAGTACGGACAATGACCCGGAAACACTTATTTGACCTCATGGTATATGCAAATAAGCCAAATTTGGAAGAAAAACTTATTTTTTAAAAGATGAACTTTTCTCGCTTGAGGAATTCACGGATGAACAATCCAAAGAAATAAAAATAAGTTTCGCACATTTCAAATTAGAAATGAAACAAAGATGGACAAAAGCCCATAAAAAGGAAGATGTTTTTCTCAAAAACAATCAACTGTGGTTACAAGGGACATTTGAAATTCCCGTGGCTACGCAAAATCGGCCAGGTCGACCACAAAAATCGTTTGGAGAGTCTAGTGAAAGGAGTAAAAGGAGGAAAACTGAGGAGCTCCGCTCTACTTCAGAAGATGGAGTTATTATTCACGCAGCGCAAGTTGAGTTGAATAAATCTGGAAAAAGAGAAGCTTCCAATGTACTTAGAGATATCACAAGCACCACTCCAACACGTGCATCAAAATATAGAAGAGCATATTATGCCGCTTCGAAAAGTCAAAACGCTTCACGCCTGACTCCGATGCTAGCACTGAAAATGTTTGTAGATGCTAATTTAACACGAAGGCAATATGAAATTATTCGAAATACTAATAAGAAGTTTTTCCCGTGTTACAGCCTAATACAGCAAGGAAAAAAAGAGTATAAGGACTTTAAAAAAAAGGAAATTGAGTTCGTTTCTTCATGAAACTGTAAATATGCTTCTTCCTGCGCAGCCAAACCCAATACTTCCATCTGAAAGCGAAGAGGAACTTACTACTGAAGAAGATTAGTTTGTATTATTTTGTTTTACTTCCTAAACCGTATTTGTAAAAAAAATAAAAAAAGTATATAATAATAAATATAAATAAGTTTTGTATAAGTAAAGTATTTATAAAGTATGTTTTGTATGTCAATAAGTTTTGTACTAATAAGCTTTATAATGAATATAATATATTCCAATACCTTTTTTTTATACATAGGTTGAGTTTAGTTATACTTACCTAAGCCTAGGTTTGTGCGTAGGTACCTAATAAAAATTATTTTTGTTCCGATTATTGCTATTTTATCATTTAGAACCAATTTGAGCAAAAATATATTTTTGGCCGCGCAGATTGCTCAAATACCCGTATGTGCGTCGTCTGAGCTCGTTCTTAAACAATTTTTTCAGTCCCGCAAGAGTGCGGGATCCCGCATGAGTAATCCCGCATTTCTGATCCCGCAAAAAAGGTGCGGGATCCCGCATTTACGGGATCCCGCTTTTGCGGGATTGGATTCCCTAGTTGCAATTTGAATGGTTTGAAAATGAATGTTATGAAGACGAAAGTTCTTGTTTTTGAAAGAGAGAATGAAAAAACGATTTGCGAGATTAAAGTTGGTGACGAATGTTTGGAGCAAGTAAGTGAGTATGTATATTTGGGAAGTATGTTTACGAGGGATGGAAGATGCGATGGGGACATTGAAAGAAGGAAAGTGGCCGGTGCTAGAGTAAACGGTGCACTTCGACCCATTGTCAGCAATGACAATGTGTCGAACATGGCTAAAATGCTGGTGCACAATACCATTCTGGTACCGTCACTTACGTATGCAAGCGAGACATGGACGTGGTTGAAGAAGGACGAAAGTGGAATAAATGCAGTAGAGATGCGATCGTTGAGAAGAATGGTTGGTAAAACGCTGCGTGATAGAGTGAAGAATGAGGATATTAGAAGAATGAGCGGATGCAAGAAGAGTGTTGTGGACAGAATGCGCGTGAATAAACTACGGTGGTTTGGGCATGTTGAACGAATGAACGAGGTAAGAATGACAAAGAGGATATACTTATCTGAAAGAAAGGGTATGAGGAAACGCGGGCGTCCGAGAACCACGTGGCTTGATCACGTGGATCAAATTCTCAAGGACGGCCGCGTGTTGAGTAAGAGGAACCGGACGTGCGTGTATGAGGAACTGTATGAATGTGGAGGAAGCGAAGGAAGTGTGTAAAGATAGATCTGTTTGGCGTTCCGTTCTCTCTGCCTACCCCACTTGGGACATGGCGTGAGTAGGGATTGCAATCCCGCAAAGCGGGATCCCGCAATCCCGCGGGATCCCGCTGCTTTTATTATTCTGTGGATCCCACACCTCCAAAGCGCGGATCCGCGGATCCCGCTGATTAAAAAATTGGCGCTAAAATTTTCAATTATTTTTCAATTTAAATAAGAGAGTAGCACCAACGCGGCGTTGCCGTTCACCACAGCGCGCCGCGCGGCGCCGGCAACTAGCGTGTCTAGACTGTCCTGTCAGTTGTTCATAAATGGCATTGCGTTGCGCACGTCTGTTTGTTTCTTTCTGTGACGAGTGTTTTCGTATTCACCGTCCGGCGTTTAACGTAAGTACCTACCTAAATTTTAATGTTTTTGATTTAGTTTTGTTCTGTTTTATTTTAAAAGTAGATTGTGCCTTAAATAGCAATATGAGTAGATACTTATCAAATTCCCATAAGTCCACTAACCACCAAAATTTTGTTATGGTATTGACTCCATTCGGTTTTGTTTTTTACACAAGTCTGTGTATTTCAATTCCATGTAAGTGCTTCATAACACAGTCAAAACTACATTTAAAAGTCTGACTTTTTTCAAGTCCCATAGAAATTACTATGGTGTCATCGTTTCTAAGGAATATAGAATGTTGTTTTTCTCAGTTTGACTTTAGATGGACTTATGGGAGCTTGATAAGTAGGTATCTACTCATATAATATCGTAATGTTTTTTGAAAAATTATGACTTAAAGTGGTTTTTGTTAATAATGTTTTTTGGACATGGTTATCGATGATAGTAATCAATTTTAATGTAAAAATGAAGTAAATTAAATAAATACTTACATTTATCTTTATTTATTATTTGCAGGTAACGAGTAAATGAATCATGTCTAAGCCCAATGAAACTGAGACTCACGAGAAAGTTGGCGATATCAGCCAACTTGGAAAAGGTCTATGGAGTTATTTCAAGAAAAATGACAAAGGTGGCAAATGTATTCTGTGTTCAGATGAACTAAAAATTAGTCAACGTTCTACCAAAGGCTTGAAAATACATTTAAAGACTAAACACAATATCGATATCGGTTCTCGAAACGATGACACTGGAGAAGAATCCTTACCAGTAGTACCAAAGAAGAAACCCAAAACAATGGACAGTTTTCTTATCAAAGAAAACCCCATGGACAAAATAATCTCTAGGATGGTATGTAAAGACGGATTCACCTTAAGTTCCTTTTGCACGTCTACTGATTTAAGAAATTTATTTTCTAAAAGCGGTTACAATCTACCCAATTCGCCAAATACAATACGATCTATTGTAACAAATTTTTATAACACAGTTAAAGCTGATATGATTATTGAATTTGGACATCTCAAGAAAGGAAAACAGAGATTTTCACTCACATTTGATGAATGGACGTCACAAAAGAATCACCGATACTTAAATATCAACGTCCACCAGAAAGAAAACCATTTTAATCTTGGTTTGGTCCGTATATGTGGCTCGGCTACCGCAGAACATTGCATTAGCTTGGTAAAAGAACGCCTCGCGAGTTTTGGTCTAGACATAGACACAGATATTATCGCAATTACAACGGACGGCGCTAGTGTGATGGTGAAGGTTGGCAGACTCTTGCGTTGTTCCCAGCAGCTTTGTTTTACACACGGCTTACAACTAGTGGTGGTTGATGCACTGTATAAGAAAAGCAATTCTTCAATATCAGAATGCCCAGCAGCAGCATTTACGACGGAATCTGATAATGATGATAACGATGATATGGACGCCAATGAACAGGGTGTGACTATAAATATAAATTCACTGCCACTTGAAATGATTTCTACAACATATGACGATCTATTGAAGAAAGTACGGAAAGTGGTCAAGATTTTTAAGCGGTCACCAACTAAAAATGACGCATTCTTACAAAAATATGTGAAAGAACAAGAAGGACCTAAAAAAGAATTGGCATTGGTATTAGACTGCCGTACTCGCTGGAATAGCCTTTTGAATATGTTAGAACGATTCTACAATTTGAAGAATTGTATTGATAAAGCCTTAATCGATATTGAATCTAAGATTAAATTCAGCGATAATGAGTGGTTCATAATTAAAGATCTCATTGCGAACTTGCAGCCTTTTAAATTAGGAGTTGAGGCACTTTGTAGGCGAGAGTCAACGCTCATAACCGCGGATACAACAGTTCGATTTATTTTGGATAAATTGCAACAACAAAACACGGTGTTGAGTAACCAGTTGTCACAGAATCTACATAAGCGTATTCAAGAACGTCGCACTGATTTAACAGGAGTTTTGATATATTTGCAAAATCCTAAAAAGTACGAAGAAGAAGTCAAAAAAAATACAGATCCAACTTCTTTCTTCATGCCAAAAAAAAATACAATACGCCATGAAATAGCGGAAATAATAAAAAGGGTCCTAGTTCAAGATGAAACATATGCAGATGACGTGTTGGAAAATACACCTATAGCTGAAACATCTGCTACTGATCCTACACTAACGCTAAAAGAACAATTTGAAAAACAGCTTCAACAAGAAAAAGAAATATTTAAGAAAAAGCCAGACAAAGCCACACGCGTCAAGTACTTAGATAAAACTTTGAAGAAAGAAATGACGGTCTTTGAGTCCGATGACTCCGATGGTATCAGAGGAGAGTACTTGACGCTCGCCTATGAATATATCCTGACGGTTCAGCCCACTAGCGTAGAAGCCGAGCGAGCCTTTTCAGCGTCAGGATATATTTGCAGTTCACTCAGAACCAGGCTCGGAGATGATACAATTAATGCCATTTGCTTCTTAAGAGCGTATTTTCAAAATAATACGCTCATAGGAAGCAAATGGCATTAATAATAATTACTTATACTTAATTAATAGTAAGAAATGATTAATAAAAAGTGGATTTTTACACAAAAAAATGTTGAAATCTGTAGTTTCAATTTTATTTTATAACATAATTTCAAAGATGCGGGATCCCGCGGGATCCCGCGCGGGATTGAGTAATCCCGCATATCAATCCCGCGGGATTGATATGCGGGATACATCTTTATAAAATGATATGATAAAAAACAGTAAAATTAAATGGCTACTGTAAATTCCCATATATCCCAATAGTTTCCAGCAATTTGGGCTCTAAAAACATTTAAACAAATATGTCCATAAAGAGTTAACAGCCACAGTAACAACAGTTGTCGTCATTGTAGCAGTGAAGAGTTTTAAAATAAAACAAATAGTTATCGTTTTGCTTCATTGGCTAAAAGCATAAGTTCTGTAATGTGTTAAAGGTATTCAATGCTTGCCAGTGGCGTATTCGCAAGTTAAGAGGCCCAGAATTTTTGATTTACGGTATGTACCTCTCAAACCGGGTACAATTCAAATCCGAATATTGTTATTTTCGAATATAATTTTTCAATAATTAACACAGTTATTAATAATTATGTTACGCAATATATAATTCATTCTCTCAAAATTCAACAGAGGTCATATATAGAGAAAAAGTTGTATGATAAATTACATGTAATTGAAAATTACAAATAAGTTCCATAAATTTATTCGAATTTCATAATTATACCATGCGCTCAGTGTCATTGTGATGATGTAAATACAAGATATAAAATAATTTTTCGATAAGTTTGGAGAACAGTCCATGGAATAAACAGTTTACAGAGTATTGTAATATTTGGTGACAAAAATAACACTTTCTATTTGAAATGACTTTAGATATATATCAAACAAGTTATATAAATATGATCTACTTTGGGTTAGTTGGAAGAGATCGCGCCTTTGCGATAAACTCGCCCTCTGTATATTGATTGTATTTAATTTGAATGTATACCTTTTATGTAATTGTTTTTTATCAATGTACAGTAAAGAATAAATAAATAAATAAATCTAATGTCGATAAAAAATATTTATTTATTCATCAACAACTAAGTTGGTCATTAACAACCAAGGGGTACACAATATAAAGTTTAAGTAAGTATGTAGGTACATTTTATACAAAAAATATAGTACACAATCAATCAGAAATAGAAACAAATAAATCGAACGAATAATGCATTAAATATACATACATCAAACTATCACATGTGGCTTAAAAAAGACAACATTAGTTAGGTCTTTGGTTATTCCAACAACGGTTGATTGTAAAAATAATTTCACTGAATAATGTGGTGTCTAAATTCAATCAATTACTACATTGTTTTAGTTTCGAACACCTTATTTCCGTTACGCCACTGCCACCGTTTCACCTATCAGCAGAATGACCGAGTGGTTTCCACCTGGTTTGTCTCTTAAAAGAATTGCCTCATTTATATTTATAAGAATCCTCCTGCATTTTGTTAACCCTAAGACTTTTTCTGCTCGCTGGCTGGTGTAAACAACACCACACTCTCATACATATGTATATTTTATTTCACTTAACTATTGAAAGAGAGCGGTAACCACATTTATGTATCCAGCACTATTAGAAATCCTTCTATTTTCTTTCATACTGACAACACAAATCGACTATGGATACCAGGTAAGTTGAGATTAATGCAACTTCCATAAATGTCGGTATTATAAAATTTATAATAAATTATGAAAAGATTGAATGATCATGGAGTCTATGGTTTATTTCATATCTTACATGGAGGTAATGATGCGTTTACCTTGATTTATCGTAATGCAATGATGTTTTGATGGAGTGCTTCTTTCTGTGTTTATGCATATTGTATTGACACCGTTGTCTTTTTTGTCTACTGTGTTTGTTTTTTAAACCTTTTCTACTCTGAATATTTAAACTCCCTTTTACTCTAAGAAACTCTTCAATTGAGGATTCCTATATTGCTTTTTTTTCTTCTTAAATCTTCTCAATGTATCACAGTTTTCTGAAATTTTCTTACAGGTAAACTATCACCATGTAATAAACATGCAAGCTGTCCTCCCTGTGCTAATAACATTCAAGCTCATCGCTGAATAGAAGATGTTAAACGTCTTAAACGCGGTGTTTTATGAAAACCTGTCTTTTAAAGGACATTTTATCTTTATCTATCTATTCCCTCACGCCTTATCCCAAGTGGGGTAGGCAGAGAGAACGGAACGCCATATAGATCTGTCCTAACATACTTCTTTCGCCTCCTCCACAGTCATACAATTTCTCATGCACGTACGTCGATTTTTCTTACTCAAAACACGGCCGTCCTTGAGAATTTGATCTACATGTTCAAGCTATGTAGTTCTCGGACGCCCGCGGATCCTCACACCCCTCCTTTCAGCCAAGTATATCCTCTTTGTCATTCTTTCCTCTTCCATTCGTTCCACATGACCAAACCATCTCAATTTATTTACACGCATTCTATCCACAACACTCCTCTTGCAAGGACATTTTAAAATTACCAAAAAGAGTGGAAGATATATTTATTGTCAGGGACTCCAAGGAGATTATTTTATTGTTTAAAAGAGAAAATATATTCACCCTAGTCTAAGGCACACATCTCTTTGCAAGATAGAGTGGCCGTTTTCATATGTATTTATGTGTTTTGTAGTGATTTTCCCTCCCTATTATCTAAGTAGTCCGAGATTCAACAGTCTGAAAAATGATTCATCATTACTCCACCAAGTGCCTAATTTCGTATACACACATTTACTTTTCTTGTGTCTATTCATATCCACATTTGGTCAGTTTTATATATTTTTTTAGATTCATGGAAAACAAATGTTTAAAAAGAAGAAAACACTGAACATGAATCTATGTTTGTAGGTTGCAATAACTAGGTCATTTGTTTCGATCTTCAAACAGACTACCACTATTATTGTTGGAGGTTGCGGGAGAGAACAGAAAGCGGGTCAGTCACCCCTGAAGAAGACGACAAGGAGTGTACTTAGATTTGGTTTTCGATGGTCACTTGGCATGTTCTGAATTGTATCGCATTCACATTAGTACTTAAGTAGACATATGTTCCATAAAAATGTCATAGTCAATGACTTATGTAGGAATAAGTGCATAAACATGACAGAAAAGTATTAGGGTAGTGTCATATTTTAGCATATTATCAGTACATAAAATTATTAACAATCATAGTATGTTTATATTTATCTATTTATATTAAGTAATATGTTAAAATAGAACACCATTCTAAAAATTATCTTGCCATGTCTTTGGACTTATACTTACATAAGTCATTGACATGGCATTATTATGGTACGTATGTCTATTGTCTATGTGAGGACTAATATGAATGCGACCGTATATAGTATTGATTACATAATATAAGAAAGCCTTAGTACCCGACACGTCATAATATTATGTTAAGTTGCACGTTTTTCAAGAAGGGCACAGTCTTCTTATATAATTTGTCTTTTGTATAGGGAAATGCTACATATAATAATATGGTGAATACTGTTTTGAGGACAGCTTAACAGAAGGTTGAAGGACTGATGTACTTAATGCGTCCATTACCTTCTCAATTATCTATCTATTATTAGAAGTATAATTATTCATGTAATGCAATGTTCAGTACAGATATTATTACTTATGTAATAGAAGCATATAATTATTATAATATTATTGTTTAATGTAGGTACGAGTATGTGTATAGATATATTACCCGCATAATTCCCCTTAAATTTCACAGAACAATATCAATCTATATAACTATTAATAGTATTATCTCTGATTAGAGGGTATCTTTTCCCGGATTATTTTTGTTCCCGGGAAACGGGAAATTTTAAAATGAATTTCCCGGGATTCCCGGGAATCCCGGGAAATTCATTATTATATTTATAAATATTCAATTTTCAACAAATTTGGTATAAAAACTCTCATAACTTGTTGACCCTTGCAAACATTTTGATTTGATAAAAAAAAATCAAATTTTTGTTACCAATATAAGTAATTTGCTTAAAAAAACTAAATAGCTGACTGACGAGATTTATTTAGGTACTCTATGTTATATAAAAATAAAAATTGTTTACAAAATATATAAACTTCTAATTTTTGATCATCCTATCAAGCAAAAAAATGTTATGGATTTTGGCAAAGCTTTTTATAGATTTTTGACTTTAAAAAATGAGAAATTTCGACAAATAAAGATTTTTTATATCGGTTAATATCCATGAATAAAACAAAAAAAATGACAGTTGGCTGCACTAATATTTTTAAGAACTATCTAACTTTTCGAAATATGTAAAAAAAAAACATGAAAAATTGTAGGATTCTTATACATTGTCGGCCAAACACACCTCCGATTTCGAATTATATTTAGAATAATTATGCTTCTTTCAAACGAATACATTGAAGCTATAATTAAGTTTTTTTTTTAAAGTATAACACTTATATTGGTAATTAATATTATTTTTCATATTTTCATATCAAAATATTCGTCAGCTTCTACAAGTTTATCACGACTATTACAGTTAACTAAACAAAGATTTCGGTATCGGTATGGCAATCTGCATGACTAATAATTTGTATTTTTTCCCGGGAAAGGATTCGTTTTTTTCCCGGGAAACGGGAAATAAAAATTAGAGGGTTTTCCCGGGAATTCCCGGGCGGGAATTCCCGGGAGTAACCCTCTATCTCTGATACAATCCGTATTATGGATATTCAGCGATATTTTAAATATCTGGCCATCGGATATTCGATCATTGCAGCAATTTTTTTCATACTTATTTATAAGTTATTGTTCTTGGGTATTTTTTTTAAGGATTAGTGTGTTTTTATTATAAATAGTTGCTCGAAAACGTTTACCAACAATAGTCATAATCTAACAAGAGTATAAAAATTGTAAGTGGGTATAGCTATTTTTTCAAACTCTATTAGTTCCACTATTGTTTTTTTCCTGTCTTTTAGCGAACAATAGAAAACTTACGGAAAAGAATATACTTATGAGTTATATATTCTTGGTCGGCGATTTTACAGAAATAGATGTTCTATATGTTTTATAGTTAAAACAAAAGATAAACTTTACCAATTACAGTTTAAACAATTTCCACCCATTGAGTTGGACCGAAGAGAAATTTTCACCTCATGAGTTGGAATCAGCGAATCAGAGGCCATGATTCAAACTCAATTGGTAGAATGTACTTGTATTATAATTATCATCTATAAAATGTCACCCTGCACTGAGAACATAACAGCTTTAGGCCAAGATGGATTCAGCAGGGAAAATGAATATGCGACCAGATACCAGATATCCGTTTAACTCTTATCCGTACCTACTACATAAAATATATAGTTCCTACACTACACACATAGTAAGATACTATGATAACTGTTAAGTAACTACCCACTAACTATTCGTGGCTATCTGTCCAATACAATCTTGTCTATTTGATAAGGGATATTATATTATTGTATAGGTATACCTACTAGTCCATGCATACATAGGTACACTGTTAAAGGTGTACTAAAGGTATGCAAATAACCCTTTCAGTTTGATATCATTAGGTAATATTGTAAGATAATAATATGTGTTCACATATCTCCACTTAATATAGGTATATGTATTATGGTAAGATACAAAGCAACGGCGTCTCCTCCTTAAGAACGTTGATGCAGCGCGTTATTTATAGTCAATAAGTAGGGAAGTATATCCTATTTATCTTATACCGCTGAACGATTCTTCAAAAAGGTATTTTTCTTTAAAAAATATGGTGCAACTTTGTTCCACATCACAGATGAGAATCAAGAAAGAAAATTGACGTTTTCTGCGAAGAGGTATTTTTATGATTCAACCGTACCCTATCAGTCAAACCACCAGTTCGTAAAAAAGGTAGTATTCAATGTAGTCTGAACTTTTCAATCCGAATTATTAATAAAACTCTCATTTGACTATCTATTCCGGTACCTTCCACACGTGAGGTAGCCAGTGGACCAACAGCGTGTGATAAACATGCAAGCTCTCCTCATCTTGACAATAAGAATTAAAAAAAATCAGGATGACTGGAATTTATTTAATTACAATAAATCACACACCAGCAGGCACAACATAAAAATTATACATTGTAAATTTAATATAAGATGGTCAATATTGCGCCCTATTACAGGCATAAATGTAATATTACTATTCTATTTTTCTCAAGGCCATCCACTCGTTTGCGAGTGATTTAGGATGTAATATTACTCGAACCACCGATTATCACCGGATTGTAGATGTTAAATTTTATTATTTTTTATGTTCTACAACACCTTATTCTTATATTTTTTAATAAATTCTATTAAGAGATTGATAATTATTAATGTCCTAAAAATACTAAATCCGTATTTTTCGAGCTGATAAACATCATAGTAGCAAGTATGTTTTAGTATAGTAAAAAATATGTTTTTGTTTTAAAATAACTATATGAAATTCTTGGTACTACTTGCACACCAATACAGCAAAGAAAAAAGTCCTTTTGATAGTACCTACCTATCTAGTTGTCTAGTGATTTAAAACTTAGTGGTCTTTATTCAAACAGCAATCGTGACATCTTGAAATATCTTATACGAGTGTCTCCTCTCCTTTATATACTAGCAACTGTGAGCACCGTACAGAGCAAACACTTCTAAATCAATTTCCCCCTTAGGCCTTAATGCTTCCTAGAGTTATATGACAGAGAGAAGAGAGAAAAAACCTCAAACTAACGAATGGTTACCTAGTTTGTATGACAATAGTAATTTGTGGACCACAGATAAAATATTTTCAATAATTATACGTCAGTTTTAAATAGGTACATCGTAATATTTTTACAAATTGTAATGATCGCTTGAAATGTTTTTTTTGTTTAACGTATAAACTGCAAGTGATATATATCTTGCGATTGAACCATACCTATTAAAATATATATAATAGTGATTTATCTTTCACAATACACGGTTCTTATAGCACTGGCAAGTAGGGGTAATAATTATGTGGAAAGAGGTGACTCGCAATTACTCAATTAGGCGCAGAATTACTCTGAATAGTGGAAGTTTGTTCCTACAACATGCTATCGAGAAGAGCGTTCATTCTCATTTGATCTGTGTGACCCAACTTTGGATTATGCAGTGATCAGATTTGTTTATGCGAGAAAATGAAGTTGGCGAGAGAACGTTAATACCACTAAAAATACATTTTTTATCGACCTATCACCGAGTTCAAATGCAAGTTGAAGTTTGCATTTTTTACCGTCAGTAACCTGGTACGAGTTACACGTTTCACTTAGATGCCGAGAAAATAAAAAAAAACGTAAAAACTCACACGGCAACTGGCTTACAGGGCGTTTGCAAAAGTAGTTAAACTATTAAACGGTGTCAATAAAAGTTATGATATCATCATGTATTCATATTTTGCTTAGAATGTACATGAGCTGATTTTGTATGTTATTTTAAACCAGATTAAACCGATTGGTCAGCATTAAGATGCTTTGAAAATTTGTTTCGTTCTATCGAAATTACAGAGGATAAAATTGTGATAGTTAAATTCGTTTCCTGTTTATAAAAGGTTTGATTCTTGAATTTATTGAATGTCTCATCTGTACATTGCAACGTCTATGTTTATTTCCCATATATTTCAAAATTACATTATTTGAAAAAGGGGGAGACTCTGCCTGAATTGAAAAAAATCAATAAAATATCAGCATCAATTTTACTATCGAGGTATTAGTGCCAGTAGCGAGTGAAGAAGGAAAGAGTCAAAAAGGCGTATGAAAAATAAAATTACATATCCCTGAACGTAACCAATATATCGTAAAATATTTATGATTCAAGCATTGAGAAGCTAAGTATTATAAGATTACCTTATCAACTTTTTTTATAATATCCTTCAGATATTATTTATATTCAGAAGCTTTTTTTATGAGATATGATGTTGCAATCTATGAGTGTTGACTTGAGCAGGTAACCTTAATATGCATTTCATCACGATTTTTTTTATAATCGAAGTAGACAACAAATAAATGTCTATCTTTGTCATAAAGATAATTCGTTAGGCTTACAAATATAAATAATAAATGAATATATGATTTTATAAAAAACCATGTACACAAAACTATAAAAAAAAACTATAAATTGTCAGCAGAAGCTTGCTTTTATATTTGTATGTAAAACGACCAGGATTAGGTACATTGGAAAATCCTCTACACACCAAGAGTCAAAGATTTATACATAAATAAATATGGACAAGGGCGGACTATCGTGGACGGTTTGAGGAGCCACAGCGTGGGAATCTTTAAAACAAAAGTTATTTAGGTATTTCAGTTACAGAGATAATTTTTTTGCATTTACCTTTAAGAGCGGGGCAAATCCTTTTCCAGATGGTGAGACAACCGCAACGATGAAATTGTCCAAGGGCTAACTCAAGATAGAAAAGAGGAAGTCCGCCGAAGATCAACATGATGCAGTAGGGAATCAGGAAGGCACCTGGAGAAATAAAAAAAAACACATTTTTAAAATAATCTTGTCATCTCTTCTACCACCTCCCACTAAACCAATTAGTATAAAATGACATTTTGTCATGTATCTTTTTACTTTTGATTACCCATTGATGATGGAGTTTGCACCGCAAGGCCTCTGGGAATAATGAAGCTCACATAAGAGTTTTACATTATTAATTTTTATTTAGTATAAAAATTAATTTTCTCAAAGTTACAAAAAATATTAAAAGTAATAAAACGACGAATTCAAGCGACGAAGAAAAACCTGATAAAAATTGTTTATCACAAATAATATTGGGGATGTTGTTTTACTTTTGGAATGCATACTCTTTATTCTTATATTGTATTTTAGAAATGTCAAATTGGCAATCTTATAAATGGATTGACTAGTATCAACAATTTCAAATATCATATGCATATGTGGATAATTAAATGATATTGAGGATTCTTAGTTAGATTGACAACTAAGTAAAGAAAAGATTTTTATTTGACATTTCTATGATAGGTAGGTACTAGATAATTATTACGAGTTGAGTAAAAATCTTCAGTAAACTTACCTCCACCGTTTTGATAGCAGATGTATGGGAATCTCCAGACATTGCCAAGATCTACAGCAAATCCAATGACGGCTAAAAGGAACTCTACCTTCTTCCCCCAAGTCTCTCTGTGTCTCTCTGGTGTTAGTGAAACTACTACTACTCTGGACTGAAAAAAATATGTACAAAATTACAAATGAAAATACAACAAAAATTACAGTGGTAAAATATACAGTACTGCTAATCGTCTGATGTTATAACTTTCGTGGATTGAAGAGCAATTCATAGGCAAGATTAAAGATTTGTAGGAAATGGAAGGAACATTCCCTTTGGATCTATAATGGGAGAAGAAAAAAGATGTGGTGTGATTACTGAGTGGGAAGTTAGGTTTTATCACCTAACCATGGGCGTGTTTGACTACTTAACTGTATTCTGCAATAAAAATACCGGTTCTTTCTCTTTGATTTTGTTAGTTTCCTGCAATGGTATGGTTTCTTGTTGTGAGCTATCCTTGTCCCCATCACACTGCCCTCCGTTCCCTCCTCCACCGTCCCCTGCATCGTCAGTCCCAGGAACCTCCTGGTAGCCCCCAGGACAGACCATGCTGATGTCACCCGAGCTGCCCGATGGCGGCGCGTCCCCGTTGATTGAAGCCGCCTCCGAGCATGCCTGAAGGAAAAAATATTTATTTTTTAGCATCAATACCCAATTATCTGTATTACGGAGACTGAAGATATGTCTCGTTTGTTGAAAATCTCGTGAGAGCATAACGGGATACTAATACTCGAAAAGTAACTATCCAACTTTTGTCAACTTAAAAAATATTTAACAACGGAAATTACTACGGATAACTATACCATCAAAGAATAGATCTTTTTAGTGGTACATACATATAAGAAATGGAAAAATCAAAAAAATATAACAATTCCATTGCTGAAACTATTTTTTTTCAGAGTAACTGGTTTATTTGAATATTTTAAACATACTCGTATCAGTGGTTGGTACAAGATTTGTGTTGAAAATATAATATTTTCATTTACAACTTGTTTTACACCAATTGTATTTGTTTAGCACCTGAAAAAGTGAAATTGGTTAGAATTGCAAAGTAAACATATACCTATTACAGTGTATTATTTGTCGTAAAAACTATAAATAACCAAGATTAACAAATATTGTGATTTTGAGAGGAAAATCATTTTGCTTTAATTAGTTTAGTTTGAACTGCGTTATTTTTGCTTATTTCAAATAATATCTATCTATAGAACACTCAAAATCTCATAAATATATTTATGGACGTACTACATGCAGGTCGTCCTCTCCGTGGCAATAAAAAAACATTCAGGATAGGTGGCATACCTCGTCACTGAATTGTAGATATTAAATGTATTAAACGTGATGTTTTATGAATACCTACCATTACAGGACTCTCGAAAACTCACAAAAAAGTTACGAAGACCTATTCTTTTACGGTAGTATTTAGTAGAAAATACTACGTAAGGTTTCCACAGGTGTTACTTTAGATTCTTCAGTAGGTACCTATATAGAGTTTTACACCTGTTGAATGTCACTATATTGCCATCGGAACTGGTACAATAGGTCATGATGATATCGATGTATAACCTGTTTGTATTTACGTCATATAATGATGATAGAGGAATGCAACACAGAAATACTGATGGCTTGAACATCAAAATAAGTATGTTCATTTATTTATCTATGATATTTTTGAGTAAAACGAGTGTGAAGATGTAAATTTTAAATATCTTGGACGATTACCTATCCTTCTAGACACTTCGTACCCACATTTTTCGTTATTATTTCAACATGTCTCAAACTCTAGAGTCTCTAAACCGTTACTTCTCATGTGAACGTTTTTATTCACTTGCTTTTCAGAGTCTCTTTTTAGGGAAAACTTGGTATTGCAGCTTGAATATGTATTTCAAGGATATTGATAAAATTAATAAGTGGTTTTTAGGATCTTGTGATATCTGCGATATTCTTTATCCATTACCATAATACCATCACGGCTTCTCTCATAAAGGGTGTAGTGAGTAGAACAACTGTATGTAATAAAAATGCAGGTAATCCTCTACGCGGCAATAATTTCCCTATAATTACTTAATTCTACTAAAAAGTAGGCCTATGACATCACAATGTACCGGCGAAATTTCCATCTATGTACCTACCTGTAATAGTTTTCAGATATTATGACAGTTTCAAAGGTTTCTGTAATTTAATTAATCAGTCGCTCTTAAGTGAATTAGAATTTCATGATAATAGCAATAGACACGCAGCACTACTTGTACACAACACATTGTGTGAATTGGTGTGTTTATGACAAACACATTCATATAATCACCGTACAAATATATTAGTCGTTCACAAATAATATTATGTATGTTTTATTTTTTATTAATTTGGGTAAGAAATTGCGTGAGCAATAAGCCCGCTTTTATTGCTTTATGTTTAAAATATTTAAATGTGCGTGAAAATATTATATTCGTTTTTTTATATTTATATATCAGCTTACGTTTCTGGACACCTCTCCTCGGCCTTCTGTTACTCACTAATTTGTATAGTGAATTTACTGATTCGATACTATTTCTATTTTTTTTACTTGTGTTTATTCTTGTCCTGTTTGTATCTTCTTATTAAATTGTTATTATGTTATGTTTCACTAAATAAATATTTAAACTTTCAAAAGGGGCATTGAAGAGAGATTGTTGTTTAAAAGATTCCAACGATGGCGGTTTTAGCCGGTTGGCCAATCAGGCGTGCCCAACAGCCCGCCCGTGAGGACAAATTTTGGTTTAATTATGCGGATAAATAGGAGTTCACAACTCCTGAGATATCCGGGTGGAGGTGGGTCTCTCTTCAATATCCTCTGTAGACATATTTACCAGAAGAGTGACAGAAAAATCAATAGCCTTTAATAAAACTTGTAGGTATCCATTGCGCACAGTCATGCTTTTTTGAAAAATAGCATGTTTTTATTTGACTAAATAATTTACTTAATGTTTGGTCTTTTCTATTCTTCTTAAGTCCATCCACTCGTTTGCGAGTGATTTAAGCAAAACTACTGTTTGTTCGATAGACACATCTATTACAATTTGCTGAAAAAAGCCGGGTATAAAATCAGTAAGTATAATAATAATAATAATGTGCTAGAATTTAACATCAATACCTACTTTCCTAATTGATGTTTTGTATGTTAGCGAATTGAGGTGATAGCGTAATAATTAATAACACAAAACAGCTGACATATTTTTCGCTGTCATTTTGTGGACTGAATTAGTAGTAACAACTATTATGAGCAGAGTTATTTGAAATAACACATGTGCAATGTGGTTATATTTAGTTTAATATACTAAGTACAATATTGATTGTAATAAAGTATCAAATTAACAACAAAACTAAATTAATAATTATTTGACAATATGAACATTTTTAAAAATGAAGTTATTGCCGATACAATCAATCCGTTTGTAAAACTCTTGGCTCTACTAAATTGATATAAAATAATATATAGTAAAATAAGCTACATTTTGGAAACTGGGACGTTTTTCAGTTATTTTTATTATTCAATGCTTCAATTGCAAAAACAACCAACAAAACCTATCGTCCTTAACACAATATGTGTTATCAAAACCCCTACTGAGATGTATTAGAAAATCCCTTATGTGAGGCATGCCATCTTTCGAATGATGACCATCGTTAGAAAAACTACTTCTGTATGATACTACAAATTTGTTAATTGGCAACATGACATCAGGGGCGTAGACAAACCGCGATCGACTACTGGCGAACATTTCGACAATCTACCTACAATGTACCGTATAATTATGCGTTATTGTCGAAAATTCGGTTTGATCGCCAAGCACGGTTTGTCTAGGGGGTCAGATGTCATGAATGATATTTGCCTTTCTGTGTTTGCATCAAAGATATCCGTCGAAGCACCCGCTTTTTTGTACAATTTATTGTTACTATCTGAAAGTCTTATTATTATGGCACAGAGAAGATCCTACCATATTTGTGGAAAATATCGTGATGGTACAGATAGATATTATAGAATACATATAGTCTAGTTTCTAATATGTACTAATCTATTCTGTAGATGACCAGTCAGTGGAACTGTTGTGCATCAAACACACATATCAGTTATTATTATACAAATGTGTATGTCAATCAGAGCTGACAATTAACAGTTGAGCAGTTAATAATTTCCGTTTATCTTGAATTTTAAGTTAACCATTTTTTTCTGTAAAACTGAAGAAAAGTCAGTTACTAAATTCAACAGAATATTTTCGGGTAATCCATCCCAGATCCCAGTCTGTTGAGAAGGCTCCTTATCGATATTTATTTAAAAAAGAATAGCTCTTAAAATTATCTGTAGAAAATACATAAGCAATTCGTTCCGGGTAAAATTTCCGTAAAAAAATATCTGTAATAATTAAGTCGAGTCAACTTTGGAAAAAAAACGATTTAATTTACGATAGTGGATTAATGATTAACTGAGTTAAAGTGTTGATTAATTGTGCTCTTCTCTAACACTAATATTAGGTATGTCTGGAAAGTATAGACAAGGTATTGTATACATACAGTATTTGGATACGACCTAATGTAGGTACCTATCTAGGTGTATTCTATAGAATTGACGCGTCCATTAACAAAATTGTATTAGTCCACTGTGATTATGCATGCCTCTACAGACTGTGAACACAGTTGACATTTTAGTTTGACTACCTATAATCTATTAGCCTTATACAGATCCTATAATGCGTGTAGAAATTTCCAGCAGATAATAATATAATAGTGAAGTTCTGTGAAGACCTAACAAAAAATAGGTCTCCCACACATATATCTCGATTATCCTGTTAAAGACTATAGTATCTGTCAAACATAAAACGAATAATTAATTTGAAATCCAGAAATCAGCGAGGAGACATGTCACCAATCCTGAATATATAAGAGAATTTATGTTTTAGCGACATGGAGAGGATGACTTTATTTTTTTTTAGTATTTCGTAAAACATCACTTTAAGCATCTATAATTCTGCGATGAGTCATACCACCCATCCTGAATGTCTCAATTTTTTATTGAAGGACGATTTGTATGTTTATTGCGAACTGTTAGTCAACTGGCAACCCCATTCAATGACGTGATGGTATATTATATGGATACATATTATTTATTACTGTAAAGAGTATAAGTACTTAACATTTCTGCAGGTAAACATTTTAAACGGGCACAGTTAAATATTTTTATTACTTGGTAAAAAATGTTATTTAGACTGAAAAATATTTACATAGCTTTAAAAATAAAGCTTTTGAATTCTTTCAAAATAAACAAACAAAACAAAAGTTTAGGTAAAGGATTTAAATCTTTCTGTTTTACTAGAATATTGTAAAGTACTTAATTTCGCGGAGGTAGAGAGAAACGCTAGGGGACGTTTACTTTCAAAACAATTATCCTACTTCTAATTTTCAATTCACAGATCCCAGGTTCAAATGCTTTTATTACTTCCCCACATAAGTATATTGCTAAGTGTGAAGTTGTTTAAGGATGTATTTAGTTTAATTTTTATAAATAAAAAAATAAAGAAAAACGGTACTCAAATAGAAAATACTTATTTAGATCTATCAAACATGGCCCAAGTTAACCCTGAATGAATAAAAAAATCTTAGAATTGTTCTGATGCACCTATTCCATGTTGTACTGAAAATCTAAATTCAGTCATTTACTTTTCTTTAAGTATGGTAGCCTAAAATCCGAAAATGGAGACCATACAGGATCAAAAAAAGGAAGAGGCCGACCTTAAAAGAGGTGAGTCGCTGATGTCATCCTTGTCGCAGGTAGGAAGTGGACAACAATAATTTATTGATAAAACAAAATAACTAGTTATTCCACTGTTGACTTAATTGTTTTGCAAGCCGGCTTTCAAGAGCTTCCGCTCTCATTGTCAGGCAAAAGTAAAGTTATTAATATGAACTCCACCGAGAACCGTCGATGGATAAATTAAGCTTTGGACAACTATTGCCCAAGCAAGAGAAAAATGGAACACTATGGAAGAGACCTACATCCAGCAGTGAAGAGTGATGGTTAGGGAAGAAGAAGGAATATAAATTGTTATTTAGGTATACCTAAAGAATATTTTTAGTCAGTTTTCTGTATGTGTGTGGTGTCAGTGGGGTAGGTATAACACTTATGTGTTTTTGAGTACAGCTTAAAAATTTTCTTCCCAGTTATCTATCATAGTTGATCAGAAATTCGTGTGTACATATTTCAAATTCTTATCAACATGTAGGAATTGATTCCAAATGTCAACATATTTTTATGTGCGTTTAATGAAAAAAAAATACATATTTTTATTTCCTTTGCCATGAATATTTTACTGCGTAGTAAAAATATTTACTCACAAATACTATATTAACCACGACATAAGAGTATCTAACGTAAAAAAATCTCTAGTAAAATAGTTATTTACACACTAAAGAGATAATAAGAGACTCAAATTTTCGAATATTTTATTGTTTGTATTCATGATACGAGAGAATGATCTGTATGTTCACTACATACAGTGAATACACTGACTACCTCATTTGTAGTGATGTGAGAAGAGAAAATTCTCCGAAGAAATTTCTCGAGAACGAGAAATTTCTCCGAGAATTTCTCCTCTGATGGAAGAGAAATTTCTCTCCATAATTTTTCTTAGTGGTATTGTGACATTTCGCCCAGTATACTTCGCAGCCAACCCGATTGATCCAAAAATTTGTGGGGCTTATTAAAGCTCAAATCAGAGGTTATTAACACTTTTTTTCCATGTACGTACCTGCAATTTTTTTTAACTTAAATATGGACATGTGGGGTGTCAAACATCAAGATTTTTCATCAGTTATTTGCACTTTTTTCTATGTAGGTACCTAACATTTTTTTGTTTTCATAATTAATTGTAGCCGTATTGGTGATAAATTGTCTAAATATTTGTACATAGTAATTGATTGATTGAATAAAGTATTTATTATTATTATACTGTTAAATAAAAAATAAAAAAAATTCTCGGAAAATTCTCTACTTCGAGAAATTTACCGAGAATTTTCTCGGTAAATTTCTCCAAAAATTATTTCCTGAGAATTCCACAACACTACTCATTTGTAGTAAATATATACAGTAATTACCCTTGATAAATTTAGCAGAAAACGTAATATTACCTACCCCGTTATTAACGTAGAGATTTTGACCAAGCAAAAATCGTCGTAAGGTTGGATATTTGTTGTAGACGAAAGTTCGCGATATGAAAAAGGTCTTAGACAAACATTGGTGTGTAATGATTGTGTAGTAAGCGAGGCTATTTATTTTGTTTTTTATGTATACATATAAAAAAAAACTCTTGTAATACAACACCGACTCGGCTTTTGAAGGAATATGAGTATTTCGTTAACAAAACAAAATATACAAATTTACGGATTATTTTGGTGAAAAATATTTTTTAAGGGTACGTAGTAAATGAAAAATAATATACATAGTTTTTTTAGTAAATTAAATCGTTTTAGAATTTTAACTTACTTACTCAACTTACTATGATATAACTAGCTAAGTCACTAGGGATTGACAGGGAATTTATTTTCCTAAACTTGTGTGACATCCGAGGTTTTCGAAAGTCTGATGGTAGAGTCTCGGATTTTAGATCGAATTTGGGTTCGATTTCACGTGCTGCTGCCGGTCTTCTCCACCTTCACGACACGAGCTGCAGGTTGTTGTGAGGATTTCGAATTAAAAATCCAGATTCATCTTTAATAAATGCTAGATGTTTCAATATTGTCTTCTATGCTTGAAAAGCATCATGTGTATTCATTTAACGTGTTTAACAATATGTTTTTTCCTCGTCAAGTTTTTATTTCACGCAAACATTTTAAATTCATACCAAATTCGGTATTATAAATGCTTTAGGATAAAAATATTATCTCGGAGCTATTTATTGTGTTGATGCACAAGTATTAAAAAAACTAGAAAGACATTTTTCGACTTCTTACTATAACCCCTTTGAGATTGATGATGACTAATAAATCGAGAGATGATTCTCGATCTATAGTAGAAGAAAACACTCGTTTTTATTTATTCAAATTATCTAGGAACATACATTCATACGAGCAATATTTTTTATAGACAAAGATAAATTTAGTATTGGTATTTAATATAATTATATATTTTTTTTTAATATGCACAATGTGGTCGTTAGTCCTAATGGTTCCGTCTCGGACTTCCGATTAGGAAGTCACGACAAAAATATACAGAATGTTTACTTGAAAGTACATATACGTCATAGAAGAATGTAGGTTTGTTATATTATTACACAATATTCAAGATAATTTTTGTTTTGAATATGAAAATATGATTTCATAATTTATTCTATTGTCAAAATGGAATACTCAGCGAAATACACAAAACAATTACACAATTTAACAATGCATACATCCTTTCATTTTACCACTTCAAAACTATGAAATCAATCTTTACTTATTTGTTTGGCGATATTCAATCGTGCCATTTATCACATGTGGAGTAACCAAAGGACTAACTGCACGTAATGATTAGACAAGTCGACATCTCAATGTCACAAAATAGTAATTCATGATTGGTGATATTCCTTATTCATAAATTTAGAATGTTAAATGTCTCACAGGTGAACTGATTTATATAAATATTATCACGGTTTAAAAAAAATAATAAACTTACGGATCGTTCTCTTCATGCTAATAATCATATCCAGGATGGATGACATAATTGCCTTTTACAGGATACTTTCAAATTTGTTTAGGCGTAGTAATTTAGGTTTACAATCTATAGATGTTTTTTTTTAATGATTTTTTTTTATATCATCACATTCTGACTATTTTATTGAATTTATGACTGTTTTATTTCAAGCTTTGTAATTAATTATATTGTTGGTTTAAATATTTATAATCAGTAATTTTGACGTACCTAATTTATATTATTTTAAGATTTTCAATTCTTGATTTTATTTCTTAATTGTACGATGTGTTAATGTGAATTTGTACTGTTAATATATTTTTTGAAGTCTGTCTTATATTCAAACATGTAAAAGGCTTATATAACTGTTAATAAATAAAAATAAATTTATAAAATAAACAGTGGTAGTACTATTCTTTGCCGAGAACTTTTTTATTTTTTTTAATAAAAAACGATTTTAATACTTATTGAAATAAAGTAAGTACTTATTTTTATGTTTTTTTTTTCTGCTATCCACTCGTTGACGAGTGATTTAAGCCCTTTGAGAACAAACAAATAAAATATTCATACTAAGAGCAGAGCATATTATATTATTAGCAAACACAATATATATTTCAAATGTAGATGGGCAAACATATTTATATGTTTTAATTCGTCACCAAAACGAAAATATTTAATTCTAATCCAAATCATATGTATTTTTAATACCTAAGATTAACTATGTGAGAATGGATCTTTGTAATCATAATTCATGAATGATATAAAATAATAATAACGTACGTTTATAATTATGTACTTATTAAACTTCGTTATCAAACAAGACAGAATTAATTGGCGATGTAAATTATTAAATGTATATTTTTTTTTATTTTTTTATTTTATTATCGTATTATTCATTGCTAAAGCTGTTATATCTATTAAAATAAATAAAGAAGTAAATAAGACAGAGAAAAAATAATACACTATAAATGCAATGTGTTTTGGCTAATAATGTTATACATATATTTTACATCGACAGAGATATAATTATTATTTATTTATTTATCTCCATGGTGAAATGTTAGTGAATTACTAGACAGTACCTACCTACATATACATCTAGGCGCCATTCAGTGCCAAAAAAGAAATATTGCAAAATTTACATCATTACGTAAACAAGAACATTGCAAAAATAAGATTGGACACGAATAACGTTTTGATTCATGAAGTTCAAAACAAAACAGTTTTCAAATAAACAAGACAATTTTAGCAAAAGTTAGCAGATTTAAATGAGAATTGAATGTATTATTCTGCATGTTATGTTAAACCACATTTATTTAATTTTTATTAATTGTTTATATACATCAAGGTGGAGATGAAATATTAGGTATATTGTTATCTTGGAATAAAATATTCAGATTTTGTGTTTGCATAAAAACATTACATAATAAAAACTAGACTACCATGAAAAAATAAGAATGAGATAATGAGAGGATCATGGATGAAACTGTCAAAAATATTTCAATCCTGGTGCTGCCACTTGTTGAATAATTACTTCAATTTTTTTACATTCACTAGGATAGTACTTATGCTATCTACTATTCTATTCTATGTTCTAAGGCTACCCATTAATTTAGGAGTATGTAATATTACGTTCAATGCTGTGTATATGAGCGTAGCCGAGTAAGACTACTCTAGTATAGTATAATAGGTAGGCATTTAAGGATATCCGTGACGAAAAAGGCTTTTAAAAATCCTGGGAAAATGTGATAAGGGAGATGAAAGAGTCTAATGAAATTTATCCAAAGCATAATACCGCAAAACGTTTTGTTTTATTCTTATTATAGAATGGATTCTTTAGTAAATTGAATTATAGTCGGCCAGTGAGAAATAATATATATGATTACATACTAGAATCAACTCTAACATCTTTCAGGGGCGATATAGACATTTAATATCTTAAGTTTGGCCGTAAAATATGTTGTTTTACATGTTTCATCACTTAGATACTTTACTTAAAAATATTATGTTCAAAACATAAAGATATTGGGACTCAATTAATCATCAATTAGTTTGTTGATAGAATAGAATAGGCTCAGATTTTTATTTATAAGTTTACGAGTGTTCTGCAAAGCATCACAAACAAGATATTTAGCATCTTCCGGCTGTAAGAAGTCAAATGATGAAAAAATAAACATAGTACCTATATCATCCAGTGTGTAAATATAAATAGCCATTATAGCAATCCTCTAACGTCTACATTCGGTATACCCCAGGGAACAGTAATTGGACCAATTTTATTCATTGCTTACGTTAACGATGTGTTTCAGATACCATCGGTTGGAAGAATCATATCATATGCGGATGACACAGTTGTTTTAATTCAAGAACGAGACATAGATAGTTTAATGGTGTCAGCAAACAAAGCAATGAATACCTTAAAAAAATGGTTTGACCAAAACCTATTGTCACTGAATACAGAAAAAACATCATACATATTTTTTTCACTAAAGAACCAATTATTACCTCCTCATTTTAAAATAACAGTGCATGGTTATTCATGTAGGCACAATGACGAATGTAAATGTGAGACTATTAACCCCTCCAAGAATATTAAGTATTTAGGAATAATTATTGATGAGAATTTAAGATGGAAACCGCAAATTGAATAAGTCTCAAAGAGAATCAGGAATCTTATATATATTTTTTTGGGATTAAGAAACATATTGTGTATGAAAACTTTGAAGACCGTCTACTATGCGTTGTGCCAGTCTGTATTACAGTACGGAATTGTAGCTTGGGGCGCTGCATACCAATCAAATTTAATGCCGATCAAAATTTTACAAAAGCTTATCATTAAAATCGCTCTAAAAAAACAACGAACATTTCCTACGGTTGAACTGTTTAAAATTTTCCCCGTGCCGAGAGTTGAGGAATTATTTGAAAAGGCAAGTATAATTCAAGTACATAATGATATTGTTCAGAAAATCGATATTTACTTGTCAAATATATCGGGGAGGCCAAGATCATTCAGTAAATTAAAAATACCCAAATGCAAAACAACAACGGCCCAAAATCAGTATACATATAGAGGTATCACTTTATTTAATAATTTACCCAGTATAATTAGAGACACAAAGTGTAAGACAAAATTCAAAAATTTAATTAAAACCTTTTACAAAAAAAAAAACTTAACCAACAGCTTCAACTCCCAAATGGGTTCATCGACTTAATAAATAATAATTAACAACTATTGATATAATACATTGGAATAATATTTATTGTGCATACATTCAGATGTTTTTTATTATTATTAACTACCCACATAATAGTGTAAAATTGTAACATATTATTTGTATGGAAGCATTGGGTAGAATGTTTATTCACCTGATGCCGGTATTTTTTTGGTGTTTATATGTTTTGTTGTATTTATGTGTATTTGTATGTGTTTATGTATTTTTGATATGTATTATGTATAGACACTGCTTGCCACTCCTACACAAGTGTTTGTGCACTTTCTGGAGGGGTAAAAACGTATTTTTGTTCTCCAGAGAATGCAAAAAAATATGTATAGTATATAAGAAACAATTAATGTAAATGTATTCTGTTAAATAAAATTATTATAAAAAAAAAAAAATCATAATATAATATTATATGGTTAATAATATGTATGACGATTATTACGGATGAATTTGTTTTGTAACAGGGCGCTGGTAAACAGTAAGATAATACTACTTTCAAAGCTGGTGACAAATCGTATATATACACAAATGATCGGACTCAAATATTTTATTAAATTACGAATATAATTATATTGTCACCATTGCATATCATATTTCTGTTGTTTTTGTTTGTGTTTACTTATTGTTTCATTAATTAATTGATATTTTTTTCGTTTTATTTTGTCACATTTTCATGGTCATTTAATTATATCGGAAGTTTACAAATTTATCAAAAGGTTTATTACATTTGTTCCATGGATTCTCCGGCAAGGAATAGGTCTACCATTCTTTCTGTGAAAAGATATTCACAGAAAGAATAAATTCGTAAAACATCTCGTATTAGACATTTTCAATTCAGTGATGAGGTATACAAATCATTCTGAATGACTTTATTCTTTTATGACACGGATATGAATTTAGTACACTCAGTAAATGATGGTATATATAATTATACAGGATAATGAGCAAATACATTTTCGAAATGAATACAGTTTTTAATGAATATCTCCAAATACCCAATCAGTAAGCAATACAACTATATATTCAGCACAATTAGAAAATGTAGGTTATAAGTTTTTCTTTTCAATTCAGCTCAGAGCCAGAGGCATGTTAGAAATCTTAAATTAGTCAGAATATAACGTGTTTCTGCGATTTTGTCTTGTGGTTATAGAAATTTATTGTTTTATGTTGTTTGTATGACATAAAAATTTTGCAGTTTATTTCGTTAACTGAATTTATAGTCTTGTAATTGTTATTTAAATTACCTATATATTTTCCTTACAACAATTTTCACCATATAAATATTTCCCAGCAGCCAATGGACTAACGCAATGTAATAAACATATGTAGGGTGTTTTCTCCACGCCAAAAAAATAAGAATTCTAGGATGGATTGGATATTTCATCATCGAATTAAAAATGGTGTTATAAGTGACGAAAATTTACAGAAAAGAGTAGAAGATTATATTCTATTGTATTCAAAACCTAGCAGATGAAATAACCACTGAATTTTCTGTATGAACTGAATGAAAGTCAAAAATGGCGACTGACGGTACTTGGTGGAAGTCCATTTCATTATGTTTAGGCTGCTACACGGCTTATTATTGATCATAAGCCAGGTTTAAAGAGTTTTCACCCTCATGATCAGGTTAATCTTATTCTAGTATTTTTTTATAATAACAAAAATGAACATACCTTCGGAGGTAGCAGTCGTCAGCGTTCAGGTGTAAGGCCAGGTACATCAAATCTCAAAAGTTGGGTCATTTCTAATCGTCTCTTTGCTTCAGCCAAGTCGGAAGAAGATAGTCTTCCTCCTTTCTCGCAGAAGTCGTGCGAATCAACGCCGCACAACAAAAATTAACAAAAAAAACGACACAAACGAAACTATTACGATAATAAAATAAAATCAAGATGTTTCATTTACTCAAGTTGCTAAACGATTTTTTATTGTTAATGGGACAGCCAGCGAGTGTTATGAATGTTGTGTATTGTATATTGATGTACCGACCCGACCGAACAGTCTTTACTCTTTGGAAGTCTAACGTAGACTGTCGCTCTTGTTAGTTTCTTGTCTTCATTCTTCTGTTTCGTAGGCGGAGCTTTATTCTTCTGTTCAACACTCCCTATGTTCATTATACTATACTATATACTTATTATTATCATATTACTAGATTTAAACTACGTTTACCTCGAAATTTCTTGAGCAAAAATCATAATCATCAAATTGAATTATGTCTGCATGCATGTTATTTTTATAAATGAATTATTATTTTTTGTTGAAACTATTAATTAATTAACGTTCAATTTTGTAGTATTGTGTTGCATCTTAATTAAGATAAAGCTTCCATTGCCCTATAGCGTCTCTAACAAAGAGTAGATATCCCACTCTTTTTTGTAAGTTCTCGAATGTCCTGTGAAAGGCAGGTATTCATAAAATATTACAACACACAAATACAATTGTTGTCTTCAATTCAGCGACGGGGCACGTCAACTTTTCTTAATGTTATATTTCTATTGGTACGGAGATAAAAACTTTTATATTTATTATATTATGCAGTTAGCCTATACCTACTGACCCCATTTGTGGATGGTGTAAATCGACCGATTTGATGTTTTCTCATTTTTTTGACAATTAGGTACTTATAACATGTCCAAAAGATGACATATTGTGAATAGGTTATAACTTTTCTTCTTTATCACTTAATAAATGTATATTATACATCGGGACATATAAGTATATATAAATACATATTTACAAACAGACAGATATATTTTTTAGATTAGATTGAAATACTACCTTTTCACTGTAGGTTCTGAATTTGATCACGTGGTTCCGTATAGCAATAATAATAATAATAATCAGGACTCTATGTTTTGATTGCAATTTATTACACAGGCGCTATTTAAGAACGTGCGAAAAATGCTAGGCACAATATTATTTTATTCTACACTACTATTTAAAATAATTTATTTTAATAATTTTTTACACAACAAAATTTAAATTACACTAAATTTGTATATTAATATTTTGGCAAATTAACGCTTAATTTCAACACAACAAATACTATAACCAATACTGTATTTTGGATAGAAAATTAAACAAATAATTTTTGGTTACTCTACTTACAGTAGTCTTGAAAAAGACTTTTTAGTTAGTCTTGAGAAAGACCGTTGGCTTCTTTCCGACATTTCGCATTTTTCTGTTTTGGATGTAAGGGTTTTTAATTTAACTAGGGATAAAAAATTGTTTTAATAGTAAAGCTTTTTATTTAATCAGGATTAGTTGTATACATGTCTAGTTTAACAGGTCTAATTGAGGGGGTTAAAAGCAAAATCATTAATGTCCAAAATGGGTTTATTCGACATTAGTGATTTTGCTTTTATACCCCTCAATTCATATGCAATTTTTTTATGAGTAGGTACAATGATATTATGCCGACGAAGTCTACCTAGCTCAGTCTACGTGACATGATGACATGATGTGTTTCATTTTAATCACCAAATAATTAATTAATATGAATTGTTATTCGCGTCAAGTGTTATATTATGTACCTGTAAAACCCTCTTCACAAAACACTGTTACTATGACAACAATATCAGAATGTTATGAATGTCGTGGAAAGGTAGGTATACCTTAATTGCTATAAAATCACTATGAATGAGGAGGATTTGTTTTTGAGACTTAGATAATGGAAATTTATATTTTCCATAGAAATATTTCTCTTTCGCTGTACAAATAGAAGAACCCGATTAGTTACGGAAATAAAATATTTTACTTGCACTATCAAATACTGAAAAAAAAAACAAATTTTCCTAATTGCCGCTTCTTATTACAATTTATTTGAAAAATGTGTGATCATAAAATATGAAATACTGAGACATGTATTTGACGAAGTGGATAATTCTTTCTTCACTTTCATAGCCATGCACCCATAATCGAGACAATTATGGAATAGATAAACGAAAAGGGTAATTTTTAAAATGATTTTAATTTGAATAGTTAGAGATTTCTGTATCCATCATCATTATTAATTATAATTTTCCGAGTTTTCGTCATCATAGTTTTTTACATGATTCTGTCATCTTGCTTCTGCACTGAACTATTTATTTTATACGTGTCTGTATTTAAATCATTCTATTTTCAGACATATTGGTGGATATTATGAACCCTTCTCATATCTAATTTAAGGATTTACAACGACCCAATTTAACTTTTATAAATCGAATAGGTAGGTCCTACCTTTAATATTTGAAATACCACCTATAGATATTTTAGGAATAAATAATGTCCTTATTTCTTCCTTTTACATACCTACGTATTTAGTTCCGGAGAACCTCAGGAAAAGAAACGTCTCCAATTTTTCTGTAGGAATTCGAATGTCCTGTAAATTAAAAAAACTCATAAAACAACACATTTTTTTTAAAACATAATATAATACCTATGTACAGACAATTCACACAGATCGTGGTAAAACGATGATTTCAAAATAATTCGATTGAACTAGTCCCAAAGTAAGATAAGAATCTTGTATAATGAGTACCTATAGGTACTCATTATACAAGATAGTATACTAACTGGACGATACACATATATACAATACACTAAACACATAAACATGTAACATCCAGACACAGAACAATTTTAAAAAGCTCTTTATTCATTTTGCCCTGGCTGGGAATCGAACCCGGGACGTCGTGACTCAAAAGCAAGAGCGCTACCTCCGTGCCACACCGGCCGTCATATCATATCTTTGTTAACATGGAGGGAACAACATGCATGTGTATTACATGTAGTTATTTATCTACCTACCCAACTAAAGAAGAAATGCCATGATGTAATATGGAACAAGTTCCCTAAAATTCTATTTATACTACAAAGAATGGAATACGGAACAGAAAAGAAGAGAAAATTTTTGAAATTACCTTTAACCAGCAGTAGACAGTTTAAAGTGTTTAGCCTTGATATAAAAAGCAAGTAAAGTATGTAAAATGTTTCAAATTTTGTGAAGGTGTTTTGGATGTATCAAAAATTATTTACCAATCATAAACATAACTATTTTTTAAATTCATATTTTTTTAAATTCCTAGTATCCACCCTGTAACTATCAGAATATTCAACTTATAATCAGCTTACTCCAACAGCTAAACATGCAATAAATTAAATATTTTACGAGCCAATAATATATTTGAGCAATGCTAAAAATAATTATTACAATCAATTGTTTGCATTTCATGTACATATACATAACAATACAAGTACCTACCTACTACAAAATAATATAAATGATCCATTCTATTTTTCGTTATTCACTAACATACAAAACCAGAGGCGGCTGGTGGGATGAATTAATGGGTTGTGATGGAATTATGATAAAATTTACTATTAAGTATGTTACTTTATTAAAATTGTCACTGTTCTTGTATGTATGTGTAATTTTCAACGTTTAATAGGCTTGTGCCGTGAATTTTTACAAATAAATAATTAAAAAAAATAGTAAATAAGTAAATTAATTAAACAATATATTTATTTATTTGTTCATTCTTTACTGTACATTGATTATAAACAATTACATAAAAGGTACACATTCAAGTTAGAAACAATCAATATACAGAGGGCGAGTTTATCGCACAGGCGCGATCTCTTCCAACTAACCCAAAAAACACAATGCAGGAGGAGTATTGTGGATAGAATATGTGTAAATAAGTTGCGATGGTTTAGGTATGTGGAGCGAGTGGATGATGTAAGAATGACGAAGAGAGTATTTTTATCTGATAGAAGGGATGTAAAAAAGCCACAAAAGTCGGTGTGCGTGTATGAGAAATTGCATGAATGTGGAGGAAGCGAAATAATTATGTAAGGATAGTTCCCTATTTTCTGCCTACCCCACATGGGATTCGGTATGAAGGTATTATAGAATAGAAATATGGATTTCATTTCTTGATCTCTTAATCTACGATGTACTTTAAAAATGCCTTACTGTATTGTACGATGTACTTTAAAAATGCCTTACTGTATTGTACGATGTACTTTAAAAATGCCTTACTGTATTGTACGATGTACTTTAAAAATGCCTTACTGTATTGTACGATGTACTTTAAAAATGCCTTACTGTATTGTTTAAAGAATCTAGAATATACGAGTATATTTAAATAAATGTTTAATGGAATAAGATGAAAGCAGATTGTCTTTGAGTGCGACGCATCAACGCTCGTGAAGAGGAACTGCCGCTGAACTTGTAAACGCCGTCATTTGTAAATATTATTAATAATAATTAAACATACCAACTAATAGTATTCATACAGAGTTTGTAATATTATTTTGTTAATTAATATTTTGTTACATATTTGATTAAAACAAATGAACGCAATGACTGGTGTTAATTAGTTCGCACTAGTCCAGGACTACCTACCTACTATATTCGTATTGTATTAATATTAGATAGGTTCATATTGTCTATAACTATATTGGATGATGTTGGAATTCCTTCTACCAATATCTCCATATCGTTATGTGGGGTAGCTAGTACTACCAGCAGGTAAAGAAATAAATATGCAAGTTGTCCTCTCTCTGTCTCTTAATACACACGTGATGGGTAGCATACATTAGGTATCATTGCTGAATTCGAGAAATTCTATGATTATCTGCCTTTTACAGGACACTCAAAAACTTGCAGATAAAAGTGGTAGAAGTATTAATTACATGTATGGAAACTAGAAGAACATTATTTTTGCATATTCTATCAAGATTAAAATTGAAATAATCAGAGGAAAACCTATGACTATCTACTCTATACCATCCATCCCGAATGTCTTAAGTTTATGTTGGCGCGAAGAGGACAAATTGCATGTTTTTTACATGCAATTTGCCGTAATGGTATGAATGGAACGGTTTTATGGAAAACATCAAACGTATTTTTGCAAAATATTGTTCATAGTAAAACGACAAGAACAAAAGAAAAAGATTTTCACGCCAATTTTATTTTTGACACCAGTGGTATTATTTCAACACAAACATAATCAGCTAATATATAGATGGATATAATATTACTTTTATGCTATCGTACATGTTTACAAGAGTATTATTTTCAGCATATGAAAACAATTTACTATTTACTGAACTGTAATCGATACTTTTATGCACTCACCCCAATTTAGGTTATCGAATATACACAATAATTATTCAAATTCTTTATCAACTTTTATTACATAAATGAAGAATTCACCAACTACCTGGATAGTGTAGAAATCTGGGGTCTTATCTAATAACTTATTTATCCGAAAATGATTACTTATACCTACACTTACATACATTATTACCCAAGTACTTATATACAAATTGTATAGTAAATATGTTAGCAAAACTCCTTTTCACTGTGTACAGAGATCGAGCAGAAACTCGGCTCGTCACCAGAATATGTGCTTGGTTTAAGCGAAAATAAGTTACGTTTCAAGATAAGGGGATATCAATATTCGTGGTAAACAAATGTATTGAGAAAGAAATTTATTATTGAGGAGAATGACTGGACAAATACCGGGTAGAAGAGAGTCCTTCAAAATTATAGACTTTATGAGATTGCTGGGACTAGGGAGCTTACTTTTACTGGAATGTACCAGACAGGCAAAGTAGGGGGAGTACAAAAGAAGTTATTGGTCGCGGTGCTACCCGTCTACTAAAATAAATAAATCAAGGATAATATCATACAATGTTATAAATATTGGCGCTTTCAGTTCTCATCCCGTCCCTCTGGATGTAGATTGTTCACATATTAGGTAGACACTCTTGCCTTTGGCAGTGGTGTGAATGTAGCTGGAGGGGATGTGGTCTCTTGCGTAGGCGGGGCGGCGTCTCTTTCTTGTATGGGATATCAGAAGTATTTCCTTTGGTTTGTCTTCTACTGCTAGAGAGGGTAGGAATACAAATAAAAAAAAAACATCGATTTGCCTTTCGACATAGTGATAACAGGTTAAAACCGCTGATAATTTTAGTGATTAGTAATGGTACCCTTCCTGAAAGTTTCAATTTATTATTTCACAGAGAGTATGAATTTTTACACAACGTTTTACCATCCATTCTTTTCAGCGATCTCCATAGCATTTACTCCACATTCCTTCTTCCTTTTTCAATCTTTTTTGAACCTCGTTCAAATTTCCTTTTGCATTCATAAGCTTCGGTATCAGAATGTTATTGTGCAGCCGAATTTATCTCACTCATTTCATTTTAGTAATTATTCATCGTGTTATTAATTCAACATTGAACAAGATAAAGTTCAATAAGTACATCGATAAAGAATTTTCTCAATATAATTTCTTTCGTCCTACATCCCACTTCTACATCCGTTCGTACCTACATTTATTCAATGCCCAATGATAGGAACAAGGGGGAGGTGCCTTTATGTACCTACCTTCTAAACTAAATGTTAGTACCTACTAGAAAGAACCTCGCGGTCGATTTTACTTCTCTTACACATCATGTCATTACTCTAACACGCCGACACACCGCACTCTATCTACAGGAAAAGTAAAGAATGTTGTAGTGAAATGTCTTCTGGATTTATAAAAGATAGAAAGTCCATGATATTATGTATGAACCTTATTAATGTAAAGGCTGAAGCCCTAGATGAGAGAAATATATACCTAATATTATAATGCATTCATTGTACATACAAACTTAATTCACAAAGATTTACATTATGTAGTAAGGATACTATAAGATTTAGATACTATAAGATTTTGTTTATTTATTGAAACGTCGCATTTTAATTTATACTAAAATAGATTCTTGATAATATAACTATTCAAGATTCTATATAATTAAAATATACATAGAATGAAAATGATGCCTCAAGTATAAGAAATTTCCAAAAACCGTTCATCATTTTAGTCGTAATAGAGTGACAAATATTAATATTTTATTTTTATTCTTTAGTGCATACTGGTTGGAACATCAATCATTACAAAAAAAATAGTTTTACAATTCAATGCACAAAGGGCGAGTTAATCGTTAGATTGCGATATCAGTAAATAAATGTAAAAAGGCTTAAACACGAGGAATGTTTAAAAATGTGAATTTTCATAACTAAAACAAGTTTTTTTTATTAGGTATATCATCAATTTTACTGTATTCTTAAAGAAAGTTTTCTAGCATTCCACAGGTGGGTGTACCTACATATTTTGTTTTTACACATCTTTTGTTAGGTACGTGTAAGGTATTAGGAAAATGTTACTAAGTTACATTAAGTAAAATGATCAAAGAGATCAAAAGGATCAAAAAGACAACTTAACAATTTACTTAATTTATTTAATTCCCAACACGATAGAATAAAATTTACATACGAAGTTGGTGAACAAAACAAAATGATAAACTTCAACATCCACATCCATATTATCTGCATAAAGAAAAAAAGATTATCTCATTTTAATCATTCAAAATACTAGAAAACTTTTTTTTAATTTCAAGAATGATTTCGTTGCATTTCATACGAAATCATACAGATTTTTACGGCTAAGTTTCACTAACTATTTTGACATAAGTAATTATAGATTCATAACTGAAAAATGTTCTCTTTAGTAAGCTGCTGCGTTCTATGAATGGGTTATTTAACTTTGCTGGTTTGTTTGTTGATAATGTTTTTTTTTGTAATGTTGTTTGTTTCGTCTGTGTGTACCTTAATATTGTAAATAAATAAATAATGAAGATTTATATTTTAGGTTGAAATAGTGAAAAAACTGATACCAAAAATTTTACAGAAAAAGTGGAAAAAATGTACGAACGAACAAAAGTGTAGTTAGCGACTTTTCCTTAACAACGACGATAAATTCCCCATTTATTTTAATGGCCAGACATGTTTATGACAATAAAGTTTACATACTCGTGATTTTGTACATAGTCATTCTTAAGACGATTAATGAACTAAATAGTCTTCGCATTGTTTGTCTTCCTGTTGTATTTGCCTGATGAGCCTCATACTGAATATTCTAAAGACATGGAACAAGTCATTGACTATGGCTGGCACCAATGTGAAGATAATGAAACTCTTTGAAGAAAGATGTTTTGTTAAAGTTTTAGATAGGTACTAGTGATGTAACGAATATTCGCATTCGCATTCGCATTCGCGAATATTCGCATATTTCAAAGTATTCGCATTCGCATTCGCATTCGCAAAAAAATATGCGAATGTTTTGCGAATATTATTTTAGTAATAAAGTATCTGGTCTGTTCCGTGTTGGCCACATTTGTTGTATTGTTTCCTGTGTTCGTTTGCTTGATGATGTTATTATTATTAGGAGAAATATGCATTTGTGGAGATTTAATTTATATGTTTGTTTTAAGTATTACAACTGCTATGAGTATAGGGCCCTACAATAATTTTATATTCTATTTAAGGAATATTTATATCATACTACAAGGTGAACCACACTAAAGTATTCTCTCAGAATTTTCGGGGCTTGAAGACTAAGATCGAGGAGTTTAGAGCAAACTTATTTGCAAATAGTTATGATATAATTGTTCTGACGGAATCTTAAAGAATCTAGAGGCTATCCAAGGGTAATGGGTGACGGTGACCAGACTTCGAGCGATCCAGAGGGGATTGCAAACTTGTTTTCGACGTTTTTTGGTTCTGTATTTTCACTGAATAATTTGCATGATTCTAATACTAAAGAATTGGAAAATATTTTAACTAACTCATGTTTATCCATGGTTAATATCTTGAAATCTGATATTCATAAACGTTTATTAGGTATAGATGAGACAAAAGGAGTTGGCCCTGATGGTCTAGCACCAATATATTAAAGAGATGTGTAAGTCATTTAACCAAACCATTGTATCTGACATTTATTAGAACACCTTGCTGCAGGAGGCAATCTAGACTATGGGACATGGAAAACCCTAAATCGACTGAGATCTGGTGTAGGAAACTGCCGCGACAATAGAGAACGATTGGGCTTCCTACAGGACGAATCCGGAGCGTGTGACTGTGGTGCAGCACAGACTATGCCACACTTGTTGGAGTGTCCATTGTGCCCTGTCACTTGCACTATGGAGGATATTTTTGACGCATCTCCACCTGCTGCGCGTTTTGCGCAGTACTGGAAATCAGTTTGATGGGTTTTTTCTCTGGGTTTCGACACGATAAATAAATTAGGAGTTTACAAGAAGGATGTTTTCCATGCAAATGGAAGATGGCTAGTATTATTCCTTTGCATAAATCTGGCAGCAAATCGGACGTTCGTAACTACAGACCAATTTTAATTCTATCACCTATTTCAAAAATATTTGAGGGTATGGTTCGTGAACAAATTACTTTTTTCCTGAAGCCGTATCTTCTTGTAGAGCAGCATGGATTCATGAGTGGAAGATCGACAGTAACAAATCTGATTTTTTTTCTCAGCTATGGACAATCGTATACAGTTGGATGCCATTTATATCGGCTTTCAAAAGGCATTTGATAAAGTAGAACATCGACTTTTTTCAACTAAGGTGGATTGACTCATATATTTCTGATAGATTGATGACAGTTAAACTTAACGGTTACTCATCTGGCAGTGTCAGTGTTACATCTGGTGTCCCTCAGGGGTCTTCTTTGGGTCCTTTACTTTTCACGATATTCATAAACAACATAAAAAAGTGCTTTGACCACTCAGAGCTTCTATTATTTGCGGACGATTTAAAAATATACTGTCAAATTCAATTATTGTTTGACTATGAAATGCTTAACGAGGACTTGGAAAGACTACACGAGTACTGTAAAAGAAATAACTTGCACTTGAATCTGGAGAAGTGTAATCAGATCTCTTTTACCAAAAATAGAAACAAAATTCGATAAATTTACAATATCCATAATCATGATTTAAAAGAAGTAAATAAGATTAGAGATTTAGGTGTGGTGTTTGACTCTGAGCTTCACTTTGATGATCACGTGAACAAAATTATCGAAGAGAGCAATAAAATACTGGGATTTATTCTGAGATCTACAAAGTCATTTAGGTTATATGAATCGTATTTGTACTTGTACTTATCGTTGTTTCGCTCCAAGCTGGAGGACTGTTCCTCTGTATGGAATCCACATTTTAAAAAATATGTCGATCAAGTTGAGAGAACTCAGTCTAAATTCATTCGTTTGGTTAGGAAGAGATTGCATTATCCTGTATTTATTAAAGATTTGCCTAAATTGGAATTGTGAAGAGTTTTGCTGGATGCATGCAACCTGAGAAAAATATGCTTGTCCGAATACGATGTGCCTAATATTTTAGATACGATTAACTTTAGAATGCTTCCTTTAACAAGATCTTGTTTTCCGTTCTACATTAAAAAAAAAACAAAAACGATTGCAGACTCAAGAAACCCTGTTTATAGAATTTTAAAGTGCCAATTACGTCAGGTTTGTGAGAAAGGAGAGTTGAGGGTAGAATAAGATGAAATAAATATAAAAAAAATGTATATGTTTGATAAAATGTGAAGTGTTTGGGATAGTATTAATTTTTAGACTGTTTTTAAAATTTTTAAATTTTTGATTTTTCTTTTTTAAGAGTTTTTTTGTATTGTTATTGCATACATTAGTGAAGTGTGAATGTGTTTGTGCGAATGAATGTATTAGGTATGTGTGCGAAATTGGGTGAGCAGCGATTTGTAATAGGAATGGGTGATTGGATGTATTGTGAATTAATACCTATATTATGTGTAAGATTTTCTATAATTGTTTTGTGTGTTATTGCTGAAGTATGCACTGTTTCGATGTAAGACTATTGGAATGTTTTTGTCGCTTACATGTTTATATTTATATGTCTTTCATCTGTTGTGTACCATGTAAATGAAGAAACAAATCAGTAATTCGGTGAAAGTACCGGATACTTACCCGGTACATTGTGGAAAAAGGTACTGCAAGAAAATATTCTTTAAGAAAACCGAGGAGTTTTGGAATATTTCAAATTCCTATACCATTTTCAAGTCAATATTCGCATTCGCATTCGCATTCGCGAATGTCGGCATGAAATATTCGCATTCGCATTCGCATTCGCGAATATCCAAAATCAGACATTCGTTACATCACTAATAGGTACACTATGTATTTGGATTCATCTCTCAGTATTTATTGATTGGTTCTTCTGAATTTATTTTATAAAAAAATTAAGAAAGTACATTTGGGTTAGTTGAAGAAATCGCGCTTCTGCGATAAACTTGCCCTCCGTATATTGATTGTATTTGATTTAAATGTTTTTTTATGTAAATTAGCTTGTTATCAATATAAAGATTGATATAAAGTTATCAAAGTAAAGAATATATAAATAAATAAATAAGTTGATTTATTGGTAGATATTTGATGATTTGTTACTTTTGGTGCTACGATACTTCAACCATCTCAATAGCGCCGTTGATGATTCGTTTCTTTTGGTGTTACGATACTTCAACCATCTCAAAAGCGCCGTTGATGATTTGTTTCTTTTGGTGTTACGATACTTCAACCATCTCAATAGCGCCGTTGAAAAGTGGCGTTTTTCTGGCGTCGTAAATTGGTAAACAGCTTGCTTCACATGTAAAAAAATAATATTTTAGAATCGTCTGTATGGCATCTATCTACTTTTTAAGGTTTCGGTTTTCACAACATGGCTCTATTTTTCATAGAAGATGCGGTTAAACGATCTGCCCTGCGAGGAGTAACATCCGGGAGGAAGAATTATACTGTATTAAGATTCGTCATTTCACAATAAAAGGATCGTTGTAGAAACTGAGTATAACTCTAGAAATTTTGAAAGTAATATTTATTCAAACTTTCGTTTAGAAAATTTATTTTAATAAAATAATGTTTTAATTCACTGAAACAATATCATGTAGGTACATAATTGTATGAAATACATATAAAACAAGTAATTATTTCCCGCGAAAGTTCAAGAGCTTCTGACATAAAACAAACACCAATTAAGTAGGTGTTTTATTATAATGCGATAAACTAATCATATCTTGTATAGGTATACCTTGTGTATAAACAATATAGCGTGACGTGGTGTGCACTTGATACAAAAATCAAAATAACCTTTATAAGAAATAATGTAAAAATATACCATTGAAACAATATTACAGGAATTACCATTTATTTGAAACAATATAATCTAAGGTTTTATATCAGGAGTGGGCAAACAGTCGATCGCTAGTGGTTTTACGTTTACATTGCGCACTTACTTCTAAAAAAATGGTCTTCACTTATGAAAATTCGACTAACGATACCAGATTCGAGTTTCGAAATCTTTAACGAAATCGAAAAGAATGTCAAACATTTCAAAGTCCTATACCATTCAAAATTTGGTGACGGGGAACGGTGGTATAAATTTACAGAGCAAATGAAAATATAAATTTTTTGAAAATGATATAAAATGTTCTGACTTAAGAAAAATAGAAATAAAATCTTTAAAAAACCGAGGAGATAGTGGAATGTTTCAAATTCCTATACCCTTTTCGAAAATCTGGAGACCAGTGGGGTAGAAATGTAGATATTATTTCATTTCATATAATTAACAGCGACAGAGCATGAGCATACCCAGGTTGAGACAAAATAATGAAAATATAATAAGTATTTTTAACCGGATTTTAATCCGGTTAATATTTATGATTTAATATTTATGAAATTTCAAGATTGCTAAGGACCACCTACTCGACAAATACTGTATGTCAAAGAGTATATAGGAGTTCCCTAAATTCCAGAACTCAAAGAATGAAAGCAAACATTTTATATTGTGTAATAAAAAAAGAAAAACAATTGCCTATCTTTTATTATTTCCTCATAGTCAAAATGATTCAGTTATCAGCTTTTCATTTGAATCAGCAAGTAACATAAATAATATACAATATAATTCATAATGGAGCAATAACAATTGACCTAGACCTAATTTCACTACACATTAAACCTTATGTAGGTACCTAGTATATATTTATAAAACATGTATATATTGAAATAAGTAGGAATTTTACACATTTTATTCTTCAGGAGGTGTTGTGATTCTTGAATGGGCCCTTGCGGTGGTTTTTCCACAAAACGGCGCATCATAAATAAGTTGTCTAGTTATTATTTCTTTTTTTAATACTAAGTTTGCAACCATAGTGAAAATAATTAATAACATAATACACTAATAAAAAATAAAATATGTCTTGGATTTTCAATCGAGAGGTCCCGGGTTCGATTCCTGACGCTGTGAACATACACGAACCTACACGACATAATCATATTCCTTACTACAACAAATACATCCCAAAATCAAATTCACCTTTATAAAAATTAAAAAAGAAAGAAAATGATGCGATCATTATTTGAACAAAAAAGGCTTTGTCCAGCAATGTTTTCCAACGACAAACTGAAAAAGCCAAGCAGGTTATAATATCACACATTTTTACCATAGATCTTTTAGCATTGCAGGTTCGGTGGCATGAAATAAGCTGTCTGATGATCGATAAATTCTAAAACAGTGCCAAAAAGTATAAATCATTTGTTGAAGAATGCTATTTTGCTCAAAATAAATATTTAAAAATGTGATTTCATAGATATACTGACAATACGATATTGTCATGTGCTGTTTATTGTGAACATTGTTGCTAATACAAATAATTAATTTCATTTAGATTGAATATCACCCGTTGAGGATCTTTATCGTCCGAATTATTAATTAAACCACATCAGGGACATAACATGTTACTTACGTTAATTAAAAACTATTTTAAATCATCAAAACTCGTCTACACCAGTACAGTGAATACCACGTTGTTTTGTCATACGTCATTAGGTGTCGTTGAAATCAAACTCTCAATAATAATATTGTCAAATTGTCACGCCCAAAAAAGTCTGAAAGGTAGAATGTTTAGTACTGTCATACGAGAAAATTATGGATTATATGCTGCAGAGCTGCCCTTGACAAAATCTAAATACAATCTTAACAAGTGGATATTTATTTTTCAAGAAGTTTGAAAAGTAAATATAGCCCGAGGGCCGCTAGCTTAAAGGTATATTATTCGACAACGTGGCTGTCCAAAGATCAAATGGAGAGATCATATATACGGACACGTGTCGTACACAATATTGAATAGGAGAGCAGGCATAAGAGATTGTATTACAGTGACGAAAGCGAAACATATATTGGAGTAAGGATAGAAGAGAGCTACTCTCGATTATTTGGCCTACCCCACAAGAGAAGCGGTATGGTATTAATGATGATGATGATTTTTATGACATTCTTCTTTTTTTTTCGGCAAGGCACCCGACATCGAGTGAATTATGATTTTTATGACATAATCATAGCAAAAAATAACCAAGTATTAAAAAACCTATGAAAAATGTCCCAAGTCATTAAAGTAGTCGGCCGGTGTGGCGCGGAGGTAACGCTCTTGCTTTTGAGTCACGAGGTCCCGGGTTCGATTCCCGACCAGGGCAGTTTGAGGAATGACCTTTTTCAAATTGTCCTGGGTCTGGGTGTTACATGTATATGTGTTTAGTGCATTGTATATGTGTGTATCGTCGCGTTAGTACCCATAATTCATCTTAGTTTGGGACTAGCTCGATCTGTGTGAAATTTAAAAAAATAAAAAATATGAGTCATAAGGAACAAAATGAAAACAATAATATTCTAAGCTTAATATTAGTGAAATGAATCTCATTTAATTAAAAGCAAAAAAGTAAGTTTCACAATGATGGTCGCTTTATATTATAAAGTCCTTATCTTCAGTTAATCAAACATTGGTTTAAAGTGGACGCAAACCAACCAACCTCAAAATATATAGGAACCTACTGAGTGCCTATACCTATAACTACTTCATACATTCATACAAAGAAATACTCATTAACATGCACAGCCCTGGGATGAAGAAAATAATATTTAAGAAATCTGTATCAATCTATACTTACAATGACGGCGGCATATCCCAAAAGTGGATTACCAATAGGTAAGTATTATAATGATCACCCAAGTCGTTCTCTCCATTTTAGGAGACTGATACCTACCAATCGGATGGCTGGCGACAAGGGGGCTCACATTAATGTAAAGGATAGAATTTGTAGTCTAACATTTTTTATTATACGTGTCAAGATAAAATGAATACTCGTATGAATATTTCGATGGCCAGACTTGAAATGTTATTCACGCAGATTCATTAAACTAGTAGAGTAAAAATGTGAAATCTATTTGGATTTCACAATAATCATTAAAATGAGACAGTGAAAAAGCTAAGAGAAATAATATGCGGATAAACATCTTGTAGATTATTGTGACCATTTAGTGCTGAATGTGTTGAAGTTATCTATGTAGTGTTTTCATGCGTAATATTCTTTGTGAGATCTTATCTCGGGTAATCCTTCTCTTTTCCACTCCTCATTCTTCTAAGTCACCACTCCACCCCAACATGGGATCCTCCATCTCCCTGCTACCACCCCACGCAACCCTCAGAGAAAAAGAGAGAAAGATATATACTTCTACCATGGCCTAGGTGCTATGCTATAACATACATAATGTAACCAACCCCATATTGAGACTACTACTATCTCCACCATTCGCACTTCAACACGTAGAATTAAATACTATGCAGCTTCTGAAACCAACTTCTCTCAGACCGTACTTACCCAGGAGCCGTCGTCATCTATAGAAAAAATGGAATAAAGTAATATTACGAGAATAATGGTAGATGCACTAACATCTCTCTAAATTTCCTCATCCTTTTCATTCATCCTCCTGACACAGTTTTAATATTTGTTTATGTCTCTACTTAAAATATTTTTGGTTTCCTAGAGTTATGCAACTAATATGCAACATGCAAACATGCATGCATGCAAACAAAAGAACTAAAATATTATTTATGCCCGTAACATACCTACATTCCACTAAAACATATTGATATTTAAATTATATCTACTCAGTGAAGAAAAATAGACTATGTTTCGTTATACCATTATTGTAATCGATATGTTTTTCAAGGGTTGAAATTCCTTGACCAGATTTTCAGTGGAAATGATATTCTCCATATAGATGAGACTAAGTGGAAATTGAAATATCGATCTACTTCAGATGTTAAAATTTTAGATTTTGTAACTCAAATTTATTCCATGGAGTCCCCGGAAAAGAAAAGATTTCAAACTCTTTTCCGTAAATTTTCGGATGTCCTACAAAAGGCAGGTGTTCGTGAAACACCACGAATAAGACATTTTACACAGCGACGAGTTGAGTTGAAATCTCAACCCATCCTAAATATAGGTTAGTTAGTTGGAAGATATCGCTTACACGCGATAAACTCGCCCATTGTGCATGATAATTATTAGTATTAATAATCAGTTTATATGTATGTTTTTTAAGCACAATAAAGTATATTATTATTATTATTATTATTAAATATCCATTTTTTATTCAGACGTAGAGAATGAGGATAAAAATATAACGAACCATACAAAGATATTCTTAGATACAGTCATACCTAAGTATAAATGTAATATTTGTCGATTATTACTCGTAGATATTGCAATAAATTAAATGTAATTGTGATCAATACGATTTGACTGAAAGATAAATTAAAATAACAAATTTAATACCTATATTATTTATGAACTAGTTTAAAATCCGGCTTCGTTCGGAGAATAGAAAAAATACGCATCTATCTATGTACTTATCCTCCGTTGCTCTATTAGTTCTGAGTATCCTGTCCATCATGCCTCATTTTATCCTATCCTCCGTCATGTACAACGCTACGTGTAGGCAGTATGCTTTAAGTGGCCTCCTTTATTTGGACATACTCCATTAACTGTCGCAACCATTACCACAGTCTCTTCAGGTTGTCCTATTTATGCTGTAGTAAATTTCAGGTGGTGCAGAATTTTAGAAAACCTATGTAGGTGACCAATCGTCTTCTAGCAAATTCGTGAAGACAAAACCGAGGTGAATGTGAAACATTTTAAATTAAATCCCTATAACGAATAAAAAATCTGGCGACGGAGGGAGGGTAAAAATTTTGTGTGCAGGTGAAATTGTCAAACCTGAAACCAAATATGTTCTCTTTGTTTATAAAACAATATTAGGGTTAAAACGGGCACTAGAAGACCATTTCGCCCAGGGTGTCTTTCTCTTTAGGCCGAGGCCTGAGTAAAAGATACTGATTACCCAGTTACTTTACTAGTAAATTTGGCTATAGTGGATATATTATAAACATACATGTGAAAAAAGTAAAATATTTATTTGAATGTATTCTAGCTAGACCATATTATGATTCGTTAAATTGAATTTGAGACAAAACAAAACATTGAAAATTAGCCAAATATTTAATTAAATACTGATAATCCTACATTAACATACATACATTGTATTATTGTAATAGCAATGATTTCGCAACTAAATTCTCTCGTAAATAATATGTAACTAATATCAATACATTTTCATAAAAGTATACTATATTTTTTATATACCTAGTACTAGATTGATTATTTATCATTGTAGTGAGTGGAAAATAATGAAAACTATTTTATTTTGTTATATTTTCAATAAAAAATATTTTGTGACATGTTGATTGTACTACCATTTTCTATATTTCAGTGAATAAATTGTGGAGAATCACGGTGCCGTAAGAAAAATTCTTAAACTAAAACAATATGACTATGCCTTCGCCCTTTGAAGCTTCTTTCGGGAGAACAAGATAGGACAATTGCTTCCATGGGCTTACTCAGACACGGGGGATGGGCAAAAGGAGGCAGTTTTTCTTAATAAGGATTTTGAAAATAGTAGGAAAGTAACTAAAATTAGTATAAAAGGTTTTGAAAATATGGAAAATTCGAATCGAAGAGGGAAACTAAGCTAATTCCTATATGAACTTGCTAAACTCCTGCTTTCCCTCAAAGAAAATGCTGGTTTCTCCTTCCGAGGTTCCTCCAATCAAAGGAATTCTGCACCATTCCTAACCTCCTGATATTATCATGGTGTTAGGAAAGGTTTATTTTCCAGTAAGACCATCCAGTACGTCAAAAACCTTGTGGACGCCTTCATTTTTGTCAAAGACAAAACAGTAAAGGACCTTTAGACATGTAGAAATCAAAAAAAATGTTGCATATTAAAAAAACAAACAAAAAAAATCTAAAAATAACTCAACTTCAAACATAGATCTATTAATGATATTAAAACTTTCTAAGTTTTTTGGCTGACAGGCAAAGTTGAATACACATGTATATACCTACCTAATAATATTGTAGTCGCTTGCTGGTTACCCTAATATGATTGATTTCATCCCCTTTTCAATTTAATTTGCAATCAGTTCTTCTTGGAAATGAAATTAGATAAGAACACCTACTAGTCACATCAGCACATATAATATCTAATAAATAAATTTCAATGTTTGTATGTTTTATGTAAATGTTCCTTTTATAAATTCTCACAATACAACTGATTTTATTCAAAGTTGGAATACTTTGCACTGCGCTTCATCACAGACACAGGGCTAATAGCGTTCGATTAAATACCTCACGAAGGCCGATAACAATACGAAGCGCTACCTATTTGAATGAAAGCGTTTTATCTTACACATTTTACAAACACAGACAGCTATAACAATACGCGAAAGACCATTAATATAAATAACTTAACAAACCAGTACATTCACAGTGAATGAGCCTGACATGAACTTCCCCCAAGTACTGTCGGTCAACAATATATTTTGTAAACTTAATATTAGTATTAGGTGTCAGGTTTGCTCAACTTTGATGACAAACCACTAACATGTAACTTCAAATTTTTAGAAATTGCTTCACATAAGGCTGGGGGTTTAAGGTCTGTAGGGTTACTCTTGACAAAACTAAACACGATCTTAATCTAGTCTTGATCTTGATCATACGACGCACGAAGGGACTATAGTCAAAAACATCGCGCTACCGCTAACGCGCGATCGGTTTGCGTGTATTTTTGGCCAATAGTCACTTCGTGCGTCGTATGATCAAGATCAAGACTAGATTAAGATCGTGTTTAGTTTTGTCGAGAGTAGCCCTGCTGTTCGATTAAATACCTCACGAAGGCCGATAACAATACGAAGCACTACGTATTTGAATGAAAGTGTTTTATCTTACACATTTTACAAACACAGACAGCTATAACAATACGCGAAAGACCATTAATATAAATAACTTAACAAACGGCCTTCAGAACAAGGGGTCCGTGGTTCGATCCCAGGTGCCGGCAAACTTCCCTTTCACGGCACAAGCTTTTAGCTTAGTGTGAAAGGTGTATAAGGTTGTATTTGGGCTAGTAAAAAAACCCAGATATTATTTTTTAAAAAAAAAAAAAAAACAGTACATTCACAGTGAATGAGTCTGACATGAACTTCCCCCAAGTACTGCCGGTCAACAATATATTTTGTAAACTTAATATTAGTATTAGGTGTCAGGTAACAGGTTTGCTCAAATTTGATGACAAACCACTAACATGTAACTTCAAATTTTTAGAAATTGCTTCACATAAGGCTGAGGGTTTAAAGTCTGGTATCTAATGTTTGTTTGTGAAAATTCCCTCTCTTATAACTCAATATTTCCCTCAGAATTTCACAGTTTCACACCCTCTTTCTTCCATTCCCTGAGAAGTAGATATTAATTAACTATTATAAAATTATATTCTCATTTTATTATTATTTTAAATCTATAAAACACCATCTTGATTTCTATCTGAGCTGTGAAACATGAATATAACAATAATAATTCATTAACTTTTAATGTTCACTGTTCAGAGAAATTTCTGGCAAAGAATAAGTCTTCCAATCTTTTATGTAATGTGTCCAGAGTCGTGTTAAAGACTCGTAAAATATCATGTACAAGACATCTCACATCTTCAATTCAGCAATGAGGTATGCCACCCATCCTGCATTTTTATATTTATAATGGCACGAAGGGGACAAATTGCGTGTTTGTTATATCAAGCTAGTCCACTCCTACTTGTGAGAAATGCCGATTAATCCAATTAAAGCAAGCCCACCAGTCGCAAACATCTTTATTTAAATATACATCACGGACATCTTGTCATTATAGTGACAAAACATTTCAGCTTGTTGTCTGTAAAATAGTCTTGGTTGGGCACTAATACCTAGAGCAGACAGAAATCTCATATAACAAATTGTCATTGCTTATTTGAAATGGAGTATCTGTGAGCATTTTTATTAAAGCCATGCTCTTTAAAAACTGTTCATTAGTGCATTAAAATTGTTGTTTAAACTTTTTATTGCCATATGATATTTTTCTTAATTTTTTTTTTTTAATATTCGATAGTAAGAATCACTCTAAAAATGTTTTTAATATAATAAAAAGCAGTTTATTTTAGAAATGTCAAAACCTTAATATAGGTACTTACATTCGCTTTAATATGCAACGACAATATACACAATTGTTTGAAGATTTGGCATTTGAACTCTTTAAATGAGAATGTAAGGGTAAAAATGTTTAGAATATTTATATATTTTTTTTTGACCAACCAAGATCAATACGGGTGCCTTTCTCACTTCCTTTGATTAGATTTTACACAATGTTGCATTGAGTAAACATTGACCTCCAATTGAGGTGTCTGATTAGTTATATAAAGGGTGAAAGTGAAACAAATAGGTATCTATGAATTCATTACTTGAAATACTGTTTACTAATACATGTACAATAAATAGTAAATAATAACACAATTAAAATAATATTCTTCATATAAAAATCCTAAAATATGTTCAAAATTATATAAATTATTTTATGCCAATAAATTTTTATAAAATTATGTTTGAGATAGTTGAAAGAAATCACATCTTTACGACAAACTTAGCCTCTATACTTTTAACATATTTAATATAAATATATTTTGTGTATCATCATCGCCCTCAACGCTCCTCTCGGGAGCACAGGGCAGAAACCAGCCTCCTTTATTCAGAGCGTCTCTGTGCCAATTGCGTCACCTCTTCCCACGACATTCCTTGCGCTCTGATATCGTTTTGTGTATAATTGCTTTTAATCAATATATAGTAAAGAATAAATAAATAATCATTAATGATCTTAAAAGAAGATTTTACATCTTTTCAATTTCAACTATTCTAGATTAAGTATTCACATTGATTTCATTCCGAACAATGAGTGAAAACTTCTGTTCACTAAGAGAAACGAACCCATGACCCCTCAATTGTAAAGCATGTGTGTTAAGTATTAGAGTCTACCCTATTAGAAATAAGTATTAACAAGGTTGATATGTGAGAATTTCCTTTTAGAATGTGTTACAGAGTCTTAATACTTATGGATTGACACAGACTGGTCGAGAGTACTTTTAAAGCCTAGGGCAACATTCCCAATTCCTCAGTATCATGCTTATCACATGTCTTAGGGGTCATAGGTTTGATACACAGAGGGAACAGAGTGTTTCTGATGGTTTTTTGGAATTAAATTGATGTTAATAATTAAACTAGAATGGTTTAAATCTAAAAGATGGAGCAAGTGATATCTAGTTTCCATCACTCAATTGTGTCAAAAATTCAATTAGGATATTTCACAATCTCTTTTTGGCATTTGAAATAATTAGACGATATTTGGAGATTAGTAGTAGAGAACATTGTGAAGAAAAAGAAATAAAATAATATTATATAAACAGATAGGAATGCAAATACCTAAACAACAGTTTAAAAATTAAAATACTTAAATAAAGATATAATATACAAGCTATTTAGATCTCAAGCCTCTTCATAAATTAATGTAAAAACAGTGATGTTTTCCTTAAGTCTTTTTCCATCTCAACTAAGCTTATAAGAATAAATTAGATTTAAGATATAATTTCCTTCACAAGACCAGTCTCTATATCAGATTAGATTCTCTATTTTTGATCGCATATATCGGTCAATAATCCAACAATAACATAACTTTTTGCCATTGTTATTTTATGTTAATGCAGAATAAAATGTACATAGTTTCAAAATATAGACAGACTATGGGCAGCTGTCTGTTTCGATGTCATTTGTCTATACTTCAGTCCTATTTAAGTCAACTTTCATACTATATTCTTCCTAGGGGGAGGCTGCCCTTTCTGGGCATGCCCTTGAAACACATTTTAGGTTAGTGATTCCCAATTCCAGAATACGTACTGTCCACACAATTCTATGACTATTTAATTGGAAAATATTATAAAACTTATTGTTCTGATTCAGTATTTTTATAAAATTTGATATTGTTTTACACCCTTGCACGATTTTACCTGAAACAAAAATTGAAAAATATTGCAATAGTTTCAAGAGTATTAAAATGTTTTGAATTAGCATGTCATCTGCTATTTAATTTTATGAAGTATTTTATTACGATTTCAGTGGATTTGAACCCTTAAAAACTTATTTAAGTGAGTCTAGAATATGCATTAAATAATTAAAAGCAATATTTGATAGGCAAGAGAAAATTATGTTGACTGTGTTAAAAGATAGTAAAAATGTAATACCTGATGTCTTTTGAGTTTACTCTTTGTTATAAAACCAGTATGACAATATTCACAGACATGTGGTCTCTCTCCACGATGCGTCATCTCGTGACATTTCAATTGTGATTTATCCACAAAAGTCTTCATACATTCACTGCACTGATGCTGTTTAACTGGATCGTGGTATTTCTTGTGTCGTATCAAATCTTTCTCAGTGTACCACGGCTTAGAACACACATCACATACAAAAGATTTGGATCCGTAGTGGACATGAGCGTGTCTTCTGAGTTCTTGTGCGGAGTAGAATGCTTTATCACAACCTGGTTCTTCACATTTGTGTCTAAAAATAAAAACAATATATTCGGTATTACTAAAAGTCAATTTCATTTTTTAAACTGACAACTAAATTTGTAATTCAATACAGAGATCCATTTTTCAGTATAATGACTATTATCATGGAATATTAGGGATATAAAAAAGAATTGTAGAACATTAAAATGTTATAAATGAACAAACCCAAAACTTTGCACATATTTTCTAACAATATAAATCTGTATTTTTCAAATATTCAAATACACCTCCAAAGCAACCTTACAGTAATTACTAGGCTCACATTGTGAAGGAATAAATCGGCAATGGAAGTGTTTGAATCTGAAATTTCTCAATCGAAAAACTGAAACTAAGCCATCAGGCCACCAATCAAATTAAGTTGGATCTCTTCATGGTCGTGAAATTAATATAAATATGATAATATTTGATAAAACTTGAGACTGAGTGCCTTGCTCTATAAGAAAGAAAAAATGTATAATGAATGTACATTTACCTTTGTCCATAAATATGTCTTTTCATGTGCAGTTTCAGCATAATATGGTTCTTATAAGTCTTATGACAGATCTTGCACTGTGCTCTCTCTATGATATGTGTCTCCTCGTGATTCCTAAGAGAGCCACTGAGATGGAAAGTCTTTCCACAAGTCTGGCATTGATATTTCTTCACTCCATTATGATTATCCAAATGCCAACCGAGATTCATAGTGGAAGCAAAAGCTTTATTACATCCTTCTATTTCACATTTAAATGGATACAACTTCAAATGTTTTCTATGATGAGGTATCATAGAATTAAATTTATAATTTTTATTACACAGATTACACATTGGTGTTTTTTTACCATTGACAATCAAAGGAGTGAGGTTACTATTATTGTAATGTTTATAAAAATGTTCAGACATTGTTTCATTTTCTTGCAATTTCTCAAAACATAAAGGACATTTGTCCCTATTTTCCAATCTTTTCTGTAAGGCAGAACTTAATTCATCATACACTTTATTGACTACAGAATCTTGTTTTGGTAATTGTTTAGTTCTTGTTTTCGTTATACTTTTGTTTTTTAATCCATTTCTTTTATCCTTTTTCTTTCCAGTTCTTGTTTTTTTCTTTTTTGTTTTACTTTTAATATTCGGTTTTCCATTATCACTGGCAGAATTGTAATCATTACTCTCTTCTATTTTAAAATCTGCTAAGAACATATCATCATCTCTATCATATTCATCTTCTATTTCATCTGTTTTTGAATTTAAACTGTTCTCAGCTAATTCAATTTTTGAACTCTCATTTTGAGCATTCTTTACATACAATTGTAATAATTCATAATTGCTTTCTATTTTTTGTCTGAATTTGAAGAAACTAACCAGTGTTCCTTCACATTCAAAACATATCTGAGGAGGAAACCCATCATCTCTTATAACCTGAAACGAAAACCAAGGACTAAAGGAATGTTTTTATGATATCATGAAACATTAAACACTTGTTATGGTGAAAATTACTTACAGTTACATTGCCTAGCATGTGAATCAATGTCGATATCGGAAATTCTTGGCATTCTAAAGGAGATACGAATACACTCACAAAGTTTCTATCCCTCTTTAAACATATTCTACAGATATTCAATATACTGAATGAGCAGTCTTCGATCTTTATAGACATTTTGAGTTATTCAAACTTTACAAAACCACCAAAATCAATTCATCACAAAGTGCATTCTCAAAATTTCTGCAAAACGAAACTGATTTAAAATTCTCGTAAATCAATGCATCATTTTTCCATTCTACGAAATTTATAAACAAAATACTGCAGTTGACAGTTTTCCTTCACTATAACAATAGGCAAAGGCTATTTGTCCGTAATTACATAGAAAAAAGAAAGAAATTATAAAATTTATCTATGGTGAACTTTTCCATAGAGAAATTGTAAAATATGTTTATGGTTAACTATTACACACTTTTTTTAATAAAAGTCGGTATAAGTATCCGATACTTTTTTGAAAGAGGTATTTGAGAAAAAATTCTAAAAGAAAACCGAGGAGTTTTGAAACATTTCAAATTCCTATACCATTTTGAAAATTTAGCGACGAGGGGGGGGGGTAGAAGTTTTAAGGTGAAGTTAAGTTATCAAATGTTCCATATTTGGAGTATATTGTTGTGCGGCCGGGCTTACATTACTAAAAACTACTAAATGGGGAAGTCAAAAACTACTAAATTCTTAAAATGATATAGGAATTTGAAGTATTTCAAGAACTCCTCGGTTTAGTTAAACAATATTTTAACATAGTACCTTTTTACCGGGTATTTGTACCGACTGTTGTTACTTTTCGGATACTTTCATACCGACTATTGAAAAAAAGTTACTCGCTTTAATTTTTACCCCCCCCCCCCCCCGTCGCCGAATTTTCAAAATGGTATAGGAATTTGAAGTATTTAAAAAACTCCTCGGTTTTCTTCAACAATATTTTCTCGCAGTACCTTTTTCTAAAATGTATCCCGTATTTGTACCGACAATTATTTTCGATCAGTAAGTATCGGGTACTTTTCCCAAGTACCCGATAATTTGCCGACTAAATACAAAAACTGACAAAAAACTATTAAAAACTACTAAACATTCTTGCAAATGCCTCAAAAACTACCAAAAAAGTAGGAAACTACCAAATCTGGTCACACTGCTGCCAATATTGACAGACGTCAAAACAGCGTGGCTTTGTTTATCTTTACATAAAATTCCTTACGAATAGCTACTGAATTGACAGACGTCAAAGTCATGCCGTTTTGTTTACATAATTTACTGTAAAATACTTCAAGGTCACAACTGTCATTATTATTTTGACAGTGACAGTAATTTCTGTTACTGACGAATAGCCGATGCGATAACAATAATGGCCGCCTGAACAATTGGTGTTACAAGTATTAAAAAATAACTCACAGAGCACTCTATGAGTTAATAGTGTAGTCAGATTTAGCAAAGACCACAACCTTTTTGGCGTCACTTTCTATCAACAGATGTCTCTCAACCTGTTTATGAAAAAAAAAAAAAATGTACGAAAAATATATTTAAAAATACCCATAGAGTAAGTAATAATATTCTATTCTTCTCAAGGCCATCCACTCGTTTGCGAGTGATTTAGGTAAGTAATAATATACTTAATTGATGTTTGAAAATACCTCAGAATAAAAAAAATAAGCATCTAAAGTTATATTCATTTAATAGAAAGAAATATTTCGAATAGATAGGTTTTCCAGTGTTTATTAAACCAATGATAGTTGGCCAAAAAGAGCACTGTTCTTCCGTCCGCAGGGGTTCCGTAGGCCCGGGCGTCCCTCTTTCACAATACACCGTTCCTATGACAACGATATCAGAGCGCAAGGAATGTCGTGGGAAGAGGTGACGCAATTGGCACAGAGACGCTCTGAATGGAGGAGGCTGGTTTCTGCCCTGTGCTCCCGAGAGGAGCGTTGAGGGCGATGATGATGATGATTAAACCACAGTTTAACAAATTTAAACCTAAAAAAAAATTCCAGTGCTTAAACCACAGTTTTATGAAGTTTAAAGGGTTTGGAGATTTTGGGAATAAAATTCAAACTGTTATAATGCGATTTATAAACAACATTTATTTATTAATACAACTTATTAGATACAAAAATAATATTACAGTTAAATATCAAACAAATATAATAATAATTATTACAGTAATATTAATATGATACACAAAAAAATACAACATAAAAACTAAACCAACATAATATAATGTAACGTAATAATATATTATTACTGTTGAATATAATAATATTACATTTCACAATTAATTAAATGCTTTGACTACAACAATATATGATAATAATAATAATATGTACTGGTGTTTGTTGGAAATAATATAATAATCCGACATATTTATTATATTATTTTATAAATTAACAATAATTACTACTCATGATCATGGCGGGAAACATATACAACATTTAAATAGCTTCATATAAAAATATTATTACTTATTATACTTAGACTAAACCATGGCTAAATATAACGTGTGTATTTTTAGACATAGTATATGATTCAACTAATATTTTTTTTTATAAAAAGTAATATCCTAGAATTACATTTAAAGCTTTACAATGAAATTTAATAAAATCACTAACATATTTTGCACACAAAAAAAAACTGTTTATAAATTGCAGACATTAATTTAATAAAATTGTGAAAATTTTGCATTAAGAATTCACATATACAACACGGGTTTGCACAAAATCAAGGAGGTCAAATAATTTTTTTGGATAAAAAGATTTTTTCATGTCACAAGAAGTGAGTGTTGGAACTATTTAGTTGGGTACTAATTAATCCTTTTATGATGATAAGGGGGATGTGCTAACTTATTTTTTTTACAAGAGTTTATTACTGCGTAAATGTTATAAATTACCACATGGATCTACATTGAACACAATATTAGATAGATTTACACATTATTTACTACAGCTAATAATATTACAAATCATACTGCTATAAAGGTAATTGGGAATATTAATTGTACATTTACCAATGCTCATATCCTACAAATATACAAAATTAAAGTTAATTTAAAATATATTCGAGATAATCCACTGGAAGTATGTATCAAAGTCAATATAAATATTCGAAAATATGTTATAAGATTCAAATTTACAAAACAAGAAGTATTAAAAAAAAATTGAACCAAATCTGTTGCTAGTATTGTTATAAAACATTTTAATACTTTAAATTGTTGACAGGTGCGGTACGGAGGTCACTCTTGCCTTTTGAGTCACGAGGTCCCGGGTTTGATTCTGAGCAGGACAAATGAAAAATGACCTTCTTCAATTTGTTGTGGGTCTGGGTGTTACATGTATATATGCTTAGTGCATTGTATATATGTGTATTCATATCTAAGTTTCGGTCTAATTCAATCTATCTGATTTGTCTATACATTTATCCAAACAAATTATTTTGAAGTGATTGTTTTCTTTGACATTCGACAGTTGTAAATATTTTAATATTTCTTGAATTGAATCATTTGTTCAAAAATATTTGAAATTTCTCCTAAGTAATAATATTCCTTTATTAAATCTTTACAATATTTTTGTACAATAACAGTATATAAAATATAAGACAAATAATATTTGCTAAGTGTATGTACAAATTTAAATTGTACAGATAACATGTAAAGGTGTTTATTGCGTTAAATAAATGTATAAAAAAACTTTTGGGTGTGATTATTGACTGTTGAAATGGTAACTATTGTTTACAAATTTTTGAGACTTGGCCATTTGACTAAATCTAAAAAATATTAAAATGTTTGCATTTTATGTGTATTGGTTATAATATGTGTTGAGTTCGGCAATATTATATTTGTTATTAATTCAATATGTAAATTGCACGTAAAATTATTCAAATAACTCTTCCCCCACTTATTTATTACTTATGTACAGCTTTATTAATAACTCAAATGTACAATTATTTAATAAATTGCAATTTTTTAAATTAATAATGCATATTATTCTTCTTTAGCTGATTTGTAAACCTAATTTGAATGTTTAGTATTTCATTTTACTAAAGATTTTAAAATTTTGTACAGAAACAGTAAAACTGCTAAAACCAGGCTAAATGCGTTACAATTTTTCTATTATTCATTGTACACATTTAAAAAAGAGTTTTGACATACAGAACAATTTGATTGTAAACTTATGCCACAAATAGAATAATAAATACACAATAATGCGACACCTTTTTTTACAAAAATATTATATTAAACATCAAAATAAAGGAATTATCTATCTTAATTTAGGCATTAATCGAACACCATTCAAAATATCTCACAGTCTTATGAACTTGTTGTATACATAACATAACAACATACCAGTACACATCATCCTGCCACACGGAAACATCTTCGCCAAAATAATATAAATTTTAGATATTATTACTACTCCATTTATTACAACAAGTATACAAGAAAATATAACTACAATATTTATATCTTCTTAAAATAACATGTTATATAATGAATAGTTAATTAATATAGGTTACCTACTATTCATGCATGCACTATTCAAGTCTGTATTTTTTTACTATGGCGACATTAACGCTTTTTTTCTTGCATTATATTTTGTCTATGGAAATTTTATTTTAGCAATATTGAATGTGAGAGTGTAAAAAATGTAAAAAAATTATTAACTGTCTCAATTCCAATTGTAATATTATTCATAATTGCAAGAAAGTACAAAATTGTTGATGTGTTAATCTAAATCATGTTATAAAATGATTTTTTATGGCACCTAAATATCTTTTTACAGAGTATTGTTATATCTAACTAATAATATTCATAACAATCCCATGCAATTCTACACTGTATTTGGAAACAAAGCCATATAAAATATTGTATTCACAATGAAGCAAATAATTTCTTAAAACTTATGACGTATTAAACAACATAAATATTAATTATTTCATTACAGATATCTACAAGCTTAAATTATATAATAGTAGATCTCAGTTACATACAAAGTAACAAAATATATGTATTACAAAATATGAGGAAACTAGAAAAAAGTAAAGAAAAGCAACAATTGCCTTACTTACTCCTTGTAAAAAGGAGATCAAAGATAGGTAGTGCTTACTAAACATTCTTATAAAATACATTTAGGTACAAAAGCAGTTTTTAAATTGTCAATTCAAAATTATTGAAATAAACATAATATTATACATTAATTTCTAATATCTAACTTTACAAAATGTACAAACTTTTCTATAAGTTATGTGGTCAATGAATAATAAATAGATAAAATATGAAATACATCAATTCATTTAAGAATATTTTAATTAGGTATTTTAAGATGTCATAATATTAATTATATATATTTCAATATTTAGCAATCAAAATAAGGAAGATATTGCAAAAGCAATCAGAATTTGTTAAGTACAAACTATTGCATGAATATCTTTCAACATTATTATTCAAGTGACTTGATTTAAAAAGAAGAAAAAGAATATCTTTCAAAAGTTGTAATCATTAATATCAAAAGTAACTAGGGATAATGCCTATATACCTACTGTTTACTTCATAATCAAACTATTTTTCTATATATCTCTATTATAAATAATGATTTACGAACTGAAAAGGTACATGATTATAAAATATTTTTTATACAAATGTAAATACAAATTTAGCTTTACGACTTTGTTTCCCACAATACAATATGTGCATCCGTTTTGTTTGGTTCCATTTTGTTAGCTGACGGGGAAAGCGAGTTTCTGGGTTTGTCTATGGAACAGCAAGACTGCCTCCAATTGACATAACCTCTCCCCCCCATTAGTGTGATAATAGTTTTCTTTGTGCTATCATTCAAGTTATTCCCTCTAGCACCTTTCTTATTTTTGCCCTTATCCAAAACATCCTGAGCTACAGAATTACATCTAGACACAGATCTACTGTTTGGTGAAACTGACAATGAATTGCCATTTGTCAAACTGGTGTTCATACTAGATGATACATTGCTGATATTTAGTGTTACATTTAAAACATCAGAATGGCCATTACTTAGCTGAACTGTACGACTAGCATTGCTGTTATTTCGAGATATGCTTCTTCCAATTCCTCCTCGCAGAGCCATGCTTTCTTCACTGCCTGACGAAGTGTAGAGACTTGAAGATCGAGAATCTACAGACCAGTTAGAAAGATCAAGAGAGCGTGGTCTGGATACTTTCATCCTTAGTTTACGATCAAGTGTACTAACTTTAGCTGGAATGGCAGCGAGTTCAGGATCACTACGTCTTAATGCTTCGTATGCAGGTTCACCCAACGTTCCTGGTTCCCCTTCGCAATCTTTTACATAAATTAGATCTCCATACAGGCCATACACATCACAATGGTCTCCAGAACTCTGTGATGATGAAGAACATAAAAGAGAGCCATTTGTAAGAGCGCCCAAATTTCTTGGCAATGTTTTAGAGAGCCGGGACATTTCATTATCCTTTGACCGTCTTCGTCTTAATACAACAGGGCTGCTGGTAAGCTGTTGTTTCAATTTCGCAGAAATAGTTTGCATTGTATTGTCAGAATACTGTTTCTCTAACTTTTGCCTCTCAGTTTCCTTTTTCTCACTGACATCTCCATTGATCTGGTCTCCATTGGAATTCTCTCTACTTTTTTCTGGTGTAAGTTCAACATCTTTCACCTCAGCATCCTTTATAGGGAAATCTTTAATGCTGTCTTTTGACATTTGTGATGTGTAATATGGGTTGACACTGTATGTTTTGGGTTGTAAGGCGAGCAGGAATGTAATTGGTCCAATATGTGAATGATATGAAATATTTACTCTACCGCTGATTATGGGTACTCCTTCTAAACGAGGTAATGGAATAGTCAAGCTGATTCCTGCTGTTGTGCCAACCCAGAGGAGACCTCTGCAAGCCAGGAGAGCTGACACATTCACTGTATTTTTTCCTCCTCGTGTGGAACACTCTCGTCCACTGCAATTACCCATAACACGCAGAACATTTGAAGCAAGATTGATATCTTGTAGGTGTTTGAATGTTTCTGTATGGTACAAACATATTGTATTGGAGTTCTTGAGAGATATCCACAGTCCTACACCTGAGTGGGCCATGAGATTCACATTACCGACATGGTCATGCTGAACATTGAAACTTTTTTGGATGTCACCAGTCATTCCATTAACTACCCAAACCTTCTTCCCACAAGCTGCATAAACGCTTGTGTTAATTGGAAGAAGACAAGAGACTGGATCAGATCCAAGTGTCAAAGTGACAGGTTCTTTTAGAGCCCAGATTCCAGATAAATCTCGGTGGAAAATGAGAACATTACCATTGGTGAGAGCAACAAAGACACAATCACAATGGTATTTTATCTCTGTGATGACACCAGGGACAGCTGTTTGAGATATCTGTTCTTGTTTCTCTGGTTCTGCAGCTGCATAGAGGAAGATCTTGCGAGTGTCAGTGCCAAGCCACACAGAGTCACATGTTGTAATACTATCCTCTGAAATTCCTTTGACGAATTCCATGGCAGTAACCTGAAAAATACATAAGAGCATAAGTAAACTGTGTGAAGAACAAGGAAACAGTGAAATTCGGTGGTCGTCATTTTTACCTGTGTTTCAACAAGATCAAAATCACTGAGATGTTTTAGTTGTGCAGAATGTTGGTTGTGTTGTGCCATAATAGCAATGTGACTGCTAGCTCCATCTGTAGTGCAGATCCACAGGTATCCTTTAGGTGCTTTCCTTCGTCTTGCTCTTATAGCTGCAGAACCTGCTCCTACCAAGCTACCAGATGGTGGACTCACACTGTAATAACACCCACAGCGCACCTAGAAATGAACAACAAACAACAGTTAATAAGTGGTGTTCTGGAAATATGTTCCAGTTTGATTTGGGTTTTGAAAACTATGAAAATCTTACTTCGGTTTGATGCTGTGACTTGTAAACAGCTTGAGCCTTCACAAACAAGGGCATTTTGGTAGAAGGTCTCTGTTCCTGTTCTAATACTTCCCATGCAGGAGAATTATTCGAGTCTAAAGCCAATTGTGCAAGTCTAAGTTCAGTTATCCAGTCTTTCTTCACACTTGGGCTTTCAGTTTGGAAGGTGTAGATTTCTTCTTTACCATTCTTGTTCTTGGCAACAATTTGAAGACAGCAAGAATCTACCCATGCCATTTCTTCATCTTTTCTCTGGAAAAAGTAGTAACAATATAAGTTCATAAGCTAAATTCAAATATCTCTATCTATTATTATTATTATATTTCGTCATCTTTTCTCTGGAAAAAGTAGTAACAATATAAGTTCATAAGCTAAACTCAAATATCTCTATCTATTATTATTATTATTATTATATGAAACAAATTATTTATACATAAGTAACAGATAAATATGTGATTTGCCAACTTACTTGTATACTGGCTTGAATCTGCTGCAAGATTTTTTTGGTAACATCTTGTCCTAATTCTGAATATTGTCCTTTTAGTGTTCCTGCCAAGTCAGCAATTCGAGAGACAACTTCATAATCATGCATGAGAACAGACATCTCTCCACAGAGAGAATCGGCTCCAATTGCCATTCCATTAGAGTTGCCTTCTCCAGATCCGACAGATTTCAGACTACCACCTCTATGAAGCCCTGCAATTAAAAAATAAGTATTTTGTAAAATATTCCCGTTCAAACTCACTACTTCCAAGCTATAGAAGACATTATTTGTAAATTTAAAATAACTATACAAACCTGCAGTCAGTATTCTGCTGAGTGTGGGAGATGCACTACTGTCAACAATTTCAATATCTGCAACATTGTGCATCCATTTGAGGCTAAGTCTTTCACTAGCTCCAAATTCTTCTGATTGTCTTGGAGCTACTGATACACAGACAACCAGATCGTTTAGAAGGAGGAGGCGACGAGCTTTGCTCTTCGTTATCATTCCAGCTTGATTGAACTCCTGGAAAGAAATAATTGAAATGAAATAAAATTACTCAGTTAGGTAGTAATTAATGGAAAGCCAAATCAATTTTTGATATACATGGGCGCTTACAAGGTGGGTGACGTTATCTTCTCTCAGAAGATGTCTGTTACTATCTGAGAGTGGTCTAGCCGAAGAGAATTTTCCACTAACGTGTCTCAGCATCTCCTTGAAAGCTTGCGTTTGTTCCGCTTCCCTCTTCCTTTCGTTTAACATTTCTGCAAGACTCTCCAATTGGGTAAGTGCTAGCTGCAGTGACATTCTGTCATGGTGACCATGTGGAGTATGTTTCAGCAAATCCTAAAAAAAAAACAGAAAATTTCGTTCGTAAATTGATTATGAAAATAATAATGAAAAATTAGCAACTAAATCATATTCATCAAAAATAAAAATAAAAAAAATAATGCCATACCTGTAAAAACAGTATGAACTGCGGAAATCTTTGCACAGGTTTAACCATGAGACCAAAGAATGAGAGTCTATCATGTGCACTAATTTGTTTAACTTTGAAGAAATCTGCTAATGCAGATTTTCGTTTAGCTTCCATCTTAGCCAAGTCCATAGCTACAGAGAAATTATTGATGAATCCAGAGTAGATGTCTAAAATAATGGCTTTTGAAAATGAAGTCACAAAGACATCACCTAAAAAACAAAGACAGCAGCTTAAAACATATTTTTGAAAATGTTTCAGAAAGTGATTTTTCAAAACAATTTTTAAAAGCAAAATTTGTTTAATTTAAAACGTTTTCAATTGCAAAGCAACCATAATCATGATTTTTCAAGTTTTCCATATTTGTTCTTACCCAGTTTCTCATCTCTGTCCCATGCTCTAACACAGTCGGCAAGAGCAATCCGAAACAATGTGTGGCACTGAAGAATGTCTGGGAGTTTATGAAACAGAGTAGCTATTTTCGAAGCACTCAATATGGCAGGGCTGCTCTCTTCGAGGGGCTTCTTATAATCCTACAACAAAAATACTCTTTATCAGATTTCTACCTAATTACCAATATTGAATTTTTCCAGGAGTAGCAGACTAAGAATTCACAAGCACACTTGAGTCTACCAAAATAAGTAATAAAGAGGAGATTATTCCTGGGTCGAAATCTAAAGGCCTTAATTCAAATTCTTTCAGTTTGGAAAATATCGGGAGAATATTTATAAAAAGTGCTAAATTACATTGACTAAACGCTGCAGTGTTGCAACATAAGAATTTTCACTATGAACAATGGCTGCCACTATATGTCTTCGCTTTAGTTGCTGAGGTGAGAGTCCTGGGGGAGGTGGTGGTAAAGCTGGAGGCGCCTGTCGACGCTCCCAGCGCCCCAAAGCTGTGAGACCTGCGAGCCCTGTAAGACCTCCAGTACCGCAGACTGTGTCCTCATCAACCTAGAAAATATAAGTCAAAATTTATGTATGCTTCTTAATCTCATTGATGTTCTATCTTTGTGTTGATATCTTTGGCAAATTGCAATTTAACGAGTTATAATTTTGGCAGTAGAAATGGTGAGCCGATGATATTACATTATGAAAATGTTCATAGGAAAGAAGAAAATATGATGATTATATATACGGACACACGTCAAGTCATAATTTAACAAAAGTTATAAGTATTTGATTTACCTCCGGAAGTTGAGGCATCTTCGCCGGAGATTGTTCAGTGGCCACATCATATTGATGTCCAGATCCTCTTCTGACACTAAACCAGCGACTCAAGCGGCCTCCAGGCGAGAGATCTCCCGGTAGAGATGCACAATCTGGAGTGCTTCCTGTGGATGATGGAGTGGATCCACTGCTTCCAGAACGCCATCTGTCGCAGATGGTGCGTGCTTTATTTAATGTATTGCGAACACTACTGTTAGTTCTGTAACAAAAGAAAAGCCATGTTGAGAGAACCGAAGAAAGTCAATTCACTGGCTACTCCGTTCATGGGAGATGCCGTGATGGTAAATCGAATGAGTAGCTAGCTATACCTACTTCTTATCTTTTTTTAGAGACAATTAAAAAATACTATTTTATGTACTAATATGGTACATCCTGCAGATGGGTAATCAGTGAACTACCTACCTATACAATGCATCTTCTCTATGCTATTCAACGAGAGATATTAAAGGAAAGTCAAGGTGAAATTATTATAGGTATGGATACATGTAATATCACAACTACCTATATAAAAAAAAACTTACAATGATAAAGAAAGTGTAACCTTGTTCATTATATTATTAATAATAATGGGTATAAAAGTCAATAGTTAGTATAAATCATAACATTGATTACAAATAAATATTATAGTCAGGAGTAGAGAACCATAGAGTTAAGAGAGTGCTATTTATATTTTTAATAATTCGAAAGTTTGTATACTCTTGTATGAAGTAAATAAAAAACATATTGAAAGAATTCAATACATAAAAACATTAATTTGTTCATGCTATCATGGCATTTTCCACGGGCGGGTAGCCAGCGGACGAACTGCAAGTAATACACATTTTTTTAAAAAGATGTATCTGGGTTTTCATTATAAACTCAAATACAACTTTATAGTCTTTATACACCTTTCACAGTAAGCTAAAAGCTTGTGTCGTGTAAGGGGAATTTTCCGGCACCGTGCACCTCTATACATAAAACAAGACTATTATTGTTTTTCAAACTCCGATTTCTGGTAAAGTCAAGCTATCTTGACGAGAGTACTAGAGGTATTTTACACTTGTTAAAAATAAGCAGTGTCGTTTTCACGTACGTAGTGCTTCTGTGGAGCCCACTGCATATAATAGGACACCTATAAGTTTTTTTTAATAATTTTTGACCTATTTTTATATTTTCTTAATTTTTGAGTGCCTTGCAAAAGGCAGGTATTAGTAAAATATCACGCATTAAGACATTTTTCACTTGTATAGCATGCCATGATTCTACACCCATAACGTATAAAATTATAAAAAAAAAAATCTTTCTAAAAAAAAAACATTTGTCTACCTCTGAAAAATTACTCTAACATAATATAATTTGATACCTGTAGCAATTCTGTATACCTACTTATTCAATACCTATGCATTATATTATTATTATTATATGATAAATGTTCGAAGTGTATTGTTAATCAGTCTAACATTGTAATACAAATAAATAAATAACATTATGTAATAAGCAATGGACTATTGACATTGTACATACATTATTGGAGATCCATTAATAGTTATATTTCAGACTATTTTAAAACATAGATACATATATCCAAAGTTGATCAAAAATTTAACTCAATTAACTGTTAAATCCGTTAAATGTTTAGAATATTTACAATTTTAAAAAATTACTCTAACATTGTACATACATTATTGGAGATCCATTAATAGTTATATTTCAGACTATTTTAAAACATAGATACATATATCCAAAGTTGATCAAAAATTTAACTCGATTAACTGTTAAATCCGTTAAATGTTTAGAATATTTACAATTTCAAAAAATTACTCTAACATAATATAATTTGATACCTGTAGCAATTCTGTATACTTATTCAATATGCTCAATATTATTATTATTATATGATAAATGTTCGAAGTGTATTGTTAATCAGTCTAACATTGTAATACAAATAAATAAATAACATTATGTAATAAGTAATGGACTATTGACATTGTACATACATTATTGGAGATCCATTAATAGTTATATTTCAGACTATTTTAAAACATAGATACATATATCCAAAGTTGATCAAAAATTTAACTCGATTAACTGTTAAATCCGTTAAATGTTTAGAATATTTACAATTTTTTTTATTGTTTAACCAGATCTGGGTGCAGATGACATAACCAATCAGATATCTTGATTGGAGAACCATGTTTATACAATGAAACATTGTGCAAAATGTAATCGGATTAATCCGTTAACTCTTTTGTTGTTGTTAAGTTATATAGTTGCACATATGGCAAATTGCATGAATATGGAGAAAGCGGAAGGAGCATATTATAAGGATAGATCAATATGGCAGTCCATTCTATATGTCAAATTCACTTGGGAAACAGCGTAAAGCAATTGGCAAAGTAAATTGTTATAATTAAAAAATGTAACGAAAGTTACGGTTAATGCCTGGAGCTAAAATAATCTCTTGCGCTAATAATAAAAAAAATACTTAAGCGATTTAAAAAATGGTACCTGCGATGGATATCTACTCCAACCCCTGCCTCTCAAAAAAAGCAACAGGTTTAATTTAACGGAAGCATTTTTTAATAGAAATTAACGTTACAGTTAAGAAAGAATGAGAATAATAATCCTAAAGACATGACACAGTTTTAATGGAAGTTAATAAATTCGTTTATCCATTAATCGTTAACCAGTTCTAAATAAAAAAAGTACATTGTAGATGTATAAAATGTATTTAATTGTTACACTACTCAGTGAAAATACCAAGAATTCTTAGAAAGAAATTATTTATATTTATTTCATAACGGAAACTCACACGGGTGAGGTAGTCAGAGAATGCACAATTTTCATTTATAGACGATGTTATTTAAGAATAAGTTAAGATTTTTTTATACATAGATAAGTATATCTAGATACACTATTATGACAATAATATCCTATGTCTTAAAGGAGGAGTAGTCAAAAGTATAATAAATTAAACATATCACAAAGAGTTTGAATACCCATTGCTCAAACTTTTTTCATCTTTCTACCATCCCCGTTGGGGAACCTCTGATGTCAGCATAATAATGCAATAATTACCTATGTATTATGTATAAAAATGCATCCTCCATAAGTATTTTATATACCAAAAGTTTTTGAATGTCAGAGGTATGTATTACTTTTGGTCAACGGAGATTAATAGTAACATTCTAATTATGGGCTATTTATCAATGAAATAATATTGGAAGAATGCGGATATCAACGATGTTATGATCATATTGGAATCTATGGGATATGTTTTCGAAGTAAAAAAAAAATGGTTGTATAAATATTTGAATAAATACCAACGTATATCGTTTGGTTAGTCGGCTGGAAGACGATGCACAGCAACAAGCCCGCCATTTGATAGAACACTGTTTTTTAATCTGTGTAAATGTTGTATTAGTAAATTTCTTCTGTCAAGTAAGTTTTTTTTATTATTATTATCGTATAATAGTTAATCAATTGTGAGTCTTCGGAACATACTAGACAGTTTTTTCAAAGGTCACGAGTACAGACACCTAGGTATATAATATAATATAACCATATCCCTATTTACAACAAATGAAGCTGTATGAAAGTAAAATTGTATTAGGTATTCCTTTATCGTTTTAAAGTTGATTGTTTATACGGTTTCCTCATCTCACTGGACAGAAAGAATAATAGAGATTGTTCTGTGAAGAATCTTGCAAAGAATAAATAACCCACTCTTTTCTGTAAGTTTTTGAGCGGCGTGTATTCGTAAAACATCACATATGTGTAATATTTTTGATCTATCGATGATGAGGTTTATCGATCATTTTGAGTGTCTTTAATTTTTTATTGACACATACAGGACAACCTATATGTTTATTACATGCAGTAAGTTTACTGACTACCCCACTTGTGAGAGAAACCGTGATGGTATAGTCATCTTCACATTTTTCATTAGTTGTAATGTCATATTTAAGTGTAATATGGCATATGTATTACAAATATTTTTCATTAGTTAAAATGAACCTACATTTGTGTGAAATATGGAATACGAGTTTGAATTAAAAATATTTTGATGGTTTTCCATTTCGATAGAGATAAGAGTGGTATTTTTCATTTACTAATTGGTGACGTAAATTATACGAATGGGTTGCTGACATAATGTATCTGATTTGTGGAACCAAATATATCCTAAAGATTAAATAGCTGGATCAAAGTCCAAAAAGATGAAATCGATTTTTACAGAGAACAAGAAACTTATAAACTTAAATGGTTTAAAAACGCAAACGGGAGTAAATTTTGATTTTCTCTGTTTACCCAAGTAAATGAGGAACGTAATTTGAATGTACCTACGCAATAAAATAATAAATAGTTGAATATAGGCGTCTAATCATTTTCATTTTCAGTCATCGATTTAAACAAAGTAAAAATAAGAGGTCAAAGCATCCAATGATCGTATATCATTGACCATAATAAACTACTAAATTTCATAATAGCGACTCTTCAGGAAGTTGTCATGTATTGTGATCATTGTCTATGCGTACTAGGTAGGTACTTGTATAATTGATTTATTTTATTTATGGTTATTATTGTCAAATAATATCAAGTGGCATAATAGACAATAGACGACAGATGTCATTTGTCATCGTTTAAAATGATGAACGTTCTAAAATACAAATGTGGCGCTATCTCTGATATTCAAATGCTTCCAATCAATCATTCTGTTAATTTTTATATTTAAGACGTATATATTTATTCCGAGCGACTATTTAGAGTATTAACTGTTTTTTTTACAAATCTTTAAATATGTTATACAATTATATACAATTAAATATGTCTTTATATTTAATTGTATATAATTATATTCAAATTTCATATACATGATTTTTTTAAATTAATATACCTTCTAAACTATACCCAAACACCGTATCCCAAGTGGGGAAGGCTGAGAGAGCGCCAAAATACTTATAAGTAACAATCTTAGAAAATAATAATGAGCATATTGAAACACAATTTAAAATAAATAGGCAAGTTTAAAAACAAAAATTTAATGGCCGTTTTCCTTTTTCTGTCATTCACTCAGCCAGCATTATTCGTCGTTCGCTTATTATTTTCAGTCGCACAACTGAGGCCAATTTTTTGTAGCACGATTATGATTTTTTGTCACTTAATAATATTAGTCGCCAACTAAAATTTTTGCCGCCCAATAGTAGCCAGTAGTTACCTACATGTGTTAGTCGACCTTTGAATTTTCGGTCACCCGTTTAAATATTACCCATTTTTTAACAAGCAATATGTAACTACCATAATATATTCTCAAAATTCGTTGACCATTCAGGTTATTCGAGATACTGCCCAGTTATCGGTTTCATTTCGTTATTATTAATGTGCAAACTCGAGAATTCTTTAAAAATTGAGAGTAAAGTCATACATAATGTTATATTTTCACTCTTTACGGTGTGATGTAGCAGCAATGACTAATGATGAGTATCCATCAGCGTAGGAAATTGGGTCGCAATATCTGGCGGGCATTCGCATCAGAGAAACTGTATCAAATTTACACACATAGGTAATCATTGAAATTGCTGACCAAATAAAAAAGTTCCAACACATAAAGAAATGTACGTGTAGCATTTATGATGCAGCGTTTAGGTAGTATACCTGCCACTCATCCTGAATGTCTATTTTTTATTGGCACGGAGAGGACATTTTATTTATATTACATGCAGTTATCCCACTGGCTACCCTTATTGTGGGAGACACCGTGATGATATAGACAGATGTATATATTTTTCTTCGTAATAAATGAGCCCTTTAGAATATTCATGAATGGATTAGGATGAAAGGAATAAATAGTGTTATTCATTGGATTAGCTAGAAAATATAAGATTACAAAAATAAAATCGCCCCTTATCAATTGAGTGGCAAATGCGTATTTTTTATACTACATAAAATGATTCAACAGAGAAGAATAAACATACTATAATAGACTTTATAATAATATCCGAGAATAAAAATATTAAATGTTGATAATTCCCAATAACAACTTAGTGCACTTGTTAGCCTGGAGGCAATCTCTACCAATATCGTCGTCATCTTTACGTCGTTATTATTATTATTATTACAGCTAGTGTTGCTCTAAAAAAATAATAAATAAATATGTAATAATATTAAGCATGTTCGCAGAACACTTTCTTCCACGAAGGGCCGAGGAACCGGATTAATTTGTATGTCGATGATAATCGGGTTAATTCCATACCCCATAGGCGATGCGCTGAGGTAGGTTATGAGATTGCATATTATAAAATATATTATATGTACTGCACCTATATAGGTTGCATATTGTAGTATTAACAGCAAAAACAGGTGCGGATTGACTGTAAAATATGATTCTATTAATTAAATTATTGAATTTTCTAATATTTACAATAAAAATGAATTTAGTAAGAAAGTCGAAATATTATTATTCAATAAGTTTAATATAATAATAGAACATAAAAACTGAATATAATATACTTACTTACTATCACTCGTAAACGAGTGGTTAACCTAAAATAGATAAGTGTGCACATAAATTACTGGAAGGTTACCCCTGACGCAGTGTATGATCTATAACCTTAAAATTTTATTTTGAAAACATGTTTAGTTTCAAGAAAAGTATTATCAAAATTAGTATCAACTTTGACAAAAAAATATTTATTTTTCAGCGCTGATAGGTGACTTTGAGGTACACTATCGCTTATATTTTGGTGTAAATACTTACGATAGGTTGAAGTTGAAGAAAAAAAAGACGTAAATTAATCGTGTTAAAGTGGACTTCATAATAAGGGTCAAACTAATGGCACAATGAAATATCAGGACTCAATCTGTCACATAAATTCATGTCACTCAGATGATATGGATCGTTTGCCCTACTTTTCTCCGAGTCCGCACCTTCATCAATGAGATTATTAATTATATTCTCACCGATAATGTTAATTTGTTTTACCTGCACCAGTAGGTATACATGATATCAGACTGCAGGTAACAGGTGTTAAGAAGTTGCATGTAGACCATCTTCACTATATACAATATATCTGTATATACCTACCTACCATCATGGCTAATAACTCTTCTTTTACCTTACTACCCCACTTGAGTGTGTTATGTGTTAGAACAAACATAATACCAAACTCTCCTGTCGGAAAGGCTATATAATTGTTTAATGATTTGAATGTTTTTGTTCATGTCGATATTTTCAACATTGTTTCTTTTTGATGATATCTTTTGTTTTTTTTTTTACTTGGCATTTCTTTGTTTTTTTTTTCTTTTATTTTTTCACTTTTCCTGCTGAGATCGCCTTGGCCAAAAGCTGTTATGGTCTCAGTGCAGGGTGATATTTTTAGAATAATAATATAAAGTATGTGTCCACTCTAAAGGTTTCCATCTTCCGTGTGCAGATAGAGGAAAAATCATCGTTGAAAAACATGTCGACATTGGGTCTACGGTCCTCTTTAGTAATAAAAAAAAAATGTAATACCTGTACCTCCAGTTAATGTCCAATTATTTTTGGTACATTCTGACCATAGAACAACAGTTGTCATTTGAAAATAAATAAAAAATTAAAATATGCAACGTTTTCATGAAATATTTGAATTTTCACCGGGTATAACTACTATTGCTATTTTGAGTAAGAATTATCCCATAAGTAAAGTTTTTGATTCAATCAGAGTTGACTTAGGTTGCCTATTTAGACAGGACTAATTATACATTTTATTTGTGAGTCTGGCTGTACAAATTTAATTAAAGAAATCTCTTCTGAGACTCATTCAGAATCAAGTTAACATAATTAATATAATACAAGAACGAGTAGCTTTTGATATTAGATAAGAAGGAACTAGAAAGGAATTTAGAAATTATTCTAATTTGATATTATCTCACTGTGTTGGATGTGGTGTGCCTACATAAGTACACTTACACATCGTAGTAATAAGTAAATGTACCGACAACTATGAAGACAAAACCTTTTTTTAAACATTCAAAGACAGTTGATCAATTAAATAAAACATTTTATTTTTGTTTGTTTTGAGATATATCGCTGCTTAAGTGAAATACCGAACTGTCTCTAAATTATCTATAAATGATTGTGAGTTTTATTAGACAATTACGCTGATTGATTTGGACATGTGGGGCGTATTGATGATGAAGAGGATGTATCTATCTGAAATAGGGGATAAGAGAAAGCGTGGAAGTTCTGGAACAACGTGGCTCGATCACGTGAGTCAAATTCTCGATGACAGTCGCGTATTGAGCAGGCAAAATCGGCGTACGTGTATGAGAAACTGTATAAATGTAGAAGAAGCAAAGAAGTATGTAATGATAAATCATATAGCGTTCCATCCTCTCTCCCAACCCCGCTTAGGACACAGCCTGAGGGTATAGATGGATGATAGATCGCGCTGGCAAATAAAACTATTTTAAATTAATTTTTACAATAAAAACACAAATACCAAATCTCACTTTACAAAGTTGCGTGTAAATTAAGAAAATTCTTGTATATATTTTTTTCAATTATTAATTTGCCATTGGCATATGAAAATTACATACCTTATACTTTCTTTAACTATTTCGTGACAGAGAGGCAAAATATGTATTCAACACAACTTTATATTCTGAATTGAATATTAAAGTTGACAGTAGTACCGATTAAAATCATAACGATATAAATAATTTGTAATAACCACAGGGTAAATAACACTAGTAGATGCATCTTCAAACATAAAATAACATAATATTATGTTAATTCATAAAATAAACTCTCTGATACAATTTATTCAAATGCAGTGATAAACAGAGAATATTAATTACAAGGCGAGCCGTGTTTTTAAATTAACATAAGATAATTATTTTTTTAATAGTTAACACCATTTCAGTTATGTTTGTTTATGTGGGACCAAAGTTTAATGTCATGTACCGTTAATGGGTTCAACCGAGTTGATTTTTTTAAGAACCATATTTTGTACCTTGTTTATTTGTAGATTTCATTTTTAAATTTAACTAAAACTGATTAATAATTATTTGAAAATTTAAGAATATCAATATATATATATTTGTCTATACCTCTCCTCTCCCGCAAATGGGGTACTCAGCGGACAAATTGTTTGTAATAAACATGCCCGTCGTTCTCTTAATGACAATAAAAAAGACATTCGGGGAAAATGTTTACATCAACGCTGAATTGAAAATATAATACGTCTTATACGTTTCAAGAATAGACACCTATTATTATACACTTGAAAGCTTACACAAAAAGCTTGGAGACCCATTCTTTGTCGTAGTCTTCATGGAGCAAAAGTCACATTGGTACTAATAAAAAGAGTTTCTCTAGTTTTTATAAAGTATCAGATTTTAACCCAAAGCCAAATACATATTATAGAAGCTCTCTAGTTATTAAATTTATGGTAAAAATTTCGTAAAATTTAAGAGTATTTAACCTGGGAACCCGTACAGACTTTAAAATGATAAAATTATTCTTTTAAGTATGCAATACTCTATTATTTTTTTTAAATCAAGATAAGAAGTTGCCTTACTATAAAAATGTTATAAGAAGATAACAATATGTAAGTATCAAAGCTCTAGGTAGCGTTAGTAAAAAATATCTCAGTTAATCGTTAATCCGTTAACAAGAAGATAACTCGTTGAGTCTTAATTTTTTTAATCTGTAACGCAAGCTATAGTTGATTCTAGGAGCTAAAAAAGTAAAAAATATCATCAGCTCGAAAAATCGGGAAATAAAAAAAGGTTTTAAAGTACATACCATCTTATTACAAATTATAACGATTCGTTAATATTGGATTTCTAGCCTTGTTTTGAATACGACTAATGAAATGAAAATTATCATAAACTAACAAAACTAAAAACAATTGTACTCGAGTTTCAACGATATTTTAGTGACCCAGAATTGGGTTTGTCTTTGTTAAACTTTACTTTGACATTACTCGAAATAAATACAACTGGAATATGAAATTATGAATTGAGTTAAAAGTTAATCACATCGGAGTTTGATTGAATAGTTAATCCGTTCCTCGTTAATACCTAGTTCAGGTTAAGAAAATATAACATTGTAATGTTATGTTATCCAGTCACGCTCCTAGATTACAACAGAAGTATGTAATAGCGTAATATTATTCAGAATAATAATACAATTTTATTTTCATCACTGGTAACATTATTATTATTATTGTTATTGCATATTGTCTATTCCCACAAAGCAAACATGGCGACCTTATCAGCTGTCACGCTGATGCTACTTTACTGCCATCTATCTATGTGACCTGTGGCATAAATAATTTTGCTAATGTAATTTTTAAATAAATTGTTAAAACTAATCTGATTTCGTTCAAAAGATGTGTAACTAAAACATTACGTTTTGTCTTCAATCTATTAGTGACATTAAAATATTCAATCAGAATAAATATAAATGATACCTACGGACATTTTTGGATTATAACATTATTACCAAAATAGGATTAACCAGCATTCTGATATTATAATAACTAGTCATATATATGGTCAGGAAGGCGTCACTAAGGACCAATCTAAAATTCTGATGAGAAATAGCAAGTAATTTTATATCTAAAAATGTTTTATCGCATTCCCTTATTACTGAATTAGGACTTAGGGTTCAACTAAGAGTAAGGGCCTCCCTATGTGGGTGTTGAAATATTGGCCAAAGCTATTTTATTAAAAAATATTATATAAAATAGTACAAAGACACTAATAGACCTAATTTCAAATCCATAGTTAGACGATTATTAATAAATTAATAACTGTGTCACTAAGAAAGATGAAGGTCGGTGATAAAAATTACATACTGAGAGGAGAAGACTCTTAAGCTCACATCGCCTCCCCCGTTTTATTACTTCTCAGTAACATAGTACATAGTTTAATCTATCTAGTTTATATTATATCATATAAATTGATTATTGATTCATTAAAAGCTCACACTGCTACTGAAATGCTTAAGGTTCTATCGTACCAATTTTAAGATGAATATGTTTTGAATTTTCAACATATTCCAAGCAGCTAGATGGAGTGAATATACTAAGTTTTGTGGACTACTTATTATTAATAATGTGCAATATTCATTGTTTATTATTATAATTATCAACTTGAAATAAACACTGAAAATGCGGCATAGATAATAACGCACTCTTTTCTGTAAGTTTTCGAATGTCCCGACAAAGGAACATAACAGCACGAATAAGTTATTTGACATCTTCAATCCAATCTATCTCGAATGTCTTAAATTGTATTGACACGAAGAGGACAACTTGTTTATTAGATGCAATTGGTGTAATGTTTACCTCACTTGTGGGAGATAAAGTATAGATAGAATTACATGTTTTATAGAGTTTACCATAAGCGGGGTAGCCATCGGATATGTTACTAACTTACGAGTACTGCTTTTATGAAGAACGTGAGACACTTGTTAATAAGTTGAGACCATACCTGCAACAAAGACAAAATATTTATTAGATAAATGATTACTAAATGAAATAAATGTTTTCAATCTGCTCGTTAATGACACTCACGGGTCGAAACCGGTCGCGAATCCATCAAAAATTACAAGTCACATATATTATTAGGAAATAACTCGTCATACGATCACGAGTTATTTCATATCAGCACGAAGGACAATCTACTGGTTAGGTCAGTCCGCTGGCTACCCCACTTGTGGGATATGCCATAATACTATAGAGAGAGAAATATTATGTTCGAACTTCAAACCTTGAAGTACATATAGCCTTATTGGTTCAATTAAATAACATTGTGCTATTACAATCGAAAGATGAAAAAGTGTCGACATTAAAGTAATGAATTGATCTTTCATTTTCGAATAGAAAGTTGATCGATCGGAATGAAATATAAATTATTACAAACATATTATATAGATTGGAAATAATATTTTTATTTTTATTAATTAATAGATATGTATAACAACATATATAATAAAGCTTTCAAAGAGTGTGTGGGCGACGTCTAATTAAGAACAAAAAAAATAATAATAACAGTATGTAATAATTGATTGTGTGTTCAGTGAGACAGAGTAATCTTTTATTTAAAATTTTGTTAAATTATTAATATCAGGGGAATCGAAAATAGAAAATCTATCAAAAAATTATGTACACACTCGTGAGGTTAAAAAATGTGATCTTGTAAAAGAGTGATGGCCTTTGTAAATAGAATCCAAATCACACAATAATTGTTGCACATGACTAGACATGTGCAAACAGTTTTTCTCTATAAGTATTTCATTGATTATAATATACAGGTACCTATTTAAGCCTACTACACTTATTACTTAAATCGTAGGAAAACCAGAAAAAATGTTTATGTCAAGACACAAATACAATTTTAGTGGAAATTTAATATCAATCTATCTTTACTTTATTTATCACAGCAACTTCAACAAATGGGGTAGTCAGCAGAATAGTTGTATGTCATAAACACCCACGCATCTTTTCGTCTCCTTGGTCAATAAAAAAAAATGAGAAAATCAGGATGGGAGGCATACTTATAGCCGAATAATTGAAGATGTTAAATGTCATATTAGTGACGTTTTACGAGAGTGCGAGACCTACTCGTATATATTATTTGCAGAGGACTACTATGCTAGTAGGTAACCTAATGATACATTGTAGGCATATTTATTTATTTATTAAAAACTATAAACGGCAATTGCCTGTTTCAATAACAAAATAAAATAATTTACTTATACAATTTACATCAATATATACATATCATTCTCTACATTCCATACAATTTAAGAAAAACAATATAAAAAGTATAACAAAATTAAAATATATAACAAGTGTTAGTGAATTTAATATAACAAATCATAAAATAGTATAATCAAAACTGTACCTGAGAGCCATTTAGTCTTATGTACTAAAATGCCATTTTCAAATTCAACTTTTTAATCGAAAAAATCTCAACATTTTACTAGTAATTAGCTGTATATAGTATATACAGCTTATTACATAGACCCTATAGTATAGACCCTAAGCATTTCTGTACTTAAGACTTACGACTTATGTGTTATATCCGCTTTTTTCCTAACTTTGGCATTTTTGTCAAAAATGCACTTAAGTTCTAATGGCTCTCAGGTACAGAAAATAACTATTCAGTGCAAACCACATACATGAAGTACGTACTAACACAATATGATATGTATATAAGTAAATATTATATGTATACAAGTAAATATGATATGTATATAAGTAAATATTATATGTATATAAGTAAATATTATATGTATATAAGTAAATATGATATGTATATAAGTAAATATGATATGTATATAAGTAAATATTATATGTATATTGTAAGTAAATATTATATGTATATAAGTAAATATTATATGTATATAAGTAAATATGATATGTATATAAGTAAATATTATATGTATATTGTAAGTAAATATTATATGTATATATTAAGTATCATCCTGTGGAATCCTCGGTAAAGAAGAGGTCTCCCACTCTGTTCTCTAATCCATAACACATCATACATAAGACATGTAACATCTGCAATTTAAAGACGACATTTGCCAACCATCCTGAACGTCTTCACATTTATCGGTTCGAAAAGGACAACTTGCATGTATATAACAAGCAGTTAGTCCTCTGGTTACACCACTTGTCGGATAGTTTGTGATGATACAGTAAGTAATAAGTGTATGATATAAATTAATATAGTGTGGTATAGTCAATCCACAATAGTGTGGTATAGGTATCCCGAATTGGTCTCCCACTCTTCTGCGTAGGTTTTCGAGTGTCCTGTAAAAGGCAGGTGTTCGAAAAAATTAAGACATTTTACATCTTAAATTCAGCGATGAGGCTTGCCACCCATCCTGAATGTCTTGATTATTATTATATTGGCACGAAGAGGACAGTTTGCGTGTTTCTTACATGCAGCTGATTTGCTGGCTACCCCACTTGTGGGATATGCCGTGATGGTATAGTAGTAGTAGTAGTCAACATAATCATACATAGAATGTACCTATAGCTACTTTGTATTGTACGTAAATGAGGTTGGTCCACTTGTTTCCTGCATCCCACACACATACACACAGAAACAAAAGACGCATCACATAACCACATAACGAATCGTATACGAAATTGAATTATCTATCTATCTATACCATCACAGCACATTCCACAAGTGGAGCAGCCAGCAAACTAGATGCATGTAATAAACGCTTATAATAAACGCGCCCTCTGTACATTGAATAACTGTTATTTTTATGATACTTTGTACTGATTTTAAATAATGTAATAGTGAAGAATAAAATAAATAAATAAATTTAGACTGTACAGTGAGGCGTGTGGAAGAGCTCTTTCGATTGACACAAGACAGGGAGGTCATTGAAAGAGCGATCGTCACTGTTGGGGGAACCTATGTGGCACGAAGAAAAGAAAAAACGTGAAGAAAAACATATTTAGAATGAGTGGTAAATCTTATCGTTAAATTGAAAATTAAATTGTCTTATTCGTGATGTTTGCCTTTCACAGGACATTCGAAACATACAGAAAAGTGTGGGAGTCCTTTCTTTGCTATTATAAGATATATTCTTGAGTATTTATTTATTCTATCGTACATAAAGCGTATTTGTAAAAACACGTATAAAAAAACAACTAACATGTTGTATTTCTGTTACTGTTAGCGCACAATAAATAAGTGGAGGCAATGTATTATAATACTTAATAATATGTGTGTCGTGTGCGTGGCCGATATTGTCACAATAATATGGTTACACTGACATTATACATTGTTATATTCTCAACATTGGGGACGCGACCAGTTCATTCTATATTAATTTTATATATGTATGACATGTATGCTCAACAGATGTCGAACATGGTGATTCGAAACAGGAATTAGTGAATGTACCATGAGTAAAGTGCACTTAAACCAGCCTTAGCCGATTCGTAAGCATCGGAACACCTTTCCTGTTTCATACTAAAGAGGGTTTGCACAGTCTGTTAGTTGTAAGGATGAGGCATTTGTTGACTATCTAATATTCTTAATATCTACACTCACGCAGGTGTGAAAATACCCTTTTTTTAAAGATATATCTGGGTTTTGTTATAAACCCAAATACAACCTTATACACCTTTCACAGTAAGCTAAAAGCTTGTGTCGTAAAAGGGGAATTTGCCGGTACCTGGGGACGAACTAAAATGCAAAAACTTCGTTTAACAAATACAAAATTATGTTTATATATATCATATCAGTGATGAGGTTTGACACCCATCCTGAATGTCTTAATTTTTTGTTGGCACGGAGATGACAGTTTTCATGTTTATTTCATGTGGCTAGTCTGCTGGCTACCCCACTTGTGGAACCACAAATATAAGTTGGATTTGCAAAGACTTTAAAGGTGTCATGAAAGATCGTGATTATGTAAAATTTCTAAAATTTTGATAATGCCTGTTAAAAATACACTACAGTCTCTTTTTTACGTGTGACGTTAACAGTCTAATTTAATAATTTATTTAGATTCTTAGATCACAGTGAAAAAATCATGCATATACGAATCGCCACTATGGAGTTTAATTAAAAGAGGCATGCAGGATCATCCGCAAATTAATGAAATGCTTATATAAATAAATAAATAAAACTTTGTGAATCAAAGCCACGCAATGATTCTCACTGTAAAAATATTAGTTTTACATTTTCTACAACTGTTAAAATCGAATTTACAAATCATATTTATTTTGTTTGTAGGCGTTGATCTGATCATTAATTTGCAAAATTACTTTTACATTGAAAAGTCAACACGTTGTATTACAAAATTGTCAAAAGACACAAAAAATCCTTGCGTAAATAAGAATTAAACTGAAATATGCATACGCCATAATGTCCTATTAAGCAATAATTTTCTTAGTTTTGTAAACAAATCAATGATTTATAAAGTTTTATAGTTTAAAAAGTATGATTTAGATAATACTAGAGTACCTTGAACAAAATAAAATAATAATAACGATAAATGTGTTAAGCATCAGTGGCGTATACACCGTATAAACTCAAATGTTTAGAATTAATTATAAATAAAACACTTATTTATAGTATATCCACAGTGACTTTTTATTGGACGCGAGCCGGCTTTCAAGAGCTTACGCTCTCATCATCAGGCTAGCGAAAAAAAAGCTTAGTACATCTCAGAATTTTAGCACGTAACGTTACGTTTTTGTCGTATTAAACTAGGTATGTATGTGCAAATTTTATTGGATCTGATACCGACGGATATAAAAAGGTTTTACTATTTTTTGAGAAAATTTAGTATTATACACTTTATAATATCGTCGCATAAAAAACATTTGACATTAAAGTATTTTACAGGTTTCAAAATAAACATAATATATATTTTCAACTATGGTATGAATGATTGCAATCAAATTGACTAGAATAAGTATAAAAAAGTCTACTGACATTAGTTACATCACTGATTATGCCATAATAATATGGGTATGTATACCGTAAATAAGTGGGTACGCCACTGACAACAATGACTACAAGAAGTTTTACTTATCTATCTATTCAATTGTTACATACTATTGTAAGTTTGTTAGTGAGAAGTATTATAATAGCGCTATACACAAACAATAATATGCTATGCGTAGGTGAGCGTGTGAACTCCACCCCCGCCCGCCCTGTCTTGTCAGCTATGTTAGATATCCTGCTAGCTTACCTGTCACTAGATAGATACAACATGGTGAAGTAGTGACATCTACCGCTGTCATTTGACAGCTGATCAGCTATCCATTAGATATTTTATTACATTGCTAGCAGTATCAGCCGTGTGAGGGAAAGCAGGACGAGGACACCTATCACATTTGACGGTATTGTAAATAAAATTTCAACTTTTCATCGCATCGCGCTGCTTCTATTGATTGTGAGGTAAGTATAATACATCGGGCGGCACTTGTTTCTATCCTTAGATACATTTTTCGATTCCGTCACTGTCACATAATTCTTCATGCATTCTCTTTCATTCAATGTGCTCACAAGTGTCCGTCTTATAGGGTCTGATTTTAGTTATCTTGGCATTTAATTCTCAGATCTACGAGTAAAATTCCTTAAAGCCATATGTATTTTCCTACTCATTCTTTCCACGGGTCTAAACTACCATCGCACTCTATATCTCTAGTAGATTTCCTCATAGCTGAGGATCATAATCTTCTGGTAAATATATTGCTTTGGGCCCTTTAGTCCATTCTCAGTACCGTGGACCAAGTAAAGCAGACCATATTGACCGAGGGCGCTCTGGTCTACTTTATTTGGTCAATTCATTTAATTACAGTACTCCCTCTAGATCCCTGACACGGCGTGGTTCCTTTCACAAAGATTTTTAACAGCAATTACAGAACAAAAGTAAAAAAAAGTTTATTACATAGAATTAATCTACCGGATAACATTTCCCTTGTGAAAGACGCTGTGGTGGCACCGACAAATAGATAATATAGATGTGATTATAAAGTAGCCAAGTTTTGGTCCCACGTGGACGTTTGGTTCAATTAGTGGAGTGGTGACATGTTTATGGTCGCGTAAAATAAGGTATACACGTTATTTACGGGTCAAATTAGGTTTCTAAATTGGCTGTGTTGTATCGCATGTTACCTGAATTTTTACTTGTAAATAACATTTATATACATGTAATACCTATGTTTCTATATCTCACTATATCTATATACACTTTCGTGCATTATGCTCGTGTCATGAAGGTAGAGCAGCAGGGCTACTCTTGACACAATCTGAATACGATTTTAATCTAGTCTTGATCTTAATCATACGACGCGAAGGGACTATGGTCAAAAATACCGCGCCACAGAAAGAAACAGTTTGATATCACTTAAAATATCAAAACTACAGCAAGAAAAAATCTGTAAAGAAATTAGATTTTTGAGCGAATAAATTAATTTGGCCACCCTCTGTTTATAAAAAATACAGAAGACATGCTGATTTATGTGTAAATATATTTCATGATTGTATTGATGGATTATTATAACTGACAAATGTATTCGAGAAATGGAAAGAACAAGCAATTGTTATACATATGTCTTACATGTACAAAATATATTCAAATAAGATATGAGAAAATCCTCGCGTAAATATTTTTGTCCGTTAGTAACCAAATATATCCAATTAAAGAGATTTGTTTATATGTCATCTAGTACAATCATTGATATAAGCAGACACATATTTTTTTCTACATAAATAAATAAATATATAAAAGGATCATTTTCTCACCGGTTTTTCAAAAATTTCACAGATAACTCTGGCATACTGTGACTTGTGAGTAGCGAAAGGAATTTGGATAAAAAAATAGTTATCCATAAGATGACTCACCAAGAACACCACAATGGGCCACTTGCAATCGTGGGGGATTTTAATAAAAATGATCGAATTAAGTAAATTTGAAGTCGGAAAACACAAATATGTCAGTTAAATTTTTTTAAATATCTAAATCATAGAGAATTTCCAAAAACAAAATCCGAAATATTTGACGTTCGACAAAACACTCAAAATGGTTTTTGACAGCTGATGACGTCACGGAGTCCCATGTGTGTGAGATTTTAATCTGTGGTGCGAAATTTATTATGATTCACGGGACTCCGTGACGTCACAGTGCCGCCATATCGTTTTTGATCACTCCGAGAAAATCCAATTTTTAAAAGCTAATATCTAAGAAAATAGTGCAAAAAAATTAAAATAAGTTGTGGTTGTGTTTCTTTCATACTAATTTACAATTTTATGTAATAAAAAAAATCTACAAGTGGCCCATTGGTGACGGTCATTAATAATAAACACAACCATAAGGGTATGTAGAATCTTTGAGATATATTCCATCTCTCTCTTACATTTTTGTGTCAAATATCCATAAATTGAAGTTAAATAGATACAGAAGACAAAAGTAATTGAGTTAAGGTTAACCAATGGGTAACCCTTAATATGATGTCAGAATATCGGGAGTTATTTAATATATGCCTACATGCAAATCTCCGAGTTTCAAAAGCTAGTATTATGATAATTTATTCATACATAAATTCAGTAGCAAATCAATATAATATTCCAAGTTTCGAATCACGATTGTGACTCAATCAAATTTTGTTATATTCATCAACAGAAGTCTGATTGATTGATAGAAATGAATTGCAGAATTTAATAATAATATATACAATAAAATCTTGTTATTATTATTACGCCATATTTCGCAATCAATATAGTTATTGTTGAAGTTAATAAGGATGTCAATATTTTGATAAATAGTAAATACGTCTTGCATAAATCCGTATCTTGCAGGGAAAATACATTATGTCGAGAAATATGGCATTTTTCAGTAGGTAGGTACACATTGCAGGCATTTTTTTTTATTTATTTCATTCACTTTAATATCCATAATAAAAAAAAATCAAGAGTAGACTCCAATTATTTTGTTAAATAAATGAGATATGTAATAATAATAATAATACATACTTTCTTTACATGAAGAATAAATAAATTACAATTCAAGCACGAAACAATGTTCCATTCATAAAAAATTATAAATTTTCCAGACAGCACCTGTTGGTATGAGGAGAAATCAACTAAGTACATAACTTCTCATATGTTTTTTGTTAACACAAAATCACTGATTAAGATAATTATCGATCATTGCTCATGTTTAAAACTGTAACACTTTTTAAAATTCGAATGGATTAGCTCTGGCAAAAAAGAATGTTTTAATTTAAAAATATCACAAAATAAAATTTGGTCTCAACGTAGTGAATATTTCAGCAAGGATACTTTGCTATACCTATGTCAATTTGGTCAAATATTGAGGAAGTATAGTTTCCCTTCGAAATAAAAAAATTAAATATCCAGTTTCATCATATTATGTCATATGTAATTGAATAGAATTAGGATTCAGTTTATGTTTTATTAACTTTTGGAAATTCAAATACCTGCATATACCCTTAGATTTCCCAATTGTAAATTAGATACTGTACCACCAGGCTACCGATCACATTACTGAACAGAATATTAAGTAGAATAATAAAAGACGACCTGCAATAAACTTCTGATGTCATATCACAAAATGAGTATATTTGCACTTAAAATGCCTTAAGATTTAAATTTCTCCAACTCATATCGAAGATTACTTCCGCATCTAAAAGTATTTATTGATAATATATCATAGGAATTACCTACTATCTTATTGATATTACTTAACAACATTCTCAACGATAAAGTAAACAAGTAAATACATTATTAAATATGACAAGAAAATAATATGATCTTAAGAATAAAATCATTCACAATCTCACATTATGATAATATTTGCATCGAATACTTAAGCATTATGATGTTATTGCATCGGATTAATAAGTAGGTACAGAAGCTAGTAGACTAACTGGATCTAATAGACGTACAAACTTTCCTTGTACCTACATTTATTAATAAGAAGATTCAGGTTCAGGAAGAGAGGTAAACCTCATCGCAGGATTGAAAGAGTTCTTTCCATATTTTACAAACACCTGTCTTTTTCATTGCACACCGACTGAAAAGAGTGGGAGATTTATTTTTGGCTGACAATCCCCGAAACGAGAACCTGGAATTCGATTAAATTATGATTCCATCGGGAAATTATCATTGGAGATCGTTTTCGGGAATTACAGTTATCGGAAATTTACGTACATTTTGTCATATCGTCGTCGCTTATTTAAAATGACGCACGTGAATACACAAATGTATTGACATTTCTTGAATAAACTGATTACTATGGCATTAAAGTTATTTTTAAAGTGATTCTTAGAATCAAACATTAAAATGTAATATTTTAATAATAATGTTATACGGCAAAAAAAGTTTTAAAAACACTTCTAATGCCCTTATGAATTTTTTTTTATGAGCATGCCTAAATAAAAATACTCGCACATGACGCGACGATAATATATAGAGGCTTTAAGTTGGATGGTATAAAATTGTATACCTACTGTTTAGTGATGCGAATATTTATATTGTATGAAAAGTATAATTATGCAAAGATAGAAAAATAAGGTGATCCGTCCTCTCTGCCTACCCAATTGGGATATGGCACGACATGAGGTTAGAGTATAGGTACAGTATAGTGTGAAAAGTGACAAAGAGGTATCTTGTATTAATATCTGGCATGGACCTATGTAATATAGAACTTTTAGTACAATAAGGAAGAACTATAAGATGAAGCATTCTGTCATCTTCATTTTATTATCATTGTGTACCGAATATGACTATTATTTTAATAAGTTGGTATGTATTATAATATTATTATGACATGTACTAACTTCACGATCGTCTAGGAGATGTCATCAAGTACAATCATAATATTACATACATAAATCTACAGGTATTTACGTGTTTAAATTTCATACCGTTATCTGTCTTCCTTGTTACGAAATAAATAATATCGTTTGCTACAAGAGCGTGCAACAAGAAATAGGAGATGGAACTATGTAAAGTATGACATCAACCAATATTAAATACAAATTTAAATTTTTCCATTTCTCGGTCGACATCCTTTCATCTGTGAAGTATCAGGTAAAGAAAAGATTTTACACTCTTTTAAGGAAAAATTTCAGTATCCTGTAAAAGGCAGGTATTCCTAAAATATCAAGTACCAAAAACACATTCAAAATCTTTTATTTAGCAGTAATGAAATATGCCACCTGCCCTGAAAGTCTTATCTTTTTGTGACACGGAGAGGATTACCTGTATGTTCATTTCACACCAAGACATTCAGGATGGATACGTTATCGCTAAATTCAAAACGTAAGGTTTTTTTACGAATAAATATCTAACTGCCTTTCACATGACACTCGATATTAAGTATGTATTAAATATTATGTAGGTATATTGTTAATTAAGTAAAATAAACAACTTAGGATTGGTTCTAACCGCACATAAAATCTTTATTTAATACTCTATTAAAATATTGCACAGCTCAGCGCTCTCGTAAACCATAACTAATGTGTGCGAAACCTAACTCCATAGGTCAACCAGGTATGTTTTACTATTGGATGTTGTATTATATTAAAAAACGAAGGCCTACATAAACTATAAACTCATTCAATATTAATAAATAAACCCATACATATTTTTCACGACTTTTGCTGACGTGAAAAAATTATATAATCGAAGATTGACACTAATATACTGATTGTGTTTTGGAGAAATTGTTATACGGACTCATCAGGTGGATTGTCAGCGGGAAATGACAATTATCTTTGCTATATTATTATACCATCACGGCACAATCCACAAGTGGGGTAGCATGTAATGAATATGCAAGTTGCCCTCTCATACATTATAGCTGAAAATTATCAAATAAAGATTTCCTACTCTGCTTCATAATCAATTGGGATATCTTTTCTTTGCATAGATTCCACAAAAAAAAATCACATACCAAACTGCATTAATATTAATTATTGAAACAAAATATTAATAGAAAAACAGACGATATTTCTATGGCACGCTTACGCCATTTCAAAAAGATATTCGTAATTCAAAATAGGCATAGAATTGAAAAACGAAACGTGTAAGTATAGAGATTCGTTTGTTTATAAATTGTTTGCAATAGAATATTATTATTAAACCTATTTAATTTAAATATGAATTTCGAACAGTTTAACTTAGAATCACACGGTTCTCAAGATTCACAAAATAATAGGAGTTCTATGTAAGTAGGTAGGTACCTAGTTGTGGTACTATTATTGTGAAAATAGGCAAGGTTCAAAGGTTTCTTTTGGTCATTGCTTTGTACGGAGCGTGGAATCTGCGTGAATATAGGTACAATTATTCAGCTAATAATATTGATCTGTTTATATATACAATCACGGCATATCCCACAATTGTGTATCCCACAATTGTGCCAGACTTAATAATCTTCTCCTTTTTTCTTCTTCCTGGCACTGTCCCAACTTATTGCCGCCGAAGGCTGTTGGGGTGGTCTCTTCTCGTTCGGAGGTTATGCATTCTTCTGTTTCTCATATCATTAATATAAGAAATAGAAGAATTACATATTTCAATAAAAATTAACATATTCAAGATTAGTGGTATTTCTCATCACTGATGAATTGGAGATGTCAGATACCAATATTCGTGATTTTATATTCTAAAGCATGGGTGGCCAACCTTTTCAGCAGCCGGGCCAAATTTCAGAATAAGATTTCCTATCGGGCCGCACAGCAATAAACTCACTTTTACATCACATTAAAATGACTACCCCCCCGTCGCCAAATTTTCAAAATGGTATAGGAATTTGAAATGTCAAAACACCTCGGTTTTCTTTAAAAATATTTCCTCAAAATACCTGTTTAAAAAATTAACGGGTACTCGTACCGACTGTTATTAAAAAAGTTTACATATGCTTCGCGGGCCGCACGTAGACAACCAACGGGCCGCATGCGGGCCGCGGGTCGGCCACCCTTGTTCTGAAGTGTAATAAATCATAGTTCCATAGTCTTCAGCAGAGAAAAAGTCCTCTTTTCTGTTGGTTTTCGAGTGCTCTGTAAAAGACAGTTATTCGTAAAAGATCACATATGAAACATGTTACAACGTGAGTTCAACAATGTGATTTGACAGAACCTATACAGATGTCTTATTTTTCTAAAGTACTGAGAGAACGACTGGTATGTTTATTACATGCATTTAGTCCACTGGAACTTCACTATAACGATATGCCGTGATAGTATAGATAGATAGACAAGTATATATTGTTTTTTTCCAAAATTTTCCTTTACATTATCGAGTAAAGCACGGTATGAGAACTAGTAAGCACCAATAAGTAAGAATATTAAATTTTCAGATCGTTAACACAGATATTGTGTATATAAGAGATAGAGAATTTAACAAAAGCCAGGTGTTTTGTGCTAAACCGTAAGATTACAATACATTCATACATATTATTAGTGTGAACCAACTCACAAAACGTATGAAATATACAATCGGAAATACCAGTAAGAAGGGACCACATATTGAAGAATAAGCGATCTAATTTAACATTAACTACGACATAAGCAGCGTTTCGTTGATCAGTTCTCTTCTTTACAGCAAAGAGAACTAATCCGTTAGATATATTATGTAACTGAATTGAAGATATAAATAATTTTAAAAGTTCTAAGTATCAGGTGAAAAACATTCTCAACGATAGTAGCTTATTGAAATAGATAAATTTTCTCACATGTAAAAGTACTTTCTGTATTTACAGAGATGCATGCGACGTGGACTCCAAACTGTCTGAGGTCTTCCGAGTGGACGACGCCCCCACAGATTTGGCGTAGAGAAGATGTGGAAAAGCCTGAGTGGGTTTCTTCTTGTTTTGTATTCCCCATCTCTTAATGTTGATACTTTACATCATTTTCTAATTCTTGTGTTGCAAACTCAGACGAGCAATGTCTTTCTTACGATTTGTCTCAAGATTTTCAGTTTTGTCGTTTTGAGCATACTCAATGTTCTAAGGCATTCATCGAAATTGGATGATGCCTAGGAATTATGCAAGAATAGGAAAAAAGGATAAGAACATATTTTATTTAGCTGTTTCAGTTTTAAGCATAAGTATACACCACAATGCAACTAAACAATGGGTTTTTATTAAAACTTTAGTAAAGTAATTATTGTTTCTCCGACGGTTTAAACTTACCGCTCACTGATTTGTCAACGAACCAACGGCATATATTAAGTAAATAATAATAGTAATAGTTAATGGATAATAATAATAATAAACACATTCAAACATATGATAATATTAGTTGGATTAAAATGCAAATATTGCCGCCACAGCGCGGCAATGAGAATGATGTCAGATATGTCAATATTTTGCATGTAGTACTGAAATTTATAGCTGAATTTATTTATAAATTCTATATATTATTACATTACTGTGTAGGTATTTGGTGCGAACGAGTAATTCTTTTCCACTAAAAACAGTTAAGTAAATAAAATATCAACTAGTTCTGCTGATTCAATCACGAAATAAGCCTTTTGAAAAATGAAATAGAATGTAAGAAATCATGTAAAATAGAACAAATTATTCAGTAATTCTATTGTAACTATGAAATAGCGAGAACTTCAATAAACTTCAACCAAGAATTGTCGGTCAATTAGTTGAACTACGAAACAAAACATGTTACTGAAAAACATACAGGATTATGTTTGAGACGGTCGATAGCCTCAATGTAGAGTTTCGAACTTTCAATACAGATATTCCAGTTTCCCATCCACACCTTTCTGAATTAAACGACATAAGCACATGATAGCATTATGACTGACAATTGCACATTGGTCACGAGGGTTGGTGGAGAGGAAGAAGATACGTAATTGAAAATTGAATCATTTACCAATAATCAATAAATTGAAGAGAAATTATTTTTATGTTATAATAAACCAACATTCAGAACAATTAGCGAGTAAACAAACCATTTGTATGCAACTAGAGGTATCAAACACCTTTCTACTACCACATATATTATCACGACATGAATGTAATAAACATGCAGGTTGTCCTATGTGCACCTTTCTAATCGCATCATAAAAGCACACATCATAAATAAGTTCTCGTCGTAGCATCAATCAATATAAAATTAATAAGACAGGTCAGGAATCATGTAAATCACTCGTTTACGATCACATTATTAATATTATTATCTGTAAATCTATCCATTTATCTATCTATTATTCGGTACATAAACAGCTAATCACGTGTATTTATAAAATTGTTTATTTTGTCGACAAACAAGGGGAATCGTGAACGACCCCTTTATGTGCGGGTCAAATGTTAAATTATTTGCACGTTGCATAAATTTCCTGAGTTATATATATCACATTCCTATCGTTTTGTTTGTTTGTATGGACGTTTATGGTGAGATTGTTTTAACTCGTTGTTTAAACTACCAACTTACCAGTTTCTTTTCTGTTTGGTTTTTAATATTCAATTTCTTTTTGAAGTTTTCCTAGTTTATGTCACCCATCCTGAATATTGATAGTTATATCGTATTAATAGGTAGACAGATATTTGTCCACTGTCCAGCAATTAGGTTTTACAACAGACTGTCAAACTGGCAGTGGTATATTTTATTTCAATAAAATAAAAATAAATTTACACGAGAATAAATTTAAATAGCAGTCGCACATTTCACTGTCGCCCTTGAAATGGTCAAAGGATCTTATAACAGCGCCAAAAGAAATAGACCATTCAACATCGTCCAAAAAATCATTCGTCAAGACCATATCAATTTAAATACTGAAAAATGTAGATTTGTAATACTTTGGGAAATAAATTATTATTATTAAATACTAGAGGAAAAATTGTTTGGAGTAAAATTAAATAGCGACAAACAAATTCCTAGATTGTTTTATTGTAATAGATTTTAAATCAAATTAAGTATATTAACTTTCTCGTTATTTCTCGCTGTGATCTGCTTACATATTTACATATTAATATGATATTATACATGTTTGACAATATTAATTATTTCTTTCTAGCTTAACTGTAAAGTTCTTTATAATATTGTTTATTTTTTTTTCTACCATTGGTGACAAAATAAATAATTTGCTAGTTAATATTTTGATCTATGTTAATGGACTTCCATGTATTGTTATTACTGTCTGTGTCCTGTAAAATATAATAAATAAATATAAATTGCACAAGTCACGTGTTCAAAAAACATCATCACAGGTGAAATTGAGTTTACTAAGTGACTTTTTTTTACTTAAACTCATACTACGTGATATTGTTAAAATAAGAATTTTATAGTATTCAGAGCCTTAATTTAAGGTAAACAGCGAGAGTTCATAAAGTGTACAACACAGTAACAATAATATAAGGTCTAATAACATAATCGCATTACGTAAAACCAATGACAGTTGACAAACTATGATAAATAATATTAGTAATGTATTAAAACAACAATATCACTTGATACGAGTATATAGGTACGTATTTATTTATCAGTGGCGTACTTTACATCAATGCAAATATACTTCGAATTTCTATAAAATAAGAAGCAAAACTAAATATTATACTGATTTTGTGTTCAAAAGACATTCGCTCGTTAACGAGTAATCAGTGGAGATCAAAACAAATAAATATATCTACCTGTAAAATTAATAATAATAATAAATAATTGCGATATTAGAAGAGCTTTGAAAGCAGGTCGGTATTTTTATTCATAATTAGAATTTAAAGCAAGTATCATGGAGTCCGGGCAAAAAAATAGGTGTTCCAATCTTTTTCATAACTTTCCGAGTGTACAGTAAAAGGGAACTATTGGTAAAACATCATCAAAAGGATATTTAACACCTTTAAATTAGTGATGAAGTACGCCTCTCTTCCCAATGTCTTATTTTTTTATTGCCACGAAATAACTATATCAATAATTTTTTATTGCAATAAATATATAAAGCAGTTCCGTCACTGGTGTTCATGTATTATGTCAAATAGTTTACGTAAATTAGTGACAATACGACGGCTCATAAAACAATGAGTATTAAGTAAGTATTGTATCGAGGTTAAATTATTATTATGTAAATGATAGCTATCAATAAAACAAGGAAATGAAAGGTTTTGAAATATAATTATTATATTCAGCGATGTTCCTTACCACCCAATCTGACGGTTGGTTTGGCGCAGAGGTAATGCTCTTGCATTTGGGTCCCGAGGTCCTAGGTTTGATTCCCGTCCAGAGCAAAATGAAAAATAGTATTTTTCAAATTGTCCTGGTGCTGGATGTAAACGCTTGCATATGTGTATCGTCGCGTTAGTAGGTAGGTACCCATAATACAAAATTCTTGTCTTAATTTGGGACTGGCTCGACGTGTCTGACAATCTGTAATGTCTGGCGTCTGGCACGTAGCATTCTGTTTTTAACTTAAATATTTTTTTACAAAGAGTATTTATTGTTTCTTGCATTTTTGGATCAATCAGTTGTTATACAAAAATATGTTGCAGCGAGTCTCCAAATAAAAGGATTCCCACTCTTTTTTGCATATTTTCAAGTGTCCTGTAAAATACTAAAACATCATGAATAAGACAACATTTTCAAATTAGCAGTTTGGTATGCTAAACGTTTCATATTAAACTTACACGGAGAGGATTATCTGCTTGCCATGTTTATTACATTCAATTAGTTTACTTGCTATCCCACCACTTGTGGGAGATGCCGTAATGGTATCACGTAACATAATTATTCAAATATTGATTTGTTGATGAACTATTACTGAAGGCAGTATGTATCATGTTACAAGCTTCCATATTATAATATGTATATACTAAGACAATAGACACAAAGATGTTTTGATATGCAAATCATTTGATAAAACAAAACATTGCAACTACAATACTATCATTGTCAGCTACATACGGTCATGAAATACCTATAATATCTTAGTACAATTCTTAGCTTAAAACTGATCTATTTTAATACATAACATACGAAGATCCTCAAGGTAGAAATAAAGCTAGGGAGTCTCCGTTGGCTACGAATTCATTTATATAGTACACAATAATGCCACCAGGCGTCGTAGTGTGGTTGAGTTCTTTGTGCAGCGCTACTCGAGCCTCATACAAAAAAAAGAGTCCAGACTAATGTGGGAGTTACCAGGTCATTACCTTACTGAGTGTCCGATGGGAAAATTGTATGTAAAAGTATTGATTGAAAGAATTCGAAAAGTAACTAAGACAAATAATTGGAATGTCCAAGGTAGAAGGTGTGTGAATCAAATATTCTTCCGGCAAACGTATACCATAGGTTTTCGTGGATTTGGAGAAAGTGTGTGATAGAGAAGAGCAAAAAATATTGTAGCGAGTATTATCAAAGTGTGGAGTGAACAATCAGATAACACATGCCATATGCATATCTGCACGCAGAAAGCTCTGTTTGCCAGAATAAACATCTTTTTGGAGAGTAAGGGTGTGTTATGTCGCATTAGTGGTCCATTGAGTCATATTTAGGATAGATTTCCTATCTTTTATTTCTCATAATGTAACGTGTTAAGCAATTCTCATGCAAATATTATTATATTATATTATTATTTTGATATATATGTAGATATTAATGTTATGCACATGTTTCATTACTGCGTTTGTAATAAAGGGACATCATAAAAGACTTAAAAATCAAATCACTTTGTGTCTTGAAATTATAACTTGCCCACATATGAACTAAATATGATATGTACATAATTATTATCATGTTATTCATATTGTCATGTATTATACCTATACATATTATAATAATAATAATAAAAATCTTTATTGCACAAAAAAACAAACATTATTCAAATATAAACATTGTAGAACCAGACAAATAAATTTGTGCAATGGGCGAGTTAATAATAGGTATTGTAATTGTAATCAAAATATACCTAAATACGTATGCTATTGTTATTTTTATGATCACCATACGGTAAATATTCTGTTGTTGTTCTGTATTACGGTTGTTGTTCTGTTCCAACTGTGTTGTAAATGAAAATTATGTTTGTTTTTGTTTTATATTTTTAACATGTAAAAGGCTCACGCCGTGGATTTATGTATAAATAAATAAATAAATAAAAATATTAATCAGCAATACAATAGCGAGCATCTTTTGGCAAAACCAAATTATAGTTCGAAATTTTCGAACTATAATTTGGTTTTGCCAAAATTCGAATATTTCGAAAAGTCTGCTGGCTACCCCACTTGTGGGAGGTGTGTGATGGTTAAACAGAAATCAAATAGACTGGTTATAATAGCTGCTGAGTGTTTCATCATTAAGTAGCGATAATATTCGTAATTCGCTGTTTACCCCCGTTCGTAAGGTGTATTTATCATGTCACGTATTTAATAAGGTAGTTATATTTTGCATTATCTATCTATCTACTGTGTTGACAGCATAATCATAACACAGGCATAGTTGGTAGTTTTCACTTGTTGTATAAAATAGAGCGTAGTAAGATTTACCAGTTTGCAGGTAGGGCAACACCAATATTATGTATTACTTACTTCACTAGAACATTACACTCGCTAATTCGTAAGAATTACTAAACGCATTTTAAACAAATAAAATTAGACAAATTTGCGAATATACTGGGTAAATTGGAAAATATCGCGTCTTTGCGATAAACCCGCCCTATGTATATTGATTGTATAACTGTTATTTTTATGATACTGTTCTATTTTGTAATATTGTAACCAATGTACAGTGAAGAATAAAATAAATTAATAAATAAACAAAATATTAACACAAAAATAATTAGATGACAACATAAATAATTTGCACAATGGGCGAGTTTATCGCAGGGACGCGATATCTTCCAACTAACCCAAATGATGAATTTCATGAACATACATACAAACGATTCGGAATAATAAAGTAAGATTTACATAGCAGTACGTAATAATGATTATTACAAGTTTTGCACAGAAATGAACATGTCCCATAAATTTACAATAATTTTATGGCGTTTAAACATTGCTAATTAAACTGCTTAAGTAATAATAATTACTTGTAACCGATATTTAACATGTCTTCGTTGTGATCTAGTTAGTAACACACCACTCATTGCGTCTAAACATGTGGTTCGCGATATTAACATACGCCTCAGAATTTTCCGGGTAAAATTTAGAAAAATTTATGGTAGAAATTGGGTCCGTATATTTTTATTTTAAAAAGATGTATCTGTGCCACTGAGAGATAATAAGACTGTCACCAGCTTCAAAAGCAAATTGAAAACTGAACTCTTCACCGGCGCCCTTGAGACGGTCTAGGAACTGTTAAACGGTGCCAAAATAAAATCATCCAGAATCATCATCATCATCATTATCTGGGTTTTTGTTATAAACCCAAATATGTACAACGTTATACACCTTTCACAGTAAACTAAAAGCTTGTGTCGTGAAGGGGGAGTTTGCCGGCACCCGGGATCGAACCGCGAACCTCATGTGCATGAGGCCGAGACTCTACCTCCAGGCTACCGACGAACTGATGATCTTCTTATGTATGTATTTATAAATTGGATCCAAGGGGTAGGTATATAACTATATACATATTGTAATTTTTCATTAAAACAAAAAAAAACATATTTCAAAAATTTCGAAGTATGTTAGTCAATAATTCAGAATCGGAGCATTTAGCTACATAAATGAAGCTTTGATTAATTTGATATTGTCATAAATATTGGCTTAAATGATCTAAGCACGTGCAAAGACCGATTTATGTGTTAATATCATAATATCAAGGAGGTTTACATAGGAAGCACAATGCGAGGGGGTTACAGGGAAACAGAGGACATTCAACAATGAAAGACTGATTTGGAATTATAGTATAAGTATTGATAATAAGAACACCTTTTCTACGCATCCCATGTTTAGAACCTTCCGCTTGACTGATGATGATTTGCTATAGCAAGGTTGCAATTAGAGTCTTAATGAGATAGGTACCTTTGATTTTTCATCAATGATTATTTCCCGAGATTGAGTTCACTTAATAATAATTAAATTACCTTGCAGTTATTATAGCTAATTATTAATTCGATACCAGGTTGATAATGATGATGAAGAATCCAATAGACTGAGATAAATCTTTTGATGTAATGTGATGGATTGGCAGTGGGGTGTTATGCACGTAAATTAATTTGACTTATTAGAGAAATCACTGTATTGAGAGCAGTACAGAATGTGTAAGCGGAGTGATAGTACTCATTGTTATGAGATTTAGGCATAATTCATTTAGTTTCGAGTCCTTTGTCATATAATAGGCAGGAAAAATAAGGACTAGCTTAAAAATCAAAAAGAGTTTTGTAATAGTAATCGCCTGTATATCATCTACTTATCTATATCATCACAGTATCGGGAACTTTCACAAATGGGGCAACCAGAAGACTAACTGGTGAAATGAACATATAAATCGACATCTCTGTGCCATAAAAAGGATTGAGTTTGGTAATGTACTTCGACGTTGAATGAAAGGTATGAAATCACGTGACGTTTTACGAATACCTGCTTTTTATAGGAAACTCGAAAACTTACAGACACGAAACTAAGCTGAAGTAGAAATGGGCTGGTCGTATAATTAGTAAAGAAGATGGCTGATGGACTTCGAAGATCCTAAAATGGAGATCATGAGAGTATAAGAGAAGCATAGGAAGACTCCAAAAGAGAAAAGCGGATGATATTAGTTGTTCGAAGGTTTTTACGGAGTTCTCAATCACTTGTTTGGTTCTCAGGTTTGCCATGTTGTATTTGTTTCTCTTAACATTTCCGCGCTCTTGATTCTAGAAAACCAAATGCCTGACAGATCATATTGTCCCAACAGTGAAAAAGAAGTATGTTTTGATGATGCCTATATCCAGTAGTGAATGGACGAGGACTAGCGACAAGAAAGTAATTCAGTCTTTTCATGATTTCGATTTCATATTAATAATACTTGCTACCATTGACCAATATGAAAAAAATTGAGAATGTGCAATGTCTACGTTAATAATGGAAAGTTCAACACCTTTTTCTCTGCTAACAAAAACACAACCGGTACATATTATTATTATTATGTATTATTATTGTTATACCTAATCAAAATTATTGTACAGATATATGATTAATTACATCGGTATTAGATATTAGAATCTCCCGTAGAGTATGCTAACATACAATATTTTTTATCCGAGTTTATAACAATAGGATAAAGCAGTGGCGAAACTATTCTTTATATTAGCCATGCATTTGTGATTATTTATATAGTAGATAAATGTAAGAAATCACTTTGAGAAATGATATGATTAATTTTAAAGTTATAGCTGAACCTTTAGCAGGATTGATTAATGAATCTATTTCTAAGTGTGAATTTCCTAATTGCTTAAAGACAGCAAATATAATACCTATACATAAATCAGGAAGCAAAAAAGAGGCAGGCAACTATCGTCCAATTAGTTTGTTAAGTACACTCAGTAAGATTTTTGAAAAAGTCTTACACACACGATTTGTTGCCTTCATCAATAAAAATTGTGGATTTGACCCTTGTCAGTATGGTTTCCAGAAGGGAAGCAATACTTCCACTGCACTGATAGATGCCATGAACTACATTAATAGAGAACTTGACAAGGGAAATTATGTTGTGCCTGTATTTGTCGACTTGTCCAAGGCATTTGACACGGTGAACCATGTAAAACTCTTGTGCTCACTGAACAAAATGGGATTTAGAGGCAATGCATTAAAACTTATCGAAAGTTATTTAAAGGAAAGATATATTATTACAAGAAATCTTGAGAACTCTAGTGATCGGTTGCCTGTCGAGGTCGGGGTACCGCAGGGATCAATACTTGGTCCATTGTTGTATTTGTTATACATTGATGATCTTCGTTTTGCTAACCTACAGGGGAAATATTTTGTTTACGCTGATGACACACTTTTGATTTATAGTGGTAGTGAAGCGAAAATGTTAGAAAACCTGATTAATTATGATTTGAATAGATATGTTTCATGGTTGAATAGAAACTCACTGACAATTAATGCTGAAAAAACAAACTTCATGATACTAAAACAAAAGAATAAATCTACTATTAATCTTAAACTGGTAATAAACCAAATTGAAATAAAACAAAGCAATTGTGTTAAGTACTTGGGACTTGAAATTGATGAAAAGCTATCATGGTTGAATCATATACGAACTCTTTTAAAAAAACTTGCTCCAATAATAGGTTTAATGAGAAGATCTGACATGTTTGATACAAAGACAAAAAAACTAATCTACAATGCTTTTGTGGTTCCTCGGATTGTATATGGCATGGCTCTGTGGTCACAGTGCAGTTCGCAACTTCGCGGAATTGTCAAAAGATTGATGAATAAAGCAATAAAGGTTATATTTAATTTGGGGCTATTCACAAGAACCGCTGAATTATATAAGTTGACGAACATGCTTAATTTGGATGACCTAATTTTCATGGAAAAGGCAAAGATGATGTACAGAGTGAAACATGGAATGATTAAATCGAATATGAATTTGCACTATAACAATAATACTCACAGTAGATTTACTAGAACGAGAGAGCACATAAGATGTGACACACCGCGTACTAATCGAGAAAGGTATGGATTTCTCTACTCTGCTTCAAGATTATACAATTCGTTGCCAAACCACATTAAGGAAGCTAATAGCCTTGGACTTTTCAACAAGAAACTGAGGAAGCAACTGATTGAAGAGAGGGAGTAATTGTGATTGTGTTTGTGATTATGATATGATTTGGAATTAATATTTGTTTGTCTTATGTCCCCTTATACCAGCAATACTATTGCTGTTTGGGGATTACAATTTTTTATTGTTATATTTAATAAAAAAAAAAAAAAAATGTGGAGATCTGAAGACGTACTATAGACTTTGATACTAAAGAAGTCAAAATGGATATGAGCCGAACATGTAATTTGTAAACCGATGACGTAAAAAGTAATGTGGGAAGTCAGTCGGTAAGATGGAGCGACAAAGTGAAAAAAAATAGGGGGATCCAGATGGAAACGGACGAATGGGACTGAAGAATATAGGGATATAAATTATTATCTACTTCTGTATAGAATTTATAATGTTTCATTTATAATCACACTTTGTTTCTTAGACTACCTACAGTTTTATTCTTTTTGCATACGTGAATGTTAAGTCACTGTTATAACACACAGCAAATGACAATAATAACAAGATATTTAATGCATTGTAATCAAATGTATCTATTTTAAAGATGGTGTTACATTGCTCAATATGGATCAATAACATTCGTACAAAGAAATGAAAGAAATTATGAACAAGTGGATAATTTTTTTACTTACATGTTTTCTACTGCGATACAGAACAACAGAACGGAAAGCAGGTGTTTAAAGAACTTTCGATATTATTATGATTAGACGTACATTATTTCAAGAGGCTTTATTTAGTAACGAAAAATGCCACCTAATCCGAATCACTTTCATTTCAATAGCGCAGAGAGGATTATAAATGTGTCTCTAATATGATGTGAGTTAGCATAATAGCATGTTAGGTTAGCCAAAATGACTGTGTGTTTTTATTTCATACAAGTCGTTATAATATAAAGATTGTGTAAGTTTTTTCTAAGGTGCTCTTTTTATCCATTGTTGATTGAATAATCCAGGCGAAATGTTGAAATAGTTTATTTCAAGATTATAATTATGTAGGTAGAAGAGGAACTTGAAACTTTAAGAGTAAGTAAGAAAAGGTCGATAGAAACATTAGTAACGTGATAGCTAGAGAAACACGTGGCTTAACAATCGAGAGTACTTGAGAAAGGTCGGAGATAAGTAAAAATTTGTACGTACTTGATAGAAGATTTGGCATATTATACTGAAAAGATAACGATGTCTGGAATTTTACCATTTCTGTGTATTCAGGAATATGCTAGGTCAAACGTTAGAGATCAAATATTTCATGGGACCAAGTGATGTAGGAATGCAGGGTGCGGAATAGAATCTCCCCCTTTTCCTGTAAAAAGTAGGAATTTGTAAAACATCACGCATAAGATATCATTGAATATTTGCAATTCAACAATAATGAGGTACGCCACCCATTCCGAACTTTTATTTTTTTAAAGCACAAAGATGGCGACTAACATGTTCATTACAAGCAGACGGTGTAATTTCCCTGTCTTGCGTGAATCAATTGGTGACATGCGCGGTCGCACGGGTCCGATGGAAGCCAGATATGGGATTCTATTTTTACAGGGACGGCCATAATCTATCCATTGTTTGATACCTGTGGAGGTTGCTCCTGGCTAGCTCGTCTAGGACCATTGTTAGGAGCCCATGATAAGGTGTGATAATAAGAAAAAGTAATAAGACCAAACATGATTCCATGATAATGTATGATACTGTGATCATTGTTATTGTCTGATGTTGATGTAATGTAAGGAGGGAAATAAAAAACATTTCATTTCACTATTCAACTGGCTATCCCAATTACGTGAAATGAGGTGATAGTTATAAATAAATAAATAAATACAATAAAAATAAACTGTTTTTTTCATCTACAAGATTTGCGTCAGGCTGATGACATACCGATTCTCTTTCAAAAGTCAAGTTTTAGAAAAGCTCTATATATTGAAATAAACATTACTATTTTGAACAATAAATATGCGGGTACTTACTGTACGCGGTTGACGAACTTATACGTGAGTGTACTTTAAGTTCTCTAGTAGAACCTACCTATAGAAGAGGTGCAATACTCGTAAATATTAAATTTTGCGGAGATTCGTCTCACGTTCTACTTAAAGTAAAATAAAGCTCTGTATCCAGTGATAAAAATGCAAAAGTATAAAAAAAACAGCGTCCTTGCGAAGTCGCAAAACCATTCGTTCTCTAATGTAAAACAAAGGAGGTTTAAGTAGTAAATGCTTTAAATGATTTCTCTAAATATAGCATACATTTATTTTGAAGAATTGAGCATAACATAAAAATGAAAAAAAGGCCTCAGTTTCTAAAATTAAGGGTATTTTACCAAATTTAATATAACTTTTATGGAGTTGGGAGTTAAAATTTACAATTTTTGAAAAAACGTGGAACGCTTATTTGTAATTTTAACAATGTATAAATCTTAAAAGATGAAAAAGACTTTTGTATTTTGAGCTCTGAGCACTACTATAAAAGAAGAAATTCAATTTTAATAATAATAATAATACCCTTCAGATAGCCGCCGGGGGTTATCAATGTTGGTTTGTGAGACACGTGCCGGACCCTGCGGGGATGCATGAAGATGAAAATTAAAAATAATTCACAAAGTGATGTGCTCCATATTGCTCGTCAGGTCCTATACAGACGTGTACTTATACCTACACAATGATAATAAGTTATTTTTTACTCAAAACTACATCCTCAAAACCTTATTCTCATATATGTTTCAGTATATTACTGTATGTAATTTATTCATTTATTTATACTTTACGGTGCAGTACATTGACTACAAACATAATACATAGCAGTATAAATTGATATACACGTCATAGCACAATGTTTGATTCATTGCAAAGCATAGGTATTCATGGCTAACACCGGAACCAAAAAAAGAAGACACAATGGTATTTAGGAGATTGTCAGGAAGGACTTGAAAGTACACCATCCAGTTTCGACAGTAATGTTTATAATTGAATCTCTCCATCTATCTGCATGATCACAGTGAAATTAACAAGGAGGTAGTCAATGGATTCGCTGCATTCATAACTAGTGGATTTACTCCATAGCGAACACATTTAAAATGGGTGGTATACCTATCTCATTGCGAAATTCAAGACATAAAATATGTTTGCCTAATGAACACACGCCATTTATATAGCACTCGTACTTTATTTATTTATTAAAACAATATAGGCCAAAACAGCCTAGTACAATAACAATAAAAAACATACTTGAAACAAAAACAATCAAAACGGAAAACAAAAACATGACAACGGAAGCTATGGCAAAGAAGGGACTCCTAACGAATACAACTGTTATACACGGCATTTATAAGTTACCAGCAAAATTAATTTAAAAATATTTGAAACCTAATTCATTCAATATTATTTTAGATACAATATTTTAAGATATTTTGTATACTTATTAAGGAAACACTGTTATAATCAAAATCCATATTAACCTCAAAGTTTTATCTCTGATAGTAAAATTTATTTTACTACATAAGACAAATAGAAGAGGAAGTGAATTTATCGTTGTACTTCTTAAAAGGTTAAATTACATTTTATTCACTTATTCTGTGGAATAATGCTAAAACATTATATGAAATATCTCCGTAAATAAATAAGTTGAATAGAATTTGATTATAACATGCATCATTCATACTTATAAAGTACATACTCGTAGTAATGAAACATTAAAAAATCTGGGTTGAATCCTTGGCAAAAAAATTGTTTTTTTTTATTCTTGTCTTGAAAATGAAAATGTTGATAAAAACATCGTGCATACAACATTAAACATTTCTAATTCAGCGATAAAGTATTCCTCCCATCCTGAATGTGATTACATTGATTGACACGGAGAGGACGACTTGCATGTTTATAACGTGCAATTAATCTAATGGCTACAAATGAGAAATGATGTTATGGTTATGAAGTACAGATACATAGATAGGCATATTAGCTTTAAACGAATTAATGAATGAAAATTTTATTGCATACATATTCGCAATGGATCCAACTTGCGTAGAATTAATTAATTTTCTTATTAATTTTGTGTGCTAAATGTGTCAATAGTGGATATAACACCTACTCAGATATATATTACATATGAATACACTTTATTTATAAGATTTACACGAATTTCAAAATAGGTGCACGAGGGCGGACGGTACATTCATTATATTATTTTTTTTTTTTTTTTTTTTTTTTTTTTTTTTTTTTTTTTTTTTTTTTTTATGCTCACTTAAACTTTAAATAGAAATATTTATAGTGATAAATCGTAAAATTTAACTGTAAATTACACAATTAACCTGGAAGAATAGATGTTTTATTAGATATATCAATAATGTTAACGGTGTAGAAAATCATGAAAATATTCATATGTAACAATAGGTTCTAACCATTTTATGTGTCTACTCGTAAATTATGTGCCATCGTTCTTGTAACAACAATAATTTGAATACAAAAAAACGCAAATGCAATAAAATCAATGTAATAAAAGTAAAAATATGTACCAATAAAAGTCAAAACATTATGCAAACTCACATTGGGTAATAATAGAAGAAAGAGTTTTAATTCTCTTTCACTTAATTTACGTTGAAAACCTTTCTTTTCTCGAAACATAAATTCTAAAATAAACGATTTATTCGAAACATAAGTATGAAATTCGAAAAAATATATCAATTGATTTTGCAGAAACAAAAACTTACTAAGGTAAGATTATTAGATGACAGCAACCGAAATCTCGAGAAGCATAACGCTTAAGACGGCTTGCAATCCACTGCCCAAAATTTAAATGCTTGGAAATTTATTTAAGGGCTATCCAGGAATCAGAAGAAGAAAAATATGTAAGGAAATTTTAAATAAAACAGAACACAATTATTTAAATTAACATTTAACACCAATTTAATTGAAATGAGATGCACTATGCAAGTTACCCTATTACGCGATGATGACAAGTCGACCCGGAAATCAAATGACAATCGGCGTCTGCTCCACATATCGCCGTGCGAATGTAACACAATAATGTAATAGTACCTAATAGTACACAATGCGATGCAAATAATAATTATAATAATACATAATAAATATTTTTACGATCATTTAACGGGAGAAGCTAAGTTGACATTACACAACATAGAAACAAGTAAGAGCAGCGACAATAACAATAATGACTACAGAAGCAATAGTAAAATGGAGATAGAAACAAGGGTAATAATTATTGTTATTATTGTACGACAAGATGGCGCACATTACGTTGACGAAGATTTTCATTTTAATGTCACAAATATGCAAAACATGACATTCTTTACACAATGACATCCATTGTAGAAATGTTATGGAGCAGACATTAAGTAGTAGAAACATTTATTATTGTTATTTCATCTCGTGAAAAGATTATCATATATAATTCGCGCATATTAACACAATGATACTCGTACAATATTATGATTATTTGAAGCACACTGCTTTATGACCGTACCTACACTGCAGCGCTGAATATAACATTCAAATGAAAATATTCCAACGTTTATTTTCTGCCAACTAGATAATTATTGCGTGCATAGAAAATCCTCTTTCACAATACACTGTTTATATACTAAATAACGATATCAGAGCGATAAGTGTGTGAGTGGAAGAGCTTTATTCGTAGAATTGTGAATGTTATTATATTTCAGTGTTTTTTTTCTATGATAATTTGTATTCTTCTTAAGTATAAGAGCAAATATAACCAAGAACTATCTCAGGATAAACGTCACCCTCAGGGCATTTTGAAATTTTGGTCCTAACCGATTCACTGTTTGACGGTCTATGAATATGAAAATTATATTAGAGGCATATGATACTAGACAATTTTTTTTTGTATTATTTCTAACTCATTCCACAATAAAGATTTTCATTATGCATGCTTTTTTAATTCGAAGTGCTAAAACGTGTTCATCATCTTTTAGAATCAATACGATCCTGATATTTGATCCTTATTTATAGAATAATTAAAACAAATTATATACAAATACCAAACACGCACCTGTCCGTATAATTAGAAATCCGAGATTTGAATTATGATTATAATATTCGTAATTCATATCAAAGGTAAAATATTAACAATTAAAAGGTGGTTGGTTATATGAGAAACATTATTAGGCCCTCTAAAATAATATCAATTTACATATTAATCATGTAATCATTATTGGATTTAATTGCTTTTTCTATTTATGTATGAACATTATTATCACACCATTTCTGAAAAGTGGGGTAGACTTCGTTTGATGAAAATATAGGTCATTCTCTCCATGCCAAGATAAGTGGTATACTTCATCGTTAAATTTTATCTATACCATTACTGCATCTCTACAAGTAAGGTAACCTACAGTCTGACTGCGTGTAACAAACGCACAGGTCGTCTTCTTTGAACCATTAAAAATTAAAACATTAAGGAGACCTTATTGCTTGAATTAAAGACGTTAAGTGTCTTATTAGTGATAATTTACGAATATCTGCTTTTTACAGGGTAGTCAAAAACATTGAAAAACAAAGAGACCTAGTCGGTGCCGGGAACTCTACAGAGAATTATTATAATCTGACTTCATCAAGCAATGTTAATCGAAAAAACTATGATCGTGCAGTTAGTTCGTTGGCTACCCCATCTGTCGGATTTGCCATTTCATAATAATAAGAACAATTTCAAGAGATAATAAACACAGGAAATAGCCTTTGTAAAATAGATAATATCTCATCAGTTGCAGGACCTTATCAATAACAAAATGATGGGCAAAAATAATTGCTTTTTTAATTACAATTTTCAATCTATAAAGTTTCAAACAGCTTTTGTTTGGTAAAAGCTGCGATTCCCAACCTTTTTTATACTGACAACTTTTGCTTTTTTGTTATTTATTAGCTTGGACCTTCATTTTACTCCCAAAATTTTCTGTTTGAAAAAGGAATTAGACAAAATACACTTTTTGAAAGCTGCGACTTTTTCTGGTCCGACCGTTATTCATTTGGTTTGAGACTCGATAGAAAATATAAACGAGTGTTAAAAATATTTCATTCATTCATCGCCCTCAATGCTCCTCTCGGGAGCACAGGGCAAGAACTCCTCCATTCAGAACGTCTCAGCGCCAATCGCGTCACCTCTTCCCACGACATTCCTTGCGCTCTGATGTCGTCTGCGACCTATTTATTGCTCCCAGTGTTAACGATTTGCAAGTTAAAAAATGCTAATTCTTGAACTTTGTTTTTTGCTCCCAGAATTTTTAATTTGGCATAAAAATTCGACAAAATACTCGACTTGAGATCTTTTTTGCTTTTTGAATTTAGTGTTGTAGTTTGAGAAATTACAATGTATTTTATAAGTTTTTTCACGGATCACTGATTGGTAATCACTGCATTAGAGAAAATTGGTATTATTTCAAAAATACCCAAGTAAATATTATATTCGTACTATACGTAGGTCGTGAAAAGCAAATTAAAATTTTCGTTAGATTATTTTCACGTTAGCAGTTGCGAATATCAATAAACCTATAGAATCGTAAGTGAGGAAATGAAATGAACAAAAATCAACAGTTATATATATTTTTGGAATTTAATTTCGATTGTTTGCAATGGGATTATTGAAATTTATTATTGTTTCCAATCAATATATTTCGTCCATTCATAACAGGGCAAAAAAAATATTTTCCATATTGTTCTGGACCTGAATGCTGCATGTGTATTTGTTAAGTGCATTTTAACTATGGATCGTCGTGCTATTAAAAGGGTTAGTTGGAAGACATCGCATCTTAGCGATAAACTCGCCCTCTGTACATTGAATTGTATAACTGATATTTATATGACTCTGTTTTATTTTGTAATATTGTAACCAATGTACAGTGAAGAATAAAATAAATAAATAAATAAAACCCACAACACAATGTTTATATCTGAATTTGGGACTTGCCCTATCTGTGTGAACTGTCCATAAATATAGGTATGTTAAATATTTTTCATAAATGTTGCGTGGATCAGCCACACTATAAATGAAATAAATATGTCTTTACTAAACTATGTATGTAGGTATATGCCTTTTGGTTCCCTGTAGAAATGTACATGTAGGTATACTACATATTTCGATACCAATAAAGTTTTATTCATTTATTTATTTACATATATGCGCTGACTCCCGACAACCTAAAATTTACCACAAACATTAATTAAGTTTTGTTCCATATTGTCATTTTTCATATTAAAGTTGTTTTGATGTTACGTACCTATCCTATTATGATTTACAACTTGGTAATTATGTATGCTCCTTATTGCGCAATAAAGTTTATTATTATTATTATGATGTTTTATAAACACCTTTCCATTACAGGCCACTCGATAACATACAGAAAAACGTGGGAGGCCTATTATTTGCCATGAATTCAGAGAAAGAATAAATTCATACCTACGACTTAATTTATATAACAAGTTATCAAGACTGAAGACCACCAGAGAGACCATTTCCAATTAATTGTTTATAAAGTAGATAAGTAGTAATTAATAAATTTATTGATTTATTGGTTCGGTAACGAAATATAAATTAATACATATTTAGAATAATATTGTAAAGTACCTACTTAATTACCTAATAGCTTTATTATACTTGTGATATTAATTATAGATTATCAGCGCATAAATATCACAGTCCGTTCGTACTTACGTTTGTTTATATGTCTTCAATATACACCAAAATTAGACAAAGAGGGAAAATTACATAATCTCATGTTTATAGCAGGTTACGTACTAAACTAATTATTTATTTATTCATACAACGGCTATAAAAGCCTTTGAGTCAAAAAAAATTACAATATTATAATAATAGACAAAAAAAATCACAAAAAAACACTGTCACATAATTAACAGTCCAGCATGCCATGCAAGAACAGCATTCATAATAAGATACTACAATAATAATAAAAATCTTATATTATATTTTTTTTCCATTTGTTGAATATAAATATCAAGATGAAGGTAATAATAATAAAAAAAATAGTATACAAAGAAGAAAAAAACATTGTATAACAACAGAACACATAATTTTGTGCAATGGGCGAGTTTATCGCTGAAGCGCAATATCTTCCAACTAACCCATAAGGTACACAAAAATTATATTATTTTTATGATTAAATTATATTATTTTTATGTAAAATTTGTATTTGCGTAAACAACATTATAAAAAAAATAATAAAAATTACACGAAAAATTAGTCGCCAATATTTTACAAAAGATAATGTGAGAAATGTCAAAAAAAATTGTATAGCAGTGTTTCCTGATTTATAACAATTTTCTTAACATTTTTAGCTACTCCTCACGACAATACTCGTTAAAATATCGGCAAGAATTTATTCGTTTATTTCCTGAGCGAGGTCGAGTAATATTACTCAAGAATTTAATAATTATGATATCATTTTATTAATATTATTACTATAATCGCTACGCAAATAATTTAAATTATAATAACAGTAAACAATCGAGTAATATACTAAAAATAAATTATTAATTAATTTGATTTATTTAACCTATGTTATGTCACAGTACTTTTGATACTATATTTAATTCAATATACTCACTACTACTTCAGAATAGATTGGTCAAGAGTTACCATATCCCATTTCTCTATTTTTGGAAACCGTGAAGTTATAGAAGATAGAGTAGAATATAAATAATATGCCTCCCATCTTGTAAGCTATCGAGCGGTCTGTAAAAGGCACGTATCCTTAAAATTTCACGTTTTAAGACATTGAACACCTTCAGTTCAACGATGGGGTGTACCGAGCATCCTGAGTGTCATAACTTTTGTTGATACGAAGAAGACGATTTGCTTGTTTATAACAGATGGTCTGCTGGCTACCACAGTTGTGAGTATGGCGTAATGTGATGTATGGTTAGAATACTGTGTACTGAGGTTAAGAATTAATATAGAGTATACATAGACGAGATATCTCTCTTAGGAACGATTATTGTGTACAAACATGAATGTAACGATTGTACCTATGTAATTGTATTAATTAATTTGTAACTAACATTGTATGTAACGATTATTGTGTACAAACATGAATAAAATATATCAGTGGGCCTAGTCAAAACACATTTTAGCGTTACGTTTTCGTTTCGAATGTAGACGTTCTCGCAACGTCGTCTACATTCGAACGAAAACGAAACGAAAACGTAACGCTTAAATGTGTTTTGACTAGGCCTACAGATATTATTGATTTGTTTTTTGTGTATTGTATAACATGTAAGAGGCTCACGGCGTGGATAAATGAATTAATAAATAAATAAATAATTATTATAGTTACAGGAATGCAAAATACGTAGTAGACCACACACCAAGTCAGTCGGTATTTGCTAATTATTTATGGTAGTATGTTATTTCATTACGACAGCTTATCTACAAATATCTGATACAAAATAAGTACCTACGTATTGTTGTTTCTATAAAGTCTAATATTGTTATGGTATTCGTATCATTTCGCCCATTGATTTATGAGTATATTTTACGCATTCTTGCGATACAGAATCAAGCATTAGAAATAATTCTTAGTCTAGTTATACTTACTTTACTATTATAAATATGATTTCCTTTGTTATTCAAAACAGTACAACTCTTGCAACTATACAGGTTCATACATTTTTTAATGAAATCTACTAAGTATTTTTGATGGATTTTTTAATGACTTGAACATCTCTGATAAATTTGATAACTTTGCTGGTCCACATATTGAATGTATATTTTGTTAACATATTTTATAGTAGACTATTTGATACTGTAAATATTGTAAAAATAAAATAAAATAAAGAGGTCGAATGCCAGAAAACAGAATAGCACTAAAATCGTTGGAGGGTATGGGAGAGAGTTGAAAGCTGGTAGGCCTCCTCGGAAGAAGCTGACAAGTGGCAAATATTTGGATTGAAAGATTGGTTTTGTAAGTATGTAGTCAAATATCCCGGAAACAGAAATGGATCCTGAAGGCTGCCTTTGAGTCATATTTAATTGACATGGCTAGTTTTTTCCCTTCGTTCTCGAGAGGAACATTCAGCTTAGTATAGAATATAAAATGATGAATGAATTTCGAATATATATGTACTCGTACTCTGCCTTTTGTGAATATAATACTAAAAAATCTTCAAAAGCAATAGAACAATGATTTTAAAATAAAAACATTCTCTTTTTGAATATATTTTATGAATAGCATTTAACGAGATGGTTCTAAATTTAAACGAAAGTCTCCCAATTAAAATAACAAAAAACCGTTTAATGCTGGCGGTTTTCAAGAAAAAAAAAGTAATGAATGATGTAGAGTGTGCGAGATGTTCTTAACCCGACTATTACCAAACAAGTGAAATAAAAATGTCAGCATGGCTGTAAATTCCATTTCAAATAAAGAACACAAGTAATGTGACTTAGTTGTAAAAGAATACAAGTCAAATTCTTAAGGTCCAAAATAAAACTTTCTTCGTTTCAGCAATGATGAGGTGTACCAACATCTACAATTAAGCGTTGAGACATGCCACCTATCCTGAATGCTCTATTTTTATCGGCAACCTACATATTTATTACATGCAGTTAGTCCCCTGACTACCCATTTGTGGGATAAGCCGTCATGCTATAGAAGTAGTAAAAAATTCCTGATAAAAGATTAATTATTTATTTTACTGTTCCTGATAAAAGATCAATTATAAAGTATTTATTAATAAGAATCAGATAATTTCACGTACATATCTAGAATTGAACTGTATGTTAAAAATCAGTAATAAATCGACTTACTTCTGTTTACATTTAAGTCCGACAAATTTAATTAAGTCCACTTTTGAATAAGGAACACGAGCGAATTAAAGAACAATAGGTAGTAAAACAATATAAATTATATTATAAGGGTCACCATACACTGACCGCAGATGTTGTACGTACCAGTGTGTACATACTACATACATGTAGATGCAATCAATCTGTTCACCTCATTTACTTGTCATCAATCACCCCCTTTACAAGGCGACATAACTCAACATTGACATATTATATAGGCCCTTTGTTCGGACGATATAATTAAACAGGGATGATTTTTTTGCTGTTATTTGAAATGAAATCGACATGACACGTCGATAACACAGTAAACCGATAACTTTGCCAAGTCAAAGATGTTGTAAGACTTGTAAAATGGGACAACGGCGGAGATTCAAAATCGAAAGAATCATAAATATTGTCCAATGATATACCAAATAAGAAAATATAGATAAAAAAATTGTTCTGTGGCGTCCCCGTCAAATACTAGGTCTCCCATTCTTTTATGCAAGATTTCAAGTGTCCTGTTAAAGGCAGGTTTTCATGTCATTAAAATCACGATTAATTTCTTTTTAATTCAGATGAAAATAAATAAGTTACATTCCAAGTACAAGTCAGTATTCCATTCAAATTTTATTTTAAAACTCTCCAGACAGCACTTGCTGGTATGAGGAGAATAAATTAACATCTTCAATTCAATGATGAGATATGTTACTTATTTTGAATGTCTTGTTTTTTTATTGGCATGGAAAGGTAAACCTTAATGTCTGTGACATTCAGTTATTATACTGACTAGTTCAAACGTGTGAGATGCCGTGATAGTATAGATAGATATTATTAGTTATAATGATAACGATTTTTCCGAAAAAAAAACAAGTCAAAAATAATTTTGTGGCAACCCTAATAATAATCATGCGCATAGATATCAAATGCACTGGCTACAAAACGCATAGAAAGATGACAACGCATCTGTGCTCCTACTGATCTATAACATAACGTATCATGCACCTACTAATCATAACTACCTATAGAAATACACTGAGCAAGTGTAACACATCTCATATTGTTATTAATATTGTTTAAGCCTTCAATGTTGTCGACTATTATCATTGTAAGATTGTGTACACGCGTCATAAAACAATATTATCAAACTATGTCATCGTACTGCAAGTATATTCAGTGTGAACGCACCTTAAGAGCATAATATGAAAGAGTATGTGAAACATATAAAAACACACCACAATTCTACTATAAATTAATGAACTGCTTAGTAGCCCGATGGTAGAGTTTTGGACTTTCAATTAGAAATCCTAGGTTGAATTCCTCCTGCTGTCGACCTCCTCCACTTTTACGGTACAACCATAATTATGGTTAATTATGTCACACATGTATTGTGTGATATCACTTTATTTTAATTTTTCCCAATATGGGCTATTTTTGTTTCTTTTTGTTTATTGTTCCAACGAGGCGACTTACGTTGATCTGTTCTTCGGGTCGCCCCTGAGGAAATGAAAGTGATGTGTGCAAATTCGGATAAATAGGAGTCTCCGACTCCTGAGATATCCGAGTGTGTAGAGGTTCTTTCAATGGTACAACCATAATGCTAACTGTATGGGTGTGTAGGGTGAACTTGGGTTTGTTTTGAACCCAGATTCATATTTTTATTAAGCTTGGATTTTTATATATATATATATTAGTGATGTAACGAATGTGTGATTTTGGATATTCGCGAATGCGAATATTTGTTGCCGACATTCGCGAATGCGAATGCGAATAGCGAATATTAACTTGCTTAAATTTCTACAATTGTTCAAACATTAAAATTTCTACCCGCCCAGTCGCCGAATTTTCAAAATGGTATAGGAATTTTAAATATTTCAAAACTCCTCGGTTTTCTTAAAGAATATTTTCTTGCAGTACCTTTTTCTACAATGTACCAAGTAAGTAACCGGTACTTTTACCGATACTTTATTACCAAAATGATATTTGCAAAACATTCGCATATTTTTTTGCGAATACGAATGCGAATGCGAATATTCGTTACATCACTGATATATATGGATTTTTCTACTGTATTTGAAATTTTGGTGTGTTTTTTTGTAAACATAGAACATCCTAGTACAATGTGTAATGCCAGTAAAGTTTTATTCATTTATTTATCTTGAACAAAATTAAATAAAATGACATTATTATTAAAAAAATAAAATAAAATTGAATACAGAATGTATGAACATATTTCTAGTATGAGCGTTTTTTCGCGACGCCATAAATTTCACTTATTCAGTAGTAGGTATTGTTAAAACAACTGAAAACTTGTGATAGAAGTTCAAAAGCAGAAAACCATTACAGTCTTCAAAATGCTTGTGATGATGCATTTTGAAGATGCTACAGCAAGATTTAAACCTCGTCATCTATGGCTGAACAAAACACTTGATAGTATAAATAAAATTTGTACAAAAAGAGCACATGTTCTTCTAGTAAACCTAATACAGTTTTGTTATAGAGGTAGATAAAATACCTTAAAAATATATTTATCAACTAGAATTGACCATTTCTCGCTTCACTTTACTAGTAGCATAAATATATATTTATGAGTTATTAATAAAAACCACAATGATAAAACATTTATAAACAGTAGCGGTAGTTTGACAGCTACAGCACACGATACAGGTAATAATATTATTGACAGCTAGAAGAACTGTCATCGGTATTAATGAATTTAGATCTAGGATAGAGATGATAGGTGCAGACCACACTTGGAAATGGGAATAGTGGTGTCAGATGATATTATTAAAGGCACTGGCTTACAATCACTTGACAGCAGTGTCTGTAGTTACCTAATGTACTTAATGAAAACGTGACAAATAAGTCAAGAGTCCCGGATGAGAATAGAACTCTCACTCTTTTACACCGAAAGAAACTCACTGACTACACAACAGACGGTGCATTAAAAAATTCTTGTCCACCGGAGATGAATAGTGGGCAGCCTTTTAGGCTGGCATATAATGGTACAAAGAGGATGCCCTGTATGTTCCTTATATGCATTCATAATCCAATGGCTACCATACTTGAGAAGCATGATATGTGTTTGGAATATTGTTAAAGGGTATTTTTGTTTTTAACTAGGCAATCCATCACATGGAGTGATTTGCGTTGAAGTAAGTTATTGAGGTGAAATATGTTTTTATAAACACGCTTGACCCGATTAAAAAAAATTGTATTATAAATATGAAACTTAATAAAAATAAACATCCTTAATATGATTCAATGCATTTCGGGTGCTTTGCCATGATCAATTAATAATATTCTCAAACTGTTTCAACAAAATAACAATTTATGTACCTAACCTATTTAACAATTACTTATTTCTATGTGTGAATTTGTTTGTTTTTACAACTTTACGATTTTTCTATCCGGTATTATTTTATAAATATTTGCAATGTTAATGCTATAAGTATATTTAATAATTGTAGGAAAAACAACATTAACTAAATTGTGAATGAAATGTGTTGATTTCTTTACAGTTTGTTTTGGTGTGTTTGCCTATGAAAGAGAAAATTTTGAAGATTATTTAGTAAATATTTACTTCATTAAGTATTATTACGCGTGAATGCAAGATATTGAAGATTTTTTTATATCATGCAATTTTAACAATATACTCAAACTTATAGTCCTCGAAATGCTATGGCACAAAGATGGCGCTCTAAATACTCTCTATTATTATTATTATTACAGTGGAAAATAGGATGTATATTTCGGAATACAGCAAGTTAAGTATATGATTTAACAATTGTTTCTTTCCGATCGACCCACTTTGAAGAACACGATGTACTATACTAAATTATTTATGTTGATACGAGTATTGTAAACAGAAATTTGCAGGTAAGAAGAAATTTGCAGGTAAGAAGTTAAGAGTTGTAAACAATTTTATGCTGTTCACAAGAAACTAATGTTTATGAGAATATTTTATATACTTTATGACCTCATTCGCGCAGCCTGAAAACTGCGTATACCCATTTTAAAAGGAAGCAGGAGAAATGAATGTTTTTACATTTTTCTTTATTAAAAATTAATTAAAAAAAGCGAATGTTTAATTTATGAAGACAAACAATGCTATATACTTTTTTTTAAAATTTACTAGATTCTGAATACATTATTACTAGGTATGCAATTTAATCAACAAGGAATTGTATTGACTTACCTGAAGCCGATGGATTTGTCATTCTCATCATCTGAGGAAGCGTCTCTGTCGCTGGCTGACCCCCAAGACTCTTCTCTGGAAGGAGGCTCTCTGCGGGGGGCTCGGAGGGAGCGTCGGCCCTCTGAGCCCCTCTCGGCCCAACCCCCTCCTCCACCGCCGCCTTGTAATCGGGGCTCATCTGAAATAAAGAAAATACAAGTTTAAATACATAAACTTATATGAGAATTATAATACTGAATATTATAATATGTATCTCTCGAAAAACATAACTACGAAGCTTTCACTAAAAATGGAGTAGCCAGTATTTAACTGCTTGTTAAAAAGCCACAACATCAACAGAAAAATACAATAATATACAGTAAAATGGTATAACCATATTATTTCTTAATTTTGGAACCAATTATTATAAAGATTTTTTTTTTAATTAAACGTTTCAGTGTTACAATATTTCAAATAGATTAGCGTCAAACAATATCAAAGTTATCCTGATAGTGCTAGGTGTAAATAAATACAACGTTTTTTCTAAATAATTGTGAGTCTTCCAGCATATCTTTTACCAGTCATTTCTTAATTTTAAAATGTTATATTGGTATTGTTTTAGTAGCTATGTAGAGTTATTATATTTTTATGAGCTTTTCGCTATCGCGGTTTCGATGGAGCGTCCACCATTTAGAGCGATTATCTAATGTCAAATAAAGATAATTTTGTTAAGGATGAAAAATGTTGGATAAATCGAAATGTGCTTACACAAAGACCAATTCAAGCAATAATGCTCAAAATATTTCAATGCGGCTGAAATTGGATAAAAAATATCCAAAAAGGGTTCGTGCATATTACATAGTTGTATTATCATACATACATACATACATACATACCATCACGCCGCTTCCCTCGCGGGGTAGGCAGAAAGGATCGAGCGCCACTTCCTTCTATCCTTGCATACATCTTTCGCTTCCGTCACTGTCATACAATTCCTCATGCATGCTCTCCTGTTCAATGTGCTCAACACGTGACCGTCCTGTAGGATTTGATTTAAATGATCTTGCCATTTAATCCTCGGACGTCCGCGTCTCCGAGCACCATTCCTCTCAGCCAAATAGTTGTATTATCGCCACAGAAAAATTAGTAAAATTATGTAAAATTAACCTTAAGCTGATTTACATAATTGTTACAATAGAGTAGGTACGCCTCGGTTGATTTACTAAGTGCGTCCTAGATCCGATACCTTATAACTTGTAAATGTCATACTATTAAATGTACGTATAATAATCATATGTATATGTATGGGTATTGTAAAACATAATTCCAAATCATAACTAGCTGCTTCTAAGGCCGATCAACCGGAATAATCCAAAGTATTATAATTATTGCAGTATTAGCTTCTTTCAATGAATGTATGAATGAACGTAAAAGCGTACTAGATAACCGTATTAAAAAAAATTACCCTCTGCAGGTATTTGTTTTTTTTGTGTTGTATTGCTTTTCTACTACCACCTATTATAATTGTGATACATTCACAGCATCACTGTATGTCCCTTGAATGGGGCAGTAAATTAATAATTGGGATAATTTATAGTACCTTAGAACTAGTAGAAAATAACAAAAAGATTAAACAATAAAGCTAAACATAATATTTTTTGGTAGCTTTATCCACATCGTAAATAGTAAATTACCAAATTTCAAAAAAATAAATTATGATACTTATTTTTTTCAGATGAATCTGGATTTTTAATAAACCCAAATATACCATGAATACCGTGGAAGTATACTATTTACTTGTGTAATGATAAGATGAAAAGGTCTGCAACAGAAGGATTCGAACCAGCGATCTCTCTTTTGAAAATCCCGAGACTCTAATATCAGGCTACCGGCCACCTCATAAGTTGAAGTTGTACCATTCTATAAATTTAATTTAATAACCCTGAGGTACCTACATAGAGTACCTAAGCAATAAATAATATTGAATTTAAGATTTGCGATTGTAAATTAGTGGATATTTTTGTATGTATTAATTTTTCAGCACACATAAACTTTACTTCACAGAGCAATATAAGATACATTTTTTTTTTTGTTTATTTATTTCCAACGATATCAAACTTAACTATTACAAAACGCAATATAACTTTAACTTAACATAATTTTTCATTAACCCAATTACACGTGTTCTAAAAACAATTGCAAGCAACATAATTTACTGCCTCACTAGACTATTGCTTGTTCTGAGGCAGTACATAGAGAATGTCAATATTGTCAAAGTTATCCGAGAATTATAAATTAAATATCTAGAGTTGTACCTGCGCTGGTAGGTAGTAAGAGTGTAACAGAATTTACAGCGTGCAACATAGTATACACATAATATTTAAATAACAATGTGTAAGTTGTAATATTATTGTGTAATAATTAGTACATATTACTAAAGGTATGCAATGATACATTATACAATAAATACTTAGCATTGTTATGTCAAATGTGTATGTATTATGTTAATACTGCATTGTGTTCTACATAGTTAAATTACATTTTAATTTATTATGATGCATGTTTTTATTTCTTATGATTTTCTAATAGGATTTTCCAGAATTTCCAACACTGCATTCCCATCTGATTCAATTATTAAAATTTGGTGAAATCATTATTTCATCCCTTTATTAAAAAAAATAAACTACTACTACTATACCATCACGGCATATCCCACAAGTGGGGTAGCCAGTACACCAGCTGCATATAATAAACATGAAAGCTGTCCTCTCCGTGCCAATATTAAATCAAGACACTCAGGATAGGTGGCAAATCTCAATGCTGAATTTAATGTATAAAATGTTTTAATTTTTTTGAACACCTACCAAGACACTCGAAAACTTACCAATTCTTTACCGGATGTTTCCGGTTCCAGTTGTATTGTGAAAGAGGGTCATCTAGGTTGTCGGAAATCTTGTAGACGAAAGAGCAGCGTTCTTTTTGGCAAACTATCATAAGGATATTTTCAGTAAAATACGACTCAACTAGGAACATCGTCTCCCCTGTATGGGGATGCAATGGAATCAATGCTGTTAAAGAATGTTATCCTCACAAATATTCGAATCACAGTCATGATTTTATCATTAAAAAATTAAAATATTGTGAAGACGTCCTACTTCTTTTGCAAAACTTCACGATAATTAATGGGTTTCAATTAAATTCATTTTAAAATATAATCGACATCGTTAGTTACACAATCGTAAAGACAATAGAGATAATGTAGTAGGTAATATTACTTCAATATTTTGGAATGTGCTCAACATTCACCGCTGATTTAAATTAAGTAATAATATTTATACTAAATACCTATATTTATTTCTAGTCAGTCGTGTCAAGGTTCTTATTCAATAAAAGTACGAAATAACAATAATTGAAAGCGTTATAACGATCTAATAATTGATTATAAGAATATCAAGAACGGTGATTCTCAAAGGTGGGTGCGCTAAAAGAAAAGTATATAATATATTCCTCTAGATATTTAAACACAAATAACAACTTGTAAAGTCCTTAACAGTTAATCCTTAACCTTACACATCACAAACACAGATGAACGAACCATGTAGCTTATTTAGGTAAATCTGAAAATCTACGGGAAGTATCAGAACAGAATATTTCTTTATTTAAACGAAATGAAAAATTAATGTGAAAAGATTTCGAGGATAATTCTCGAAAGAAATGTCTGTCGTTTGGTTAGGACATTGTCAAACTCGAGAATAAATCACATAGTAGAAGCAAACATTTGTTTTTAAATTTCGATATGGAATTCTACTACCTGAACACCGACACAGTGAATGTAATTTCTTTATTTAATTATTCCCTTTTAACTAAAGTTCGTCGGTAGCCTGGAGGTAGAGTCTCAGCCTCGTGAACAAGGGGTCCGTGGTTCGATATCAGGTGCCGGCAAACTCCCCTTTCACGACACAAGCTTTTAGTAGCTTACTGTGAAAGGTTGTAGCTGTAAACTTAGCTTAAGGTTGTATTTGGGTTTATAACAAAAACCCAGATATATCTTTCTAAAAAAAAAAAAACTGTACATTGGTAACAAGTAATTATACGTAGAAATACATCCAAATAAAATAAAATAAATAAATGGAGGGTGAGTTTATCGTAAACTTCCTAATAAACCAATTTCTCCAAAGAAACTCCTCTCTCACTTTCTGAGTCACAATTCACTTGATTGTGATTTTGAGAACTCTACCCCGTTCCTACCAGCGTTTTCAGTTTTACGTATTTTACAGTGCATATCCTCCGCTACTTGATCAAAACAATATTGTGTTGATTATTTTAATTTAAGGAATTGCTTTTTTTCACCAATTCAGTTTAATAACTATCGACATGTTATAACAATTCATTCATATAACATATTCAGTTCAATAACTATCGACATACCGAACTATGAATTATCATCATGCGCCTGTAGCACCTCATTTGAAAGCCATCCAAACTGTCAACACCGTTTTATTCTTAACGTAAGGTTTCCAGACTAAAATAATTTGAGCACTTGTGGTTGTCTAGAACAATATACGATTCAAATCAACACCAGACAGAGTGTTAGTAAAGAATTGTTAAAATGTAGCTCATAATACTGTAATGGTTAGAGGTACAAATGAATAAATGATTCGTGAACCTAACAATGCATTATTTTATTTATTTTGTTCGTTGACACGATTTTATAACTGGAACGTAAATTTGAAATTAGAATTATTAAGATCCGTTCGAATATTTAAGTGACACTTTTAATCATTGATCTGACCAATATTTCATTCATTTTTTGGTTTAATCAGAGGGTGAACGCCAACCTAATTTAAAATTTAAAAAATAGATAAAAAAAAAGATAAACGTGCTATGATATTATCCGTATTCTTAAAAAAAATATTCGGTATGGAAATTAATTAATATTATCAGATTGTTTGGTAGGAGGTCTTCTTCAACTTCTTTTGTCTTCACGAGGTCTCCACTCCACTAAGCTTTTTGTCCATCTCTGATCTTTTAAATCCAGCAACATAATTATTCTTTCCATGACCATTGCAACTTTCCTCCTCCATTGACGATATCAGTAATTCCAGATCTTTTTTTAACGAATATCTGTCTCTTACCCAATTGGACGGTTTCATTTGTAGTATATGGCGCCCTTGAGATGGTCACGGATCATTAAACGGCGCCAAATATAAATTGTCTTTATTATTATTATTATATCGCTCTTCCAAGCTTTCTTTGAAATATACAGAGCTTCTTAATAATTGATTCGGTAAGAATTTGGACTTCTGCTCCATAAGTCATACAATTGATCCTCTTTCAATTGAGAAAATCCCGCGCATTTATCTTATAATTTACGCTTTAAGTAGTGTTACGCTTGGACAAAATATAATGTATATACTAGGATTTTTTTAAACTGGCGAACTAAGTCATAAAATGTGCGAGCAAGAAAGATCGACTACCTGCTCCCGTCACACTCACATCTCTCTGTGAGTGTGACGGGAGCAGGTAGTCGATCTTTCTTGCTCGCACATTATATGACTTAGTTCGCCAGTTTAAAAAAATCCTAGTATAGTAATAAAATAATCGCAGAAGGTAGGTACCGATGTATTGTATTACGGAGAGGGATTTATCATCATAAACAGGAAATAACACGCGTATTCTCGTAATTTTATTACCCAATTGTTTTAAGTTATAAGTAAGCACGATTTGCGACATTTATTATTTTAATGCTTAGGTAAATAAAACAATCAAACGCCGTATACCTCTGGTAATAAAACGAAGGTGTTGAATTCTGGTCATATTTGCAAAATGTCGACGAGTTCTGTATGACTGTAAAAAACACAACAGAAAAAAGTTATTTAAATACACTTTATGGGATTAAAACAAAAAAAAATGCCTTATCATTTTGATCCAATATGGTACTTCACTACTTGTGCACCATAACGTGAATAATTTTGTACGTATATTGTTGTGCTATGACACTCTTATACAAGGCGCCCTTTATAATGGATACTCCATCAAACGATGCTAAAGAAATATTATAATTTAATGCAGAAAGAATCTTGACATCCTCCTTTGCATGGCATGACAAATTACCAGTTATAAAAATTATGCAGTAATCGAGCTCTGAACTTCATAAAAAAAGTTTATAGATTTCCTAAGACAGTGTGCTATCTGCAAATATGATAACTAAAATGATTGTACTTCATAATCATTAATAAAACCGACAACACCTATTTGGATCAAGTGAAGGACATGAACTGTGGCACATACGTAGAATTAAAGATACTAGCAAAATATAGGAAGGAATAGAGAAGAAAATCCAAACTCGTTGCAGACCAATCCAATGGATTGTAGCTCACTATACATACTCATTAATATTGCCAAATAGGCAATTTTTACAAATACAAATAACTCTAGTTTCAATCGGTTAACATTCCCAATGGGATAATCAATATCAATTATCATATATACATTTCTATATTAATAATAGTAACAATACTGGGCGTCACTATGTATGGTGATATAGGTAGGTGGTTTGTAGATACTTGAAGTTCCCTAATGGACTCTGATGTAAATGCTCCAAACATGTTCTAATAAAACTTCCAATACATACTACAGGTACATTAAATAACAATATTTATAACAATAAATGTATCCCGAAATATGAACAACATACCTACATTGTATTATCAGATATCGGAAGTTATCTCAAATTCGAACATTGGCCGTTCAATGACTTATATTTTCATTACTTTCTCCTCTACACAGCAGAAGTTGACCTTTTTTTGTCATGCATAATTACAAAATCAACAAAACTTTTACATAAAATAGACACTACATTATCCCACAAGTGGGATAGCCAGCAGACCAGCTGCATGTAATTAACATGCGGGCTGCCCTCTTCGCTAATATTACATTTAGGATGGGTAGCAAACTTCATAACTGGATATAAAATGACTTTAACTGCCATTTACAATTAATCATTAAGGGTTTTCCCACCACTTTCCCCTGGATGTTTTAAGAGCTGAGCTCCTATATCATCCAGACTCAACAAAACAAAAGAAAAATTCAAAGGGAGGGCTCAGGATTTGCCTTATGGGCTCCCCCCGACAAAATCCTCCCCTAAACTACAACCCTTAATGTCCCTTGGAGGAGATACTCACTACAAGGCACTACTCACTACAAGGCACTACTCACTACTACAATATTCTTACAAACTATGTTCTTACAGTTACGTATTGCTACGTACTAAAATTCTTAACACTAAAGACAACACTTTACAGCTTATTATCTAAGTAGTAGAGTATTCAAGACAATAATAATAAATGCTTACCAATCATACCCACCACTGCCAAACACGAAATTTCTTCCTTACTGAATTTGAAAGAAACAAAGAAAGGGAAATAAACACATTAAACTTCCAAGGCTAGAGTATGAAAGTGGAAGCAAATAAGCAATTGATCAAAAAAAAAAGAAAAAAATGACAAAACCAAGGGACAGAGTGCTTGAAAAGCCACCTCCAACGACAGGAGTAGGACATGCACAAAACAAGTAAGAGAGTTCAGCGGCTCGGTCACCAAATTATCAGGATGAATCCACTGGTGGCAGTCCAGGTCGACGAAGATCATCCCACTTAAGCTTCCAGGCTTCTACAAAATTTTTGAAGCATTTGAAGTTTGTAGCATTAAGGGTTAATTCTTCAAACCAAACTGGTCTTGGAGTGTCCACACTCAAACCCCGAATCATATCGTCTCTGGCCTCCGACATCAAATTGCAATCCCAAAGAATATGTTCTGCATATTGGGCTCCTCCCCCACAAGGGCACCACGGCTCATTGCATAAATTAAGCTCAAAAAGTTTCCCCTTAAGATCACCATGACCTGAGATTAGCTGTGTAGAGAAGTGTTCAAAGTGAATGAAATGACGTCGCATTCTAGTTCTGAGATCTGGAAAGAACTTATACACAAGTCTGCCCGTCCTCGAGGAATCCCACCTCTGCTGCCAAATATCCATTGTTTTCTCTCGGACCTTAATCATTGCCCTTTCTATCCCAGATCTTCCGGGTTCTGGTCTAAAAACAGCCCCAAAGTATTCAGCTACACCGTCAACTTTCAAACATCTTCTAGCGACACTTTCTCTTACCTCCAAATCTGCCGGTAAAACACCTGCAATCACAGGAAGACCATCACTAGCAGAGGTGCGATATGCTCCAGTCAAACCTATCAACAAAGACCTCTGGCCCCGAAGAAGTGCAAGACTGACTGACCCCACCTCCAATCTGAAAGACCAAACCCTGGCCGCATATGAAATCTGCGGTATATAAGTTGCTCGATATATTGTCAGGAGACACCTAGGATGAAAGCCCCACGTACCCTTGCTGAGGCTTCGCAAGGTTGCAAACAGTTTTCTGCCCTTCTCTGAAATTCCTCTAACATGTTGGATGAAAGAAAACTTTTTATCTAAGACTACACCCAAATATCGAAAATCGTCAACTAACCTGATTGATTTACCTTCCATCTTAAGGGTGGGATTTCGGGTTCTACTTAAGGTTCCCTTCATGAGCATAGCCGCCGTCTTCGCAGCAGAAAAAGAAAGACGATTCAGTCTACCCCATGCCAAGATACATTCAACTGTCGAAGCAAATGTTGTTTCAAGAGCTAATCTTGAGTTTTCTGCTATCATCAGCAGGGCATCATCCGCATATGCAATAAGAGTACATTGAACTGGGAAAGGCAAGGTCAGAAGATCATTAAAGAGCACGTTCCACAGAAAAGGACCCAAAACAGATCCCTGCGGACAACCCATCGTAACCTCTCTCTCCACGCGATGACCTCCATGTGAAATCACTACTTTCCGATCCCTGAAGTAATCAGAAACGATATTAAACAAATTTGAAGGGCATTGTCTCAATTTTAGTTTGTTTAAGATCATAGGCCACCAAGCATTGTCGAATGCGCCGGAGATATCAAGAAACACTCCAAGAACATACTTTTCTGCACGTTCGCTCTTCCACCTAACACATTCCGAAATTGCATGCTCAGTGGAAAAACCTCGACAAAAACCAAATTGCTTAGGGCTTCCAGGTAATATCGATTCATCCAGTCGATTTCGAACAAGAATTTCCAAGACTTTACCAAAAGCAGGCAACAATGTTATTGGTCTATATGATTTAAGGTCTGAAAGGGACTTACCATTACCTTTTGGAATCACTTTTAACAGCCCACACTTCCAAGACCTCGGAAAAATACCAAGATCCAAGCACCTCTGCATAAGACACAGTACGGTCCCCGGGAAAAATTCCCAGACCCTCTTGACAATGACACCAGTAATCCTGTCTATTCCAGGAGCCTTGCGTGGTCCGAGACCGGATATAATTTCATTCAGCTCATTATAAGTCACAGGCAAAGAATCAGAGTTTCCTATACCAGAAGGCGGCAGCCGAGAAGTTAATCTAAGCTGTCTGTGCTGAGGAGTATCCACAGATTCTGAGTCCAAAGGGATAAGTCCATCCAGAAGACCGCGCAGGGTGGCCTCAATGCCCAGAGTTTCATCGTCATTATTAATAATGCTTGACAAATATTTGTCTGCATTGTGTCCTTCCTTAAGAGCAGTTTTCATGACGGACCAAGGCTCTGAACTACCAACATCCTTAACCCATTTCTTCCATGTTTCAATCCTAGCAAGTCTTATCTCGAGATGGTATTCCCTTCTTGAGTTAGAAAGCATTTCTCTCAGCTCTCGGGCCATATCAGAGTCGGCGGGCACAGTTCCCTTTCTTACGATTCCAAATTTACGTGCGGCCCTTCTGTATTTAGTTCGAAGATCGACTAGTTTTGGAGTCCACCAAGGAGCTGACTTCTTTTCTTTGCGTGGTTTGCTTCGACCAAGTGCGACTGTTGCTGCTTCGACCACAGCCGAATTAAAAAGGTCACCAAGTTGCTCAGGACACATCACCCAAGCGTCTCGAAAGTCATTGAAACGTTGACGCAGTACAACCGAGAAATATCGCCAATTAACATTCCTGCTTTTAAACTTCCAGAGGTCGCAAGGAATACCGAGAATTGGTCCTCCATATATCATAGTGATGAGACGGTGATCACTTGAAAGCGCCGATTCATGTACTCTCCATCCAGAAATTCTTCCTAAAATATCCATTGAGCATAGCGAAAGATCGATATTGCTCTCTCCCATAACTCCTGCAAACGTAGCAGGGTTTCCTGGCAAATTGATGATGTGTAAGCCATAAGAAGCTATAAAATCCTCAACAGCAAGTCCACTGCCATCTCTGTCAGAGGAAGGTCTGTCATGCCATAATGTAGACCGAGCGTTGAAGTCACCTCCCACTATTACTGATTTCCCATGAAGCGTCCTGAGCACCTCACCAAGACCCTGTAAATGAAGACCAACTGGATCTGAAAATTTAGCGTAGAGAGATATAAGAAAAACCTCCCGTCCACCGAAACTCACACAAATGCAGCAACGACATTCGTTGGACAATCCATCAAGAAAAAGAGGTTCAACAAGTGTGCCATCAACAATGAATCCTGCAAGAGGGTTATTACCCTTTTCAACGCATATATATGGTTCAGAGATTCCACGAGTTTTGCCTCTAAATGTGTACTGCTCCTGAATAAAAAGAATCGGAATACTCGATTCAGCCATGTAATTTACAGCCTCCAAAGTAGCAGCTCTCGATCGCCCTAAATTTACTTGACCCAAAACACTTGCTGTATTAGTGTGTGCCATAGTCGGTGGAGCTGATAACCCTACTTATAGCCGCTTGATAAGCTGGACAGTTCCTGTGACCAGTGCAGTGATCATCAACCTTTTTACCAAATCGAGTACAAGTTGCGCATACTTGTGGTTTATCTTTGTTAATGCAATCTCCATCCTGGTGTCCTTCTTCAGCACAGTATCTACAAACCTGAGCTCTGAAATTGCAGTCTTTTTGAACATGCCCATAGATATGACATTTGAAACATCTAGTTGCTCCGACGTAGTCACGAACCCTGCAGGAATGCCATCCAAGAAAAATTGAACCCTGGTTTATAAGTAGTGCCCTGACTTCACCTGTGCAGGCTAGAATTGTACCACAGAATGGGCGTTCTTTAGGACCGAACCTAGCAACTCTTCTAGTGTTTTCCAAAAATGATTCTTCTGAGAGTTTATCCCTGAGGTTTCTTTGAAAAATTTCTGTCAATAACTTTTCGTCCGACAATTCACAGGGGACATCATAAATTACTATTTTAGGAAGGCGACTTTTAGGTTCAACAGCGGAAAAGCCACCTTTCTTCAACTTATCTGATGCCATAATTCTTTGTACTCCTTCTCTGGTTGTAGTCTCTACGACTATTCCAGCTCCTCTTGACCTATGCACTTTTACAGGTTGAAAACCATCCACTACCGGATCAACAATCTTCTTAATTTCTTCTCTGGTTGAGGCACTTGTTTTACCTTCTGGATTGTCCGGTTTTATAACTACAGCAGGAGCCCTAGGAACACAAGGCTTATCGATTCCAGGGGCAACCACTCTAGCGGCTCTCTGGGCATACGAAGTCTTCGTAGGTTCCAGTGAAATCGGTGCATGAAAATTCGCAAAAAATTCTTCCCTTATTTTAGCAACAGCCTCCAGGGCACCAGCAGCTCTTCCTTCGTACTCAGCAGCTCTTCTTTGTGCGTGCCAGAAAACTTTACATATTTCCTTCAGAGCAATTCTAATTTTTCCCCTTCGTTCCTCACTACGCTTACCCTTCTCTTCGGATAAAAGTTCCTCAACGGCCCTGATTTGTTCATTGAAGATTCTATCCTCCTCATCTTCGTCCATCTTATGAGATACTTTCTTTGGGCTTTCCTTAGTCCTTTTCCGTTTTTTAGAAGATGGAGAAATGCGGTCATTGCCGCTCTTAAGGTACGCGTCTCTCTGGTTGTCAACTCCTGGTGGAGTTCTAGCCAAAGACCGACGAGGAGTAAAAGCTGCATCTTTTAATGGAGGAAAGTCATCATCTGTTTCTGCTGAAGCAGCAAAATCCATTTCCGTATCACTCATACCCTCCTATAAACAGGAGTTACTGACGTCAAGTATAAGATACAAATTCAAAATGTTTAGTGCTTCCCCAAAAATCCTATAATTCAAAGAAAAGAAATAATAAATAAATAAGTATAGAAAATCAATCATAAATATACTAAATGGGTGAACAAATCGAGTTGAAACCTAGATAAATAAAATAAAACAATGATAAAAACGCCCAAAGCGTTTCAATATATATATATTGGGTATGCACAGTAAATAAATAAATGAAACAATAATTACAATAAAAGAAAAAAGAGATAAAAAAAAAAAAAACTTGATTGCCCTGCCACGGGATCGAACACACGTACCACTTTAAGCAATACAGGCGCACTACCAATTCAGCTAGATAGGTACCTATGCGAGACGCAATAATCAAAATATATTAATTAATATCTGGTTAAGTACCAAAAACAACTTACCAAAAATAAGAGAAACAATAATAATAACTGTAAGAGTATTAGAAATATATAAACCTAAATAATAATAATAACAAGTAACTTCTACTATGTTCGCGTGCAATAAAAGTAATCCATGCAGGTATCAACCACTTACTACAATTATGTTTAAAATATTCACAAGTACGTGTGACGACTCAACCATATATATATATATACAAGAATGTATGTACTTACCCCAGGCAAATCACTTTATACACAACACTTTGTTTCAATGAAGAAATCAAACAAACGTGTATGCAAATCAAGCACTTACCACAGTATGATACCTTAGGTAAATACGCAATACAGGATTTATAGAAAAGAGGATAGCCTAAATGTAAGGAAAAGAGAAAATGATTCAGAAAAGAGAGCAAAAAAAAAAAAAAGTGATGTGTGTGGGAATCGAACCCGACACCCCGAAATATCACTTGAATTAGGCGCGCACCGAATTCGGCTACGAGGACACCGTGACGTATCGACAATGTTTTAATATATAAAGGGTTTTTCAACAAGGACTTTGTTTTTTAAAACAAAATAAAACAAAAAAAATTGATGAAGATGATTAAAATTTTTATTGAATTACAAAGAGAAAAGTTTGGCAATTATGCATGAAAAATGATATCTGACAAATGTCCACCACGAGCACGCTGACAGATGTCGATTCTTTCATCAAAGTTTTTAATCACTTTTTGGCAAAATGGCGGGACTATTTCGCTAATCACATCACGGATTTTGAGTTTTAAGGCTGCAATCGATTCGATTGGCTCCGTATAGACTCTGTCCTTAACATAGCCCCACAAAAAATAATCCAGTGGCGTTAAATCACACGATCTGGCTGGCCACTTAACAGCTGAGTTTCGTGAAATCATGCGATCGGGAAATTTGGTTTGCAATAAATTGATCGTTTCATTGGCTGTGTGACATGTGGCACCGTCCTGTTGAAACCACATGTCAGTGATATCCACGTCATCAATAATAGGCCAAAATTGAGTTGTCAACATCTTGCGATAGCGTGATCCATTGACTGTTACCGCATTTCCAGTCTCATCTTCGAAAAAAAACGGCCCAATCACGCCTCCAGACCACATAGCGCACCATACAGTGACACGCTGAGCATGCAACGGCTTCTCAATAATTGCTCTAGGATTTTCAGAAGCCCAAATGCGGCAATTTTGCTTGTTGACGTACCCTGACAAGTGAAAATGGGCTTCGTCTGAAAAAATGATTTTTTCAGAAAAACCAGCGGGTTGTTCCTGAATGAATTGAGCGAATCTACGGCGATTTGAATGGTCGTTCGGCTTCAATTCCTGCACCAGTTGAACCTTGTAAGGCTTCAAAGCCAAATCCTTACGCAAAATTCGCCATGTGGTGGTTTTGGATAACCCCAATTGTCGAGAACGTCGAGGAATTGACAAATTTGGATCTGCTTCAACACTGTGGCTCACGGCTGCGATGTTTTCAGTTGAACGACCCGGTCGTACACGCGTTGGTGTTAACACATTTTGTATCGAGCCTGTCGACTCAAATTTAGCGACCAAATTCTTAATAGCGGTCTCAGAAGGACGATTATGTTGTCCGAAAATATCACGAATTTGACGAAATGTCACTTTAGCAGAACCACCATTTTCATAATGGATTTTAATTATTTTAATGCGATTTTCAAGCGAAATTGAATTCATTGCAACAATTGCCAATGCATCCACTACGAATACGTCAAAAAATTAAATGTCAAAACTATCATGTTGCTGGTGTTGCCACAATTAAAAAACAAAGTTCTTGTTGAACAACCCTTTACTTAGGTGTATGGCAGGTATGTACTGCTCACAACAAATGACACTACCCACTTTGATAGGCACGCAGCCTGAAAACACTACAACAATTAACACAATGATAATAGCACTTTTCTAAACAATATTAAACTAAAATTAATTCACTTCACATCAACACAATTGCAAAACTATGTTTCCAATCAGATTAAGCATATAAAAATACACAATTCCACCGAACTTCAAAGTCTGGTTTGCGGTTTGAGATTAAAAAAAAACAAAAAAAAGATGAAGACTTTTACAAGCAACAACGGAAGGCACCCGAACACTCGAGCGAACTCGCTGAACTGAGTTGAACTCGCTGAACTTTGATTACAATTAATCAAAATCTTACGGAAAAGGGTTATAGACCAATTCTTTGTCCGGTGCTCCACGGAACATAATAAATATTGATGAAAATTTTAACTCCCGCTATCGACTATGTTTTTCTTCACGGCAAAAATGTAATCCTTGGGATATATTTAAGTATATTACAAATTAATAAAAAAACAAATGATCACCTAAAATATGACAAAAAGGACATTTCGGTATCAAAAAGATTTAAGCAAAATTATGTTTAGTAAAAAAAAAACTGAAATATTAGTTGAAGAAACGGAAGCATAAAAAAGAATGATTTCGGTCAACTTCTGTTTATGGTCTAATTTTCGGGAACAAATATCACATAGCTATAGTATACAATCGTACAAAATATACAATCGTAATATGTGGAGCATTTAAATTTTAATTGTGGCAATAAATTCCCAACGGTCGGTATGTCTGATGTAGCTTGTAATATCAATAATTAATTAATAATAGTTTGTATTAATAAAAAAACATGTAGATATTATGCAACATATTATATTACGATATATTATTGCCCTGTTTCGTGCAGCAGCCAGCAAAGTATAGGATTTCCACTCTTTTGCAAATTTTATTTTTATAATTTGTCGATGATGGATGCCAGTCACCGTGAATGTCTTTGACCTTTATTGGCACAAAGAGGACGATTTTCATGTCTTTTGGATGCAGTTAGTCCACTGTTTTCCCCGCTAATGGGAAATGCCATGATGGTATGAATGTATGAGCAATATTTTCTAAATACAAAATGATTAGATATGCGAAATAGACGAGAATAAGTAGATACTTGTTGGAAAATAAACAGTGTATCAATTTGCTTATCTAGAGCATCATGGCAGTTCCGACAAGTGGGGTAACAGTTGTTATGGTTCTGTATTTTAGAACGACCAAAAATCTCCCAAATACCTACATCTGTATGAGATAAGAAAAAAAAAATGTGAAATTTTGCTATCAGCGGCAAACTAGATAATTAGTAGAGCAATTATATTTATTGGTGACAAATATTTTGTTTACGAATATTATGGAAATATTTGCATATCTCACGGGGCAATAAACAGATTGCATTCGCACGTGGGAAGGGATGCCGGCATATCCTTTGTGATTTTCTAAGGGGGTCGTAAAATATTATAGAAGATAATATTATTAGGAAGTTCGCATATCTTGTTTTGAAATAATAAACGCGGCTTCCTCAAAGAGAAAAAAGACAATATAGAAATGTAGTCCGTGGGAATGAGATATTTTGCTGAAAACAATAAATGCGACAGTAAAATAGAACATGGAAAAAAAAAGGGAGCTGATAAGAAATTCTATCTAGGTGGCCAGTAATTATATACGTCACGAAATACCTACCACTAATATAACGCAGTATGTATGTACTTACTTGCGTTATTGGGGGGATTATTAATAAAGAAGTGTTGATCAATCAATTATGTATTACATTATCAGTGTTGTTGAAAATCATATTGAAATGAATGGAAGGGTAGCCGGATTAATTAATAGGTGTGTAAGGAGGCTTATTAATACACAGGTGAAGATAGAAAGAGAGAATAATTATAATTACGAGAGATTCGAGTTAAAGGATAGAATAATTATAGAATGTTGTTGCAATGAGCCCAAAGTGTGTACGTAAGATCTGATTTTATTGAATGAATAAGTAGAAGTGAATATAGATATATAGATAATTAATTGATATCGGGAATTTGTTATCAATAATTTTTATTGTATATTGTATGAGGTGTATGTAAGGCTTTCTTTTACTAATCTTATACCTACTATGATTTTAGGTAATAATCATTGGACGTCTAGGTATAAATAAATAATGAAATAGAATTATTTATACGATATTTACGAGGTATGAGTAGTCTTCATTATGTATTTGTAAATTTTAATTAAGTGTAGGAATAAGATAAAGATACCTAAATGTGAAACATGGATATCTTAATTAGGTATGTGTCGTGATAGAGATGAAATAAGAAATATAGGATATGAGAGGGAGTAAATAGATAAACCGATAGATATTTTTAGAGTCGGAAATTATTATTGATATTATGAGTTTTGAACGGAGAACGCGATGTGAAGCGCATAGATGATTAGTATCTAAGCCATAAATTACGACTCGAAAGGCGGTACAATGTTAGGAAGAGATAGAAGATGTTAAAATGAGATAGAACGACGTTCGGACCGCATCCCTGTGTTACATTGGCGAGAATCTTAGGGGGTGGATGCGAGAGATAAGGAAGTACGTCGTGATTGGAGAATTAGAGATTTTGCCCGCGAAATCTGGTATAAAAGCTCATACATATCGGAAAATTAGAGATTAAAATAAATTTCTAGACAGATTAAAATTCAGTTGAGAAGAGAGACCGCGATTTAGTTATTCGCGGAGAATCGCGAGTAGTATTCGCGAAAAGTGATTTTGTTGTGAGAAATTAATTCGCGGAGATAACTTAGAGATTGTTTGTAGTGAGATCAAATTCAAATTGATCGATCGAGATTGTTATACATAGTCGCGAAAATTTGGGAGAAATTAATAATAAGATATTAATAATCGTGAATAAGAACTAATAATTGTGAGTCAAATGATTCGTAGTGAACAAGTAAACGAATATATCGGTGTGTAATTACACAATACCAATCAACCAACTATTCTAATCTATAGTAAATCATTGATTACTGATTGATTAGCTGTCGAAGCGGTGCGATAGACTTTACTCAATGAGTTGGCAAATTAAAATCATAACGCAAGAAGCCTACGACTAGTGTAAACTGTGTGACGTCGCAGAGGGTCAGAGGTGAATTAGCCAACGGGAAGATTTCACTTAGAAGGGGAGGACACGTGAATGCTGTGCGTCAGGAAACGGGAGATACCTACATTCAGATTTCGATTAATTTTCTTATTTCGCTACTCGAGGTCGAAAGGGAAGATAAGATCTACATACATCGGAGGCGCGGTTAATCATATCGTAAGAAAAATTGTTTTAATTTAAATTTATGTCTACTTTATTTTTATTATACACATTGTTATCAAATTATTGATTGATAATTATTATGTTTTAATGAGTAACTAGTTATTGATGACCTGGATAAATTATTATCGTGGATAGTTACCTCGTTGTGGTATGACTATTAGTTGATTTTGATTTTGTGTATTTAATATTATTTGATAATATTTTGTCTTATGAACAACTGATTATGGATGACTGACTTTAATAATTTTGTGAATCAGCATTTATTATGGTTTATTAGTGGGTTGATTTTTTTTTATGTGTAAATAACTACCAATTGATACTCTCACATAATTATAAAATTTTCATGAATAATTGATAGTGAAAATAATAATATTAATTTGTCATACGCAAGTACCTAGCGGTACGACTACTGTCAGGTTAATCTAGCCTTAATTAATCTAGAGCTCGCAGTTTTATGAGACTAGAATAATGTTTCAATTGTTCTCTTCGTATTGATTAAATTGCTTTTTTTATATGAATGTAACATTACACTAAGTTACATACATATATAAAAATGATATTTTCTTAATTTCTCTTGTAAATAATAGCTGTTTTTAATTATATATATTATTTTTTTTTATTATTATTGACTAACTTATTGAAATTACATTACTATTACTGTATATTGTGGTATTACCAAGGTGGAAACTGTTGAGTAATATTATTGTTTAATTGTGTAAATAAACCATATTTTGTATCAAATTCTCTAGAGTTTACAATTAGTAGAATAGTTAGCATTCCCTATCCCACCACTTGCTTGCATACTTATTGAGTTTCGAAGGAGGAAGAGAGAAAGGCCCTCTCGCGGTTCAAGTCCGCAGAGGAAGATATCGTAGGGTTGTTAGCTACCTCCGGCTGTTCGTAAGAGCGGAGGACTGAGGACTTATCTCCATCAGGGTGAGCTAGCCGGGAAAAGAGGTAAGTCCCCCCCCCCCTTCTGAAAGTAGAGGAGTGAATCCCGGAGGGTAGCGCTGCTGAAAGCCTGGAACACCCGTATCACAGTTAGAGAGGAAAATAGGGCAAATGCCATGAAGGAATAATAACCTTATTAGATTTGCGAACTCTGGAGAGTGTGGTAGTATTCAAAATAAGGTTAAATGTTTATATGGGTCGTGGTTTTAGACTGTAGTTCGGGTTAAAATGCATTTATGCCTGTAAAGGAGCACAGCATTACTTGAGTCTGTATGTAGGTATATGTTGGGCCTGTTGGCGCATTTTTGATCACAAACAAATAAATAAAGATCCTTTTGTTCGGGAGGAGTCGTGATTTTTAAATGAGCCTTTGCTTTTTTAAAAATCACAAAACGACACATTTATAAAACAAATTGTCTATAGGTTATTATTATTAATTTATTTATAAAATTTAAAAAAAAAGTGGAAATAATCTTTATTTCATTAGACTAGAATTCGTCCGAGCAATTGATCCGGCAATCTTATGGACAAAAAATCTAAAAGTATTTTATAACAGCTATGAATATGTACGAACAAGTGACTGCCTTTATTGTTGTCTATGTGCGTTACTAAGTGGGTCATTTTTATTCTGGGTTATTTGAAAGAAATCGCGTCTTTGCAATAAACTCGGCTTCTGTAGGTACATTGATTATATTTAATGAGAAAATAAACAATGTACAGTAAAGAATACTGAGATAAATTAATTTATAATATTTCTTAGAAAGTTTCTAACCTTGAATCTATAGATTTACATAATATGATTCAAGGCCTTATCATAAAGCTTCTGAAGGTTTTCTTAACATATATTTAGGATTGATGTTAATCGAAGCATTTTTGTGTTTCGGTTTTTTATTTACAAACAACCCTCATTTCACAAATTGATTGCCTTTGATCTGTTCAAAGAAAAGATTCCTAAGTTTTTGATTCATATTTACATACCCAATAGCGAAATCGTTGAAAATACAATTAATCAAGTAAATCATGATATAAGAATTTTAATGTTTAATAACCCTTTTATAATACATACATTGATGTCTTTCTTCTGTTTTAGTTAAGCCTGTGTTTTGTTGTTCTCGGAGCCTGCTCTTGGGAGGTGGAGGCCCAGCTAACACTCCATCGTTTGGGTGGTCTTCCAGGAGGTCTGCTACCTGTTATGCATTCGTCTGCTGCTATCCTCACCCTTCGATCCAACTCGATCCCACATAATCTCTCCGTTTTCTGGCTCTTCCCCATCGCACAACATCTTCGACATTACAGCTTCTCCTTATTTCCGTGTTTGTTACTCTGTTAGGAAATGTTACACCTGTGATGGGTCGTAGAGGGTAACATTGATGTAATGACGATAGTATCATAGCATTAGTATGTTGAGGGAAGAAGTGACTCTAAGTGTTGTAAGTAAAAAAAGGTTCTTCTTACCTTGTGTTATCAAGAGCAGTGTTAGAGTCGAAGAATATGCATGTTCTTTTCAAATTTCATTATGTTATGCGAGATTTAACTCGTTTTCAATAACATGTATTTGATCGTAGAATTGGGATATAAATCGGCAAGTAATGAACATGTAAGTCGGCCTCTCTGTTCCGATAAAACAAGACATTAAGAAACTGTGTGATGGGATAGATAAATAATGAGAGACGTCATAGTTCATTAAACTGCATAATTTATTGAACTCTCATCAGCTGTTATCGTAAAGTACAATCAAAGTTATTGAACCAAACCGATATTACTACACTAATAATAATATGTTGTCGATCTACAATTCGCATTATAGTAGTGCTTCCTTGTTGTTTGGTTTTATAGCCAAATAATTCAAGTACAATATTGTAATTCATTGCTGATAGCTATTGTATAACAATAAAAATATTTGTCTAGGTCAATGTACATATGTAGTGAACCGATACGTTTATAATAACTTTTTATAAAGGTTTCAATACGTTCAATGTATGACCTCAACAAACTGTACTGTCTGTAAGATGCTCCGTTACGTCCCCGGCAAAAAAATAAGACTACAACTCTTTCCTGTAAATTTTTGAGTGTCCTGTAAAAGAGAGTATCCGTAAAACATTACGAATATAACATTTAACATCTTAAATTCAATCATCAGGTATACCACTTTTCCTGAACGTCTTCATTTGTATTGACACGGGGAGAACGTGTTTGTTTATTAAATATAACTACCGGCTACCCCACATAATATGGAAGCTACCGTTAAACTACCTTTTTTTCAAATTAAGTAACTGATGCATTTTTTTCTAATATTTGAACAATGACATCTTAAAGACACTGAAGGCATTTGTTGTACTAATCTATAATTCTATGTTTGAATGATATTCACCCGTTTACGAGTGATCAAAGAATGTATTAAGCTAAATGTATGTAGTATGTATGATTGTATTTATATGCTGTCAATGAACTTATAGAATTGAAAGTAATAGTTACAAGTTGCAGTGGTTGCATTCTCCCGTCTATTTGTTAAAAAGGAACCAATCAAAACGCCCACACCTAAAAACACAAATATTTTAACCATCTGGCTACCACTGTCCATGTACAAACACAACATGAAGAATTTTATTAATTAAAATGCGCCTGGATAAAGTAGAAGTTATATTTCAATTATTTTTAAATGTTAGTTCAGTACCTATGGTGGATATAATTATTTTTTATGTTAGTATCTCTGCTTAACGATTGATTACCTATTAATTTCATTGGTTTATGTTTTATGGTCATTCTTTGATTATAAATGTGTCGTACCAAGTATCGGTAATTTTATCGTAAAATATGCATTCTTTTTTACAAATAATATTTATAAAAGAACAGACATACTCTCTCCTGTCATAAACGATTGAAATTAATAAAAAAAAATATTCACCAAAAAATAGCATTAGACATTCATTGTGCTATAAAGAAAAATTGCAGGATTCTGATAGTGAAAGAGTTAATACTAGTGATTTCGATACCAAATAACCTGATAATAATATACTTATATTACAAAAATAATACCACCTGATAGTGTTGAAATACACTGTTAATAGTATTGCAAGTACCTACATGTGAAACAAATCACAGTTAAGGTAAGTACGTGTCTAATCACTATTTTATCAGCTTTAGTGCATTTCCTGTGGTGCGATGTAGTACTGTAGGAACGTTTAGAGATGTATGAGATGCTGAATAAAAAGAACATTCAGGGATACCCACATACCGCCCGTAAATTCAGAAGTCTGGGGATTTCTATATAACAAATTTGTCCACACGAGAGGCACCATGACGGGCCGCCTGAAAAGCTTTTCCAATTTTTCGAAAAATATCTTAAGGAACCTACTGAGTTTATTCTTTCTTAGCCTTTTAAGTAGGTAAGCGAAGAGTTGCCCATTTTTTCAGTAAGGAATTACGTACTTTATTTTATCTAAGTCTATAAGTAGCATCAACTTTAATTGATAAAAATGATAAAAAAACTTAGGTGTAAGCGCTGATAAATTTTACAGAGGGTCGCAGTGACTGTCCCAAATATTTTGACGTAAAATGGTTGTAACAGAATGAAGTTTGCTGGATATAAAATACAAAATTAATTGAGTTGAAGACCGTTATTTTTCAACATATATTTGTCAACTTTACTACTACTACTACTATACTACTATACCATCACGGCATATCCCACAAGTGGGGCAGCCAGCAGATCAGCCGCATGTAAGAAACATGCAAACCGTCCTCTTCGTGCCAGTATAAAATCAAGACATTCAGGATGGGTGGCAAACCTCAACGCTGAATTTAAGATGTAAAATGTCTTATTTTTTTCGAACACCTGCCTTTTACAGGACACTCGAAAACTTACGCAGAAGAGTGGGAGACCAATTCTTTACCGGGTGCTCCACGGGATAATTGTCAACTTTATTGTTATAAAAAAGCGCTTGTGCCGTTTAATGGATAAATAGACAAATAATAAGAATCGTCCTTAAAAGACAGTGAAATGTCAAGTTTAAGATTGTTAATGAAACGTGCTCAGATGAAAGCATCATCATTGACAAAATTGTATGACAATTACACTTATCAATAATAGAAAATAGTTGATGGCCTGGTGGCAGAGCCTCGGACTTCCATTTGAGATATTTACATTTAGATTCTACCCACTTCTGACCTACTTCACCTTCATGACACAAACAAATTGTTTTATCTCAAATCCAGATTCTGTTTCAAAAATCACAGTGATATTTTTAAGTATTTGAACCACAACCAACAAATATATCAAACTGTGATTTATTAAATTTATTGTTACACTTATGTACATACAATAATGTTTGATGCAGTGTAGGTAGGTACTGGCCGGCTGAGAACTATTACGAAATATTATAATATCACATTAATCGACAGACTGAGTTATGACTATCGATGTTGTACCAGTAATAATTATTTTATTACAAACTTTAAACCCGACTTCGTTTAAGGACAATCAAATAAACATCAAATCGATAGAAGACGTGGGTAAACCACAAGTAAGTAACCCTGCTGTAAAATAGCGAAATAAAAAAAGTGACAATTATTTAGAAAATGGCAATACCATCCATGCCAAATATTTTATGACATATTTCAATTCAACTGCAAGAGACATTTCGCAATGATTAGACTGAAATTGGTGTATAAAATTTAAGTATTTATATATAGTACCTATAACCATGTGTTAGAAAGGGACAACTATCTAAGAATTATTATCTATAAATATTGGTTTTCAAAATTAAATATATAGGTACTTTTATATCTCTAATTAGTGGTAGGATAATATCTACTATACCATCACGGCATATCCCACAAGTGGGGTAGCCAGCAGACCAGCTGCATATAAAACATGCAAGCTGTCTTCTCCGTGCCAATATAAAATTAAGACATTCAGGATGGGTGGCAAACCTCATCGCCGAATTTGAGATGTAAAATGTCTTATTTTTTCGAACACCTGCCTTTTACAGGACACTCGAAAACTTACGGAGAAGAGTGGGAGTCCAATTCTTTACCGGGTGCTCCACGGGATTAGGATAATATCTTTAATTTAAAACATCAAGTTTTTTCTTCAGAGAAAAAAACTTTAGGTTATTCGATTGTATCACTTCACATCTTCATGACCGAACAAAAACAGGACCCAAAATTAGTTTGGGGCAACTTAATAGACTATTTCATAAAATCATGAACTTTATAGAAAGATTATTAATCCAATAAAACAAATTTAGAGGAATGTAATACAGACGAAATGTGGACATTAGAATCTCAAAGAGACACAGTAATGTATGAAAAAAGTTCGTCAATACCATTTAAACGTATAAGATGAAAAAATATACCATTTCATAATTATTATACCCATATAAACTTATATGAAACATAAGCATAATACCTACATATTATTCTTTCTTTCCTTAATGAACACACGAAGCCTTTAGGGTTGTATTGAGTAAACGGCTGGCTTTGGTCTAAACACTTCGTGATGTAAAACTATGATCACAGAAATTTAATGTATTAATTCTATAAAAGTAATAATAATAACAATCAATGACCAATAGAGAACATATTATTATTATTGTTGTTTGTTTAAAGTATAACTGAGCCGGAACAAGGGAACGAACTGATAAACATTTGTATATTGATACCTCTACAAAAGCGAGGGCTTAGCTTTAAAACGATAACGCAAATATGAAAACCGTAAAATAAATAGCAACTTTATCATAGAAATTTTATTCATAAATAAATATTTGAAAATATTACATTATCTGATAATTAATAAAGACGTGTTTGTGTTGCTGCCTCACTAGGTATAATGCACCCGTATCACTTCATTTTGAATATTGATTAAATATGATGTAAGCGTGTATTTATTTTCAATACAATTCACACTCTTTTCCAATGGGAACCTACCCTCAAAGCAACATGCTTGTGTCGTGAAAGTGAAGTAAGCAGGCAGTGGGATCGAACCGAGGATTACCCGATTGCTTACCGGCCACCTCAATATTTGCAAACATTCTATTTGGATAAAAAGTAATACATCTATGTTTGTAGGACTAGGAATTATACGAGTGTAAGATCTTCGCTCTCAGCCCAAATATTAAAATCCAGAGAAGTGTCAATCACGTGATAACGTTACTACGTTCGAGCGTAAAATCACTTCGAATAATTAAAAAAAATCTAGGTGTGCGATTTACAAAGCACCTCTAAAGAACGTATTTTTGAGGGTCATTTTTCATTCCATTGTTTTGATAGAATTTACACTTTGACTTCAGAAAGAGACGGTCAGAAAAAAAAATGATTTTCAATAAACCGATTGACTATTATAGTAAAACCTATTATTGAGATTTCCGTATATTTTCAAAACCGATAAAGACAAAAGAGTTCATGTTGAATGTTAAATATAACATTAAAATAATTCACAAATAGATTTATTGAGTATTGTCAGATTAAGATTATATGGTGTGTCAAAACACTTGATTGGAAATAAATATTAATATTAGAAATGATACGGTACTGGATAACGGATATCCCGTGAGATCTTGAACCGGATATTTATTTTTTGTCGTCAGTACAATATTTCGATGTTTCCATCATAATTCTCTTTATCGCGCAGAAGGACATTTTTGGGTTCCTACTTTGTTATATAATTTGTATGAGAATTTGGGAATACGACTTTTTTTTAAATTTTTGTGTATATTTTATCAACGTTAAAATAAAAAAAAAACATTTAGAATAGGTGGCATGCCTCATTGCATTTACTGGATATTAAAAAATTACAGAATAGAGTGGGAAAACTGTCCTATGAGGGAGTTCTACAAAGCATAGAAATTTTAATCCATACAAATTAAAACCGGGTACCGGATATTTGCAGTAATAATGTTGTGTTATCTTACTTCTAAATAATGTACTCACTCGTAATAATAATTATTATTATAACTGCAACAAGAGACATTAAAATTTGCATTGTGGCAACACTCATTGTTTTATCAATGAAGTTTATCGACTATTCGGTTTTTGAATTATATTATCAATGAATATAAACTCAAAACAATGGAATATAACAAAATATGTGAATGTTTGTGTAAGAATGTTATAATTTAAAATTTGAATTGGATGAATTGAAACAAACATTTCGTTCTTCTATAGATTAAACAAACACTTGAGAGACGTCTTTCCACTTCTAATGTCATTATCAATATTCAAGTTTTGTTTCTGTTTATCCAATTATGGATCTCTACTACTTGTGCACCAACACAAAATAAAAATAGAAATTAGAACGAAGAAAACAAAACTTTGACAGTGTTTTTCTTAAGTTGATAGGTATATACTTTCTCCGATCAAGTAACTTCAAAATAGTGAATCATTATATTTGATTATAATGAGCGATTTTATTTTGATGTAACACAATGTTTTTTCTTCATAAATACATTTTTTTCCAATTTATAAAGAAATAACAAAATATGTAAATTGGTAGGTCGGTATCCACATCGAAACATTCCTAGATTCGGGTAAAAGATCTAGGGCTTGATTCTCACAACTAATATTATTTATTTATTAAAACAAAATATTCCTTTTTAAAAGCAAGGCACCCGACATCAAGTGAGTTATTTTTTTTATAAAATTATATAAATTTTATAAAAAAAATTATTACAAAATTACTTCCAATGAAGAAATTATTTCAAAACTAATACAGTCTTTAAAATATATTACAATAAGTACAAATAATACTTGGATGACACAATGCAATAGAATCCTGCGGAGAAATGGCCTGGATGAAAATGATATAATAAACAGGAGAGTGTATAACCTCAGAACGAGAAGAGCCGACCCCAACAGTCTTCAATGGCAATAAGTTGGGACAGTGCCAGGAAGAAGAAGAAGACAATAAGTACAAATAATAAATATATTCCTAGACTAAAAAAAAATACAATAATAATTGATTAAAACGATTCTTAATAAATAATTATAATAGTACAATATCATTAATAATTAATGTTAAACAATTTTGATATTTATTGACAAACATAGTACGTGAAATAACTCTCCGCATTCCATAGAATGGATCGCATATTTTAATAATGTCTATATTTGCCTCCCCTGAAGCATTCCTTCACGACCAGATTCCAGAAATAGCTTTCTGTATATAATATAAATACGAGTATTAAATATAAACTGAAGCGATGACAAGTGAAAAAAAAATAACTGATACATAGTAACGAGTATCTACATACACTGTAAGTACAAACATAATGAAATATTATAATTAATAGTTTGTATTTTACCTGGTACTCGAAAGACATTTCGAAAAAGAACAGTAACAATTCAAAGAAGAATAATTTTTATGGCTTGTTTTGGAGAAGCCAAAGGTTCTGTAAGCAACAATGAAAAGGGATGTAGCAGGCTCCCGATCCACATAGGAGAAGGGGAACATGAATTATATGTAATTTCTTATACACATCATTTCTTGTGATAATTTTTAGTAATGTATAACAAGTGAAAAAAAACCGATACTATAAAACAAGTACCTACAAATACTGTCCGTACGATATAATAAAAGGTTATAAAAATCAAAATAAATGTAGATTTCTTAAAAGACTAAAAAAAAATGAGACAATAAATAATGCAGAAAAGAAACAAAATAATCAAAGGATAACCGCAAAAACTATGTACGTTTGTTACTTTTATTCACACTACACTTGATTAAAAATAACGAATACTATTGAATATCTGGTTCTTATTCAGAAGAACAGCAGTGACATATTTTTTCATCCAACTCTAGTCAATCCTGACATTTTTTTTCTAGTTAAGGAATTAAAAACCACGTACAATATTACATTTAATTAAATCGAATTATTATTCATGTATCAAGATGTTACTGATAATTACCCTTATAAATACAATATTCTTTAACTTAAAGAGTGCCTATGTGTTTTGTTTTTACTTATAATATAAAGACATATTTGGAACATAAGGAATAAGATCAAAAGTTTATTCAGTGAGTTAAAATGTGGTTATTTATTTATTTATTCCGGTGAATTATGGTAAATTGGTCATAAATTACGTTAATGTAAATCATTATGCAATACATAAACATTTGTACAGCTTATTTTTTTTTTAAATATTAATTAATTAATCATACATAGTTCCCTTTCAAATGAGAGGCATTTACTTTGACAAAAACTTACAATGCCTAGTATTATTTCTACTATATCTACCATCACGGCATCTTCCCATAAATAGGGTGGTCAGTGGACTAAATACGAATAAACTGCATTTGACATGATATAGTCAGTTTGGTATATTCGCCCTTCTTCCAGGTACCTACCTACTCATAGTCTCATATACACATTCCATGAAACGATATTAATATGATTACCATCATTTGTTTCTCGTGGTCCTTGAAATTACAATGCTCTCCATGTCTATGTAGAATCGCGGTCCCGTATCTGTACAACGCTTCGAACATTTTTTGCATCAATAAATGTTTACAATATACTCGTATCATATTTCATTCTCATAATACTATTAAATCATAATAATATTTTATTATCTTGTTAAACTGGATGGTATATATTGAAAATAGCATTAATTTAAAAGTAAAAAAAAAACATTTTATAGTAGAATATATTATATTCTGAAATATAATATAATGTTCCTGATTTGTTTAAGTTATTTTACACAAGTTTGGAGGATAGAACTCTGTAGTTTTTTAAGAATGAAATGCTGACAAAATTATAATAACGTAAGACAACAACCTTAAGAACAGTGTAAAAAACTTTTTATTCTAGTTCTTTTGGAATCTCAAACGATGTCTCACAAACATGAGCAAAAAATATTTATTGAAAATATCAATACTAAATCGCCCACTTAATGTGAACATTTATCGAAGTTATTGTACCATTGAGTTCCAATATTTCCTAAAGTTTTTTTTTTTGAAACAGGTAAGATATTATTATCCAACAGCTATTTGGTATCATCACGAAAAAAGAGCCAATTAATCGGGAAATGTTCAGGATTGTAGAGAGTAACGAGGAAATCAGATCTCGCAGACGCGCCTTGGCAACATCATCGTACGATCAATTGATTGTGGGATAGTGTACGCTAGAACAGACAAAAGTGGAGAGCGAGTTCCTATAGGGTCTACTTTTGCCACCATTCACAGATATGAGGAAAGGACCAAGAGAGAAAGATAGGCAATATTTATAAACAATTTTTACTTTTAATCCTCACCGTGTCTACGTGAGAGAACGACCGAACACGCTGAACAAAAAATTAATAAATGCAAAGTTTATTTACAAATGAAAATAAACATATAATAACCTGATCCAATTACATGCGACATATTTTACGCTTAAGGATTTCTACAGGTTCTTTTTACGCATAATATTTGCTGATTACATCTGCCGACTTACGTCGTGATTGTTAACATAAGTTTTTATACACTATACAATGTTTAAAATAAATAAATAAATAGGTAAATGTTATTACAAAGTATAAAAAGCGTGTTGTTTTGAAATTCAGTTCTCATTCTTCCTTGCAACGCAACTATGAAAAACTATTTCACTATTGTGTAAGATAGTTATATTATACAGGACATTTTTATTCTTATTGGAATGCCATAACATAATAAATTTTGACGTTAAAAACGAAGATCTAGGAGCTTAATTGTTCATTAATTGTTAAATTTTGATGAGTGAAATGGATGATATTGTGTCTCTGCCACAAACGCAGTCATCTCTTTTGTAACATTGTGGGTGCAAAGTAATTATGTAATATTGGATGATATAAAAAGATGAGTGTTTTCCCTTCTGAGCACCATGTAAATTGTCGACTTTTAAAGATACTTAAAGCTATAAAATAAACTTAGTACTTGTAAATATATTTAATTTTTTTATAAATCACTCAATATAAGGATAGTTATTTAAATACCCAATCGAATTTCGGGACAAAATATGACTCACATTGTGCATAAAATAAATGACTACCAACCACATTTCCAGTTTTTTTAAGGTTTAAATTTAAAACAATTTTCTAGAACCAACAAGGTTTTGAACTCGAAATTTCGAACTCACTGTCCAAAAATATACAATATCAGAATTTGGAAAACCGATTCCAAAAAATTATGCAAGTAAGATTTACGAAAAAATCTAAAGTTGTAGTGAACGCGAGTGAGACGTGAAACACCCTGAATACTACATTTTTTATTATATTATCCATTCCGCGATCTTGTTTCAACCGTATGTCAACAGACATTATATTAATCAATAAAATGTTTACAGCTGATTTCTCGTACCATGTGATTGTGACCATTTTCAGATATTTCATAAAATCAAGACAATTATAACAATACGTATGAATTAAATAAATAATTTTAAGGAATAATGAAAACAACCAGACATTTTTTGCAAGATTTCTACGTGAAGTTTAATTTTATTTTAAAGAAAATATCTAGGTGAATAATACAACCTAACTATGTTTCTTGGAGTTCCAGAAACGAATAGGACCCTCACATATTATGTAATTTTCAAAGTGTCCTTTAACATGCAGATAGTCAATAACTCCCAGACTGGAAAGCGGGAGACAGGAGTTGGAAGCGAGGGCTGATGGAGGCTACGGGTCGATATGAGCTGTAGGGCCATCGAAGAAGAAAAAGAAGCCAATAACCTTACATAAGGATGAAATATACCATGCTTCCTGAATGTCTGTACTTTTTACTGGCACCGAGAGGAAAAGTTGCTTATTAAATATAGTTAGTCTCTTGGGATACAAAACAACAGCTTTAAGTAACTGAATTTGAAAAATTTGGATTACACAGAGAAAAGTAGAAAATGTTTATTTTACAGGGAAATAATAGAAAGGAATTCCATTGGGATGGTTGCTATTTCTCTAACAGTTTTCACTTCTCTGACGAGGGTCTTTATAAGGAATTCATTCAGCATCATTTTCAGCATAATTGAACAACTTAGAAACATTGAATTCTAAAATCTATTTATAATGATAAAATCTCATGGCTAGGCAATATAAAAGACTTGACGGAGATGAGGTCTGTGATAGAACTTTTTCGACTGGCACAGGACTGAGAGGCCTTTGCAAGAGTAACTGAAAACGTCCGAGAAGCCTTATAAATGGCATAAATAGCATAAACAATATCGAAGATAATACTTACATTGAATTTATAAAAAACGTACATACACAATGATTATCACATACTTGAATTCGAAAGAGTGGAAATATTTCCTATATCGGAAAATATGACGACAAAATATCAGAGGGTTATTTTACTATCGTTTCTGTAAGTGAACATTTGGTCAAACGCTGAGTGCTTATAAAGTGACGTTCTGCAAAACTCTTATAAAAAAAACACTGGTTTTGTAATATTCTTACCTTGCATTCAGCAAAACATTCACATTCATTACTTACTCATTTCATTTAAGCAGTAAATGTATTTGGTAGACTTACCTGTAAAAAAGAAAACAATACATTAGTAAAACGGCTAAATGAAGCAATATAGTATAAAAAAATAAAAAAATCGTATTCATATTCAATCAATAATAACAGTATGTAGTACTTGTAATATGGATTTAAAATAAAATAAGAAATGAATGACGTATGTATGTAGGCACAAGTGTAGAATGGATTCAAGTGCTTGTATAACAAAACAGGATTGCTTGTAATAGAAATAGGTAATAAATAGTAAAACAATTTCATTATGGCAAAACGACAGATGAAAAAAAATATCAATCAGTTGAACTCGCAAAGAAAATTCATATTTAGACACGTCTAACTAGATATGTCTAGAGTTAACCCTGATTAAATGAAATACCTTAGGTAGGTAGGTACTCAAAAAATAATACGTTATAGGTACCTAGTCAAATAAAAGTCAAAGTCTAACTCACAATACGATTGTTTATGTGATGGATTAACTCAAATTTTACACCAAAAATTCATATTATTTATCAAAACTTATCCTGTTTATTGCACGAAAAGGATACGTCTGTGTAACTTGTGGTTATTTTTCTACGGTCATTGTACTCCAAAAGCATTTGATATTTAAAAGGAATAATTTTAGGCAGACATAAAGTCGGTACAAATTGCGGTGTCACATAAACAGGTATAAGAGTTGGACTAGAAGTTATTCCATGTTACCCAGTACGGCCTAATGTTTATATCACATAATATAGATTCAACTGACAGTATACAATAAAAACATTTGATAGATCTTCTATGAATCGACACATCTGACTCACATTTCAAAGGCAGAATATAACTGTATTTGCAACGTACTAAAAGAATTCTTCAATTGCCAAGTACATTATAGTAAGCATACTGTTCACATCCAGCGTTGTATACAATGAGTCTTATACATATTGTTAACATGTCGGTACTAGGCAACTAGAAATACGTACATACATAATATATCTGGAGTCTTTAGGTTTCCTGATAAAAATCTTTAGCACCTCTCCTTTTTAGTCTTTACCGTTTCAAGACCTGATGGACGACGCCAACAACAGCTAACCAAGTACTTATTTGTAACGTGAAGATTAGTCTCTAACTAAGTCCGTAATATTTGTACTATTACTATTATATTATGTGAAGTGTACCAACAAACAACACGCGATCGATATTCTTTGTGTCAACAAACATTACTTGAGAAATGTACGAAAATACAAACGTTTTAAAATTTCAATTAATGCATAAATGTATTTTTTGACACACTTAACTAGATTCTTCACACATTTCTAGAAAAAAATAGTTCTCCAATAAATTTGTTTCATTAAGATTTCCAATGTCCTGTAAAGGCAAGTATTTGTAAAATAATGCAAATAAGACATTTAACATCACTTATTCAGCTATGGGGTATGAAACCCATCCTAAGCATGCATTGTTATGGTTTTGTCAAATATTACATAATTATAATACATTTACAATATTCGGTTCTTGTAATATTCAGTTCAGCTATCGGCGTTCGTAAAAAATTACGCATATGACATTTACTATATACCATTCAGCGATGACGTGTCTCACCCATCCCGATTGTATTTTTTTTCTGACATGGAGAGGATAACATGTACTTATTGCATGGAGTAAGTCCATTGGCAATCCCACTTGTGAAAGATGATGGACATATGGAACATAGGAATGTCTGCTTTTTGCAGTGTGCAAACGTAAAAATCTACGAAAAAAGAACAGGAGACATTTTCTATGTCGGAATTTCACGAAATCTTAAGGAACATAACAAGTGATATTATACCTACCATTCAAATAAGATTGTACAGTGAATTCCTTTGCATAAAACATTGTACAGAGATAGACGTCATTGCGAATATTCTCTAAATCTCTTGTACGTAGGCGCATACATACTATTACTGTATATAAACAAACGGCATCGGAACATCACTTTGACGCAAATCATTTCATGAATCAGTGTATCGATGCCAATATTAGTGTTGTTATTAATCAGTTGATAATGTTTATATAGCGAACTGTGTGGTCGAAATGAAAATTAATTGAAATCAATATCTGTTAAACACGATTGAAGACCTTCATTCAGGAGAAGAAAAAATAGGCTAAGGAAACCTTCACGACACAAACACGAAAATCGAAGTCAAATTCAAATATTTTTATAATGAAATAAATACACATTTTACAATAATAATCATTACCTAACATACCTATACAGTTAAACATAATTGATTCCCTCTAATTTGAGCAGAGCTCGTTGATTCAATTGAATACGATGAATTTAGTATATATTTCGATTAATTTTAAACACAAAATCATCTTCTTTTTAAAGATTTTTTGCTTATGTGTTCTGAGAGGCAGAGTATCATCAATATTTAAGAATATTGTTCCACAGATCCCCTCCCTATCTGCACAGCCAGCAGATTGCGCAAAATCGCTTTAATAAGAAATAAGAAAGGTGTCCTGATACTTATAAATCAGTTTAGACTGGCTTACGTGTCTTCTGCCTATGATACGTTCACTAATTTCACCAATTCTTTTTTGGAACCATTATGCATGAAATCTTAAAAATTATCATCCATTAGTTATATTTGTAAAGTTAAAAAATAATGAGTGTAGTGGAACGGTCAAATTGGTTTTATTTATTTATAATGAAGGAATCGATGTAAATAAATTGTTTATTAAAAAAATAAAAATGCCATAGGTAATAATATAATAAATTTGTGCAATTGCGAAACTTTTATTACGCAGGTTAAAGAGTAAATGTTGCGAATGACCCCATAAAATTTGCAACAGTAATAGTAGTTTCTAAAAATAAAGTTAAACAAGCCAAGGTTACAATGTGTATGTAAGTTATGTATGATTATTCAGAACATGCGGGCATAACAAAAATTACAACATTATATTTTACAATGTAAATATATTAACACTAAATAACAATTATAATTATAAATCAAATCAATGTCTGGAATATTACTCGAATACTTCTATCTCTCTATTCATACCATCACGGTATGAATGGGGTAGCCAGTAACAACCTCCATACACCTAATGAAAATTTATTATTTTGCTTATTAATTTATTAACTTTTCAAGGAACAGACAGTCAACACAGTAAATAATATAAAAATCAATGTTACATGACGACCGATGTGGCGCGGAGGCTAACGCACTTGCCTTTGCCTTGCCACAAGGTCCCAGGTTCGATTCCCGGCCAGGGCAAAATGAAGAATTACCTTTTTCAAATTGTCCTGGGTCTGGGTGTTACATGTATATGTGTTCAGTGCATTGTATATATGTGTATCATCGTGTTAGTGCCCATAATACAAGATCCATATCTTAGTTTGGGACTAGCTCGGTCTGTGTGAATTGTCTATACGTGTTATGTTATGTTACATACAATAAAGACCACAAGAGCCCCTCTATAATTACCACAGCATATAAATTCGAATCAACTATAACAAAATAAAGACAATTAATTAATCATAAAATAGAACATGCAAGTTATTCTTTTTCCATGTCAATAAAAATATCACTTTCAGGATGGGTGGCATACTACATCACTGTTGAATCTAAGTTGTTTAATGTCTTAACTCGTGATTTTTTCGAATACCTAACTGCCTTTTACGAGAAACTTGTGGAAAGAAGTGTAATACTTTTAATTTACTGGGGACTACCTCCTCCGTGATAATAAAAAAAATGAGATATTTATGACGGGTGATAATTATGATTAATCGCTGAATTGAATTTGTTTTTTTCGAATAGGTACCTGCATTTTGCAGGACATTCCAAAGGTTATAGAAAAGAGTGGTAGATTTATTCTTTGGCCGGGATTCCTCGAAACAAGTCCATATCTAATATTAAAAGAGATAAGTAAGTACTTATCTATTTTGTGTATTATTAATTCAAGTACTTGATAATATATAAATACCACATAGAGTTGTGGTAATGCACACCATTATCAAACCATTAAAAGTTTATTTATTTCAGTAGCATTCCTGAATGATTTCTGTTGATTGAAGCGCTCGACTACAATAAATTATTTATTGTTTATTTATAATAATTCATCTAAACTATGTACGAGTATATTGGAATATTTTCATTCTAAACAAGTGGAAAATTTAGGCCAATCTATCAATGAAATAACCTCATTGATAGTATATTTGTTTTTATTAATGATAGGAATAGAATTAAACGCCTTAAATAAATAAATAAACTAATGAAGGTTGGCAGGAAGAAATCATTAACGTAATAATAGATCCGTTTACTTAAGCACATTAAATATTGACATAACAATATTATTGTACAATCATATTTCACCATCTTAAAACATGTATAGATATGGGTCTATTATTTTACTTGGAAACCTGGACCATAAAAGTACAGATAATGAACCACTTGGAAGCTTTAGAGATGTTTTTACACAGAATAATACTTTGTTTATCATGGACACACCAAATCACTAACTTAGAAAACCTGAGTTGGGTTAATTACAATAGCAAATTACTGACCAATAGTAGAGTTCGCAAAATTGCCTATCAAGGGTCTTGTTTTGCTAAGAAGTAACTACGGAATCTTCCATCTCATATTAATGCCAAATACTGAAAGACATGGTTTTGGGCAAACATCTTGGCTATACAATTACAAAAAAATGGACTGGAGTAAGGCGTCGTCATCGACTGGCAACGTCGGGAAAACCTTATAAGGCACAAGAGGAAGGAAAAAATAAACAGATATATAGTAATGGCTAATGCTCTTTAAACAATTAAAATAGTGAGAGAATTATTTTATCTACAATAAAAATAAGAATCATATAAATCTAAATCACAAAACTAAAACAAAGATTTAAAAAGGAGGAAGTTAACCTCTTTACACAATGAACCGGAATGAATCGTGTGAACAATGAATAATGCTCCGACAAGTATTTAACACGATCATTTTCATTACATTGAACTCATGAGACTGGAAGTGCGAAATGGTTAGTAACAGAAACGGATGAATTGGTTGGGTGAAGGTTAAAAATAGCAATAACTGACGAATCAAAATGAACTTTTGTTGACGAAATGGTTTCATTCTATACATAGTGGATGCAAGATCTCAGGTATTTGGTTTGCTATTTTGTCTTTATTTCTCCCATCCTTTCCACGGTCATTAGCATCATAGGTGTAAATGAATTGAAAAACAGATGCTTGAAAAAAAGATAGCTGCAAATAATAAAAAAAAACAACAACAAAACAATTGTGACATTATTTAATATTCTAGTCAGACAAATAGAAGGATGGAGACAATATCATCATGATGGCATAATTGCGCATGGCGAAACCGGAGAAAATGTTTTAACATAGACGATCATGAATCATGCAAATATATTTTAGAAGGTTCTCACAATATGTGCCAATGAACTGCGGTGACGGAATGCTGATTAGTAGGCACACAACATCACGAGAACAAATAAGGTTTGCCAAATGATATTTCACTAAAGGTTATGGATGATTTGCATGTGTTACAAAAGTAAGCTATGAATGACCGAATGGTGGGTATTCGTAAAACAAGATGAACAACGAGTTAAACATCTTCAATTAGGGATGAGGTGTGCTACCCTATCTAAATCTTTATTTTAATTGACACGAAGTGGACGACTTGTACATTTATTACATGCAGTAGTCTACTGACTATCCCACTTACGAGAGATACCGGGATGATATAGATAAATGGTATAGAGATCTCTGAGCAAAGTTTGATTGACACTGACAAAACAGTAGAACGTTTTCGCTGAAATCATTTTTAATTCATAATTTTCCAAAAATAATGAATGCGGTAGACAATAAGTTAACATTTATAAATAAAAGACAATGAAGAAAGAAAAAAAACAGAAGCGGTTTATAATTATTGGTTACAAAATGCAATGCATCAAATAACCGAAATTGAACCTGCAGGTTAAAAACCTGTATCATAAGCGGCAGTCACAAAACACACAAGTACCAAATAACAGCATTCTTTTAACAATCAAAATGATATCACAATACAATGAACAGAACACAAGGCAGAATACAAAATCGATTATCAATACCTAATAAAATATACCGAACGAACAATGAAAACCTGCTGTAAGGTGCAAAGGAAATAGCGCCGCAATGGCATCATACCTTTAACCCTTTAATTACAAGATCAGTTTGAAATCTTTTCTGACTGACATGAAATGAACGTGTTCATAAAGTAAAAGTAACTAAAAATATTTTTAATTCTACTCATCTCATCACTGATTTTTAATTATTTTTTGCAAACCGTCATATTATAATAAAAATTATGACGCTATCCTTTTTTTCAATACAAAATTTGAGAAAATATTCAATGAAAAATTGGAAACATTTAGAGCGAAAGTAATTTCAAAAATAGTGCGTTATTTTGCGTCCATGCACCTACTGTTTCACAATATTTGGATGATAATAATAATATTACGTTCGCATTGTCCAGCAAGTTAAACCGTTGTTGAGTAAAAGGGTCTCGGTGCTATTTCTGGAACTGGATAGAATTAATGCAACTTGTTGCATAGGTATACATACGATCAACATTGCGAAGCATTTCGGCGTCTGCATTACAATATTATGATAGTGCATGGAAAATTTGGTCATTCAAGTTTTGCGCAAGAACAAGAACCATCATCATAATGCAATAATAAATAATTCATTCTAGGTACAACATACCAACTCTGTGATCTTAAATGGATTCGTTGCATAACAGGCTTGTTGAGGTTTATTTATAGTTTTGATTCAAGTTGTACTGCTGATATTCGGACACTCGTTATATTTACTAACTTTTGTACTTGTATAGCTACTCTTGTCCACTGTTTAACACTTCCCCCACATTTCTCCTGATATCTCTGCCCTGGAAGTTTTGCAACCAGTCATATACGATTATTCTCATGCCATCAGACCATCATGTAAAAAGCCTTCATTTACACCTTTTGCCTTCACGATGTTTCCATTGCTTTATCTTTCTGTCAATATTTGATGTTGAAATTTAGCAACATGCCCGGTTCATGACTATTCAACTTTGGTATGTTATTAGCAGGTATGTTATACTAAATTCTTCTTCCTGTCAAAGAAAAATCATTGTACGGAGCAACTACGCTCATTGGTATAACCATACTTTAAAGCTCTCTCTGAATGGTACATCACCAAACCATACTTTAAAGCTCTGCGAAATCATTTTACACTAATAAAGTATGACGAGTGTGTCCTTGATGAGAATTTTTTTGTTGTTGAGAGTTTTGAACTTATGAAAAAAGGTACGATTTCATGTATAGAATTAAAATAGAAAAGGCAAAACGAGTCTAGATAAAAAAAAAAGATATTACAAAATTTTAATTAATTTGCAGTTGACGATAGCTGTAGATCGAGACAGGAAATGTTTCATATAATTCCAGAGTGTGTCAACATATACCTACTGATTACCCATCTGTGTCAAAAACCTATCTTGTAAAGTAGTTAGAAATACAAAATATTCTTTCTACGAACCAGGTAGAGAGATGAATCATAATTTAATAATATCAATACGTATGTACAAATTTTTCTTGACCATAAACTTGAGAATTGAAGGTCGAAGGAATACAAGTTGATAGCCGTAGCGAACATAGTACAAAATATACATTATTATAATGTGAATTATGAAAATAATAATATTTAATGTAAAATTTTATTGTTTTTGGCACTGATATCAACTTGTACAAGATGCAAAATGGTGTATTATTATAAATTATTAATATTATAACATACCATGAACACGGGTCGAATATAAATCTTGATATGATTTTCATTGATTTAATGTTTATATATATTTTGTTATTTGTCTATATTGCTCTAGTATAGAATATTGTATATTGATCTATATATTGATAGTCTAGTATATTGATCTAGTATAGTATAGAATACTGCCTGAGATTTGCGTCGTACTCAAAGATTAATCGTCACAATTCACCAAATCATTCATGATAATTTCAAATATCAACTTTTGATATTCATGAAATGTAGCCAGATAACCTGAAAAACCTCATGGTTGCGGAAGTGTCGAGGGAAAAGAATTCGCGGACGGGCAACTTGGTCACGAAAATAATAGAATCTTTTGTTCCAGATGCTCTTCGTATGGCTCCGGACAAATACAATCAGAGAGAGATTGCCCTAAGGGGCCTAACGCTGCTAACATTCTCAGACATGAGACAAGAAAGAGAGTCTGAAAACTTAACTAAGACATAATTATAGCTTCGATGAATCATTCAAGTTAAAATAATCAGACAGTTAAGAATTTCGGCTAAATTAAAAGATACCACCAATACACCGATAAACTCCCACCTTCTGTGTACTGTATTCTATAGGCATATAGAAAAAGATAACTTATCTTGAATCTATAATATACACAGTCGATTAAAATAAATTACACACTTAATATAACATGTATTCAGCATATTTAACATTAATATTAAGAATAATTAATTTTTTTCGATTTATGCTGACTTTTAAAATAAGCTTAGGTACTAAGAAAATCTTAATTGAGATAGTTCAAAAACTTTATTCATACAAATACAATATTTATGTTAAACTTAAAGCTCTGACTTGACTTTATAATTAAAAGTTTAATATCATTATTATTACAGCATGAAAACATACTTCGGAAAGTTTTTATGTTTAAAAATTTACCTAAAATGGGCTTACGTAAGTAAAGTCAATTTCTCTGAGAACATAAGCTTAACGTACACATAATTATTTAAAAAAAAAATATATTTTGGATTCAAGACATGCTATCAAACTTTTTAATCACTTTCATTTATTTTTTAAAATGTCTTATAAGTAGAAAAGTTTAAGAATATGTTGTAGCCGTATCCTGAATAAGGAATGGACGATGATAGAATCTGCCTTCTTCATCTTTCTTTGCCACATAATTTTTTCAAGTGTTTCATTCTGAGTGACATTATAGTCCCGCATGTCTTGTGTAACCATCTACAGCCACCAGCGTTTGGGCCTACTTCTGGCTCTCCTACCTAGGATTTCTATTCTTTGGCTTTTTTAGCTATACGAATTTTGGAACTCTTCTGGACACATGCCCATATCTTTCATCTCTTTGTTGAATCTGGGATTTCTAACGATTAATTCAGGTTATAAATTTGAAAACCAATATCGAATATTAACAATGATGCGGAGGTAGTTTAAATTTTAAATGAACACCATCATTTAAATATTACATATAAATAACGTTTTATAATGATAACTTAAAATAGGTACTCATATAAGTTAAGTAAGTCTCTTACGTATGTTAAAACATTAAAATGATTCGTGACTATTAGGGTTTTTATTAAGTTTAATTCATGACATAGAGTTGGCGTAGTTAAATTGACTGTATGTAGGTACTTAACTTTCTTACATAATCCAATCATAAAACAGAATAGTCTATCAAATTGGTTGAAGTAATTAAATTTGCATCATAATAGTAACATAATGCACGTATTAACTTCATAGTCGTGCAATATGAAGGGCATAAATGATTTGTCTAAATATGAAAGATGAATCTATCAATCCATCGCTAATATACTTGATTGTAGTGAAAGGTATCTTCAATTACTCATACGTAACACTAGACGCACATAAACTAAGCTGAACGAGTCAATTAACGTCTATTAAAAAAACTGATAAACTTTCAACTTCAAATTATTCTTTAGGTTTTCACGGTCTCTATCATCTTGTTTGGTGGCTGTTGTTCGCCATCTTCAGGAACGTGAAGTCAAGACTTCAAGATGACAGCACGCTCGCCAAAAGCTAAAGAAAACAAGCACCACAAGGAGATCCCGACAACCATCAAACAAGAACTTTTAACTTGATCGCAAAAACTGTTACTGAACTTATATTCGATAAAAATAATTATAATATTAATAAAAAAAATATTACACAAAAATAGTATACTAGAATAAAAAAACATGACAACATTACTACTGATCACATAATTTTGTGCAATGGGCGAATTTATCGCAGAAGCGCGATATCTTCCAACTAACCCGTAAATAAAATTTGTTACTTTTAGGTTGAAAGAGAGATTTTTCAAAGAACCAACACTAGTTAATAATTAGATGCAGTTTGTGTAACATTTTGAAAAAAATGTATCGAATAAACGAGTCCTTGAAGTTTATTCTTTGATTAACAGTGTTCAGTTTCCAAACAACTAATGTCAACCCTCTCACTTAACTCTGAATCCCGAAGTGATTCACGTTATACATAAGAGTGAATGACTTGAGTAAATAAACAGTGTTCAAATAACAATCAACTAAGGAAACCTTGAAATGCACTTGCCACCCCATGCCATGATAGTAGGTAATTTTTGGGGCGTAAGATCTGAATGTGGCTTGTTTTTGCATTGAAATGGTAAGCGAGGATACCTTACTACGATTTGTTGACGTGGAGGATTATTTGAAGTATAAAATCTTAAACCGTCAACAACTACAGTTGGTCTATAAATTTTATTATTAAAGATAAACATGTCATTAATTTCGTTTTATAAGATTACTTTCATAATTGAAGCGACAGCAAGAACAAGTATCCATGGTACTTTGCATTCTTGAAAATGAAAAAAATGAATTCTCTTTGATGTTTTAGATGCCCTTGTCAATTCTTATTACAACATATTGATTCGTTACTCTAAAATCCCTTTTTTTGTTTGAAAGTCGATATAAATTCTGGTGATCTTTGAGCTTTATGATTTGCACTACTTATGTTTTTTTTTTCTAAATAAAGAAAAGTAAATGGTCACTCAATGTAAAATTAAATTATGGGCCCTTGTTTTAGCAACACCGTCAATTCAACTTTCAAAAAAAGCTGCGTTTACTCCAATAAAATTGAATTTAATCGATAATTGAGTAAATCGAATTACAACATATTGGTCAATTCGAGAGAATTTAATAGCGATGTGCAATTAAATGCGCATTTAAATAACAACTTTACAGGCGCGTAACTAATTTGTGAGTGAAAACTCGAACAACATGATTGAGATATAAAAAAAATTAATAAAAAGAGGTGGTTGGTAGCTTGATGGTAGACCCTCAGACTTACTCCACCTTCACGACACAAACATATTGCTTACTGTAAGAAAATAAGAGCACGGAATATACTTTTGATTATGTAATTAAAATCAAACTTTTATGTATCGATAATAATATAATTATCAAAAAAATAGATGATGGATTTGAATATTCTTGAACGACAAAGCAAAATGAATAAAAAATCACTAATAAAGCGCAAGTGTTTATGTTAAACGTAAAAATAATAATTATGTCATATAAAATTTAATAAACAATAATCCTACACATAACTTCCACTTTAAATTATAAAAAATATTTTCAGCTAGTGTTAAGTTCAATTTTTGATACTTTTTTGTATGAGAAGAAACGTCATATCACTATCTTCAAAATCAGTGCAAAACATTTGAAAAAGTATAGATGAATATGTTAATTACCTACTTTTTTCCATTAACATAATCTGAAATACCATTTGTGTATCTAGATATATATAACATAACATAACATGTATAGACAATTCACACAGACCGAGCTAGTCCCAAAGTAAGATATGAATCTTGTATTATGGGTACTAACACGACGATACACACATATAGAATGCACTGAACACACATACATGTAACACCCAGACCCAGGAAAATTTGAAAAAAGTCTTTATTCATTTTGCCCTGGCCGGGAATCGAACCCGGGACTTCGTGACTCAAAGGCAAGTGCGTTAGCCTCCGCGCCACAACGGTCGTCAAAGATATATATATTTAAGTCATATAAGAGATCTTCAGGTATGCCTGTGTTATCAGAGTTACCTCATATGCAAAGCCTAAATACGCAATTGATTTCAAATAAATAATTGAACAAAAAGAAACAAAATGGATAATCAAACTCTACATATCAAAGTATCGAAATAATTCAATGTGAAAGACAACAATAAAATGGTACTTTATCTTGTAGATAATAAAATTTAATACCGAATAATTAGTGGAAACAAGATATCAAGTAAAGATTATGACGGCGTTGTATATTATAGTATCTTACACATAACAAGTACATAGAATAGCGGGGAAAGTGAAAAGAAAAAAATCTCAAAACAGATGCACGACCTCACATAAGTTATGAAATTGATATTGTAATCATAATGCATCATTGAGAAATAATAATAAATAGTATTAAAATTCAAACTGATTTTATATTTATATATTATAAAGTAGGTACGGCAGATTGAATCAAAGATTAGAGAGAGCATATTTTAAAACACATTTGATAATTTATTATTAATTCTTCGTGTCAAATCAGAGATCTAGATATTTCTCCACTACTGACAGTAAAAATCAACTGAAGAAATATCAAAAATATTACACATTCATTGTGCATCTTGAGTAGGAAGAGGCTTTAGTGAAGCTGATGGAATAACGGAGGCACTCCGAGTCTGTAAGAAGGGACGATCAGAAAGAGCATCTGTTTACGGGAAGTTTTGAATTTACAATATAGCACAATTTAGCTAATGTCAATGATTTTTTTAGAGGTAATCTGGATTTGATATAAACCCAAATATATCTTGACATCCTCACAGCAACCAATTTGTTTGGGCGGTAAAGGTAGAATAGGTCGGCAACGAGTGGTTCAAACGACCTACAACATGCATGTACAATTGTACAATGTATGTTTAATCGGGCACTGATGACACTTCGATGGGTGTGACATGGACAATCTTTTATATTTCAGTATAATACAGGAAATAATACCCATCCTTTTGCAATATTGAATATAAATATGTTTCTGTCAGTTTAGATAATGAGCAATTTTCAAATGACATATTTTGTATGGACAAGGTTGAACACGCTTTCTGGTAAGATCTTGAAATAATTGTCAACAAGAAATTATCGAAAATAAAACACAGATTTTTTAACAATAAATCAATTTACTTACAGAAGAGAAATTTTTTATAAAAAAACACGAAAAAAGCATATACTAATTAAAAAATGTACTTGCATTAATGGATTGCGTATAAATGAACAAAAACTTTAAAATAAAAACGAATATCAACAAAAACGACAAATTTATTAAGACATTAGACAGAATCAAAGGTTAAGATGCAAGCTAAAAAGTTGAACTGTATGCGTCATAAACATCCAATGTTTACGGAAGTACGTAGATGTGTTAGTGGCAAAAATAATACAAACAATAAATTAATTTTAAAGGCCAATCACTGGTTTGTCAATAAAGCTGACATTCAATATTATTCTGCCAATATTTTTATTATCATCCTACCAGGATTTCCCTTTAGTATTTTAAGTAGAACTTGTACTTTCTCGACACCCTTCTTCATATTTTGTAGGACTCAACCAGAATTTTGTTGCCATTATACCAGTTGGCAGATAGTGCTGCGGTTATCCTCAAGGAAGACCGAGTATATCCTGGATCAAAAGGAAAGATAATTAAACATTTTTTTATGAGTCACACTTTTATCATCACACTATTGACATTATTGTCATTTCTTTTGGTTAGATAATACAAGGAAAAATATTACACTTATCGATAAATCCGAGGTTACGCTTGCAAACTTGTCAGACCATAATGTTAAAATATGTGGAATTTAGCATACAAATTTTAATATTACGACTTTGAACTCCAAAGTTCAAATTAATACGTGACTCAGACAAAAGGCTATCGTGTCACCCAGATTAACTTTTCCCACACTAATCCTCCAAATATTTATTTTCTTTGATCAGAATTAACGGACTACATTTAGATTTGTGGATTGTCAAATTAAAGAAGAGGTAAACCTACGTCTTTATGAGAATGTGTAATTGGATTGATTTGCGTTTTTTCTTAGTTTTTATTAAACAAGTCGAACTTTTAAATCAACATAATGATGTAGTAGGATATATTTCATTGGTCACAGCGTTTTCACGTTTTATAAAAATTATTTGGTAAGATATGAAGAATCCTTCATCTTTTCAGAAAATTCTATGCATATTATGACAGAATAAGCAAGTTAACGAGAGGGCAGTCAATAGGGTCATCTGTTGTGACAACAAATAATACTGACAGATTGTTAGGCCTTTCTCCATCTCTGCGTCTATTAAATGTCAAATTAAGGTGTGAAAATGTAAAAGCCATTGCAATAATATCACAGTAAACAGCCTCTGAATGTTCGACAATGTTTCTCAAAATAAGGGAATTACTTGACAAACAAAATCAAACTTTCGATAAGACTCTTTATACTCGAATATTCGAGAAACATGTAGCGTCTTATAATTAATCAATTGTTTTTGATGCGAGATTTTACTTTTTATTTAGATGATGGGAAGAAGTAACTCAATGAACAAAAACAAGCTCTGTAGAGAGAAGGCTGACTTCTGCTTTGTGTTCTCGGGAGGAACATTGAGTTGAGTTGATTGATATCTCCATGTAATTTGCTCTTGAAATCCGACCAGTAGAAAAGAATGATAGGTCCGAAATTCATTGTAAAAAGTTGATCTTGTATCAATAGGTGATAAATTAGTAATTCGTGATTTTATTGTTCAATCAGATGATAAATCAAAATACATCCAAAGGCGAGAAACTCAAAGTGGTTGTTGCAAATTTTACGACACGGAATCACAAGATTTCTCTCATTGAAATCATCAAATGTTCCGCCACTTAAAAGGTGGCGACCAGAATGACATTATATTGTCGACAATATTAATAATAAATAATAATATTCTGCTCCAACAACAAGTAAGTAACAAATCAACAATCAGCAGCGACACCAGTATGTCTGATAATGAATTCAATTTATCTATATGTCTCACCTGTCCAATCTATTCTAGTGAATAATCATGAAACTTAATATGATTTACCTGCCTCAGCGGCATGATTCTAAATAGCAATACCATTACTATTATTACTGTGTGTACACACAACAAAGTCAGATGGCCCGGAATAAATACACATAAATAATTCAAACGGAAAACGTACCTACAAGTACTAATACACTCGACACAAATTGGCACAATCCAGCTGAGTTGGTTGTGTAGCCTAGTAAATAAAAGAAAAAAAAATCACAGGCTTCGTGGGGCAAAGAATAGAAAACATACAATCGAATAACAAATATCGACATTTTGTGTTCATTTTTTACATTTGTATAAAATAAAAAAGGTCATTTTCTTATTGTGGATGATGACTATGATATTATACTGTGCCAATAAAAATTAAAACATTCATGATTAGACGCGTACCTCATCGCTGAATTGAAGGTGTTAAATATCTTAACATGTGATGTTACGAATAGGTACCTGCTTTCATTGCGGCATTGGCCGGCCAGCGCTATAAGGGCTCGCCCGTGAGGACAAAAGTTTCGTTTAAAATGAGATATTCGGTTATGGGGGCGAGTCTTAGATGAATACCCGTTTTTCACAAGGCACTCGAAAACTTACAGAATACAATGCGAGATTTATTTTTTACTGGTGATTTCATTAAAATATTAACTAAACTTGACATTTAGTGGGTAGGTTTCGGAGGCATATGTAGGTACTTCACTTCCGTTACAACAGGACACTGGTTGAGATTATTGCGTATATTATTAAAACTATTTCCGTACACCACATCGTTAAAGCAACTACTGTTATTGTTGTTAGTTCTGTTCATAAGAGGATAGAAGGATGGCAGTAGTGTTATTACGCTAATTTGCTGACGTTCATCTATCTTGATCATCGTGACTAGCAATAACTCACACACAGTAACAGTTTTACTACTAATCATTTCAAATTGTTAATAATAATCATTTACTTGAATAGACTTCTACTGTTCAAAATAATGTAAAACTCCCATGTTATAATAATACAATAAATTGCGGTACTCGTTTGATGACAATCTATCTATACCATCACGAAATCACTCACAAGCGAGGCGGAAAATTAGCTGTGTATCGTTATTTTAACACTCAGACAGGTAATTGTGCAATCAGGAAGAAATTGGTCATGTAAAGAAATGCAAATATTTAGACCACAACTCCTCCGCACTATGCTTGTACTAACTGGTCAAATTCCAGAATAACTAGGGAGACCGGTTCATATTATAAGTTGTTATTGTTTGAATATCGGTGGTCCATTGTAACTGGTGTTATTATCGTTATAATAATAATATAATATTGTCAGTTGTCAGTAGGTATTGTCATCAGTATATTATTGTCAGTGACCAGATGTTGTTATTAATATTAATAATATTCAGTAACTAAGATTTTCACACGGAAAATAAATTGAAAATAGAGATTTACACGAAAAAAAAATTCATCGATTAGAAAAGCTCTTATTGTTACAATACGAACATATTTATTAGAATAACTATCTACTATCGAAAATTGTGAATCTCCGCCATTCTCACTGTAACTAAATAAAGTCCAACGACCGAGAAACTCTCGATGCAAACCATAAAAGCAACCAATTTTTTTATAAATTTATTATTGCTCGGGTTGGCTGGAAACAATCGATTATACGATAAGATCGTAGTTTGGAACTTTTTGTAAGCATATGCTTTTATACTACATTCATGCCAATAATGACTTATTTATTTACTGTAAAACACAGCTCATTATGAGGGTTGCCAAAAGATTTGCGTGCATTAAATTTGTCAATTTTTGTGTTGTCATTTGAATATCAATATAAATAACTTGGCAGTATTCGATGTTTCAATGTAAGAATTCACAGCTCTTTTGTAAGTAAAAGACAGCTTTTAAGTAACATGATATTTGCCGCCTTATTGCACCTAAACCAAACCATACATATTATTATACATATACGCATGTCGAAGCAAAACTACAATATGTCGAATTTTGGCTAAAATGACTTATACACATAGTCTTGTAGTCCTCGTTACGCTTTTCTGATGGCAAATCTAGAAAACGTATTATATTTTGTGATTTGAAAAATATAAAAAAAAAAATATGTTAAATGTTTGTGAAGCAAAACAAAGCAATTTCAACTAAGTAAGTATCGTAAGTTTTAAACAAGTGACTAAAAATGACCAATGATCATTTTTGATACCTAATGATTCCGTTTAAAAAAACATGCGAGAAGGAAACTTAATTAATGCAAAATTTAATATTAGCATAAAACACTGTTAACGTTTCACTATTAATCTCTAGTGCTTTCGAGAAGTTAACTTAACATTTTCAAGAAAAATATTGAAAAGCCCTCTTGAAGCTAACTCGACGAAAGTACTTGAGATCAATAAAATTCATAAAGAAAAGTTCATAGTGTTTTGCGTTAATTCTAAATATATTAAAAATGTCTTTTCACAATGTGAACACAACAACTCCAGACTAAAAATTTAATTACTTTATTTTACAAAAAACACACGGCACAAGCCTTTTACATGTTTTAATACAATTATACTAATATAAACAACAACAGTGACATAAAAAAAGATAAAACAATAAATTTATAGCACCAACAGATCAACGGTAAACAGAGAAACATTAAGAAATAAAATTATGTATATGGTTAGAATAAAATACAAAATTACATAAAATTATATATTAGTCAGTAAATAACGATAAAATATGAAGTAAGATTAATTAATGAAAGTCTAACAAAATAAAAATATTTGAAAATACTTTAAATGGGTAGTGACATAGTGTAGTTTGGTTCTGACACACAGATATACACAATCTCAACTTAAAATCTTTGGGTTAAATAATAATAAAGGTAAGAAATATAATTTAGTGTGGATTTGGTTATAGAAGTAGGTACTTACGCAATATTTATGTCGCTGGCATACCATAATGGCGATAAAGCGTAAAATATTCGTTATAAACTGGAATATATATAAAAAGTTGTAGTTAATAAGTCATAAATATATAATGTTTTATAACAACCAACCAAAAGATATAAAACATTTTTGAGTACAAATAATATATTTACAACAGTTCTTCACAAAAATAGTGTTAATAAAATATTTACGTCTTAGTAATGCTACAATCGATAATATATTATTATTAGAAATTTTCCCACAAGTTAGTGGCACGAAAATATCGCAAAGAAAATTTGATCTGTATATGAGCGTTGAGCATACATTCAGAAAAAATAATATCTTCCTTAAGGTGCCTATACCATCATGGCATATAATCCAAATGGAGTAGGTAGGTAGTCAGCGAAATAACTGCATGCAATGAGCATGCAGGTCGACCATAAAAAAGTAATACAAAATATGTTTTGTGCCATATTAGACTTCCCAACGTTGGAGATCATTCTTGCCAAGACCAATTTGTCTAGCGCTAGTCGGAAGAGTTCATCCAGACGGTTCACTTCAGTCTTACATTGCATACCCATGAGGCTTGCCTTTTACCAGGACTACGTCGTTCTAAAATATTTCCCATCTGAACAAGTTGGGAGTATTTCAAGTTTACATACATCGCAGAATATGACCCAAGCGATACGCATAAAAAATAAATTTAAAAACTTTTTCAAAGACAATGTGTAAAATACTCGTTAAAAAAATTGATTCCAATAACATATTTCACCGATAAACAAAAAAAAAAAAACAAACAAAAACGTTCTATACTTGAAAAATATTTCAAATATGCGAATATTTCGAAACGGTTTCACAAAGGATTTTTTTCAGGACAAAAATAAATAGCAAACAATTTCAATGGCGTTCGAATGTGATTTAAAAACTTTGTTCCAAAATAAATAGGATTTTTTCGTGAATTCCATGAAAAACTGATAACATTTTTAAAATAAATTGACGTAAAAAAAAAGTATCAATTAGTTTTTCGCCGTCTGCACAACTTCAAAGACATTTTATTATGAATCTAGTACACATAAATATGTCTTTAGCATCTTTCTATTACTAACCATTTTTCTCTTCTCGCAAAGTTTGAGTTTGATTGTTTCAACATCTTGGACGTAAGTATCTATCTACATATACTATAAAAGTATGGCTAGTCAGTCGACTCACTAAAGGTATATGTAATGAAAAACATTCAGGTTTTCCACTCCATACCATAAAATATAAAACTCCATTCATAAAAGTCTTTTTCAAAACACAATTCAAGCTTAAATTCCTTCGAATTTGTGGCTCTTACATAATGTTGCGTAATTACACATTGAAGTGGAATTTTTTATAGCAAAGCGTTGGTAGTAGTACACACTCTTTAAGAATGTATGAAATACTTTATTATTTATTTATTTGTATGTACTACTTACAGTACATATGTTTGTTTGTTTGTATATTACGACTCCTTTGAATGAATGAATAATATAGACCGTGTGAAATCAATGACAAAGGTGCTATGAGATGAGGTAATGCAGTACAATAATATGAGTACGTATGGTACACCAGTTGAGAGACTAAAGAATTTTTATATCTATCATGCATTCATAATGAATATTAGCCATTGATATCTCGTTTTATCAAATGTAAGTAGGTGAAATGTGAGAATCCCAAATTTTATCCTACATGGACTACCTATAAACGATGGGAGGACAACTGGGTCTCCACACGGCAAGAGGACCTTCCTGCACGAACAGACCTTTGGGTCTAATAAAAGATTAAGAAAAAGATGGAACACATATACTTGAATAATAATAAACAATACAATATTTTTAAGTCGCGCCGTTTTGAGGAAAAAACACCACAAGGGCCCATTCAAGAATCATAACCCTCCTGAACAATAGGGTTTATAACCCTGCCTTGAACACCTTCACACTCTCCAGAGTTCGCAAATTATAGGGAATTCTTTTCCACAGCAACTGAAATGTCGTTTTAAGCAATGTTGGTTGGGTTTGAGAAATTTTGCGACAAGAAGAGGTAGGAGGGTCAATTTAACCAGTGTAAGGTAAGTTCAAGAAAATTTTGCATTTTGGTAATTTGTATGTATAAAAACTAAGTTTCGAAAAAATCCGTTTTTTTTTGCATATGTGGAGAGCACGCTACTGCGGTAGTAGCGTGCTCTCCATTATCTGGTGATGTGATACCATATTATGCATTGAGAAGAATCAGAAGTATTAAATAAATGCTTGTTATGCGAAGGTGTTATCACGAGATGTTTGTATAATTTTGATAATAATACCTATGTAAATTTGTTTTGACACTACGAATTCAGCGATATATTTATTTATTAATTCTTAACAGTACTTTGATTATTTACATAGCTGATTGAATTTAAGATATATGTTTGTATATTTTGCTTCTAGTTGGAATTTCAGAGCTGGACGAGATGTGATTTCTATTAAGACATGCCCAATATGTGTAACTGTGGCACTGAATAAATCCTATCACGGAGTCTCATCATTTTAACGACAACTATAACAGTAAGTTCAGAATGTGTCGGGAAGATCTGACTCAATCGAAGCAGTATCGCTTCGAATAACTTAAGTTTGTTTCAGCCTTTGGAAAGTGCGTGTAACGGCCAACAAATGTATGATTAATTTTATTTAACACAGAAAAACTTAAAAGCTAATCAAACTCTGATTTAACATAAGGCGTAATAATATGAATTGAGAATAAATAAATAAATAAAACTTTATTGGTATCCAAATATGTAGTATACAACAAAATTTCTACGGAGAGTTTCAAGACGGGCTTATAGCATATGCGATTTCTTCCAATAACCCGGTTTTAGAATAAAAATAATAGCGTTATTATTTTATATATGGAGAGGAAAATTTTGCTGTTTTAGTTTTACCTACAAACTTAATATTACCACTACACAGCTGATTCAAAGAATAACACTTAACTTACCTTGTATTATGTAGGAACGTCATTTGCTTATTATGTATGCGTTCCCATGAATTCATAAAAAAGCCATGTTTGCTTACATTATGTATGTATGTAGAAACGTGATGTAAAGATTACTCATACTAGTCAATAGACGTTATCGTTACAACGAAAAATAGCGTGGCTTTTAATAGCAGTTGTTTTTTGAGTAACGTTTAACGCATTCAAACCGTTAGTGAATGTAAACTATGAATACTAACAAACTAAGGATATTAGCAGATTAGTTCGTAATATCGAAAAACTTTTTCAAATTTACCAAAAAAAATAATTATAACAGTCCTACAATATAACATAATTTTTTTAAACAATTATGAATAAAATAGCATTTAACCAGAAATAACATTTAAAGATTAAACGTTATTCCTAGAAGAGAAAAAATATTAGCTTCTTCCGTCTCTCCTGGTTCGTACAGTAGTAGTTTTGCTAAATGATTTATTTATTCAACGTAAAAATAACAGGGTACAGTATTATAAACCTTTTTATCTTATGAAACTTCATACATTTGTGTCGTCTGTTATGTTTATTATCCTTTGTTAGTAATTTGAATGTTGATTGAAGCAATTCTTATTGCGTATATATATAGAACATATATATCTAATATAATATTTAATTTAAAATGTATGTACGTGGCTTTATATATCCTTTTACGGAAGATGCAATGAGCGCAGTAATAAGACAACAAATCTTATTTATATTGTAATTGCGCCATTCTGTTCTGCATCACAGCCTTAGGTTTTTTAGTATTCACGTGGTAAATACTTGTAATACATATATGTAAGCCAGTGGAGTGGACTAGTGGGGAAGCCAGTGGATAAACTCCATACAATTTACAACAGTCTGTCCTCTCTGTGTCACATAAAAATAAGAAATCCAGGATGGGCTGCACAATACATTTAACATGATTATGCATCAAGTACCGTCAGTATGTACAAATCGTCAGTATAAACAACAATGAGTATTTTATTAATTTGTGTCCGAATCGGACATCTCTTCAGTACTGACCCAAATGCAGAGCAGCTAGTTATTCTTTTAAAACATCTCTCATTATGCATATTGCGACTGTACACTGAAGACACTCCAATAGGTGTGATAATAATATGATCTGGTATGTCGTCAAATTGAGATATTATGAGAGCAAATATCGCCTCTCACCATTTACGCGACAGATATTGTTGCCTTTTATCATTGCATGTTGCGGATAACTAGCGTTATTATGACTGTTCTCAATAATTTAATTCTAGACATAACAATACTTTCATATCGTATTATCACAATGTACTTCGGTAAATAATGTAAAATACTCATAATAATAAAGAAAAGATAAATACTATAAACAGTAAATGTATGCAACGTAACTTACTACTGAGACAATTATTCTAAAGGAAGATTACGCGGAGTTATATAGTAAACATGATGTAGCAGAGAATTTCCATACACAGCACCGAATAAAGATTTCATCTTTATAATGGCAACATTCGTTAACATAATTTCTTATGCATCTTAATACAACACTGGCGCCTAGATCGTAATAAGTAATAGAGAAAGTACGAAAAAATTGTATATCTCTATTACTATACCATTATGGCATTCCCTACAAATGGGTAGCGAGTAGATTAACTGCATGTTATAAATATGCAAATTGTCCTCTCCATCCCAATTGGAATCAATAAATTCTTATCGTTAATAAGGTCAAAGTAAAATTATTAGGGAATTCGACATGACAGTGCAGCACGATCGGTACTCTTTTATATCAACTGTCATAGATATGCCACCGATTTCGAATGTCTAAAGTTTTTAGGTACTTACAGAAAGGATATGTAGTTCTATTACTCGCAGTAAGTCCACTGGCTACCCCACGTAGATATCGTGATTGTACAAATGTCCATCTGATATAGCTGAAATATACTACGACGTACAATATTGCAAATGCATTTAAATCTATGTATAGGTATTATTTATTACATATGCACAATACTAAAATAGAATATTGATGATACCATTGCATTGTTATGTTTTATAGACATTGTTCGTATTGTCTAGATTTTAATGCAGTGATTGTTCTTCTTGTATTTATAGCTTAGAAAATATTAGGGCTGTATAAGTTAATCGTATATAACACTGAAACTTCTGGTAGAAATGAGACTAAAAATTACAAAGTGTATAATACATGCATGCTTACCTTAAATTTGAAAGAAATTTTGTAATTTATGAAGTAAAAATGCAATTATTTTTAATGTGAAATTATGTTTTCCACGTACGTGTGAAAATAAAATAAAATATATAAATATATATGAAATAAAATTGTCTAGCTACAAGTCGGGAGCAAAAGCTTGGCTGCTTCTAAGATGTAGTGTTGTAAAATTATGCACGATGAAAATCTAATGGTAAGAACAGTGAAAAATTGAGCAGTGCCGGAGGCCATTCCTTAAAAATATTAGCCAGCAATAGCAAATTAGTCACAATTTGAGGCATCCAAATTAATATGCTCATTACTACCATCGCTTGAGGGTATAACCGAATGCAGAATTATTAGAGGTGGACCAATAAAGATCTACATGGATCAATTGGCAGAAAACATTAGATGTAGCACATATGAATACTGGTAGAAGGAGGAGGAATGAAAAAGAAAAACCAGGCATGCTCCAGATCAATCTATTGCGTTGTGATCTATAAGAGAGCATCATTACGAATTAACTGTGTATTTTATTTTGTACCAATGATATTCTCGATAAACTGCATTCAGAATAATTATTAATCACTGCCAAATATTTCAATCATTACAAGTTCTTTATTTGAAGTTACAAGTTGTATTACGATAAATATATTTGTGATATAATAAATACTAATAATACTTGAAATAGCTGACGTAAATCGTGTTGTATTTGTAAATGTATAAAGTGTGCGTAATATATCTTTAAATGTTTTCTGATAATTTTCTGCAAATGTTCATACACATTTTGGCATTGTTTACATTTTATAAGTAGGTACATAATATCATAACAGAACATAAAATATGCTGCAGGATTAAATGCAGCTTCATGACTATCAATAAAAATTGTCGTTGATAAATGAATAAAACAAGTAAAGTTCACGGTAAAAAACAGAATTTATTTCTTTCTTTCAAAAAGTGTATTAATTTTAAGATCTATTTACACTATAGCCCTCGGAAAAGAATGGCTGGTCATTTACCACTTTTCTAAGAGTTCTCGAGTATCCTGTAAGAGATAATATTTCGTTATACAAAACGAATACAACATCTTAGAATTAGCGTTGAGGTATGCCACCCATTTTAAAATTCTTTTTTAGTGGCATTAAGATGTCAGCATGTATGTTTGTAACGTATAATTAGTCTACTGGGTACCCAACTTGTAAGAGACAACGCAATCATTAAAATATAGATAGAATTTTGAATGTATTTTAAATATTCTACAATGCACATCCGTTACTTGATTTTTTAAAAATCGCGATCGATTTCGGTAAACCTTTACCATTAACGAGCGAGATAATACTGACTAATATTTTTGTTAAAACATCTACAAAAACAAAATAATTGAAAACAATAGCTGCACCTGTTAAGGATTAGGCATTGTAAACATTGTGAGAAGAGGTGATTTATAATGATTTATTACTTTATTTACAATATTTACGTTTGAATTCAAAGCTTTATTAATTTCTAATGTTTCCAAAGAACATAGTTTAAAATAATTATTAATATTTGTATATTTAAAGGAACTATTTGTTTTTACGAAATTGTGATCAAATTCAATTATAGTTCGTGCTCTCTAGAGAGCACGAATTTTGCCTTAAAAATAGTAATTATTCCGAGTTCGCGAATCATATAATTGAATTTGATCACAATTTCGTAAAAACAAATAGTTCCTTTAAATATACAAATATTAATAATTATTTTAAACTATGTTCTTTGGAAACATTAGAAATTAATAAAGCTTTGAATTCAAACGTAAATATTGTAAATAAAGTAATAAATCATTATAAATCACCTCTTCTCACAATGTTTACAATGCCTAATCCTTAACAGGTGCAGCTATTGTTTTCAATTATTTTGTTTTTGTAGATGTTTTAACAAAAATATTAGTCAGTATTATCTCGCTCGTTAATGGTAAAGGTTTACCGAAATCGATCGCGATTTTTAAAAAATCAAGTAACGGATGTGCATTGTAGAATATTTAAAATACATTCAAAATGTCTCGTAACTGTTACATAGTTAATCCTTCTAAAATAACTGATATAGATAGAATTTTAATAAAGCAATTTATCAAATTGTTAATCGGGTTTGCTGATATTTGGTTAACACTAGAAGATATATGACAAAGTTCAAAGTTGGTATTATAGTTAAAAACATCTCATAAATTTCGACATTCTAAAGAAGTGAAGTGAAGATGTTGGCCTATGGGCATCTGTCAATAAATGCAGACAACTTGGCCACACGCCCAAGAAATTTGGATGCTTCAAATGCCAACAGTGTCGTCTGGTATTCACCGTGTCAAGAAAATTATCATCATTCTTCACAATTACCATTAACTCAATGCGATATAGAAACATTTGTCGCTATTCAGACAGTGGGATAAAAAAGTGACAATTTACATTTTAGTTTGATCACTGACTAACTCACAGAAAAAAATTATATCTATGAATACAAAAATGAAGATATCAGGTATCTTATTCTTCAATCTCTTTTATGTATTGTAAAAATTAAAAGTTAAAAACGTCTCAAATCTTAGTATTATTAATAATTAGTCCTATTTTTTTTGCTACTGCCCCTTTGAAACTATTCTTGATATGTTCTTGTGGGTGCACTAGATGGTTATTTCACAAAGATAGCGGTAGTCAGATTGAGATCTTATCTTTAACAGTAACACATCTATTAAAATTGCTAATATGCTCCATTTGTAAAATAAATAAATACAATTCATAGGATGGGATAACAATAAGAAATATTTGAGAAAAATGTTATTCCAAAAAAAGAATCTAGTCCTCGAATAAAGTAAATTAGATTAACTGGAAGACATTGCCTCAAGGAGATATGTACGCCTTTTACACAAATTTATTATTATTTTAAAAATAATTGGATATTCGACTGCGATACATATCCCATTGTCTGAATAGTGACCAAATAGCTTTAACGTATTAATCTGCACTTCTTTTTCTAATATTCGTTATAATAAACGATCATATAAGAATACACGTTAAGATTCTTTGTAGAATTATTTATAGTCACTTAATGTGAAATTAAATATTTTTATAGATGAGCAAGAATGTTGTTTAAATGCGAGCCGAATCCGGAAATAAATATGTATTAAATAAATTATATTATACAAACTTGCTTGTAACACTGTTGAATTTAATATTTCATGTCAAAATAAACGTGTGGATTCAAACAATTTTTATCGTATTATATAGTTTTCTATTGAGAGACGTATTTCGTATTATACATAGATTGACGATGTCTTTGTAAGACGAAAGATGTCTCTCTCAATAAAAAAGAAATATAGTAGAAAAACATTTGTTTTTATTTCAAAATGTTCAGACCTCAGCAATGAGGTACGTCATCCATTCTATGTTTTAACTTAATTTGACACTGGAGAACGACTTGCATTTTTATTATACGTGGTTAGTCCGTTGGCTACCCTAGTGAGCATACCACAAGTGGGTAGTGGGTACTTAATAAACTTTCTTATTGTCCTCTCCTTGCAATATAACATTCACATTCAGGATGCTTGGCATACCTCATCACTGTTTAAATGATGATGTCCAATTTGTGATGTTTTACGAGTTTTACAGAACAGCAAAAAACTTAAAAGAAAGAGTGGGAGAGCCCATGGAACTAAGTAGGTATATATTGAGAAGACTTTAATACTTAACCTCTGAAATACAAACGTAAACATAATCATATGTTTTTTGGATGTTTTATGTTATGATAGATTTCTGGGTTACCTCCAGAAACTTATCATAATATATATCCGTGTGTGTGTGAGGGTGTGTTTGTGTGTGTATACTTAAAACGATGCATTTGGTACCTACCTTTTTTGGTCATTTTTCCCAAGCATGCGTACATATGTGTTGTCTCTTCTTGTCACATTTCAGAATTAAACGATTCATAAAAATGCAAATTAAACACTTTTTCACTGTTTCAATCAATTGCAACGATACCCGAATAAAAAAAAAACAATGATTCGTCAATTAAATTCATTTATTTATTTATTCTGCATGCACTTCGTATTTTTCTTCTTTTTTATTTTATTTGTCGATCATTTTTATTATTTTTTCAGTCATTCTATTCTTAATTACGATATTAGCTGGAACAGTTGCGACGCAATAAGTCCGTCTTTTGTTCTTATATACGGATATTATTTTATATTATTAATAAATTTTTCATTATTATTTATTTTTAAAATACGTAGTCACTAAATCACTAGTTAATACAATTATCAATAAAATATTACATAACAAAATCACGAAATTGACATAAAATCACTCGAAATAAATCACAAGTTACATAAGTAAATACAACCATTCATACGAACACAAAATATCACTCGTTAACGAGAATATACATACATTCACGATATATTATTTTCAAATCAAGAAAACGGAATAATAATTCAAATTTAGAACGAATTCAAATAATAGAACCTACATTCAATTATTTTAATTAGAAGCATGACTGTAAAATATCAAAACACGGTATACCGACATTTTTTTAACGAATTGTTAGTATTTGTTGTTGTTAGACAAAATCGTGACAATGAATGTCTCTATAGAGTTGTTTGTACGTAGTGTGTAATAATATTGTTAGAAATAATATTATTGTATGTCGCGTGTATATGATACGTTACTCCTTGCTGTACTAACTATTTAGATAAAATAATATTACCTATTATTTCTTTGTAGGTATAGAAGTATTATTATTAGTAGGTTTTGTAGTGAATAATGTCGTATCGATGTTATTCTTGTTTATACATAAAAAGGATTTTATTGAATCGCTTATGTGAAATACCAGGAGATGTACTGTAATTATTAATTGTATATTTCTTTGACATCTGGCTGTATAGAAACGAAGAACAAGAAGAACGTTACGTTAAAGAAAGTTTATATAAGGGCTGCCTTAAAATGAGAAATGTTAATATGAAACGCAAATGTTCATAAAATTAATAAATTTGATCATCAAGAATTGTAATAATTTCAAGACAAATAAATTGTAAAAGCAAATAAAATTACAACAACAAAAAAACTCTGCATGATTCGGTAGAAATTCAAATTCAAATATATTTATTCAGTAAAAAATATACACTTAAAACAATAAACAATCAATACAAAATAATAATAAAAACATATATCTTTCTTTTATTTGTTCCTTCAAAATTGAGCAGATAATGTAAAATAAATAATTCGTTTCATACTAACACGAAACGGGCAGAATTTGGTGTAAATTAATAATGTTAAAAGAAAATGTCAAGGAAACAAACAGACAAATTTATAAATCGTTGCAAAAAACAATAGACAACATTTTATTAGTCATTGTTTTACATGACACAAAACAACATCTGTCTCGCTTCTACTATGACATATTTAATTGACACGAAAGAGATAACGCTAATGCAACTATCAGCCATGATTTATGTGAAATGATATGATGTGCATACATCCATATTGTTATATTAGTAAGTGTCATGTAACAGGAACAAGATAAAAAGGTTCACGTATTATATATTAGTAGGTAATCATTGAATATTAAGAATATTGCCCTTTTTGTACAGAGTGATGATTAAATTCATCTCGTTATAGACTAATTAAAATCGTACTGATCATTATAATAATACATAATATATAAAATCATGTTTTTGTCTGTTTCTAACGCCGGATATTGTACGTGGGCGTGAGCAAGACGGAAGATAGGTATAATGCAGTTTAATAACAAATGACTTATGTCACGATATTTTATGCATGTCAAAGAAAACAAAGGGGTTTAAAACCTTTTTACCATGTTCCATCATATATATTACAATATTCTATATATAAAACGGAAGTGAAGGCTATATAAATCTTTCGTAACTAATAAAGATAATCCTCATAAATCTTCTTCCGTTTTCTCTGAAGATAAAATTGTTACTACAGCAGTTGTTTCATCTTATGATGCTGACGAACCACTATCCTTCCATCTTTTGTGGATTTCATCTTAAACGCGAGCTAGCTTATGTCTTTTTGCAGCGATATGGATGATCCTGTCACCCTAGTTTTCGGTATAGGTTTAAAAATATACTTTAAAATGACCAGAAAATTCTTGACGTTCACAGAGAGAATATAGGTATTTTTTTTTGGCACAGAGTTACTTCAATAAAAAAAAAAATTGAATGTTGGCTACTAGTATTTGAAACAGAATTTGTTTTTGTGAGTCAATAACTACATGATAATAATTTTATGATGATATGGTTGTGTACACCTGCGGTATCAGCGAATCAAGGCGGTTTGGTTGTGCAGTTAATTAGCGCGACTGCACTATTCGTGTTAACCCATTGACCGCTGTAACATACCTACAATGTGATGTGATACCTACACCAGTAGGTACACACTCAAACATACAGTAATATGACAATATGTATGTATTCTAACACATCTACTAATTTTATATACAAAGAAAGCCGTGGAGTATCCCGGTAAATAATAGATCTTCCACATTTTTCCGCAAGTTTTCGAGTGCTCTGTAAAAGAATGTGTTCGAGAAAAAGCTTTTTTAGATTTAAAATTTAGTCACGAGTTAGGTATGTTTTTATAATACCCGTTCTGAATGTACTGATTTTTTGTTAATAAAGAGAGGCAGTTTGCATGTTCATTAGATGCGGTTGGTCTGCTGGCTACATCACTTGTGGGAGATGTCGTGATGGTATCTAGACATTTAACTTGTTAAATCTTGTTTGTCACATTAATTTAACATCTTCAATTCAGCGATGAGGTACCCCATCCATATTTTTTTTTAATTTGCCTAGTAATAATACATTTAATAAACAAAAACAGATACTAGCACCTTCTTTCACGATACAACCTTTTCGTGTCAACAATATCAGACGCTTTGGAATATTGTTGAAAAAAGTTACTGGATAGAAATAAAATTGCTCTAAAAGGAGGCTATCTCATTCCCTGTATTTTCAAAAGAAACATTAACTAGATATAGACAAATTTAAACATGTATTGAAAAAATATTTAGAGGCAAAGAATAACGATTGCTCATTAACGGTAGATGGTAAAATGGAAGAAATTACTATATAGTGATAATCTCGCCACAGCATATCATCACATTTTTTCTTATGTACTCTGATTTGTTGATTTTGTTATGTGAATGCTGATGTGCAAGGAGGATAAAATAAATAAATAAAAATTTGACGATAAGTATATGGAAGATCTAAGTCTTTATTGGCCAGGGTTATAAGTACTAACTTGTTCCGGGCTATATGGACAGGCCACGGCCACATAGCCCGGAACAAGTTAGTACTTACTTACGATAAAGTATAATATCATTCTTTCTGAGAGATTATACGATATTTTATTATAGCTGTTCAAAATGAAGATTTCCATTCATTTGGAAATACTACAAATCACAGCAACCTATGTATCTGTATAGTTTAGATAAACAAACGTTTTAGTATATTCCACGTGCTTTTTTTGTATAAACATAACAAAATTATAAAACTGTTTGCGAAATAATTAAATTGTACAATAATTATTTATTTAACAAAAACTGAAGATAAATGTTTGCAGAGTGTTCGATATCAAAATAATGACCACACTCAATACATACCAATGTAATTAATTCATTCACAAACATTTTACAAGTGTGCTTATGTGATGGGCACTCGTAATGGTGAAGTGATCATTTTTAGTTCTACGATAGTACCTCAAATTTATTTATTTATTTATAGAAATATATACGGCAAGAAGCCTTTTACATGTTTACATAAATTTAAAAAAAATACAAAGACAACAATGACATAACACTGGAATTGCTTTGAATAATAATAATACAAATTATGGAAATACAATATTTAGGATAATGAGGGAGGCAGAGTTGCGTTCGGAGGATGCAGGGGACCGAAAAACTTGGAAGACGAGGACTAGGAATGTCGACCCCAAATAAATGGGATAAAGACCAAGGCGAAGGAGAAGATGGAAATACAATATTGAAATGGTCCTAAATGACTTTATTTATTACTGGCACGGACGTCGACAACTTGAATATTGCATGAAGTTAGTCTGTTGGTTGCCCCACTTGTGGTATAGATAAATAATAATATTGGATGCTTAAATTAGTAGCTATGCGTCACACATTTTGTATGTCTATTATTTCTGGTAAGCTTAGCTTGTACTTTATGTAAAATAAGAGATTTATGGAAATATTTATATTTATTTTAGACGTATTATAATATTGTCGATAAAAATAATTTGAAAAGAAACAATATGGACTGATCATGTGAGTAAGACTGCAAGAAGCACATTGCGAGAGGCATATAGGCAGAAGAGAACAGGGACAATGGAGGGGTCAAACACGCAACTGTGCTCATTGTGTTCACAGCCCTCAACAAAACTGTTGTAGAAGAAGCTTAGTAGATCAATTTTAAATTTGTGATACAGAAAATCTTGTTAAGACGCAGATACGAATAATAAAACATGGATGTATTAAAAAACTGATGGTAATAATTTATTATTAATCAACTCATGCTGGTTAAAAAATCCTTTCAGAAAAAGTCGCTATTAAAATCAAGACAAACAAATTCGCCAAGGGCTAAAAAAACAAAGGTGTTAAGTTTGAACAATGAGGAACAAAAGCTCATCACAAAATAAACATTCAGATCTCATTACCTCAGTGATTACTATTCATTGTTAAACAAACAAGATACTTCGTAAAGTTGAAAGCAATTTTGTAAAGGTACAATTAATTTATCATAAAAGTAATTATTCAACAAAAAGGTTTGTAAGATTTATTGTAAAAAAAACCGTTTATGTGTTCGTTTGAATCTTAACTTATCCAACCTAACCGTCTTTCAATAATCTTCGAAGGAGATTCCTTCTGAAATCAAAATGTCTTTGCGAGAAATAAGTCACCTCTTTCCACGTCAACAGTACATTGTGAAAAAAGGACGACAAGGCCGTCGGAAACAGTGAACAGAAGTGAACTAGGGAACAGTGCTCTTTTTGGCTAACTACTTATCATAAGTAAAACGTACTATGAAGTATGGAAAAACTATCGAATAATATTTTTCGGCCTAATTTGATTTTAAATTTTGGCTAAGCAAGTAGATACAAACTTAATACTTCTTTCATCATCCAATAAAAATAAGGAAGAACAAATAAGCTGAATATTTTCTAAGGTTGAAATGCCGGATATTTAAGCTAGTGTAATGTACATAATAGAAAAGTTATTAAAATAGGTGTTATATAAAAACCAACTTTTGTTCGTGTTGCTAATGATTCAGTGTGTAAGTATGTTTGAAGTGAGTAACAAATAATAGCGTCATCATGTAGAGTTGATGGGAAATCTATAACAATGATTTATTACCTAATATAAGGATGCCGGCCAATAAATAATATTATTGGCCAATCGATAACTGGAAACTTTTATAAACTTCCAAGTGAAGGTTGAAAAATATAATACTGCTTCTCCTTTAATAATTTTAATAAATAATCTTCAATTCAGAATTAAGGTAAAGTTCTTATTGAGAATGTTATAGTTTTAAGCAAGAAAAGAAAAACTTACTTTTGATTAATTGTAATTTATCCATTGACCACTACACTTGAAGGAGATGTCACAAATTTTATAAAGAATCTGAGTTTCCGATTCACAAACCAAAAAATCTTTTACTTGGCGTTATTTTTATTTTTAATATTTTGTTTTTAATTTTAATTGCTTTAAATTTTATAAATCAATTATTATTCTTTACTTTGAATAAAAATGTCAATTTTTGCAGTTTTCCTTTTTGGGTAATAATTTAAATATTTGTAGTGTTTTTTCTTTGCCAGAAAACAGCGCAAGGGTGTAATACTCACTGACATTTCATCGTGTAAATAAATAAATATGAATTGTGCCGTGAAGGCAGAGAACAACGACAATGATATTCAAACACGAAACATCCAGAATGAAAGTCCGAGACTTTCAAATAAGATCACTTTTACTGTGAATATAAGCATTGATTCATAGAACTTCATCGTAGAAAAATAATTATTACATTATATCAGCCCTGTTCAATAAGAGGCTTAGTGTAAAATGGAATTTAATAGAATTACATATTACAAAACTAAAGAAATAATCAAATACATACTAACAATATGATGTAAGAAAATTTTAAAGTAATTATTACTTATTTACCTTCGAGCAATCAGATGTGTTAAGTACCTAAAACACGGCCCATAATAGATACATATAAGTATACATGTTTTAACTAAGTGTTGAATTGTGTAGGTATTATTAACAAGAGTGTAGTATCACATCCCTACTTAGTCGGTAGGCAGCGGAAATATTATTATTCCTACAGCTTAAAGCTTATAATAAGAAGCGAAACTAATTTAATTGTAGTTAATAAGATGTTATTAATAATAATATGCAGTAGCATATTACGAAATAATGCATATTTTGTTATTCATCCCAATATGGCAACACAAGTTTTCTTAATCAGTTTGAATATCGATATGCATGTTAGAACTTACAGCGCGATTTGCGCTAAAATAAGAGCATAAATAAGGAGTCCTGTGTAACCGTCTATCAGCTTTACTGAAGTCAATAACCAATTTAAGCTAATTGAAGATTGCACTGTTTGCCGACGCCCTTGATATAGCTTTAAGACTGTGAAACGGCGCCAAAATCATGTTTCTATCATCATCATAAAAAAAACTCTACGTGTACTCCATATGTACAAGAGTTATCTGGTGTTCTCTTTGCTGAATCTCATTACACATTAAGTATTGAATCCCTCATTCATGGATGTTACAAGAAGGTATGCCAGTTTCTACGTGATCTATACTCTTCATGCAAGTTTGTTCTAGTAGAGACCTAAAGGTCTCACTGAAGGGTTTTAGACGAAATTCTCCCAAAAAAATGTTAACTCATTGAGAATGAGAAATGGAGTCCTAGAATCGATTAACTAATAAATAAATAAACTCGTTCTAAATTGGAATTTCCAAAGAGTAACAAAATGCCACCATCTTAAACAGTATCTTAAAAATAAGAGCTGTAATTTTACAAAGAATATTTTAACTGTTTAAATCGAAGCTTCGCAGGAGGTATATTTTTTTAATGGCATATTTTGACAATATAATTTCTTGTGCCTATTTCAGAGTAGAAACACTTCGTTACATTATATTTCAATACCAAATACAACCAAATAATAATAATAGGTACCAAGTAATCACCTTATATAAATAAACGTGTTTGTATTGGTTCTTCCACATACTTCTCATATTATTATCTACAAATTACCATGATAAATTAAGATTGAAATGTTCAAGGAAACCAGCCAGCAGCACCTCTCTGATTTATTGCAGAATTTTTTATAATAAATTGTGTTTGAAAAATAAATAAACAACAAACGAGGTTTTTCCTAAGTAAACATATTTGTTTATAATTTGATGTGAATATTTTATGTAATCTGTGTATGTGAAAGACATAATGATATGATATGAACCAATTTCAGAGTTTTCACAATGTGTATTGAGTCGGAATATCTAGGCTGAAAAATCAAACGTAATGCATGCAAATAAAAGTCCCGTGGAGAATAGGTATCCCATTCTTGCCTGTAACTTTTTAAGTGTCCTTAAGGAGACACATGTTCTTCAAATACCCCAAAAAATAAAGATGATATTATTTACCATCCTCAGTTCAGCGTTGAGGTACACCACCAATTCTGAATGTTTTTTAACTAATTACACAGCGAGGACAACCTTATGTGCATGGCATGCAACTGCGTGGAGTCAAGAATATTTTAAGTGGTTATTTTAATTGGTCTCCAGGAGTTTACAATGAGATTGTTCTGCAACGGATGAAAAACCATTTGGAGATGCTCGACAGTGTAAAAACAAGGAAACTGCCATACGTTGGTCATTTATAATAAAATGAGAAAAACACCAACTACTAGAACTGACAATTCAAAGAAAAATACCAGAAGAAAAAGAACGGTCGGAGAAGAATCTCTTGGCCGCAAAATAGTTCAGAAGTAATACCACAGCTATTAAAGGTCGCAATTCAGAAGGTGGAAATATCCCTGATGATCGCCAACCTTCGCAGAGGAGACGGCACATAAAAAAGAGGAAGGTATAATGCACTTTCTTTCATTGTGGACCGTTAAAAAAAGTTATTACTTTCTCTACAGGATTCTTGAATCTAGATATTCAAAAAATAATATTTTTGCAATATATGCTAAAGTTATGTGTAGATTTACGTTGAAATATTCCAAATTACTAGTCAAATATTGTAATGAAGGCTTGTTTCCGCCTTATGGAAATAAGGATTGTTGTATTGCAACATTCTGTTTATCACAGTGTTAACAATCACGTTAACATGTTATCAAGTGAGATTTACGCTCTTTATAGGTACTAATGAATGTCAATGCCTTTATTTATGTCCGTGATCTTAACATTACGTAAAAACTACAGTTTTTCAATAAAAAAATTAACATACAAAAGTAAAGAACCGTGACATTATGGTGACATGTTATAAAAATGAATGAATTACTATCAAATGAATAATAAAAAAAAACAACAAGATTACTGAGGACGGTTTAAAATGCACAATGCTTATATCCATTTTAGAAGACTAATTGGTACCCATTTACGAGTATAACCACTGAACCCAAATGCGTTATTTTATTTTATTTTCTCATACAAATGTTATGTCTCTGCCTCTCTCTGCACCACAACTAGGGTACTCAGCGGACTGTCAGCATTTAATAAATATGAAGACTGTCTACTGCAATTAAAAAATGAAATTAGAGATGAATGACATACCTCATCGCTTAATTAAAAATTTGAAATATACTACGTGTGATGTTTTAAAAATACCTGTCTTTTATAAGACACTCGAAAACTTAGAGAAAATAGTGGGATAGGTATCTATTATTTGTCAGGAACTTCGCGAACGTAAAGATTTCGTTACATAAATCAAAAGTTTATAAAGTCAAAATGGAGATGACTGTTTTGCATTTCACGTCAACATGACATAACTGATATTGTATTTATGTTTGATAGACAGTAAGAGCCATAAAATGCATGTATAAAAAGGAGATAATTTACTACTACTAAGTATTTATTAAAAATATACAACTGTAAGTAGAAGTAATACACAATCTAATAAATATTTGAGGCCGATCTTATGTATGCACACACGTCCTCTATGGACACCGTAATTAGGCAACACAGGAAAAAAGAATGCCATAGTTTTTAAATATTTTAAAAATGTTTCATGATTATCATATTGTAAGTCATAATAAAATCAAACATAAATAATACCCACTATTCGATATCTTAGACTTTTGGGCGCGTTTTAATCCAAAACACAAATATGTCATATATTGATAGAGATATTGATTTTACATTAATCAAATATATTGTGCTTCATGTTCTGTCAAAAAACTATTTTTTTTATATATAAATATATTTCAAAACAGTATTAAAATATAGTGACCTGCAAGTCGAATATTAGTGTTTGTATAAAAATATCGGAATTGCTGGTAATAAAAACTTAAATACCACCCAATAGTAAATCACAAACAATTTACATGAAACTATGATATGCGTTCAAACATATTTGCATTATAGGTGTTACCAATTTGTTATGAAATTTATTATTTCATCTTGAAGTGTTTATTAAATTTGTCACTTTGATGTTTGTTTCCTGTGCTAAGCCGGGTAAAACTACATGCATTGTAGATAATAATAGTAAAAATAATAAACTATTGATACAATGTTGTTTTTATTTTAATATTACGATGTAGTTATATATAGTATTATTAGTTATTATTACACAATGTTATGGTCAAATAGAAATGCATCTCGTTTATTATCTGTTTGTTCCTAAACTATCTGTTTGTTTGTACTATCGAAATTTATGTATTTCCCAGTCAGATACCGGATAGTGGGTTGATATCCAGCGAGAATAATATTTTCATAAAATTAAAATTCATTTATTTTTATTTTTATTGAATTCAAAAATGTTTAACTGGGGTTTTGTTATACCCAAATACAACCTTATAGCTTATACACCTTTCACAGTAAGCTAAAAGTTTGTACCGTGAGGGGAATTTGCCGGCACCTGGGATGGAACCACGGACCTCATGTTCACAAGGCCGATACTCTTCAGGCTACCGACGAACTCGTTTTAATATATTTTATTAAATTAAAAAAACATTGTATTTTCCACTTTTATTTTCACGTTTTCGAAACTTACAGTTTCATCTTCAGAAATCAACTTTCGAAAGCGTGAAGTTTTTTAAAATAATAGTGGAAAATACAGTGTTTTTAATTTTATAAAATAAAAATATTTGACAATTAAATATTTCACACAATATTTCAAAAGTTAACATAAAGTTTTTGTAAAACGATTCTTTCGTTACTACGTATGCCACTCGTATTATATTTAGTAAGACAGCAGGCTATCCCATTTGTGGAAAATGCCGCAGTGATTTCGATAAAAAGATATTCATTTTTAACTCTGTACCAATTTAATTAGGCTTTTTTTTAATTATCAGAATAATATAACGTGTTGGGATCATCGTTATCGCGATTCACTTCAATAATATTTCACCGGATACAATATGGTATCCGACAAAATCACTAATAGTTATGTCTCCATGATATACCAACCACGTTGCAATATAATTTATTGATAACAAGAAAGTAACAACACCATAACCGTGAATACATAATAATGTGTAACATTGTATAGATTAATATTGTATAGAATAATATGAGATAACAGTATTATCCCAAAACACACAATTATTACGTAATGTTACATACATAGTATCTATGTAGGTACACCGTACAGTACATTCAAGTGTTGTCAGAATCATAAAATATAATACAGGTTAGATTGTTGCTAGACGTTGTTTCTAAAAGGCTTATAGAAGGTGAGATTTAAAGATTTAAATCGCAGATAAATATCTCATGTCAAAACTAATCAAGACAGAAAATTAGTAAATATCCTAAATACCTTATGTGTTGCAGAGGACTGGTACCTAAATATTAGCATAACGAAATAGACCTTCGTGTTATGATTTCGTCAATATCGTCAAACATATGTTTTTTTTCTTTAATTTTATTTATTGATAAGAAGTACAAAACAGACAACTAAAAATGTGGTTTACAAAAATAAAATTAATCATCCACAAACATGTACCACAGTTAAGTTAATTATTTAAGTAAAGCACATTCCGCTCATTCATCTGTTCTCACTAGCAATACACAAAAACATAGTTAAAAAAAAAATATCAAGCTACAAAAACAAAATTGATTGTAAAAAAATTCGAATGTATTATTTTATTTTACACCCTCGTTAATGACCTTTCACATATTTTTTGATTATTGATAATAGGTAATTGATATCACATGTAGGCCTAGTCAAAACACATTTAAGCGTTACGTTTTCGTTTCGCTTTCGTTCAAACGTTGACGACGTTGCGACAACGCGTCAATTTTCGTAGCAACTTGTGTATTTTAGCTACGAAAATTGATGCGCTCTCGCAACCTCGTCTTGTTTGAACGAAAACGTAACGCTTAAATGTGTTTTGACTAGGGGCCATGGTGTAAACATAAAATATTAACATCAAACAAAAATATTTTAAGGGTAAAATATGACATTTCACTGTCCGAATACACGAAAACAAATTCATTCATTTAAGTTCCATAAGATAGTATCCACATCTCCGATGAAATTGCGATGCAAAATGCGATGCATATCGCATGGTATGAATAACGCCTAGCTATGAAATAAATGTCTCAGATTGATGGTTTATAAATAATGCATAACTATATGTACAATGCGTAGGTAGACCTAAATTAAAAGTGTATAGATATTCAAATGCGGAACATCTATCAAAATATTTTGATTTACTGTTAACTGCAAGTAGATAAAAATGTTTACCTTAAAAAAAGTACGTTGCGTGTAAAATACTCGTATACATAAGTGTAAGTGTAATCCCGCGGAATCCCCGATAGTGAGGGCTTCCACTTTTTTTCTGTAAGTTTTATAATATTGTATAAAGAGCAGGTATTTGTAAAACATATAACTTTTTAAGATATCTATCAGTTTCAGTTCAGCGATGAAGTTATACCACCATTATAAGTGACATTACAAATGTCTAATTAAACTGAAAACCTTACAAAACGACATGTTATTCTTGGCTGAACCCTCTATCTACTGAAAATTATTGGTAATAAAAAAATTGTTTGATTTTATTGGCACTTACCAATCATAAAGAATATAATGTGACTATGATTGAAAATTGATGATGATGATGATGAAGCTGAATAATTAGAATACGGAATAATTTTGTGAGATATAAAGTTGGAACAATGTTTATATCTATTTGTAAGTAAGGTCCGGTTTAGGTCCGATTTAATAGTTGGAATAGCAGTAATTCCGAGTTTGCAAATACGGCTGTGAGAGAGAGAAAGATTTGAACTGTCTTGAAGGTGAAATAAATATGATGAAAATTATTCTACCTCAATTACATGATGTTGACCCAGTTAATAGGTGATAATTTCCCCCCTAAATTTTCAACAAGAATATAGCGGTATGAGATAGTAAAAGGATTTTCTGGATAAACATGTATTTAAATATGAGGTAAAATTCTCAATATTTGGGATAAACATTCCGTAGCGAAATTGTCGATAAATCGTAGATAGGTACATGGAAGCAAGATCCCAAATATCTGGGATCTATTTTGAATTAAATTTCTAGGAATTTCATAACGATATACAATAATAATAATAATCATGATATGCGACCCTACAGTTTATAAATAAAATATTTTCCTCTTAGAAGTCACCAGGATACGATAGACTGAATCTAAAAAACGCTGGTGAAATTATTTTTAGCATAGAATACGATTAAGTTGTAGGGTGAAATAAAAGGAACGACCAATAGACTAGGGACATTCCCCTACTAGTAGTCCGTGATGGTATAGATAGATTAACTTATTAATACTTCAATCCCTTGAGAATCCCAATATCTTTTTTGTATTTCGTTCCATGGAACAAGATTTTTTAATCAATTGTTTTTTTCAAATAATCAACCTTTCAATACCATCACAGCATATCCTACAAGTGAGGTAACCAGAATTGACGCATATAACAAACATACAAGGTGTCTTCTCAGTAAAAATAAAACATCAGAATGAGTGGCAAAGGTACCTCAGGTATGTTAAATGTCGTATCTGTCAAATTTACAGTAACTTTTTAGAAAAGAGTATAATTAAGACCTTTTCTCTGCCAGTCCACGGAACATAAATAAATATAAATAATAACAAATAAGCAATTTAAAAAAAAAGCGAGAGACTAGAGTTGGTAGGTTTATGTGTTTATTTAAAAAAATTGTTATTTTAAGCTCGCCTACGTTTCAACACACTACATCCGTGTCGTATTTATAATTATAAATTAAATAAGAGAAATTGAAATCTCTAAAGTTTACATTTCACTATGTACTGCCAAATTAACTGTTGCCGTTCATTTGATAAAAAAATAGTTCATTGTTTATACAAATCTAAAAGAATAAAAACTCGTGATTTCTATTCTAAGAAAAAGAGTTATTCTTTTTATGAACTCTCATGTATGCATAAGCTAAAGACCGATAGTATAGTATATGTCATGAGCCGGGAATATATAATTTTATACATTCGTACCTACAATCACGGAATAACTACATATCTGTCTATCTTTTATTTCCGGCTAAGTGACAAGTCAATCTCAAAAAGAGTGTATCGTTGTTCCAACCATATTATGCCTTACTAAAATTATTCCCGGCTGTCATGGCCTTTTATAGGGCACCCAAAGACTCAGAAAAAAGTGGAAGAATTATTTACTACCGGGAACTCCATAGTAGTTTATAATAACAATAAATAAAACTTATCACAATTTACGCACCAACCAGGAATACAGAAATCACATAAATTACAATATGTACCTATGTGATTTCGCCAGAGGCACTTAAATAAAAGGAAGCAATACATGCCTTTGCATCATACCAAAATTACTATCTCAATGTATGAATACATAAAGTGTTTTGTTGATAATATTACAATAATTTTTACCATGGATGTATTGCAAATAGTAATATCACCATGTTAAATATTGTTGTAGGTACAAATCGCCTCAAGAAATAAATAAATAAAAGTTATCTACCTACATCGATAGAATAAATAAAAATAATATTTTTTAATACTAGTATTAAACCTGACATTAATGCGACAAATTAAAATTATGATACATTGAAAAATATGACGAATGAGATGTTAACTTTCCATACATATTGATAACAGATTTCATATTCAAAGGTTTTTGGCCAGCCGGCTCTTCAGGCTGCCCACTATGGCGTTCCCGTTGTGAATAAGACGGTAGAATTGAATAAATGGATTTCTACGATATTTGGACGATCGATGGATGTCCTCCAAATGTTATTATTTTTAAACAAATTTGATGAATTGGTGTCTCGAAAACTGTAGTACCTTTATTCATAAATACCATAAAAAATTAATAAGGAACAGGTTTTCATCGTAATTATATTAAATAAGTACATATATTTAACATCTCCTAATCTGAATATCACATTTTATGACACAAAGAGGATAACCTGCATCTTCATTAAATGCAGTAAGTGTGCCGGCTACCCTATTTGTGGAAAATGCTGTGATAATATATAAAAAAGGAACAAATATACGTACCTACCTGCAAACAGATTCTAATAGTTATGTTACTTCGTATGTAATTTTTATTTCATTTACGTTTTCAAATATAAATTTAATTAATTAGAGATAAGTATGTCATTAATAATGATATTATGAAAATAAACACTAAGGTCAAGTATGCCGATCTTCGCAATCACCTTGGTTTTTCTTTTATTTCTACTTCCTTGTGAAATAAAAATAATTTATTATAGTAAAGTTTTTTTTATTGGTGAAGGTATCTTTATTAGTTAGGAACTTAATATATATTTTTTAATATATGATGAATTCGGATTTGACATAAACTTTAGTACACCCCCAGATACCTTCATAATAGGCTATATGCTTGAGTCGTGAAGGTTAAGTAAGTTGACAGCGGGTGGAATCGAACTAGAATCTCCTTAATACACCCCAGACTCCCTCACAGTACGTAATATGCTTGTGCTGTGAAGGTAGAGTAAATCAACAGCGGGTGGAACCTTCTGACTGAAAGTCTAAAACTACCATCAAGCCATTGACCACCTCTGGTTTGCATTAGTGAATGCTAGTGAGTAAATATCTATCAAGCGATCTACATAATCATGGTCCTGGCTGCGACATGTTTTGAGAATGCCCAATGATAGTTGGCCAAAAAGAGCACTGTTCTTCCGTCCGCAAGGGTTCCGTCGGCCCGGGCGTCCTTCTTTCACAATACACCGTTCCTATAACAACGATATCAGAGCGCAGGGAATGTCGTGGAAAGAGGTGACGCAATTGGCGCAGAGACGCTCTGAATGGAGGAGGCTGGTTTCTGTCCTGTGCTCCCGAGAGGAGCGTTGAGGGCGAGATAATGATGATGATGATGATGAAATAATCATGGCGAATCCCACAAGTGGAGAAGTCAGCAGATAAATATGCCAGAAACACAATAAGACATTCAGGATACCAGGGAGGAATACTGCATTGCTGAATTAAGGATGCTAAATGACTTACATAATTATTATGCTTCACTTGCGTTTTACAAGAATAAGAATAAGGTAAATAAAATTATAACAACCTCGTGACCTCTATAGTCTATAAGACTATTTATAAACACATAAGATTAAACTTGAAGTCAATACACATATTATCTGTATGTCCAAGCAATATTACACTAAGTTGTGAAAAGTCATTTTTCAGCATGGCCGTTCAAAATCTTTTCGAAATACTAATAAAATTTCATTCTCGTGATTATGCCATCAAAAAGAGCAAGATGAAGACCAGTAACACTTCGTTTATAAGTCAATTTGGCTAAAATCCACAAAATGAATTTTTAAAACACACGAAACTATCACAAAAAGTTTAGAAAAGCTAACAGCACCTTCTTTGATAGTGTCCTGGACGGGACTTGAACCCGCAGCCTATTTTTTTTTGAGAGGTGTGCTTTGTTCAATTAAGCTACCAGTAGATATGCCGAGGACCTCGAAATTCTTTCTTATAAACCACAATGAAAACTTCACGTGTTATTGTATTGTTCAGAGATATCAAGCATGGGTACCGCATGCTGGTTATTTCCAAATTTAGTTAGATAGAATTGTACCTATCATTGCCTACGTACTAGATATTTTTTAAATCGATATTTTATGTACTCGTATTCCATACAAAACTAGATGTCGCTAGCATCACCGAACTAATTTTAGCACTGAGGAGAGCAGACAGGTATAATTACAGATGTTATTTTATAATTTGTATGAAATCACTTATTTGTTATGTATCCTCATAAAATGTTTGAACATCGTTTATATAAAATAACATCGATAATCCACATAATGTAGTTTCCTTCCGATAAACAGATTATAATATTTTATGGCACCCAATTTAACATGTGCTAAAATATAAATTCATGATTTTATGGTATTTATCACAACGTTATTATAGATGCGAGTGAATTTATCAATAACTATTTTATTTATTTAATTAAATGCTACCAGATATCCCGTTCTCTTTGAATTTGCGGCGGTGAATTATGTTCTGATTATTATACACAAAGCAGAAATTATACTCGTATGTACCACCGCATAATTATATTCAGTAGAACACAAAACGTTTTCATGGTTTCCTTTCATTAACTAAAATACCTAACTGCTTTGAACAATTTGTTTTATTTAACAAATTAGTTAGCGTTCTGTGGAGTCGTCGACAATGTACATATAGGATTCCCACCCTTTTCTTTAATTTTTCGAGTCTCTTGTTAAAAGCAGGTGTTTGTAAAATATTACGTATAAGATATTTAAAATCTTTAGTTTACAGGTGAGGTAAACTACCCATCCTCAAAGACAATTTTTGTTTTTGATAAGAAGAGGACGACCTGCATGTAAATTACACGCAGTTAGTCTATTGGCTAGCTCCCCTTTTTCCGGGGACTTCTCGAAAAAGGATATTAAACCAATATAAAATTCATTTTCAATTTTAGTTATCGAGAAGTAGGTATACTCGATTATAATATAAGTTTATCGAATTCGAGTTGATATTATCGGAAATTAATTCAGACATATTAATACATACGGGTAAATCAATACTTAATTCAATATTACCATGTGCCAAATTGAAAATTATAGCGTCCACAGGCGATACGTTGGCACAAAGGTAATAATTCATTAATTTTATCTGTCAATAACAATCAAACTCTATAAACTTGCAATGAAAATAATCGAACGAACTTTGCGTTCGATAATAATTTATATTCGATACGTCTCATAAATCGAACGGTTCACTTTGTATGAAAGGATAATTGAGTGTATCTAAAAATAACTTATTTGAGACAATCCGATATTTTAAATAAAGATTTAATAGATTCATATCAAAGTCTACTGAAATTAAATTCTATTTTTACCTACAAAAAAATCATTCGACAATCAAAACGTTGAACGGCTTTTCTCGATTACTTCCTAAAATACACGTGCCGCGTAGTGACAAACGAATATGAATAATTTATTTTATTGTTAATACTCGTATGTAGGTATAATCGATCCACAGATAGTAGGGAAAAGATAACACGAATTGTTGGGGGCGTTTTATATATTGATAAATGATTATCGATTATTTAGTAAAACGGTATGATAGCCGAATGTTCTTTTTTTACTTACAACAAAAACACTGGACACTTTATATGGTAGACTGGTTATACAAATGATTAATTTAAATAGTCGTATAAAGGCGTTCTATATAATAGTTACAATACTACCTGTCTATATCTCTAGGGATAAGGCATTTCTGTTTATCTTTAAACGTTGAATAGCCATACTAAAAAAAAGATTTAATGTTTCTGGTTATATAAAAAAATTACTCACAATAAATTATTTTATACGTTGCACCTACCCGATATTATACTAGGAATATAAATTTACATCAAGTTGGACACAAAGTCGGAATAAGGCTATTCCCTGTTTGTGAGTAAGGTGTAACTTATTCCTTGTGTGTGAGGGTAGTTGGTAGTAATTTTCAAATCATAAGGAATAAGTCTAATCATAATATTATTATGTATCTATCTATACCATCACGGCATCTTTAAAAAAAGGGTGGCTAGTAGGTTGACATCGCGTAATAAACACGCAGGTCTAATTTTTCGTATTAATAAAAAAACAGTGCGTAACAGTGATATACGAAAGGAATGTGGAATGAAAGTTGGTGTAATAACAAGGATGAATGTAAATAAGTTAAGATGGTTTGGGCACGTGGAAAGAATGAATGAGGACAGAATGACTAAGAAGATATATTTGGCTGAGAGGAATGGTGCTCGGAGACGCGGACGTCCGAGGATGAAATGGCAAGATCATTTAAATCAAATCCTACAGGACGGCCACGTGTTGAGCACATTGAACAGGAGAGCATGCATGAGGAATTGTATGACAGTGACGGAAGCGAAAGATGTATGCAAGGATAGAAGGAAGTGGCGCTCGATCCTTTCTGCCTACCCCGCGAGGGAAGCGGCGTGATGGTATGTATGTATGTAAAAAGAATATATAATATTACATAAATCAATATTCGTTTTATAATAATAACTATAATATTGGTTGATGATATCTGTACAGGTAATTAATGAGAACAGATGTTTAAATTAACCTTGAAAACACGTGCTGAATCTACCTGTACCGTGCATGAGGAATGTTAAAAAGGATTAAAACCGTCACTGACTGACTACATTCTCGTATATGCTTGGAGGTATAAACTTTCCCCTTCAAATATAATAGGATTAAAATAAAATAACAAAGACAGTAGATATATTAATAATGTTTGATTAACGAAATAGTATTGTAAATACAAGTAATATAGTAAAAGCACTGTAAGTAATCTATTTTAATTAAAAGTTAGTACAAAAAGCTTTACATGTCTAAAGGTACCTACACATTTGTCATACGGTAATGCTTTATCCCTTGAGAGATAGATAGATAGGATAAACCAAACACAATTCATCACGTTAATTAAGTTCCATATTTATTTTGTATGATACATATTTTCACAATTTACGTGCTTTGCCACAAAAATGAAAAAAATAATCAAAACTTAAATGTTTTTTATTCCAATTTTTTGTCTTCACAAGTATACTGCTTACCACGAGGGTGTTAGGGGTGTACTTGGGTCTATGATTCATCCAGATTCACCTTTATTTTTTGACATTCATAAAAATACAGTAAGTTGAAAAATTGACATAATGGTCACGATACTACCGTTTAAAAAAACATATCACTACTAGAGAGAAATGATGTTTATTTAGTACTCAAACACCATAATACTGTCTTTTTTACATTAGATATGAAATTTCTCGTACGTGCTTCATGGTGACAAATGCTTTGGACGTGCCCGTCCATAAAATCCAACATACATGTTAAGGTCATCTAGTCCATCGAACGATCACGTAGATATCATTATTTTAAATCTACATAAATTCCAGAAATATATGAAAAAAAACAAATTTGCTAAATATACCCTTGGTAAAGATATTACTTTGTAAATAATACTAATAAATGTATTTATTTTATACATGAAAGAGTGTAATTAGTAAGAAAACCAAATATTTTGATGAAAATTTAATATATCAGAAAGCTAATATGCTGAAAAAAATAATGTTGTTTCACCTGAAGAGAGCTTTTAAAATAATATCTGTAAAGAACCACTCACCAACTTTGATGTGGTTATACTGCGAATAAGTAAAGCCATATACACTTACCTGAAAAACAGAAACGAAAATATTATTAGTAAAATCCCAATTATAAAATTACACGTAAGAGTTCAGTAAATATGATACCATAATTTGTATAATATTTTACGGGATTTATTCGGTTTCTTTCTATGTTTATATTTACGAACGGAGAGAAAGTAAAAAAATAATATAATTATTAGTTCGTTCGTTCGTAACTGTCTATTATGTTATATAACCCCGGCTTATTTTTATTTTAATCAATTTATACCATCAAAAATTTACCATAAGTGGAGTAGTCAGCGGACTAATTGCATATAATGAACATAGAGGTTGTCTTAATATGTAATAATAACTATAATAATGAATCTTCTTGGAACAGATAATTTTGTGCAATGGGTGAGCTTATCGCAGAAGCGCGATATTTTCCATATAACATAACCGTTATACGTACCATAAACAATAAGCCACTTCAAGGTATCACATCAGAGGATGTCAATCGTATTACAGCAATGTTTTATGTACCACTTACGGGATACTTCAAAACTTACAGAAAAGAATGGAAGATTTATTTTTTAAAGGAGGCTCCACGTAAGATAATATCAAACATAAAAAATCTCAAAATAAAGAAAATATTTAAGAACTAACGTTATGAACGTCTGTAAAGATGTACCTAAATATGAACAACTGATAAAAAGTTCTTGTTTCTTTTAAACACAAAGATCTCGAATAGACTGAAAAGAAATGGGTATCTATTTATAGTGTAAAAATATTTTTTTGTATTACCGAGGATCAAAAACACGTTCAACTTTATTTCTGGAAAGAACGAAAATTCTAGAATAGGTACACCATTTTAAGCGATATTTTACTATTACGCAGAAAAACATAACATTCAGTAGTAATGTTAGTGTGCTGTGGATATTTTTGGATTCTTAAAAATAAAGTAAGATGAATAACTACTTGTGGAACCCAAACGTTCCTAAAAGAGTGAAAAAATATGCGGCTAATCGCCTTTTAATTATATAATATAATATATATTTACAGTGACATATTAAATGATTTGAAACTAATATTAATATAAAATATATTATAACTACAATGCCTCATATCTAATAGGAACTCAGTAATGAAATAAAAAAGATAGGTAATATTTTTCACAATAACTTATTAAGTGTCAATATATAATATAATAATTAAGACATTAACCATTAAACATAAAATATAATTGAATTTTGAAGTATGATTAAAGCCTTTACAGTAAAATTTTATGACACAAGCGACTGAACACCTGAAGAAAAAAGTAATTTTGAAAAGTGATTGTGTTTACAAATATACGAAAATATGAATAAATAAAACATATTTCGCCGTGAAAATGGGAGCTTTCTTTGTTAAGTTGAAAAGATGTTGAAGTATCTACAAGAAAATGTTAAATACTTAGAAATAAAATATACGTAGAGGAGAAGGAAAAAAGCAATATTGAGAATAAGTCATTTTTATAAAATGAAAAGAAAGTATTTATATTAAAAACTAGCAATAAAATCAAGCACAGTTTTTATGAGTTTAATTCACGATATTATTAAGCATTTTATATGTCATCCCCTCACATCTGACACAAGCGGGGTAGGCATTGAATTCACTACATGTAATAAATACCACAACTTATTCATCTAGGTCTTTAGTAATTACACCAAATTTCATAACGCAGTGTACTGTTCTAACACTGTTACGCATTCTGTCTCTTAGACTTTTACTGCACATCCTTTTCAAAGATTTCATTTCAACTACATTTATACTGCTTCAGCCATGACCACGTCTTAATTGCATAAATCAGTGTTGGCACAACCATAGTCGAATGCACTACCCTTTTTCATTCAATAAAAACAATAGTGGAATTCACAGAATTCAATAGTCTTAAATTAGGCGATGAAGTATGCCACCCATCCTGAATGTCTTGCTTCTTGTTGGCACTCAGAGGTTAATCTGCATATTTATAAGATGCAGTTTATTGGCCATTGGCTACCGTTAGGTAAGGCTAAATGCCGTTAGGGTATGAATGAATATATCAGTTATATATCAGATACCTATCGGGTACTTGTACCTGTATATTTGCAGTATCGGTTACATTGTACCTGGTACGTAGTGTTGTGTAACATTGCTATCGGTTATTTGTCGTTGTGGATAACATAATATACTTACGTACAACGAGTGCCATGGGCTTCATCCTCACGACATTGCCATAAAAATAACGTTATAAGGGAAATATCTATACCGCGCAGTACATATATTCACAACAACATCAATGATAATAAAAAAGAACTATTGCTACGTTCAAGGGTGGTGTTATCATGAAACGTAACGTGTTCGTTAGTTGGTAATATACTACCGGCTAAAACCCCTCCTCTTCCTTTGCAGCTTGGTTCCTACCTTTCGGTCTACCCAAGCTGCAAACTTTGACATTTTATCCCTCCATTTGCAGTCGTCTTTCATCCCTTTCTTTCTGGGCTATACTGATGCTAACAGAAGGTATGATGTAGCCACGTATAAAACATTTTAGTTTTTTTTTTCATCTACTTAATACTTAGTAACTTCTGAATTCTACTAAAACTTTTAAACTACAAAACGTATCAGGCTATCAGCGGCCTTAATGTCATCTAGATTCCGGAAAAAAGGCCATTTTATTAAAAGTGATACGTAGTTTTAGCACTTCACTGGATTTTTCACACTTGAGTGAAGATATCTAGAATATGTATTACAAAACAGATACCTCTTCTGCACAACCAACATATTGTGCAAACTCTCTTTTAGATAGTTGACATAATTATATGCTCTCAACATAATGATGATTTGAAACAGGATTGGTGAACGTGCCTATGGGTTAAGTGCAGTAAAACTAGCCTAAACCGATTTGTAGGCATCGTGATGACTTTCCTGTTTTATACTAAAGAGGAGTTTTCACAATCTGTTGGTTGTGCAGATGAGGTGCCCGTTGAGAATGTTCTTAAAAAAATATTACTATGTTATCGAGAAAAGCTCAATTTGTTAGTCATTACAGTTTGTTTCTACAATGCCTAGCTTTTTAGTGCTTCACAAGTTTGCGAGAATTAAAGTAAGGGACTTATTTTATAACATATTTTTTTTACATGAGAATTTATAAATAACGTGTCTTAAACAGCTGCAAATAAAGTTTCAGAAATAATTTGAAATTGCTTGGTTGCGGTTATTGAATTTTGTAATAATAAAAGAAGACGGATTGAATTGGGAAGAAATTAAATGAATAAGCAGGTACACACGTACATAATAATATAATAATGTTGGCATTTGATAGTAAAAGGTTAATGAATATTCGGATCGAAAGAGGGCAAAGGTTTAACCCCGAGCTGGGGGGGGTTAAAATGAAATGTCTGTCATTTGCGATAATAGACAGCACACAAATTGAAAATATGTTGGAATATATAAATTAGAAATGTTCGGTTTGGTAATGTGTGAGCGTTGAAATAGAAATAAGAAAATATTTTTTGTGAACATATAGTGTGAATTAAAAAAAAATACTGTTAAATATGTTATCATTTGTGACTTTGGTTGGTAAATATAGAGATTATTTAAATTTTACTGTAATTTTAGGTGTAGTTACACCGTGGAGCCCCCGGTAAAGCATAGGTCTCCCACTCTTTACCGTTAGTTTTCGAGTGTCCAGTTAAAGGTAGATGTTTGAAAAAATAAAGATATTTTACATTTTCATTTCAGCGATGCGATTCGCCACCCATCCTGAATATCTTTATATTTAATTTTAATAAATGAAATATAAAAATATATTATTGAGCACTGTTTAATCTCCACTATGTTAGGTTAAATACCGAACGTTTTCGCCTATACTTGTAGGCATCTTCAGGGAAACTGAAATCTAAAAAATTTTTTAGAGCTGTTGTTCATGTGGTGAGAAGGGTGCAGGTAGTGGGAGGGGTAATGGTAGATATGGAGGCTATGGTAGATATAATATATTTTTATATTTTATTTATTAAAATTAAAAATGGATTTCCACAGCGTAAACACAAAAACTCTTGAATCTTTATATTTGTTGGCGCGTAGAGAACAACTTGCATGTTTACCTACCCCATTTGTAGGATATGCCGTGATGGAACATAGTACTTATAGTAAATATTGCAATCATATATGCAATAGCGAGATTATCACCATAAGTGAAAAATCAATTGAACCAAAAACATTAGAATAATACTTCACATTAAAAAAAATTGTAAGACGTCACATCACTATTTGTATGCCATCTTTTTTTTTACTGTCACTGAGAGGGCAAGACGGACGTTTATAAACTGCATTTAATGTTGCTGGCTACCCCACTAACTGGAGATGCCGTTCTTATTGATAAATGAATTGTATTATTTTGCACATATGTAATTAGTCTTAAAATTAATGAGAGAAATCGTTACATATCATGAAAATAATTGGACACAAATATATAGAAATGCAATATTATGAGAGTCCTCGTACCAATTATTTATTATGCTTAAAGATGTCACTTAAATGTATAACAAATTAACGAAATAACAAAGCGAAGCATCAATTAAGCGAGTCAACGCAGACAAATTAACGGAAATGGACCATTCAGCCTATACTCTCGTTAGAGTACGAATACACTTTATTCATACAATACAATATATTTATCAGAGTTGAAATATGCACTGGAGATATTTTGAATCATTCAAGAGGTTCAGAGTATCTATACGTGTTCACATGAAACTACGTGTTAAGATATGTCACAGAACTCAATACATTTTGAACTGTTTAATATATGTAGAACGATTGATCAATAACATCACGGAAAATTAAAAAAAATGGGGTAGCTAGTAAACAAAAAACATGTTATAACCATGCAGGTCGTCTATGTTCCAGTAACAAACGAAACAATCAAAATGGATGACATACCATTTGAACAGAGCATTTGATAATTGTGAAAAAATGAGATCTGCTAAAATTCACGATTTGAACAATCGTGCGATGTTGACAATATATTTATCGTGCCTTTTTTTAAAAAGGTTTCATTAAATTTGTATTTTTATTTTATTCATCTTGTGATTTTCTATTTACATACTTATTTTTACGTGTAAAACTAATCAAACACTAATTAATTACTTTTTTTAAATTTAAAGTTACAAAATATAATATTGAAAACATAAAAAAATAACATTTTGAATGTGAAAAAGCTGAAAATCCAACGTAATTATTCAAAATATACATGAGTTTAAAGTTCTGAAAATCTTTATGTGAATTATTTCTGCCTGAAACCACAACTGTATTACAACACATGTAATTGTTACTGTAGTTTTAGAATAGGATGCCAAATAAAATTGGACGTCGAGCGCCTCGGCGCCCTCGTTCTACTCATTAGCGTCGACGTTTTAAATTTGATCATAATAATATTCCACGCTTCCAATTGTTGAAACACAAGTGGTTTAAATCCATTCGCTACGAGGATCAAAAGATACAATGTGTCATTGAGTTTCTAATGGTTCTTCAGATTGCAACCTCTTCTCCTGAATAATAATCCACTAAGTTGACCTGCAAAAAAGTTTGATTTTTCTTTTCCACTCTTCCCTGTCTCCTGCCAGTGTGACAAACATAATGTGCATAACATTTTCATAGAAGTTTAGAATATTTACAACTTTTTTATTTCACTGGGTTCGAACACAACATGCAGATGACAAAATCGGTTTGATAATGTCAATTGGAAAACCAAGTTTGCATAATGTAATATTATAAAAAGTCTAATAAAAGAAAGAGTTTGCATTGGGTTGACTTCGGGCCTATCTTTCCAGAAATACCTGATTCTTTCATGGGGAAATTTCAACAATTAAAAAAACTCTCTAGTGTTTGATTATTCAGAAGATTTCTTTGTGCATAAAAATAATTACGGGCGGTGGAAAGAGAGGATTTGGTCAATATATCTATAAAAAAAAATATTAAAAATTTATATTTTACTATACGTTTTGAGTAAATTGGTTGGAGAAAGAAGATGAAATTATTCAAACTTGAAATAATGTTAAAAATGGAATATTCATGGACGAACCTTCTAATTAATCGAGTTTTTTTAATTGAATCGTCCAATTATACCATCCCGTTTTCCTGTAATTATACGGAAATTTGAAAACTTAATTAAAATTAATACTCGTATATTTAATGAATGGACGATGAAGTAAGTTGTAAAAAGTTTATATTCTGAAGATTTTATGGTAGCTGGGGGATAAATCAAGTGATTCTGTATTTATGGAGGTTTCAAGACGAAAGTAAAATATTTTTCAATAAAAGGAAATACCTATAAGTGATATATAAATTATATCACTTACAGCAAATCTTTCAGAATTATGGTTTACTGGATTTTCACAGAGATTTATGGTTACATGTTTACGATATAAAAGCCATAAAAAGCTTTGAAAGTGACGGATTTTAAGACTCTTGGATATGATTGTAGGTATTTCATATTTATTTATCTTTCCAAGTCATTACTGCTTCTTATATGCTTGGAGATAATAATAAAATAATAAACTTTTGAGAACGTTTCTTTTTAGAACTCAAGGTGTAAATAGAACTTCTGCATTCAGAACAACTTTATGATCATTGCGTTTTTTACATTTTTTAACGAAAAAAGTCTTATACCATGGAGAAAATTATAATGTTGTGTGTAAGATTTTCTTCTAGGACGCGATGAAACAAAAAACGTGAACAAAAATAAAGAAATGTATTTTATTATGCCAAATCAGTTATAGGTATCTACTTTTACGCAATTTTCTAAACATCGACGCACTGATATTGTTACCATAGCCAGTGTACAGTGAAAGAGATAATAGTAGATAGTGTTTTAAAATAATAACGACTCGTGTAAAACAAGTATATTAAATAAAAGATTCACAGAAATGTAAAATTATATAGGTACCTAATAAACAAAGTGATGTTCTCGTATTACCGATTAGTTAATTTACATAAATTAGCATACTGAAAGGTCATGTTTTGTTTTAAAACAGGCGTAAAAAAAGAACTAAAAAAAAATTGTTTAATTAAAACGAAATAATATCAATCTATCTATACTCTCACGCCGTGTTACGTACGGCGTAGGCAGAGAGAATGGAACACTATATATAGACCTATATTTACATACTTCTTTCGCTTCCTTTACATTCATATAATTTCTCATACATGCACGCCGATTTTTCTACACGACATGCGGGCATCCATGAGTTATAAATAATTATATTTTTCTTGAATTCACTTGATATCGGCAAAACATCCGAAATTGCTCGAAAGGGTAAAAATATGGATATTGCAATACTTCGGTTATTTAATGAGAGGTGAACAATACCAACTCAGGGTTAGGATAATTCAGGGGATATTAGAAAGAAGTAAACAACGACGGAGAAAAATCTCTTGGCAGCACAATTTAAGACATTGGTTCAGAAAAAGCACCACATCGCTGCTTAGGACTGCAGTGAACAAGGTGGAAATAGTCCGTCAGAAGCTACAGAAATTGTCCATAGATTTTTCATTATTTATTCTTCATTCTTCAACATCTCCCGTAGGTCCTTTACAGGACACTTGGGCTCATTTATATAACAATATATCTTCAATAGAAAGGGAGCAATAAACAAAACAAACAAAACATATTCATTGGAGATAGATTCCCTTCGTCTTCTGAAGACATTTCAAAATGATGTCCACTTTATATTGTGAACTATTCTTGTATCTTAGTATCTCATATTCACACGCCATCAAAGTGTACTATAGAACATTACATTTATATTATGTACATTTAAGAGCACTACAATATAGAGTAAGTATGTATAAGTAGATACATTATGCCAAATCGCATAAAAACTTAGCGGGAGATTATATGTGAAATGCGATGATCTATTCTAAGCATGTGGTGAATTTATGTAGTTCTTATTTCACATTTAAGATATTACTCAACTCAATTATGTTATTATCATTTAACCAGCCAATAAATTTACTCTATTTAATAGGACAATAGCAATAATTCACTATAATAAATCTTTTGAGGTCTTTCGGTCAATCGCAAAAAAATTTACGACCTTTTAAAATGAACAGACGCGAAACGATATTGCGTATGCAAATCACATTGTAAAGAATTGTATGTACAATATTTTCATACTATTGTAGATATGTATAATAAATAATATTCAATCAATCAATATATAATATCACGGCATCTCCCACAAATGGGATAACCAGTGGACTTACTGCATGTAGTAAACATTCAAGTTATATACTGCGTGTAAATAAAAATAAGTTATTAAAGATGGGTGGCACATTGCAAAGAAATTTTCACTGCTAAAATTAATATTACGAATTACTTTTACAGGTGACTCGAATATTTACAAAAAAGAGTTTGAGACTTTTTCTTTACCGGGGAAGTGGTGGGGGATATAATGTTTAAAGAAGAATTGATTAACTCTCTGAAAATTAATGAAAGACAGTAAATTAAAAACTCTTCATGTAATTTCGATGGATGAATGAATATATAAATCGAAGCACACGATCATTTGTATTTGTTGCATTTTATATAAATAAAAGTTGCAACATACGACAGTTTACACAATAAGAAAAGCGAATATTAAAATCAACGCGTTGTTGTTTATCTAATGGGAGTTGTTTAATGCATAAATGGTAAAAGTAATGCAGAACTCCTGAATTGGAACTAAAAATTATTCATACAAGGCATAAACGAGCTTTTCATATAAGAATGAATGACGTTCATGTTTCGAGAGCAGACCAATACAATAAAATGAATATGTAGTTATTGAGAAATAACATTTCTAATTGCAAGAATCAATAATTATTGGTATGAGTTTGTTATGGCAATATATTATTTAGGTACGTAGAATTTGAACACTGATAGACTTGTTGTTGTAACTCGAGTCTAGCATATCAAAGTGGAATATACGTGGATTAATTTCTGCCATCGAACTAATTCACCTTTACGTACAAGCTAATGTGAGGTTATTAGGATTTACCAGAAACTCATTCACTAACTTTAAAAAAATATATTTTGCACAAAAACCAGTAGAACCTACCGATTAACTAATTTTTACACTGAAGCATTTACGGAAAAAGTTATTGAAAGGAATTAAACCTCTAACGTGCTGCTTTCTCTTCTGGATAATTCGTGACATACACGCGTACTTAAATGAAAATAATTCTGTGAAGTTTGACACCTTCCACGTAAGGACACATAGATGATGTCATCCAGCAAGAGAGTTCTTTTGTTCTCTTGTAAAATGCGTATAGACTAGGTTATTGTCTTAACTAGGTTTATCTCAATGTGTCGTGGTAAGATGGAAGAAATCACTTCATAGTGATAATCTCGCCACTGCACATCGTCCTAGTTTTTTTAAATTTTATATTGTTTTGTTAACACTGTTATATAATGATGATGTGCAAAAAGAATAAATAAAAAAATAAAAAATAGAGGTTTCATGAATAATTCGACAATATAATAGTAATTAATGACTTAAGCGGTGAACCAGTGTGAATGAATGAGTGAGCAAGACTGTATTTGACATATTTTGTGAGTATGTAAAGAATGTTACCTATATATTTTTTATATTAATTTTGACGCATGATGTTGGATGACAGTTGACCTTAATAAGATTAACCTTTTATCTGAACTTATAAAATGCGTAGTTGATATCTGTTTTGTGCCTGTAAATAAAATAAAATGTAACAGTTTGAAACGTATTTCAATAATAGTAAAGGATAGTAGATACGCAGATGAATACTATCAATCTATTGTACGTATATCAATACAGGAGTTGTTGAATGGTATAAGGCACGTTGCTACTAGTATAACACATTAAATTAATTACCCTAGGAGCATTGATTATAACATTTAGATTTTAAAAGTAAATATTTTTCAATGAAACCGGTAAATAGAAGTGGTGAGTCATAATAAGTTCTACGGTAAAAAAGGTGATATCTCCAAATGGAAAATTTAATAGTCATGTTTATTTATATCATCGCAAATGTCCATCAGTTAAGATAGCCATATGACAATATAATATCCTGTCCGTGTCAATAAAATTAAAGACAATCGAGATGGTTGCCATACATCATCACTAAACTGCAGAAGTTAAATGTTTTAGATGTGAAGTGTTGATCATACCTGTTTTATACAGAACACTCGAACACTGACAGTAGACCAGATCCTCAAAGACGGACAGGTGGTATGTAAGTTTTCAAGTGTCCTGTAAAAGGCGGGTATAGGTAAAATATAAAACATAAAGATATTTAACGTCAAACATTTAGAGACAAGGTGGTTCACAAATCATGCGAGTCTTTTATTTATTGGCACGAAGAAGGAGGCTTGAATGTTTATTACCTGAAGTAAGAATGCTGGCTACCCCACTTGTGCGATATATCGTTATGATATAGATAGATAATTTTGGAGTAGCCCCCTTTTAAAATCACGACCGTAATAAATTTAATTCCACCACCGGAAGGTACACAAATATCAAATGTATGAAACATTAATATTGATGAATGATTGCATGTGATCTGATCAAAGCAGCAATACCTACTACAAATATAATCACAAGTATGTTTAATAATATAATTTAGTCAGAATCTCTCATTCAGATCTTTAGGATGAATGGAATTATCAGAAATACATAATAATATGTACCATTGGTATGATTGCTAACAAGTTGTACAGATTTCAAAGAAAACAGCAATAGTTTTCGGAACTTACACGTAGTGATATACAGAATACAGCTTGTAGGTATAATTTGATTATACACATTTGAAAACAAGTTTATCAAACTATCCATATATCGCATAAGAGTGCTTCCCAAAGATAGTAGTTGCATATAATAAACATGAAGATCGTTCTCTCTATACCAATAAAAGTCAACACCAGGGTGGCAGATTGCACCTCGTCACTGAATTGAAACTGTTAATTTGTTACTTATTTTCTAAAAAAAATATCACTACTGCACCTTCACAGTTTTCACCTTTACTGTGAGGTAAAGAATGTATTAGTACAGTCATGTATAATTTGTGATGTTTAATGAATACATGTCTTTTACAAGACACTCGAAAACTTAAAGAAAAGAGCTGGAAACTTATTCTTTGCAGGGAACTCCACATTAAATGTGTAAATTATGCTTTATTTTAATTATTTCACACCGAGGTGTGAATTTTGTTATTGACATTGGAGCAGCACAAATACCACAAAAGTACACGATATTAAAAAAAATAATACAAAATTCTTATAGGTAACAAGAGTTTTGAATATTTATAGTCTATAACAATATTGAATCAATTAACATTTTAAACAGCATTTAGCAAAACAATAAAATAATGACGCATTTGATTAATATTTAATGTAATACATAATTATTCTTTATCATTAACTTGGGCACCTGCCTACGTATGATATGAAAAAATTTGAAACCCGTTTCGATCATGCGATGCCGTGCTACTATATAAGAATATAATAAATATACTTATAATACGACATGTTGCCTCACAAATCAAATTGTCAGAATATTATGCAACAGCATTGAATGTTATTAATGTCATAAAAATATTATTATATTATCAATTCTCTTGCTTCGCTGCAATATAATCCATCAGCACCATGAGATCTTACATTTCGTGTTTTGCATGAAATGTTACATTGCATGTCTTGGATATGATGAGATATTACATTCCGTGTTTTGCATGAAATGTTACATTGCGTGTCTTGGATTTGATGAGATATTACATTCCGTGTTTTGCATGAAATGTTACATTGCGTGTCTTGGATATGATGAGATATTACATTCCGTGGTTTGCATGAAATGTTATATTGCGTGTCTTGGATATGATGAGATATTATATTCCGTGTTTTGCATGAAATGTTACATTGCGTGTCTTGGATATGATGAGATATTAAATTCCGCGGTTTGCATGAAATGTTATATTGCGTGTCTTGGATATGATGAGATATTATATTCCGTGTTTTGCATGAAATGTTACATTGCGTGTCTTGGATATGATGATTTATTACATTCCGTGTTTTGCATGAAATGTTAAATTGCTTGTCTTGTATATGATGAGGTATTACATTTTGTGTGTTAGATATTAAAATAAGATATTACATTCTGTATTTTGCACAATGACACGTTCCATAAATGTGAATATGCTGCATGTTGACATTTTGAATGATGTTAACATCTTATGGATGAAAAATTAATAAATTTTAATATTCAAATGGATAAAAATGTTTTCTTCGTCTTGTTTCTCTTGGCCTTGCATTTATATCATCTGGAGTCGTCCTTTTTGGTACTCATTCTCAAAGTACTCATATCCTGCGCTTGTGCAAGATAAAAAAAAATAAGTTTAAAAATAATTTATTAGGTCTTTCTGATTACCAAACATTCCAAAGATATCCTCTAAATATTGAATCTTCCGCTCTATTACAGCTGTATTAATTATAAGAATACTTGAAAACCCTCACGGTTCCATTTTTGTAACATTAGTATCGTACTCGTACTATGCAAAATATAATTATTATATCAATAGGCATACCGTGGCAATGACAGATCTAAATTCGGTAGTCGTTTCATATTATTGTTTTGATATCTAGATTCATGCTTTTGAACGTGAACAGAAATACTAATTATCTATCTATACCCTCACACCGTGTCCCAGGAGGGGTAGGCAGAGAGAACAGAACGCCATATAGATCTATCCTTACAAACTTCTTTCGCTTCCTCCACATTCATCCAGTTTCTCATACATGTTCGCCGATTTCTCTTACTCAACAAGCGACCGTCCTTAAGGATTTGATCCACGTGCTCAAGCCACGTGGTTCTTGGCCGTCCGCGCTTCCTCACACCTCCTCTTTCAAACAAATACATTCTCTTCGTCATTTTTTCATTCGCTCAACATGTCCAAACCATCGTAACTTATTTACACGCATTCTATCCACAACACTCTTCTCGCATCCGCTCATTCTCCTAATATCCTCATTCTTCATTCTATCCCGTAAAGTTTTACTTATTATTTTATTGAAAATTATACATATTAATTATTAGAAGAGGAAAATAAAACAGATATAGATCGAATAGCAAATAAAATCACCCACAGCAAGTCAACGGATATAACAATGTTGCGTTCATGGGTAAAACTACAAAAAAGTGGAAAGATAGCTGGTCTTCAGGAGTGAATAACTTTTGAGCCAACAGATCAATGGTCTAAAATTAAATGGACAGTAATTTATCAACGGCTAGAATATTTAGAATATAGGTCCATTTCTAGTAAGCTTTGTTTTTTTTTTCAGAAAAAATATGGAGTAATTACTTCATTTCGCTATGATGCTGTTGCCTAAGGAACTGCGAATTCTGAAAACGAGTCGTTCGGGCCGTTGAAAATTTTGTGAGCAGAAATATAGTGTTTGTGTGGTCAATTATTATAGATATTTTCAATACATTACAATAATATATAGTGATTTACCATCTATTGGATTGGTTAATAATAAACTTGGATTGTCTTCTTCATTCCAACATATTATCTGCTAGTTGCTAGTTGACAGTAATCCAAGAAGCCGTAAAATTGGGTCTAAAAATGAAATGCAGTGCCTATGCAACATCTAATCTAAGAGGCAAGGCGGTCTGTTTACATTTGAGAAGGTGGGAGATAGACCCTAGTTGGGGTGCGGGGAAGTTTAAACGGCAGATGGCGCTACTGAAAGGAAGTGGACAAAAAATGGTTGACACGAAACAAGATGACGAAGAAAAAATTAACAAAAAAAAGTGTGGAATATTTAACAAGGATGTATCAACTGTAGGAGAACTATATTGATTATTTTAGTAATAATTTATACCTCATATTTCTCTCCTATCTATTTATCTATACCGTCAAGGCATTTCTCACAAGTACGAAAGCCAATACTCTAATTTCATGAAATAAATATGCAAGCTGTTCACTCCATGCAATTCAAAAATAATACATTCAGTATGGGTGAGATATATCTCCGTTGAATTGAATATGTTAAATAGCCTATACGTGATATTTCACGAAATCTGCCTTTGAAACAACGCTCGGATACGAAGAAAAAAATGAAAGCTCTATTTTTTGCCGCAAACTTCATGAAGCTTAATAAATATGAAAGATGATAAACTTTTCGTAAAATATAATAAAGGAACGAATGAAATATCTTGAGTTATCCAAAATTAGAAACTATGACCTTCATTAATGACAAAGTTTTAAGAACAAAGTTAGACAAAAAATATATTAATTTAGTAAGTCATTTCTCGTCCCTAAAAGCTACACAACTTTAAGAATAACATATTCTTATTAATGAAGTATATAATACAAATAAATAATATATGGTAGAACGGAACAGAGAGAAAATAATATCTTGTGGTTAGACTAACTAAATAAACACGAAATAAAAACTTCTTAAACCTCCACTCTTAAATGTGGTTCTTAAAGTGTTTTTTAAGAATATTTAAAATAATAAAATATACCCAATATATAAATGTTCAGTCCCAGACTCTCTGTATATGCAAAATTTAACAGGCTAAGATGGGCCGGACATGTGCGGAGAATGCCGTCTTCACGGGTACCAAAAAGGATCCTTGAGGGACATCCGGGTGGGAAAAGAAGAGTTGGCAGACCTAGGCTGAGATGGGAAGATGAGGTGAGAAAAGACGCAAACCAACTCCTACAAAAAACAGCCGAACAACCAACTCCTACAAGTCGTAAATTGGAAAACTGCAGCGGCAGACAGGAGGAGTTGGAGGCGAGGGCTGATGGAGGCCAAAGCTCGATATGAGCTGTAGGGCCATCGAAGAAGAAGAATATAAATGTTCTGAGGCTGTCAAAGACGCAGAAAACCGTAATTTTCAAAATGATCATTAGACCGCCAACCACCCCGAAAAACTTTCTTCATGAAACCCAAGTTACGTCAAGCACCCTAATCAAAAGAAAAACGCTAAGTCGTGAATGTTGAGCAGGTTGGAGAGGAATGGACCCGAGATTTTTCGATTGAAAGTCTGAGACTCTTGATATCAGTCTACCGGCTACCAACGAACGAAGATTAACTTAGATAAGGCTAAGATCCACCCTTACAGGAGATTGTGTGGTTTGACTTTTTGACAATATGTTCCGTTGAGTCCTCAGGAAAGAAAAGAGGATTACCTGCATGTTTATGACATGAATTTAGTTTATTGAGGGCTGTGTTTGAGAGAAATGCAATCATGGTAGAGATAGTAAAATCTTTATTATGTGATTGAGGGTAGTCAAGGTGTGGGAAGGCGGCGGATGAACTAGCTAAGAAACATTAGAGATTGGACCAGAATTCAGAGGGTGGAAGAGTTGTTCCAGCTCGCTTAGGACAGAGAAGTCTACCCCAGGGTGATAACCGACGTCAGGGAGGACTTTAAGCAGAATTATGATCCAAAGGTTAATAGTGGACCGCGTTCCATAATTTGAGAAAGTCTGCTCTAGAATAGATTATTATTACATGCATACATTGTTATCCCTGTGTATTTTTGTTTTATTATTTCTTACTTATTTGTTTAAAACTTTAGAACGAACCGCATAATGTACATTTATTGATTCTTCTACTATCGTTTGTTTCAATTTTGCGAAGAGATTTCGCAACCCACGCTAATAAAAATGTTTGCTTATTTATGCATTTGTTTTCAAATAAAAGATGTACCTATATGTATTTCATTGCAAAGCAAATAATATATTTTTTCAAATAGAGAATTATTATTATTACGTGAAAATTTACTAAAATTGCGTTTATTTTACACTTTGCCGTTAGTTAATATTTAAGTTTTTATTTAAATTATATTCTCAACGCTCTGATATCATTCTTATAAAAACGGTTAATAATATGTAAGAAGTTCAAATTCTTCAGGAATAAAAAAGTATTTTTTTAGACAAGAACATAAATTAGATCTAAATGAAACATTTCACATCTTATATGAGGTTTGGCACTCATCCTGAATGTCATTTTTTTAGTGGCATGGAGATGACGCTCTACGTTTATTACACGCAGTAGTAAGTCCACTGGCTGGCCTACATGTATAAATAGGCGTGATGGTATAGATAGACATATTTTAACATTTACTCATTTATGTTAATATAGAATACTGTGTCTTATTACACAAAATAGTTGAGCATTCCTTCATAATTGTTACAATGCTTAAAGATATGAGATACCCTTCAACATTTGTAAGTAAATAAATAATAGTTTCGAACTTGCACCCGACGAAAATAGAATAAAATAATGTTCCAACTACAACCATGGACATACCCAGGCAGCTGCCTATCCCCTCTACCTTATAAATTGTATGAAATATTTAGTTGGTGTGTAAAAGTATGAGAATATAGTGTCAAAAATAGTATCAAAATGAACTAATATACACCAAACAAAAGTTGAGTATTTTGATTTCATTTATTTATTTTATTCTTTACTATAAATTGCATACATACATACTTATGTACATACCATCACGCCGCTTCCCTCGCGGGGTAGGCAGAAAGGATCGAGCGCCACTTCCTTCTATCCTTGCATACATCTTTCGCTTCCGTCACTGTCATACAATTCCTCATGCATGCTCTCCTGTTCAATGTGCTCAACACGTGACCGTCCTGTAGGATTTGATTTAAATGATCTTGCCATTTAATCCTAGGACGTCCACGTCTCCGAGCACCATTCCTCTCAGCCAAATATATCTTCTTAGTCATTCTGTCCTCATTCATTCTTTCCACGTGCCCAAACCATCTTAACTTATTTACATTCATCCTTGTTATTACACCCACTTTCATTCCACATTCCTTTCGTATATCACTGTTACGCACACGATCTCTCAGACTTTTACCACACATCCTTCTCAACGATCTCATTTCTACTGCATTAATGCCACTTTCATCCTTCTTTAACCATGTCCACTATAAATTGGCTATAATATTAATCAATACAAACTCAAATCAGTTAGGTATACAATAAAACTCATAGAAGCTATGTTTATCGCTAAATTGTGATATCTTCCAACTACCTCTTTATCAAGTTCCTATAACAATTTGGTGATAGGTCTCAAATCGAGACAGAAGATCGTGATGGGAACTACCAAATTTTGCTAAACTGCTGCCCCTTTCCCTAGGAAAAACATTGGATACGCCCTTGACTTCAAAACTTCACTATTATCTTCAAAAGTGTTAGTGTTGAAAATAACAATAAAAAGCAATGGGGCTAGAAGAAAAATAGTTACTGCATGCATGAACAGACTTATGTATGTAAGATTAAAAGCTATGGAGCACAATAATGATGATGTTATGTTTGAAAAGGATCAACATATAAATACTTGTCTTGTATAAAGGTTTGAGTACATAGTAGTTGCGGGTTAATGTTTTCCATGTTAATACACTAAGTTACAAGAAAACCATTAATCTGTTCACCGTATGATGATCTACGTCTATTTCTGTCTTCCCTTATAATATCTTTTATATTAAGGTAGCCAGCAAGTAGCAAGCTTGGTTATTGCTGCAGATAATGGCACCTACTCTGCATTCAAGACGCTAGCATTTTGTTTGATATTAATGTGTTTGAGGATATGTTCATGTTTGACAAAAATCTACAATAGGTGTATACATTTTGTTTTATGAATATCCTTCATTTTCTCTTGAGAGAATAATGCAGAAACAAACCATCTCTCGGCAGAACAATTCTGCAACAATGAGCCACATTCTTATACGACAGTGTTTCGATATCATTGCTACAGGAACAGTATGTTGCCAACGAGGATCGTCAAGTCCGTTGGAAATCTTATGGATGGAAGAACAGTGCTTCTGATAGCAAACTATCATTGTACAACCATAAAATATAACCCAGACAGGACTATCGTATTCACATACATTTGATTTATCTTCGCCTTATGATAAAGAAATACATCCTTTTGAAGAATAAATAATAAGTATTTATGTAAGGAGAATAAATGGGCATTTTTATCTTTATTGAAGTCAGTAAGGCGTTTCAGGAAATTATAAAAATACTGAAAAATATAAAGTAATTGTAGGAAAAACTTTTCAGGTCGTTAGCGCAGCGTCGTTAAGGAAATGGTGACACTTAAATATTATAAAGCATTTCATTTACATAAATTTCAAGAAATGATATTTAAAATAACTATTCCATTCTAATTTCAAAAGCTATCTGCTCATTTACGAGTGACCAGAAATTCAAAATAACATGTTTGCTAATTTTCATAAAACTAAACAATTTTAATTACATTTTATATTAATTTTTTAAACGAAAAAAGAAATGGTGTTGAGATCCAAAAATGTATTTATTATATTATTATTTTAAATAATGAGAGATGCTTGTTTCCTGGCAAAGTGTACGAAAGGAATGTAAAGGATGTAAAATGAATAAGAATGAACATAGTTATGAAAAATAACATTCCACAGACTACATTAAAAAACTAAGACCATTTAATAATAGTGCCCAAATTTGACGATTAATTTATTCTATCTAGTCTGCAAGGAAAGCCATTGCGTTAGTTGGAAGACATCGCGCTTTTTCTTCTTCACCAGAGGTATTTAGTTGCTTAGTTTAAGTTATTTATTTCCTTTTACATTCTTAAGTTAAAAACTTTCAGAATTTTATTGTTAAATTAATAAAGTTTACAATTAACTTGTTTCTGAAAATGTCTGCATGTTGATTTTATTTTTGTATAAAAATGATTGTACAAGAATAAATAAATAAATAAATAAGTAGAACAGCGGTGTAATGATTCGAATAGATGTATGTATTTATGATACCGTATTATGAGGCATGACGGTACGTCTTCACATCACAAATAGTACCTACATAATGTATATGTATCATATTCAGATAATATGGGCACATAAGACGAGGATTACTCATGGATAATTTACTTGTACAAAGTATTAAATATGTCATATGACAAAAGTGGATTAGAGAGTGTTGACGGACAAGGAAGGGAGACAGTAGGTACATGAAACGTGTTGCTGGTCTATTCTGGGATCAAAACACAATATTTATGGAGTTTATTTATGGACAAACTAGAAACATTTACAGTTTGAAACAAAGTCTTGTCAAAAGGTAAATATTGTCATTATATATTTGTTTTTCGGGAGTTGTTCAATTTCAAATGTTCGGTAATTCTTCAATATCAAATCTGGATGTTTACAATCGTCTGGTTGTTAAATTATTGAACAACATGTTTTACTACATGCAAGTGATGTGAGTACAGAAAATTCTCCAAAGAAATTTCTTGAGATTGAGAAATTTCTCCGAAAATTTCTCCTCTGATGGAAGAGAAATTTCTCTCCATAATTTTTCCAAGTGGTATTTTTTATTTTTATTAATATACCATAATTCTCCAAAAAAATTCCACTTCGAGAAATTTACCGAGAAATTTTCTCGAAAAATAATTTCTTGAGAATTCCACAACACTTCGTGCAATTAGTCTACTGGCTATCCTTTTTGTAGGATAGATAAAGGTAGATAGCAAACATATTAGTAAGTAAAAAAATCTTGTTCCCGACATCCAATTGAATCAAAAAATAAAAAGGTAGATAGGTTTAATATTATATTTTCAGCTAGGCTATGAAAGCTTGCACGGTGTAATTAATAGGTATGCCTAGTATCGAAAGTGTATGAATGAAAACTTTTGCGCAATAACTTATCGTGAAAATGGGGAAGGCTCCTGGAGGGCATGATAAAAACCAGGTTTCTTCTGCTCAGAGATCCGATATTTTACCATCACACTATCGACTACTTCCATGTATCATTTTTTAAATACATAAAATAGACAGAAATATAGGACATCAGAAAGTTAATATTCCGAATAAGATATGCTTCAGTGATAATAATATTTTTAAATAATCGCATATAAAAACAACTCACCAACTATTCCTACAGTGAACTTGGCAAAAATCATTTTATAAAGGTCGTACCTATTGCCGTAAGCTTTTTTTTCCTTTTGAAGGTCAAGGGACCTTACATCCCTTGTGTCACTGCGACCATAACAGATCTATTGTGACATCCTTCTGTGTCATATCTCACTCTCAAGACCTAGGTGCGTCATGTAGCTCACTATTTGTCTTGGTGTGAGAAGTCTCACTTTCTCAGAGTCCAGCAGTGGACCTCCGAGGATGTGACTTCGGTTGCGGGCGAGTGCGTCACAGTTACAGAGGATGTGGATGGGCGTTTCATTATCCTCTGAACAAAATCTGCAGATTGGAGTGTCTGACAATCCAATTTTCATTATATGTTTCCTTAGTCTGCAGTGTCCTGTCAAGGTTCTGGTTAGAATCCTTATTTGGTTTTTATTTAGTTTTAGAACTTCTGTGGTGAATTTCCGCGAGTACCCTGTCATCAGTTCCTTCGCGTGCTTCAACCCTATGCTGTTGGACCAAATTTCATGGCTTTGGTCCATGGCCCAGTTTTTTAAGCTAAGCCTGATAGTGCTAGACGGTAATCCGTATATAGGCTCAGGACCTATTTGCCGTAAGCTTAGTAACAATAATAACTTACCAACATTTGATGTGGTTACACAGCTAAGTAGTAAAGCAATGCACACTTACCTGAAATAAAGAGAAATTATGTAATTAGTACAATTTTCAGTATAAAAATATGTGCCTATTGTACAAAATTATTTTTTACAAAAAGTGTGATATTATAATAATGTATTGTGTATATCACTGTGATCAATGTACTTGTGTGACACAGTCAAAGATATAAATTAAAATTCAATAGCAAACTGACATCGATCTTCCAATACAGCTTCCATCGCCCTTGAGACGGATATTACATTAAACCGTGCCTAAGAAATATTTTTCGTTTATGCCACCACAATGTATACCAAAATTAAAGTTGCCAGCAAAGTAACTACATGCAATCAACATGCTGGTTTTCCTTTGTATCGTAAAAACGACATTCAGAATGGATGAATATTATTTCGTCGTTTTTTCGAAAATGTGTTCTGCATCTGAGTTCTATTTATACCATCAGGTCCTGGGCTATAAATAGGCAGACCGAGGTTCCTAATTTCAGGGGGCGCTGATATACAGAAAAAGGGGGTAGGCTGAACTTATGACATTAAAGACCATTTTGTCCAAAGCGTGTTTCAATTTAGCCCGGGGCCTACTTTTCAAAGTGCAAATACCATACTCTACAACAATACTCTTGTTCAGATACAACAGAGAATGAGTATACACAGAGTTAACAATGAATAATAATATGATTTTAAGTATTTTGTGGTTCTCATTACAAAATCTAAAAATAAATCCAATGCAACACTATTTCATGTTGTCTGACTAATTCATACACTAACCCCGCGGAGTCGCCATTAAATAATAGAACTCACACTTTTTCAGCGAGTTATCGAGTGTCCTGTAAAACCTCACTATAAATAATGTCTTATCCACGATTCAGCAATGAGGCATGCCACCCATCCTAAATGTTATTTTTTACTGTCACGGAGAGGACTATCTACACGTTTATTACTTGCAGTTAGTCCGCTACCAACCCAACTTGTGAGAGATGCCGTGATGGTATAGAAGTAGTAACTATTTTACCAGTGGTAACTATTATACAACTAATCCATATTGTAATGAAATGATTCTGCAGTGTGAGTATGTAAGTGACACATACCATGTAGTCTAGGTACCAGCTTATTATTAATATTATAACAATAGATGCGGGTGTGTTTATTGTATCAAAATAACATACATAACAGATCCTTATTAAGATATTGTGTTGTTACTAATACTAGACGCACTGTATAGAGTTACTTAGAGCTGGGCAGTGTTGATCAAAAAATTTAACTCAGTTAATCGATAATCGGCTAATGAAAAAGTTAATTTCGTTATTCGTTACGAATGACATTACTTTATATGCATCGAATGAAGTATTGTCACAATTATCTGCGACCCCGTCTTTATATTAGATTCATTATGTTGCGGAACACCTCATTATTATTTTTAATACATAAATCATCATTAAAAACTTGTTGTTCCATCTTGGCCTAAATTACTGTGTGTGGTCTTGAAAAGAATAGAATAGAATAATCATTACTTTATTGTTAACGTATTGCAAGTAACAATTATTAATCCTTACCGCTTATTCTACGAGCTAAGAAAAGAAAATAAAAAATACACAATCGTTAAAAAGCCGGTTGTTAACAAAATCAAATATGGTCCTTCAGAGCTTTTTCAAAGAAATCAATAGGTACCTCCAATGGGTCTCTTAGCTCTTTTAATAATCATTTATTCAATGGAAGTTAACATATACTTGAACAATCCACAGGAACTAATCCTAAATTACGTTATGAATCTTGTACGAAAAGTATAAATGCGACGATACGAACATTATGCTATGATTAAATAAACGAGATTGACTAAGTAAAAAGTTAATTAAAAATTTAAATGAAAGTTAATGAACTCGTTGATCTATTAATCGTTAATGCTGAGCACTAGAATTAGTCATAGTGATCTATTTTAACAATAAAATGTACATTGCACACATCTATCACTAGTAATTATGACGCGACGTGAAGTGTCGCGGATGTATCACTCGTTGGTGAATTGCAGTATACAAATACTTAGTACCTACCTAATACACTTACTGTAGCGAAAGCGAAATCATTTCACTGCTATTTTTAGACTGTTATATTATTAATAATTTATGAAGATTTATACAAGTCACAACTATATTATTATGAAAATAATTTTAGGGATTAGTTTTCGAGAAATGAGTAGGTATATTTACAACGATTTTTTTAGTAAAATATTGTTTACTTCAAAGATCTTAAAAAATGAAATATTTGCTTCCGAAATCTAGAAATTTCTGGCTTACTGATTTTTTTATCTACCTACTTACACCATCACGGCATCTCCCATATGAGGTATGGCTACTGAGTGCTTGAAACGAATGGAGATAATATATTTTGTTATGTAATTTGAAACAAGTGTTTCTTTCTACTATAGATTATTGATTCCGAGAGAGACGTCTTTCGACTTAGAAGGTCATTATCAATCTCAATAATCTATAGTAGAAAGAAACACTTGTTTCAAATTACATAATTATGGAATTCTACTACGTGTGCACCGACACAATTAATAATATACTTTATATATTATTATAATTACGCAAAGACCGATAAGTGAAATGTAATTATTTTAATCAACATTTACTTAACTTATTCGCGACTTTACCTCAAGACACTCATTACTTCAGTCGCAATTTGAAAATTATATATAGGTATGTAATTAAAAAAAATCATTATTTTTTTTCGTTCATACATTGTGATATTGGTAAAAGGTGATTGTCAATTCTGTTCATCACAAAGCTCCCCTAAAATTTTATAAATGTAATTAGACATACATATTATGATAGTCTAACACTACAAGTCAATTTTACTTGAGTAACGCATGAGATGCGGGTTTATCTCGTGCTCTTATCCATTATACAGCCAATCTATATTTTGGGATTTTATAGGATATTAAGTGGCAGAAGTACCTACTTGAGAAGGGAATTGGGATATATTTGAAGTTGTTTATATTATTTATGTACAAAAGCAGGCTTATTTTGGAGTAGGTACTTACATATGAAAGGGGAACCGAACGGAAATTGGTTTAATATTATACTCTTGGCCAATATTTTTGCTATTACTTCTATACCTAATGTTTGGTCACATGAGAAAAATCAGAAACTATAAGTCAATGAATAGAATTACTGTGTATAGATTATAATTAAAGTATGCGCAATAAAAATTTTATATATGCCAATAACGTATATAAAAAAAGTTTTTCCAAAAAATATTTACATCAAGTAGATAATTAACAATAATTCTAAAGATGAAAGTAGAATATCAAACGCGGTTTGAAATTCACTAGCCCAAATCGAAAGGCTTGCAGATCTATTGTTTTAAAAGCTTGGGCTCTACAGAGGTTTCCGGCGAACGGAAGTTGGTATGTTGTACGAGTATCAACAGTTCATGTAGAGAATAAACTTTAATCTATAATATTTATTGTAAAACGCAAATGACATTTAACATAAAATTATTTGACATTATTTATACGTACTCAGAGAGACACAGAGAGAGGTATGCTCAGTGTCATAATTTTTGGCTATCTTGTCAAGAAACCAATTATACTGTTGGAACCAACAACGGTAAAGAGAAAATTAATCCAAGATATCTTTATTATCAATGCGAATAAACATTAAAACAAAGCAGTAAATAAACAATTAATACAGGTCATAAATCTCGCAATAGGTATTAAGTAGATATTGATTGGTCGATGTTTGTAAATAAAATAATGTCAATTGCGCACAAAGTAGTAAAAAGTCAAGTGTTTTCTAGACCATTTATCTCATTTATGGTAAATGCTGTAACATGTAGTGGATAAATGTTACGTAGTAAGGAAATGTAAAAATAACACAAGAAAAATAACACTTTTACTTTGCAATTATTGTTGCTATCAATTTGTACCCAATTGCCACATAAATGGATTTATTGACAGCTTAAATAAGTTCTGAACGAAGATTTCATAATATATGTTTAGTGGAGTCCCTCAAGGTACATATTGAGACCCTTAATAAATAGTAAAAAAACTTTTTTCAGTAGTAATTTTATAAGATTCATTACTAGATTTGTAACAATAGAGAAAAATTGTAGTCAAGGAACCACTTGAAATGAAGTCACTGTGGATATACTACAAATAAGTGTTTTATTTTAATTAATTCAACATGAATTTCCACCAAGTACCGTCGGTTGAAAATATCAACTTTATCTGAAATGAAATAAATAAATGATAGTTGTAATTATTTCTCCATGCCAACAATACTTTAAAAACCATACCAGAAGGTTTAAAATTAGTACTCATCAATTCAATAAAATCAATGTGTGTACATATTGAGTACAATAACTGTAATTGCTATGAATATGGAAACTTACGAGACGCAATCACAATATTATGTCTATAAATAGAAACGCAGTGCCACATTCTAAGATACTTTTTTTTAATAGACAACCTTTATAATTAACATGACAGATCATAAATAAATTAAATTGTAAATCGATAAATAAATTACTGATCAATCAATGCGACTGCCTTAGTTATGGAACATGGTATGAGTTATTGCAAAACAAAATGATGTATCTCCGTAACGATTTTCATATTAATTTTTTTTGAAGTCCATACCTCTGACATAAATAAATAGAAAAAAACTGGACGGATTTCTTTAAAAAGAAAATCAATAATGCATATTATAATAGAAAATGTTTGATTGAAACCTTATAAGAAAAAACAAACATAACAACCACCAAAAGCTAAACGTTTACAATTTTGAAACAAATTGAAGTAATAATGTTTGAAATAATTCACTTCACTTTCGGTTGTTATCATTACGATACAACATGACATACAATATTGATCAAAAATATTTTAAAATAGAGGGTAGGACCGAAGGCAGAAATGGTAGAGGCCGACCAAGAGACGCTTATATGGACCACATGAAGAACATGAACTGTGGCACATACGGAAAACTAAAGAGACTAGCTGAAAATAGGGAGGAATGGAGAAGAAAATCCAAACTCGTTGCAGACCAATCTAATGGATTGTAACTCGTTATATACCTATAGTATTTTAATTTTACTAATTTCTAAATTACTAGTAAGCAATTCCTCATTTTTCCCCTAATGATTTCAATAGTCCTCGACGTATATTTCCTCTTTCCAATATAATTCTGCAAAACATAAAACTATGTTGCGTTTTCTAAAAATGTGTAATTTTTGAGATGCATCGTTTTGCAGTAGCATAGTTTATATGTTTGAACAACTAATAATGTCCTATTAATTCCTTATATAATTTACCTTCGAACATTCCAAAGCAATTTTAGTTCCAGCCTCGCATTCTTAATTAAGTATCCTCATTCCATAGACAATACGGCATTACCGATGAATAATTATCTATGATTAAAGACTATTAATAGAAGTACATAATATCTATGGTCGATAGAATTGTGCAATAATGAATGACAGTTGTTGTGCATTTGTGCTGCCAATTAAAGAAATGTCAAATAAATTAAATCTTTCATTTTTATCTATGGTTGAAAGCAAACGGAGACTTGTTCTTTCCTTTTTATATACTTACAAAGTAACATAACAGAAAATCATTTCAATTTTTTTTATAATATTGTGACCAAGACTTCTTATTGCAATAAAAAAAGAATCGCAATTTTTTACAAAAACATAATTCAAATTTTACACTTTATTTCAATAAGGTATTAAATTATATTGTGTATTTTTTCATCAACAAATATATTTACCATTACGGCATCTCACACAAATGGAGCAACGACGGACTATGCACATTTAGTAAACATGCAAAATGTCCTCCCATCCCAAAAAAACTAAATCATTTAGGTATGGAAGACATGCCGCATCACTGAACTGAATATGTTAAATGTCTTATTTGTAGTGTTTTACGGACACTTTTCTTTTGAAGGAACCTAAACTTATAAAGATCTTTCGTCGCCAGGAACTACAATAATATTAACTACTACTACACCATCAAGTTGTATCCCAAAACTGCACGTTATAAACATACATATTGTCCTCTCTGTGCCAATGAAAAACAAGACATTCAGGATGGGAATACCTCATCATCGCTGAATTATAAAGTAGAATTATGTTTATCAAATAATATCTACCATACCATACCATCACGGCATATCCCACAAGTTTATCAAATTATATCTGCGTTAATAAAATTACACACATGGTAAAAAAATACTATATGTTTCAAACATAATATTCAAATATGATTAGGATCTTTGAAACAAATTCAATGTTCATATCTCATGCATTTACGACTGTTTCCGCCAAACAACCATTTGTCAAAAAAAGGGCAGATGTTATTCACAGGAGTGACTAAAGGTAATATGGAAATAGAACTCGGAACAGATGACAGAAAGAATTTGACGAACTTATTAACAACATGTACCAACTATGGAACGCTTGGAATAGAAATAAAAGTTAAAATAATTAAGGCAAATAGTATACTGTATAACAATAATATTACTATATATACAGTACACAAAAAAGTGAACAACAGCTGTCTACTCGTATTTACTATTTATACTTTTACTTCGAGTTTACATATATACCTTCCTACGACGCAAATTCCCAACTATGCCTCCATCTTTACTTCCATTAAATTCGAATCAATACTTCCCGAAGTTGGTACTCAAGTACTTATCATGTAGGTATAATATGTCCTTAAAAATATACGTAGGTACTACTATTCCACGTTTTCAAACCACGTGAGTGCATTCTCTCAAACATTTGCATACAACATACTTTATACCAAACTTTCAAATGAAAATAACAATATATTCACTTTTACTATGTAATGTCACGTTTAATTGTATCATACACGTGTTGATAAATTCACTAACAATAATATTACAATATCGTCAGAGTGCCCTAGATATTGCATGTTAATTCGTTCGATATATTATTATGATACATATTATTATTATGAACCATGGGAATCAGATATCACTTATGATAAAGATGAACAAATTAACCGATTAACTCCCAGTAGAAAAGTTAAGAAAATATTATTTAATCGAAAATTTTGGCAGCATTTTTATTGATGTGTTTTGTAATAAAAAATTACTGTAGAAACGTTTATTTGAAAAAAAAACACAAAAATTTTATCATACTAAAAAAGATTATCAAAATTTGATCGGCTGCATAACCGATCTTTTCTTTGAATTACCGATCAAATATATCTTCGGAGGCAATCCGAATTTCAAGAGAGATCTTTCTAAAGATCTTATAAAATATAGAAAAGTCAGATATATTATTATTCTTTCCAATTATATCAGAAAGTAACGAGCTATCTTAAAATGATATTTCATAGTTCTGTATAAACGTTTCATTTTTATTGTTTGATTTTACTGAACAATTCGATACAGGGCGGAAGTTCAATTATATTTATAGGACAACAATTTTACGGAAAACTAAAAGATTTAAGGGGTTCAGATAATCAAGTGTAAAGATAAATTTTTACACTTGATTATCTGAACCCCATTCTAGTCACATAATAAAATATCTAATATGCATTACTCTGGGCGTTAACTGGTTAATGTTACCCACGTCATGAGTAAGTAATATTGTAAGATGACATTCTCACTATCAATGAGTGAACTTGAATTCGCGGTTTGCGGTGGCGATTCTAAAAAAGAAAATGAAATCTACCATAATGATACCGGTAATTACCACAATAAATAAAATATGGTCACAGTGCTTATTAAATAAATGGTCACAATATTATTGCAAGAGAATCGCTGAGTTGAATTTCTGCAATATTATAAAAGATGGTCATTGATAGTTGGGCTATTTGAGTTATTGATGTGTGGGATTATTCGTAACGAAAGTTTCTTCTTGCTCATAATTAATGTGAAGTAATTTATTCGTATAGCACTAAACCACAATGGATTTATAATAATGTGATCTTTAGTTTTCGTTGACTGATAATGTTTTTGTTTTCATGAATAGAAATTGTGGTGCAATTTGGTGCAACATTGTGTATGTTTGGATAATGTTTGGTACATGTTTAAAAGAATATGTTGATTTACACTTATGGCTGTATACAATTCTGTTAGTATTACCTGTATATGACTGTTTGTATCCCTTTAAAAAATGTAATAATAATAATAAAAAAAACACAAGTGAAGTAGACTTAAGAAGAACAAATAATAGGACGAGACAACTGACGAAGTCAATTGGCTTAGAAACATTCCCCTATTTTGTAGAGTTAAAATGCTTTTATTTCTTAAAACAATAAAACTGTTCTTTTCTTTCGTGTAAAACGACACAATTTCAACAAATTAACAATTCTTCAATAGGTATAATAATGATTGTTTTTCAGCGACGCAGAATGTTATTTAGTCATATTCTAACAAAAAAATATTTCATCAACTAGAAAATGTATGTAGGTACTCAGAATGAAAAAAAAACAAAAAAGCTATAAAGAGAACATATTTACAAAATTCGTCCCATAAGCACAAATTGTTTTATTGGTATTATGTAATGTTCTTATTGTCAGTATAGTAAAATGTATATTTTGTTTGAAAATAAAATTGAATAAAGATGTTTGTACTAAAATCATTTTCTGATAAAAATAAATGGAAAATACTTCCATAAACAGAGAGAACGATAAGTAAACATAAAACATAAAGCCAACGTTTCAGAAAAACTGCACTCTCTTGGGAATGTAAATGTACCTGAGTAATTTGAAAAAAACAGCTGTAGTAAGCAAGTCAGCTATTTATATATATATAAGGTGAACATTGATTGAGTGATGGTTTGTGAAATGTTAGAAGGGAAGATAAACAAAATTATATTACCGAAGCTTTTGAAGTAGTGCGTAGTTTCATATGTTTCAAACGAATAATCCTCATGAGACAGCCAAACTAAATAAAATAATAATAATAATAATAATAATAATAAAAAACTTTATTGCACAAAAAAACAACAAATGAAAAAATTCAATTTAACTATACAAAAAAAATTGTGCAATGGGCGAGTTTATCGCAGAAGCGCGATATCTTCCAACTAACCCATACCCATAACCCATAAAATACAGAATTTGTTTCAATTTTGACAACAGCAATGTTGTATATGAAATTGATGGAACGTCAGAAAATAAAATAAATTCCTTGAAATTTCTAACAAATCGTAGTATATAATCTTCCAATAATAGAAGAAAACATCAGATATGATTTGACGTTTACTAAATTTGATTGTCTTAGATTGAGCGATCAATTTACACCAAGGCTAAAATGAATTTTTTAGACTTAAATCCTTTTCTTGAAGATAAAATTGAAAAAAACACAACATGTACCTAGTTAACTTCCAAATGACTTTTATTCACTTCGCGTACTAGTATTCGGAGACTCTCGACTCCATCATCAGGCGATTAGTCGAGATCGAGCGATGGAGTCGAGAGTCTCCGAATACTACTACGTGAAGTCAATAAAAGTCATTTCGAAGTTAACTACATATTGTGTTTTTTTTTTTCAATTTTATCTTGAAATGGACTTCCAACAAGTACCAAGTCAACAACATTAATCCTTTTCTTGAAGATTATTAAAAAAAGAAACTAAAACAGTTAATTCAAAGTAAGCGATAAAAACTAAATTAATAATAATTACGTCTAGGAAATATGAGTGCGTTTTGACTTGGAAGTTTTTTATACCAAATGTTCAAAATATTCCATGCAAGTTATATAATATTATATGACAATATAATTATGTTCATAAAAAAGAAGACGTGTCATAAAAATTCTTCGAAAAAAAATACACATTTACGTTTAACAGCAATAGTTATTTATATAAAAAAAAAACAAAAAAGGAATAACAGACTATATTTGATCCTGCGACAAATTGTAAGTATATTATTTATTACATTAGTATAAGCATTTAATAAATTATTATATTTAGCACGGATGCATGCAATAATAATATGATAATATTATCATGCTATGTATAACATTATGTACTAAATTATTACGTGTTCGGTTACCGAGAATCCAACATGTGACTAATTCTACATTAAATCATAATATTAATACCTACACATGTTACTATCATGGTGAGCCTGGGCGTCTCACTGTGGTGACTACTGGTAACTGTACTGCGATTTGATAGTGTTACCATGTTGGACCAAATAATAGACACCTGATAAAACTATTATAATCGGGAATACAAAAATGCAACATAATAGTTAATCAAGTGAATTGTGTTTACCATCAAAAGTTCTGTTTATGCCTCGATAATCGGACTTTTTAGACAATGAATCGTCTCATAAGTCCCGGATACTAAGTATTCCTTGCAGAGCGCTTTTCTCAATCGTGTCTCCCATCAATAAACTAAGAAAGGCCAGTAGTGAGTAGATACAAACTGACACACTTCCATAAGATTTCTCGAATTTGCGGGTCCTTTGACGTAGAAAATACTGTCTACCGATCTGCGGCGCCAGAGGAACATCAATAATTTCAGAAGCAAAATGAAAGTCGCCTTTCTAGTCGAAAAGCCCTAAAACGGTGTCAAAAAATAAAACGTCACCATCATCGTGAGCAGAATTAGAAGTAGTAAAAGAACGAGATGTGATGGAATTTTTCTGCAGAATGAGTTCAGTACTTGTAAAGCTAAAACTGTAGTACTGAGCAAACCATATTCGTTCACCTACTGGAGCGTTTTCAGTATTCAGTACTAGAGAGATACCTAGACACAACGCAAGTGAATGGATACTATATTTAGGATGATTTTTCATTAATCTAAAAATATTGAGGAGAAATATAATTGAAAACCCGATTTGAATAAGTCAGCAAGCTTGATGGTTTTAGTAGGAGTAAAGAACATAAATGAAAAGTCGATAGTACATGAAATATATATAAAAATATTTTATATGTAGGCGGTAGAAATTTGTAGACAAAAGAATTTAATATACCGAATATTTCAGCGTAAGCGTGAATCTTAAATGACTACAAAGGAAGACTGAATTATACGTAGGAATTTAGAAGAACGTGAAAACTATCTTAATTGTTTTTAACACAAATTTTAATTTAATCGAGTTAGACTAGAAAGAAAATATTTATAAAATAAATCTTCTGATTGGTCACCCTATAAAGTCGGCTTAGAAAGGTCAACCTTTGAGCACATGTTGTCTTTCGTTTATATGGTGCGTCTATTTTTGGTTTGTATCTGAGTTGCTACAATACACGTAATTATTATAATACATGACTAAAGTAATCATATACTTACTTCAGGATAAAAAAATAACAAGTGTAACAAGAATACATAAAATAATGTAATCCTAGTCCTGCGGAATATCCGGTAAAAAATATGTAGATCTCCCACTCTTTTCGATTAGTTTTCAAATATCCAAGGCAGATATTCATAAAACATCATGTTTGAGATATTTAACATTATCAGTTCAGCGATAAGGTATGTCATACATACTGAATGTTTTAATTTTAATTGGCACGGAGAGGACAATTTGCATGTTTGATACGTACAATTGGTCCACTGGTTATCGCATTTGTGGGGAATGACGTGATGGTATGAATGAATATGAAAATTAATGTTATGCTAAATGTGTTTTTGTGGATACGTAAGAAAGATAGTACGTAAGAACTACTACTAAACTACTAATAAAAATCATGAACCGATCTAATTCCAGTTATTTTGAGAAAGTACAGAAAATTGATGATAGACAGAAAGATTTAAGAAATAAGAATTCTTTCTACACCACATGATTAATCTCATTTAGAAAAAATATAATGTAATTTGTGATGTCCGCAGAATATAACAGATCTTACACTATTTTCAGCACTTCTTCGTGTGTTGTGTGTTAAAAATACATACATACATACCATCGCGCCGCTTCCCTCGCGGGGTAGGCAGAAAGGATCGAGCGCCACTTCCTTCTATCTTTGCATACATCTTTCGCTTCCGTCACTGTCATACAATTCCTCATTCCTCTCAGCCAAATATATCTTCTTAGTCATTCTGTCCTCATTCATTCTTTCCACGTGCCCAAACCACCTTAACTTATTGACATTCATCCTTGTTATTACACCAACTTTCATTCCACATTCCTTTCGTATATCACTGTTACGCACACGATCTCTCAGACTTTTACCACACATCCTTCTCAACGATCTCATTTCCACTGCATTTATGCCACTTTCATCCTTCTTTAACCATGTCCACGTCTCACTTGCATACATAAGTGTTGGCACTAAGATAGCAGAGTGCACCAACCTTTTAGCTGTGGTGGATATGTTTCTATTTGCAATTATTTATTGGTCGGATTGCACCATTTACCTTATTACCAGCAACTTTTCTCCTTTCAATATCGCTTTCACACTTCCCATCTCTCGTGAACAAACTACCTAAGATTCGTCAACTTGCTCTAACACTTCGTTGTCAATCATCACCTGGCATACTGTTCTCTCACTTCCTCTTTCAAACACCATAATATTTGTCTTTTTTGCATTCATTCTCAATCCATTAATCGCACAATTTTCATACACACACGTCATCATTCGCTGTAGATCACTTTCACTTTCAGCCATCAATACCAAATCATCGGCAAACATTAACGCTCTTACATTCATCCCATTCATATCAACACCTACATTCATTTCTTTCAATGGACGAATACAATGATCAATGTATAGGTTAAAAATACCTTCGGTATTAATAATAAATAGTGATGTTGTGATATGATAGATAGAAAGAGATAAATAGAATATACATCATAAATAAACCAAATAAGAGATTAGAAAACTTCCAAAACTAACACTCTTGAGAGGTCCATGTTTTCGAACCTTGTGGTTTACCATTCGTTGATTATTTTAAGGTACATACTCAACAAAATTAAAAACGTGAGTTTGTATGTTTTGAGGATAATCGGATAGCTTTAATAGAACAAAAAACGACAGGTTGAAGAAATAATAGGATTAGGGGAACTATGGAATACGTAAAATATCAAATTACTGTCTGCCCCTCCCAATTCTAGGACATACCTGCGCCGGGATTGACATTTATCCCGGCAAGTAATCATATCAAATTTTGTTAGGCATAAAAAAATAAACAAAACTATCCGTAGTATGGCTTTTAGTAGATTTGATTTACATTACGAGTTTAAATCCCATCTAGAGAATATTTACTAAATAAAGTGTTGTTACCTTTTCTAAGTCTTGCTTAGTTTCAAGTGTTGAAATTAAAAATAATTTAATGTTCGATTGTCAACAAACTCTATTATCAGGCATTTTGGATTCAAGATTCAATAAAAAAAATTGCTTTTTTTTCAGTTTGAAATAAAATAAATTAAATTATTTGCAAATACATGTTTAAATTTTTAACGTTCACTTTATCAATAAATTGCTTAAGAGGTTTTCCTTACCCATGTTAAAAAGATTTAACTTGCCCATACGATGTTTCTGAGGTGCTCCACACAAACATTTCATTATTAACCATGTCCAGTCTGTAGGTATCATTTTTATTATTACTTCACCGAAAAATACCTGACAAGCAACCAAATAAGATTCTGTCATCAAATTTGACACACCAATCAACATCTATTAAGTTATGATATATATTAAAAATAATAATCGACATACGAATATTATACCTCGATCGTACATTTGTAAATATGTTCGTGTGCGCAGTGGGCACCTTAAATAGGCAAGGTAGGGGAGAAATAATAGACTGTATACGATATCTCATCCTTTGGCAGGTTTTAAACTAAACACATTATAAATATAGCTAACTATTCAATAAAATATTACATTTTACAAGACACCCATCATAAGATTTGTATGGAAAATGAATATTTGTATTGCATGTTTTGTCAAAAAACAACAGTTTTTATTTTTATTTAGTCAATATGAAATAGGAAAAAGTAAATAAAAATATCATTATCTTGATATATTAACTATAAAAAAATATTAAACATATTAAATAATAAAAAAATATAAGTAATTACAATTAAAACTAAGCTACAATGCAAAAATATCACCAACTTTTTTCATCAGATCATGAAATAACTGTCAAAATATTTGCGTCGTGTTGATGCTAGTTTTCAAAAAAATTCCCCAATTAATTAGGCGTTTCTTAAGGAAGTACTGATGCTAGAGTGAAATGTTAATTTATCAACTAGAGTTTATTTCCTGAATGAAGCAAGGTAAAACTGCACTAGTACATACATAAAATAGTTCATACTTGTAGATATTCATAAGCGGCCAACTCTGATATGGAGCCTGTCAAATCCGAAGTCATTGTTTGTCCGTAGTGTGCGGTATCATAATAACAATAACAAGCGAACAGTACCGGACAAAGGTGAATCAAGAGTTACCAACTGGAATCAGAATGATTGGATGATGCGGCACTTTGAGAGTAATGATGATTGGGTGAATAAACTGTTTCATGATAGTATGAAATAATCATAATCATTATTGAATTATAAATGTTGTAATGATTCGTGTTATGAATACGAGAATATTGCGTTGAAATGAAATCGTGTCGACATGATGCAAAGTTGAGGCAATATTATTAAGTATCTTAAATTGATTGATTTGCGGAGAAAATACGGATGTAATGTGAAAATATAAGAAAGTAAGAAAAGTAAACATATAAAAAAAAATAAGAAAGTAAGAAAAATGCGTGGAGCAGATCCCAAAAATTTGGAATATTTTAGATAAGATGAGAAATTCATATTTGCTATTTATAGTAAGGAAGGTTTCATATTTGGGTCACGTGCTGCGTGGAGAGAAGTATCGTCTCCTCCGCCTTATATTAGAGGGCAAGATAGAGGGAAGACGGGGAGTTAGCAGAAAGCGGAATCCGGACAGTGGATGACCTGTTCAGAGCAGCACAGGACAGGGAGGTTTTCGCCGGAGTGATCGCCAACGTCGGGAGGACCTGACATGGCACAGAAAGAAGAAGAAGATGAGAAAACCATTAGTGAATTATTTTTTAAAAGATGTATCTGGGTTTTATTCTGGCACCTGGGATCGAAACAAGCACCTCTTGTGTATGAGGTCCAGTCTCTACTTCCAGGCTCTAAATAATGCAGTTATATAAGGACACAGTTATCATTTAATTTCATTAAAAAAAACGTGGATCAGTAAAGCAGATAGGCACAAACCAGTTGTTTACGTAAGGTGTCTCCACGACTGATGGATTTTTGTAAAAAATCACTAACATTGTACACATAAAAAAATATGCACAAAAAAACTGATAAGTTAGAAGTCATATTATAACTACACGGGTTGACTGTGAGGAAGACTGCTGGAAAATACATAATATTTGATAGAGTAGAATAAGTTGGCCAATAAAAGAAGAGTGAAATAAAAATATACTAGAGAGATCGACATGTCAAAGTTTTTATTGTTAACAGAAATGGCGTAATGAAAACTTTCCAGATAAAAAAAACTGCGCATAAAAATACTTTGTATTTATGCTATTTAAAGCAGGTACGTTTTGATACAACACGTGTATATGTATTATACGGTACAATATTATGACATCGGAGCGGTACACTTTAACATTAAACGATGTTTGTATTTTTATTAATGACTTGTCAATCAATGCTATAATGTCGATATGTTATTGTTGTATGCACGTAACCTTTGGCGATGATGTGGTTCGTAATTTTATTACTCATTGATTTTCGTTGATGTTTTCTGACGAAATAAAAACACGATGAAAGAGATTGTTGTGTTCGAGTTGTCAAAATACGAAAATTTTGACAGTAAATTTCTGTGAGGTCCTTGATTGGTAGTCTTAAAAAATATCCATGAAATATTTACATGTTCGACTAAGTTCGCACACACACCGCACGCGTCGTGCGTCTGCGTCTGTAGATGGGGATCTTGGATTTCATTAAACAGGTCATATGCAAATTTCTAATTCAAGAAATATAGGTATTTGATGCGCTCCATAAAACTTGAGAATATTCAAAATTTGAGAGCTGAAATAGAAAAAGAACCGAAATTTATTAAAAGCTATAAAATTACAAACTATACTTCGTCATATAACATGATTAAGATTATATACCAATATAATTTCGGAATTTACGCATCTCAGCTAAAGTACATGCTGATTCCATAAAAAAATCTAGAATGACTATATTTTATATCTCAGCAAATACGGGTTACAAATTTCCAATATGGGAAAAACATAATGAACAAAACTGGGATACTAGCTATGTACCATACCTACAAAAATACCGTCATTGCATGCTGAGAAAATAAATACCAATTTTCTTACTGCTTCAAATATAAAAACATTATATTTTTGGAGTAAAGATCCGTTTCAATTCGGGTATATCATAGGAAACCTTACAAATTAAGCCGTACAAAGGCTAAACGATTACTACAAACTAATACTTGAAATTGCTAGAGCGTAATGGTAAATTATTTATGAACATACTACCTCTCGTAAGTGTGAATAGTATAATAAGTATACCTATCCGCCCCCATGGATAGATAATTTGAAATAAAAGTAGATTATATAGGTGTTTTGTTTGCTTATTAATTATTATGTATCAATGACCTTTTTGAACTCTTAATGCGAGGCTTGTGTACGATTCAGAACAGGTGTTATTGCTATCAAAGCAGTTTATCAATTTGTCAACTTAAATTCAATATTGTTACACGTTTACGAAATACTCATATTGATCATATTATATTGAAACTCTACGAAATTGCATGACATGAGCCATAATTAAATAGTTACTACTATGATTATAATGGAAATGTGGGAGAGGACAGGCAAGAGAACATTGGGCATCCCCCGAAGAAGATGGCAAGAGCATGTGTTTTGTTATATGTATTAAAAGGTGTGATTTGGAATAGTCAGAGGTCTTGAAAACAGTCTGATCAGGCATTACGAACTTCTGACCGTAATCCCGACAGACCGCACGTCTGTTTCACAATGCATTGTTCCTGCGACAACGACACCTGAGGCCTGAGTCAAACACACATTTTAGCGTTACGTTTTCGTTCCGTTAGCGTTCAAATGCAGACGACGTTGCACCAAAGTGTAAATTTTCGTAACTATTGTCTATCTTAGCAACGAAATTGACACTTGCTTGCAACGTCGTCTGAAATTCAAACGCTAACGGAACGAAAACGTAACGTGAAAATGGCGTGATAAGAGGTGACTCAATTGGCGAAGATACGATTTGAATGGAGGAGGCTAGTTTCTGCCCTGTGTTCCGAGAGGAGCGTTGAAGGGCAAAATGATGATGATAAACGAACCCTTAACCAAATCAGAGTAAGAGAAAAGATGTATGGTGTATAGTAAAACTGCGACGTTGCTACAATATATTTGCATTTTATGGGTGTTTTGACTTATTCGTTTATTCTACCATAGATGGATACTACATCTATAAGGTATAGTAGTAATAAAATATTACCTGCATAGGAGTACTTGTGGTTCAATAATGTTATAAAGACTGAAACAATAAAGTCAATGGGAAATCAAATGGCAACATTGTTGAAGAGCACAATGACATTAAAGCTCAAGTATAGTTGTAGGGCTAGCAATTCTAAATGCTCCATCAGATCTACACAGTATTTTAAAACCTTTCATGTTCAAGAACTTCAGAATTAAGTCATTTGAATTATGTGCATGATGTTTTTGAAAATGTACGCCGGTGCACTCTGTAAAAAAATATTGTCTTTCTGATGCAGGATAACTGATTTTCAATGACACTTGACAAAAAAAATATTTTACACTCACAGCTCATAAGATCCTAGAAAGCATTGTTCCTCTTTGATAATACGTTGTCAAGAATATCCTGAAATTTGCGTTTATTAACCTTAGAGAAAGGATAAAAAAATGTATATTTTAAGGTGCTGTATATTAAATACTGTCTCCGAATTACAAATATTTTAGTATTTCATAGAACTTTTCGAGTATCTAGAAGTAAAAAAGAAATGCGTATTCACTTATAAGCCTTTCATTTATAATCTTCTATTTTACCAGGAATGGTTGCTTGAAAATGCAAAGACGATAGATTTATATTTTTATCTTCTAAAGTTAAGCATTTTGTATGCAACAATATTGACTTGGCCTGATTACGTGTTGTATAATGTATTTTCAGGATGAGTAAAATCTCTAGCTAGCAAGATTAGCATAAACCTCAAACATTGTCTCAACAAATAACCGAGTATATAAACAGTGTAAGAAATATTCTAGTTTCTAATTTCATACAAAGTTATAAATTTAAATTATAAGCGGTTAAATTTCTCTATATTTAAATGGAGATTTACAATTAGCTATATAAAATAAAACAATACCATCCTAGAAAAGACGCCAAGATTTGAAATTGAATTGCATTTTGAGATCGCTTTGTTCGAATAACTTTGCAAGAGTGTTGTAAAAATTAACGGAATCTTAAAATTCCAGCAATGCCCATTCGTTATTTTATGGCGTATTTAAACCAATAAATTTTCTATTATTGTATTGATAAATTAGATCTATTTGTATTATTTTATTGTTGGTACATACACATAGTAATCTTGAAATTAATTCTATAAAATCTGGGATTGATTCACGGAAAACATGTTCGGAAGTATAGAAATTGCAGACACTTCAAGATTGTTTGGCTATCGACGATAACATAGGTAACAGGATAATTATTATGAAAACGTAACTACTTACCATGGAGCTGTTTAAAAGTTATTTAATAAAGTATTGAACTATGGTGCACAATTTCAATAACCAGATTTTTTTCTTTATTAAAAAAATAACAGAACTTCAAAACTTAGAACTTATTAAAAAAAAATCTGACAAAGTTATTACAGCTATACATATATTGTTGGGCCGTCTACTTAACATCAATTTATTTCATTATACAAAGTTTTAAGATATTTAAATTTTAAAATATTTTTGTATCGAGATAGTAATATGAAGCAAATAGATAATATTTTTGGATTATCTTCATGATTTCCGACAATCAGTTCTACTCATTGTCATCGCTGAGGGTATGACTGAAGAAAGGAGTTCCATAAGTCACCCAAGAAAAAAATAATCAGATCAACTTGTAGCATTAAAATGAGTTGTGGAAGTTTTGCAAAATCCAATAAATTGTGAACCCAAAGTAGAAAACATCAAATTCAATCATATCTATGATGACAACTATCCAAAACTTTGGAGTAAAAAAGAACTATACATTATATAGAAATGTAATGTCTAATGAGATGATTACAAAAGTAAAAAAAAAATGAAGTGCTAGGTCGTAGGTAAATGGGACCACGACATATGGTGATAATTATGCAAGGAAGCGTGCCAATAGCATTTATTTGGCAATTATTATTACGGTAATAATAATATTACACAAAAATTGTATATTCTTACCTGTTTTGAATATTGCAAACGGAAATGCAAGGTAGTATGAATAATAAAATATGTATTTGTTCTAAGGAGGTGTATTAATAACAACATTTTATTTTGACTTCTTTATCGTAAAAACGACAGCTGGTAACGTTCCGGCAGATAATACAAACCAAACTTCCGGCAAAGCTTTATTGCCTTCTAAACTTCCAAACCGTGACACGTTATCGTGCGAGGCATTATAATAGTTTATAAACTAATCAAAGTTTCATAAAATTCACAAGTTGGCGGCAGTATGAGTAGAGAAGTACGTACATAGTAAGTTAAGCACGATTTATAATGTCCTCAGTATTAACAATTTGCATATAAATTTGAGAAACGGGCTCATGACAAGACTACACGCAAAGACTTCTAGAAGACTACCTCAATGCAAATTTTAACCCAATAACGTGAAACCATAAACAATTTGAATTTCTTTGAAAACATCCGACTTATTATTATTATGTATTAGAAGTGTACCTTATTTGCCCAAGCAAACTCGTGAGAGAAATAATTTAATATGTACTGTACCAGCGTTGCTTATAATATGTAAGAGTACCTACGAACACTATTGTTTCATTGAAAGAATCTGTTACAAAGATACTTAATCCTAAATTTTCATATGAAGGTGATTTATTTCAAAATATCCAACAAAAATAATAACAGTATAAATAAATATGAATCAGAATTGGGGAAAATGTATAAGATAATTGAGGTACGGAACTAAAAATTAAAGATACACGACAAGGATCCTATTCAACAAAAGTGATACTATTATATATTATTCACCTCCTGAACTTCTTTCTCAGTCATGCCGATTACAGACTTTTAAATTTCAAGTGTTCAGAATTATGCAATTATTTTTTGATCCAGAAAGTTAAAATATAGAAGAACGCGGTACATTTTTGACATATTTATTATAACATTTCTACGAAGAAAAAATACGGTTAATATACAATTCAGATTATCCCATATTTCTTGCTCTTCACATTTAAAAGGGCTTGGAATTGGCTACCAAATTTTGGTTAAAGTATATTAAAGAGAAACTCACCTCACACCCGGATATATTAGAAGTCGTGGATTTCTATTTATTCGCACATATAAATCGAAATTGTTTTTAATTAAGTTATAGATGCCAAGTTATAGTTTGACATGCAATGGTCTAAGAATTTGAGAAGTTCCTAAATAGTTTATAATCTTTAGTTACCAGGCGACATTATATTATCTACTATTACTATTATAAGTAATAGTTCTGGGTCAAACGATTCAACTACAGTCAGTAGGTCAAAAGTAATGTTGTTTGCAATGCTGCAAGTAGGGTCATACATACACAAACAGAGATGATAATGATACCTTTATAATGTGAAGGAAGGAGGAAAGTAGAACTAGGGAAGATCGAATTGACTGCGATCGAGTAGATATCGGTTATTCGATTAACGATTGTTCGGTGTTCAATAGTCGATTTGATAAGGTAAAGTTTTGCAGAATATGATAATGTTTCATAGAAGAAAAGCTTTTTAATTCAAAATAAACTGTTCTAAAGTTAAGACCTAGAATGTAATAGAATGTTTATATGATACTCTGCATTACCATTTTCTGTCTTCTATCTTAAGTATTTATACACTTTTAAAAAAAAGGAATTTCAAGTATATTAGTATTGGCTATTTGAAATTAATAAAAAAAATACTATGATGGATGGACGAAATGAATATGTCATTAATTTAATGGAGAAATTCGACTTGTTCAAAATAATTTCTAAAGTTTATAAAATTAAGAGCTATATGAAATCTGAAGTATTATTGTCCGCAAATGTTAAGTCGCTTAGCAATCAGATAAGTTAAAACGCAGGTTTAATGTAAAAGTGGAAGAGAGTTGTGACATTTAAATAAACGACATGATAAAATCCTGGAAGGCTGAATTGCTCCGGGTCATGATTATCTATCTCTTGCGTGTCGATCACAATATTGCAATTGAGATTTATGCAAGTATAACTAATCTTCGAACAGAATTAAAGCGATAAAACTTGAATATAAAATGAAATGCTTTAAACACAATAACACCGACAGACATCAAGTGTTCAGTATAGACAAATGATTTACTATATGCTAAGAGAATTCAGTCAACGTTTTGTCACCAACTGAATTCACATAATAAAAAAAAACAACTCTGTTTTTGAATTCCATGAAATCAACCGTAAAATGACATAGGTATTTGTGAATGTAAATTCAATATGTTGATAATATTTTTGGAAACAAAATAACCCGTGGAGTTCCCTTAAATTAACAAGGGTCATATACCTAAAAGGCAAGTGTTCACATCACGAACAAGTCATGTAACACTTTGAATTCAGCGATAAAGTATACCACACTTCCTGGATTGTCTTATTTTTCATAAGCAAGGAAAGGGCAATTTGTATTCTTATAACTTGCAGTTAGTCTGCTGGCTGCCTCACTTGTGAGTTATGCCGTGATGGTACAGATAGAAAGATTTATCCAATGCACTTGAAAGAATTCAGATACTAAGCTAACTCTTGAATAAATAAACACAGGTATCACGATGTTCTAAAGGTATTTAATTATTTAAGTTAATTATTACAGGCAATTAAATTGATGGCCATCATACCAATAGCATTTAGCTACAATAATGCTTTTTCACTTAACCCAAATGTCTGCCAATTGTATTTTATTACACATCTGTTAAGAATACTATAAATTATTGGATTAAAAGCGCGATGATTCTGAATCTATGATACAACACAAGTCAATAAAATAAGTTAAGGCATCGGAATTTCACCATGTCAAGTTATTTTGAAAAAAAAAACATCATTATTTAAGATAATATAAATCTATATGGAAGGGAAGAATATCTGAGTTATATCGCATCTGTAAATATCTGGTGGCATTCAAAGGTATAATAATGAATCTACATCAGAATCCTAACTTCTTCTCCAAAAAGACCAATTAGTTAATAATTTGACATCTTCAATTTAGCAGTGATATTTTTGGTTACCTATTTTGATATAATTTTTTATTATTAGAGTATCCTATTTATGTAGTTAAGTTGGATGCATTTATATATTTCATCTCCAAATTCTCTGTATTAATGTGTCTTGGCGCATGGCGTCATTATGGTATTTTTATTTGTTGGACTACGTGTTCCATGGACAATACTGTAGTGTGTTAGTCTATCTAAGTATGGTGATATTTGTTGATACAATAATTACTGTTTAGGAATTTGCTGCAGTTAATGTTTGTGTCGGTTAATAATAATAATAATACTCTTGATAGTAGATACCTTAGTTTATCAGCTATTATTCTAACTAAGGAATTGACCGCTAAACAACTACTCTGAATGTCTAGGTAACCAATGCAAGGCAAATAATGCATTCAATAGTACAACATTACTTAAAGATCTATACAGCATTACTTAAAGAACAGAACGTATACTGTATTTAGTAAATAATATGTACAAGTTCATACTGTCTGTAGAGTTCCTGGCAAAATATCGGTCTCACACTCTTATATGCTTTCAAACGTCTTGTAAAAAGCGCCAGGTCTTTGTAAGATATTATTTAAAAGACATTTAATATTTTCTATTCTACGACAAGGTATGCCATACTGTCATACCTTGTCGTAGAATAGAAAATATTAAATGTCTTTTAAATAATATCTTACAAAGACCTGGCGCTTTTTACAAGACGTTTGAAAGCATATAAGAGTGTGAGACCGATATTTTGCCAGGAACTCTACAGACAGTATGAACTTTCATCATACCTTGTCATGGCATTCATCATGCATATCTTAATTATTACATTCACGAAACGGACGATCTGCATGTTTATAACATGTGGTTTCCGCTGGAAAACTCACTTGTGGAAGATCTTCTAACTCATATTAATGGGAAGTATTGAAGGACGACGTGGTGTTGATAAGAGGCAAACCTCATGGATATGCAATGCAAAAAAACTGGACTAATGTGAGGCGTGTGGATGAACTCTACCGATTATGACGTGGATGTAATATCCTAGAATTAATGAATTGTATAGTGTCCTTGAGGTGCTTTGGCACGTAAACGGCACTTTAATGTTGTCCAATAATAATAATATATAAATCAAGGTTTTACAGTTTTAGAGTTACTGATATTCTCTAATACAATGTATCTATGTTTCTCAAAGGTCACGGTACAGATATGGATGTAAAGTCACATTGTAAGTTGAGTTAGCACTGAAGATGGGCAACGATAAGATTCGAAATGTCATTTAAATAAAGATGTCAAAAAGCGGCGTGCAAAGGCAATTGGCAATTATGATCCCAGTGAAACAAAGTATTTCTTGAAACCCCTTTAAGGCCTTATAGTCCATAAAATATTAAGGTTATTATCGCTTGCATAAAACTAAATTGTTATAAAGTAAGAGCCGTTAAGTTAAACTATATAATATAATATGATTGTATTTATTTATAAAAGTGTCGCCTTTCTCGAAAGTGGCGCACCCAGTATGTATGTAATAAACGTAATGTCATAGAAAAAAAAAGTCGACGAAGGCTCATCGTTGAATATAATAATTTTATGTTATATACATATCTCCAGGTACGGCACGAGGTATGTGGCGGGCGCTGCCCTTTTAAAAAAAATATGTTACCTATGCCCACTGACGTGGTAGGGTCGGAGATGCCAACACTGGCATAGTGGTACTGATAAACTGGAGAGAGTTGAAAGGATAAAGAAATTGTCACCTAAACGGATAAATAGGAAGAACTCCGACTGAAATATCCTGAAAAAAATAAATTTATTATTATGCTCACGACGCCAGCATAAAGCTCACTGTAAGGTTAAGTTTTGTGAGATTTATTAATGAAAAATATTTTTTTATTCCAATTCAAAAATATTTCACACATGACGCACTATATTGTTGTAAATTTTTGACACTATATTATTTTAAATTTTTGACAAAGACTGAATGTCTGCTGAACAAAATTAAATTATTTTATAATTCTTTTATTTTATTATGATTTTTGTATTTCATTATTATGATTTTTTTAAATTTATTATTATGGTTTTTATATTTTTATTTTATATTTATGATTTGACGTAGATGTTGAACCTAAATAACGTAAAGCGCCCTTGAATTGATATTATCACAGTACGGCGCTATATAAATAGTCATATTATTATTATTTCATTTTATTTATCTACTTGGAAATTCCGATAAAAAAAAAACAATTGAATAAAAATGTAGGTTCTAATCTGAATTTATCTATGCAAAAATATATATATTTGTTCACACCTATGTTTAAATAAATAATTGGATATATGTTTGAATATTATTTTAATTGCAATGAAGATAACGTTTTGACATTCTAGTCTTCCGCGCAAAAGTGTAAAATAAATATTTGTCATATTGAACAAAATGGTCAAAGTTCGATTAACTTGAAACTTAATATTATGATAATGAACTACGTTTATTAATAAACATTTGTAGCGTGAGCGAGGCTCCTATAACATGTAAATTATTCAATTCAGCGATGAGGTTTCTCCCTCCCAGCCTTCCATCTTGAATGTTTATTACCTGCAATAAGGGATATAGCAAGATGGGGCAGAGAAAGAGAGGGAGAGAATTTATAATTTCAATGACTTTAATACCTTTTTTAAAGTATTAGTCAGCAATAATGACACAAACTCAAAATGAGATAATTGACGTTTTTTTTTGAGTTCATACAAACACTTGTATACATGTATTGTGAGTTAACAAATGTAAGCATTTCAGATGATTGGTAAGTTTATGCAGATACTCAAAGACTTTGTCTAAGTAATAAAATAATTTTTATGTATGAATTATGACACAACTTCATTTTTTTCAGATAAGCTATGTTTCCAGACCAAGGTGGATAAATAAAGTTCTGGTGGATGGATGTAGAAGGCCAGGACTGAATCAAATGTAAAATTATAGTGTGATGTCCAAAGAAGAGACCAGTCACGACCGGCCACGTAGTGCAATGACAATCGTAGTCCAATTGTATTATTATCGAGGTCCAGTGTGCTTAGTCAAAATACATTTTACCGTTACGTTTTTGTTCAAATGTAGATGACGTTGCGAGAACGTGTCAATTTTCTTAGCTACTTGTGTATTTTAGCTATGAAAATTGACGCGCTCTCGCAACGTCGTCAACATTCGAACGAAAACGTAACGCTTAAATGTGTTTTGACTAGGGCTACTGAGATCAAGTCCCAGATTTCGATCGAATTCTTAGCACTCAGAAATTGTAAGATATACCAAACTGAGACAGCATGGATTGTCTGATAGAAAATACACATACACTGACATATTCGGTGAATAGTAAAGTAAGCTGGCAAAATAGCTGAAGAACAAGAAAAAGAAGATATGATGTAGTAGTCATAATGATTCATAAATTTTATAAATGTAACATATGTAGGTACATAGTTTTACGCAAGACCTTAGCAATGATGTATTTGCTACTAAACTACTGATATACATACACATAACACAATATGGCTCAGTGCTACAATGTTTACAATAAAATGTTATAATAAAAATATATTCACGACAATTTCAGTTTTTCAAGGCTTTGATGTACGTAATAGTGGCATACTAGTATTATTTACTCGGTTTGAATCACAAAACAAAGATATTTGAAGAACGAGAATAAAAGAATGGGAACATTCGTTCGTTTATATTAATTTCTAATTCTATGTTTGTTTTGTCATTATTATTGTTATTTTAATATGTATGACAACCGAATGGGCTTTGATTAAAATAAATTAATTTAAAATTTGAACACTTATAAAGAGGACATTGCATTGAGTACTTCTTTTCTTGTATAATATTTAGTTGTATTAGATAAGCATGTTTTGTCTGTAGTGTTCTGTTGATTGAATAAATAAATAAATAAACATTAGAAAACATTATACGGGGAAGGTAATTTCAAATCAATATTTTTCGTTTTATACGTGTTACGATTGTTTTTTATTCCTACAATATATTATGTACCAATTTTCTTTTACTTCGTTTTATATGACACAAAATGGATTAATCCCGTAAGTATACCAGGGCATTTATTCCAAACGGGTCTATTATTATTATTATATTTTTTAGTTGGAAGAGATCGCAAATTTACAATAAACTCGCCCTCTGTATATTGATTGTATTTAACATTAATGGACTAACTTCTTTATGAAATTGTTTGTAATTAATATGCGAGGAGTAAAAGATTAATAAATAGATACATTATTTCCATACAACAACTAAAGAATTTTTGGGTTATTAGGTAATAAAAATAGATTAATTATTTCAAATTTAAACCAATCAAATTTCTCGATTAGAGAACCTTGGAAAAAAAGGTATCCATGGACAACTTTCATCAATTCCGTCATTCTCATTGTCGTGATATAAGGTCCACCAACCACAAAACATTTAATGCAAACCGATATTTTTTTGGGTTTTCACTGTTCTTAGTGTTTCCTGATTAACGGGTACCTCAATCCGCCATCCCCAGGAGTTTTACTTGGACATTGGTTCTCCTATTGAGTTGTCTAATTAAATTCTTTTAAAATCAAATAAGTATTAAGATACTTTGAATCATTAATGTTTCAAATCGCAAGAGAGTCAAATTGATCTACGAGTATATAATGTTATTTGAATTTTCCACTCACACATATAATATTATACAAACGTACACTAAATATTATAATAGTGACATAAATATTTCACAAAGACACATGTTATGTCAACATGTAAATTCATTCTCATTTTGTATTGTGAAACACAGCTACATACATATATGGATTATACATACCAATATATATATACATACATACATGTACACTTATTGTACCAATATTTTTTTGCATGCAAATAATACAAATTCAAATCTATATTGAATATATTATTTGTACTAATATAGCTACCGTTCTAAATTTAAATATTATTAATGGTAAGAAGATCCCAACATAGCACTTATGAAATAAGTGAATTGCTTGTTTATTTGCCAAAATGGAACCTTGAGGGTAGGTACAATGGTACATATTATGTAAAAATAATTCAGTATCTTTGTATATTTTGTTTGCTTCATAGCTATAAACGCTTTATTTTAGTTTGTAAAATGACTTATTGGCCGTGCATTGTGTTATGAACTTTTTTTAAAAGGTATATCTGGGTTTTTGTAATAAACTCAAATACAACCGTATACATCGTAAACTAAAAGCTTATGTCATGAGAGGGAAGTTCGCCGGCACCTGGGATCGAACCACGGACCTCTTGTGCACGAGATCGAGACTCTACCTCCAGGCTTTCGACGAACTTATAATAATAAATATTATGACAGGCTACTCCGGAAAAAAAAGTTTTACGTTTACGACATTAACATCTTCAGTTTAGCGATGAGAATTGCCACCCATCCTGGTGCTTTAGTTTTACTGGAAGAGAGAGCACGACTTTTATGTTTATTACATGCACTTACTCCAATGGCAACCCCACTTAAAGAGATGGCTATACATAGTATTGTAAAAAAAATAATATTTTAGTATGCTTATGTATAAGGAAGTTGGGGTTAGTTGGAAGACATCGCATTTTAGCGATAAACTCGCCCTATGTAAATTGAATTGTATAACTGTTATAATGTGACACTATTTTATTATGTAATATTGTAACCAATGTACAGTGAAGAATAAAATAAATAAATATAATAAAATAAATAAAATTCAATGTCTTTTATAGATAGGTATATATGTCATGTAGGTATCTATATAACACGATCGAAATAATTGAAAAAGCACTCAGAATAATACGAGTTATACGCAAAGTATTATCTTTAATATCAAAATTATGAAACGGCTAATTTAATCTTTTACAATACACACTTTCATATGTATTTATTAATAATTTATTTACAATAATGCTATTCAGCATTGGGTGACACCTGATTGACGAGGATTAATTAACTTATCAGATTACCACACTGAGTGACACATATTATAATATCGAACTAGAGCTTTAACCCAGCATTGCACGGAGAATAAACGTTATATTGACAAAAAAAAATCATGTTTATAGCATTGGGATTTCAAAAAAAAAAATTCAAAGGACAATAGGTTGAGTAAGAAGATATCATACATTGAATCTTAAGTTCAGTTATAAATAAAAGTTTTGTTTGACTTATTTGTTGATATTTTTATATTATTTTCCATTACAACTGAATTATTATTGTTATTTTGTTTTATATTTCATTCATCTGATGAAGCTAGCCTAGTTTGAATTTATCTATTGATACCTAATTTAATAGAATTTACTGGAAAGATCGATGCTTGTCTAGAGGTTTATCTTTTCTCCAACATGTTTTGAGAAAATTTAACCAAACATACAAACGGACTTGAAATTTATATTGGAATATTGTTGCATTAGGTACTTTATTCACTATGCCACCAACACTATAAATGATCTTGGTGGTATTATAATATACACGATAACCTATTTTTTGTATGTAACCTACTTTAGTTTCTATTCAACCTACAAGAAATAATTCTGCAATACTATTTTTTCATAGTAAAATGCGTAGTAACATACAAAATTACGTATAATTTCATCCATAATTGTATACATCATTATAATATCTCCCACATATCACCCACGTGTAGTAGGGTAGGATGCATCATCGCTGAATCGAAAACTTCAAATAGGTATCTAAATACGAGTACGTAATGATTTACGAATAGGAATCATCTTTTTACAAGATTCTCGAGAACATACGAAAATAAAAGTGAAAGATGGTCTACACTAGTCTGAGAACTATACTATACCCTCAAGCCGTGTCCCAGGAGGGTTAGGCAGGGAGAACGGAACGCCATATAGATGTATCCTTACAAACTTTTTTCGCTTCCTCCACATCCAGTTTCTCATACATGCACGTCGATTTCTCTTACTCAAGACGCGGCCGTCCTTTAGGATTTGATCCAGGTGGTTTTTGGACGTCCGCGCTTCCTCATACCCCGTATTTTAGATAAATACATCCTCTTCGTCATTCTTTCATCTTGCATTTGCTCAACATGTCCAAACCATCGTTACTTATTTACACGCATTCTCCACAGCATTTATTCAACTTTCGTCCTTCTTCAATCACGTCCAAGTTTCACTTGCATACATAAGTGTTCGACACATTGCTATTGTCAACAATGGGTCAAAGTGCACCATTCACTCAAGCACCGGCAACTTTTCTTGAAATATTTTTTTTTTTTGCATTTTAAAACATTTTTCTATCGTGAAAATCCAAGCTACAACTGGCGCCACCATTTAATTAGTAACCACAAAAATCACCTGTTGTCAACGTGCACCCAATATGTTTTATGTAATACGTATGTACAAAGATTTAAGTATTACGATTTAGGTATGTATTATTTAATCCATAGATAATGCGATTATTATTACAATGTTATTAAACTATGCATGCAATGACAATTTAGCAATGTTGCCAAATTTATTATACATGACATGTTTGTAGATATACACGAAAGCAATTACTTTTTTATACGTAAATGTCGAGACTACCGTATAGCATGAATTCCACAGGGAGTTTTTATTATCTATCCATTCCATAACGCCACGTCCCTAATGGGTAGACAGACAGAATTAAAAGACGAGCAATGAAATACTTAGATCACGTAAATTGAGAAACCAAGATATTCGTAACTGAAGAAACCGCCAATGAAATTTCCTTGTTTATTAAAAATTTATATCCTCACCATTATGGCATCTCCCACAAGTGGGGTAGTCAGAAAACTTACTACTGGTAGCAAATGCATGTTGCCCTTTTTGTAACAAATCGTTAAATGTCTTATTTATTCTATTTGCACATCATCATTATATAACAGTAGCTTATAAGTGATGTGTTGTGAATACTAAATTACCTTTTACAGTACACTCGAAAATCAACAGAAAAAAGGAGATGTATTCTGTACCAGAGACTCCACATAACGTGTTTGCAAATAGATATAATATATTTGTAATAAACCTAAATATACATACATTCAAAACATTCTATTCATTTTTCACGATGCCATCCACTCGTTTGCGAGTGACTCAGGATCATCGAGTGTTTATTGCCTTGGTGTGTAGGTCTGTACTGTATCATAGACTCTAGATATCTACATACAGGATGAGTGGCATACCTCATCGCTGAGATTTATGATGCATTTTTTCGAACACTGGTATTTTATAGGAAACTCGAAAACTTGCTAAAAAGAGTGGTATACCTATTCTTTATCGATTGCGCTACGGCACGCGGATACTCAAGTTATGACTATTTTTATAGCGCTTCTGCTCGCGCCCATTGCACAAAATTATTTGTTCAGTTATGGTTGTTTTGTATACCTTTTTGTACAATATTTTATATTATTATTATCTTCATCAAAATTAGATGACATTTGTTTTGAAAAAGGTGGATACCGATTAAAACATTCTTACCTATTTATAAATTATCGCTGATTACTCTATCTACGAAACTATGTATGATATAATACATAATATTATGCATAAATAAATTTAAATAACACACTGCTATTACGTATAAAGAAACGCTAAAGTAACCGTTTATCTAATAGAAAGATGTTAATCTTTATGATATACGAGTACTACTATTTGATATAATAAATCTTTCGATAATGTGATGTCGATCAAATAAAATGTTAGGTACGGTGTTCTGATATTTCAACGACCAGTAACTACTATGTATACAGTGAAGTCGTATCCCAAGTGAGGTATATAGAAAGAACGGAACGTCATATTGACCTATCTTAAAATAATTTTATAACTTTTTCCATATTTACGTAATTTCTCATATATTATGCAAGCCGATTGTTCTTATTTAACAAACAGTCGGCTTTGAGAAGTTGATACACGTGACGTACAAATGTACGAAGCGTGTTCAATAAATAAAGTGACTTTTTGTTTCCTGGAAAAATATTGATTTAATCATCAATATCTATTTTGTTTTGTTCGATGTAATCCTTCTTACACGCTTTCTTAAACCCCTTTTTCAGATAAATACAATTTATTTATCACCCTTTCATCATGGATTCGCTCCACATCTCCAAAAGAGAGTTATTTTTAATTATTTTTCATTTTATTTATTAGCAAAGCAAAACATACAGTCATTTGTTACATATTACAAATTAATGCATTTAATCAATATTTGCCCAGTGAAGTTTGCGGATATTACAAATAAATTAGTACGTTTACAAATCCATAAACAGAAAAAAAATGAGTAAATCATATTCATTTTACCATAACATTCTAATACATTATATCGTGGTTAGATGGAAGAAATCACTATAAAGTGATAATCTCGCCACTGCGTATCATCACATTTTTTCTTATGTAAATTGATTTGTTGATTTTTTTATGTGAATGATGATGTGCAAGAAGAATAAAATAAATAAATAAAAAAAAAACTTTGAGGGAACACATCTTAACTTTGATTTTTAACTTTTTGCAATAATGTACTATTTATTAGTATTGATATTTGTAAATAAAAAAATAACATCAACATACAGTGGGCCATTGGAAAAAACCAAAAATATAATAGCGCTCTGAAAGGGGGGAATGGGGGATAAGAGGAATCTCGGAAATCGCAGTCGCAAATCAAACAGTGCAGTTATTCAAGAACGAATGTGAGTTATCAAATGTTTCTTAAAAATTTATTAGACGGCGGCTTTTTGACAACACCATAGATATTCGCTAAATGGTTTATCGTATTAATAATTACACAATTACTGCCAAATCTGACATAAAACTTAATTATAATAACATGTATTGACTACCTAGTCGGTATTTGTAGAAAAAAAACTAGTTTGATTCTTGCAAAATTACTGGGTAGTGAATAGTTGTTATATTACAAATAATTATATAACAGAAAATATTTGAGAGCGGTGTTAACTTTACTTATGACTTGTTGTGAGACTACCGCCCTTTAGAAAACATCTTATTGCAAAGATGATGATGATGATTCTGGATGATTTTATTTTGACGTCGTTTAACAGTCCCTAGACCGTCTCAAGGGCGTCGGTGAAGAGTTCAGTTTTCAATTTGCTTCTGAAGCTGGTGACAGTCTGACTATCTTTCAATGGCACCGGTAGGCGATTCCACTTCATGGAGTCCCCGGTAAAAAATAGGTCTAGCTCTTAAATTATTTTCTGTAAGTTTTTCAGTATCATGTAAATGCAGGAGTTCGTAAAATACGAGTAGAACAAATTACAACAGAATAAAGGTTTTCAATGCGTCCATGAGATGTACCACCTATCCTGAGTCTTATTTTATATGAAACAAAAAGGAAATCCAATATATTTATTACATGAAGTAAAATACGAGTAGAACAAATTACAACAGAATAAAGGTTTTCAATGCGTCCATGAGATATACCACCTATCCTGAGTCTTATTTTATATGAAACAAAAAGGAAATCCAATATATTTATTACATGAAGTAAAATACGAGTAGAACAAATTACAACAGAATAAAGGTTTTCAATGCGTCCATGAGATATACCACCTATCCTGAGTCTTATTTTATATGAAACAAAAAGGAAATCCAGTATATTTATTACATGAAGTAAGCCTGCTGGCTATTTAACTTGTGCAATATTCCGTGATGGTATAGATAGATAAAGAGAGATAGTATATTTTTATATTATTATTGTACGTAATGAAGAAATGGATAAAAATATTATACCAATTGTTACCAAATAAAAATTAATTCATCAACTGCTCTCACATACATTTAGCAGATTCAACTATCTATATAAAGAAATGTATGTTGCAGCAATAACACGATAATGTATCTGTATGGAAACTACACAATGTCAATTTTGGGCCAAATTACAAACACAGTCTTCTTTCAATAATATTTTGTGATATGCACAGATAAGCAAGTACCTACCCAAATTTTCAGTAAAAACATCGCTTATTTGAAATGACATCTTTTGCGCTTGTTTCGGGAGCACCCAACAAAGCCACGCTTCTCCGTAAGTTTTCGAGTGTCCTGTTAAAGGCAGGTGTTCGAATTCAGCGATTAAGTTTGCCACCTGAATGTCTTGATTTTTTGCTGGTACGGAGAAGACAGCTGGTAATTTACAGCCATATTACATACATCTGGTCTGCAGGCTACCCTACTTGTGGGATATGCTGTGATGGCATTGTATAATATAGATCAATTGCGTTTCAAAAATAATACGGCAATAACCAATAGCGATAAACAAAAATAATTTTTGATAATAATTTGATGTAAATAAACAAGTTTGTTGAAAAAAATTAAAAAACGCTGTTGAAAAATTTCATTTTTTGACATAATGCAGTTTCCCTCCGATACACCGATATCTAATTTCATGCCAGAAAGGTATGTATATATAAATACATAACATTAATTAATAATATATACTTAACTATTTATAACGTAATGAAACTAGGAAGAAAGTGTCACAAACATTACTTACTTACCTATACTATACATTCCACATAATCAATGTATTGTCCAATATGGTGTTGCCAATATTAAATAAGAAATGATACACATTTATTAATACAACATGCAACTGTACACACACCAGATGTCAAATAACTAAGTTTAATAGATATACATAATATCATAATGAATATTAAATACAATGATACAATATATTGTGAACCAACCTTAATCTGATTGAGTAATTTAACCCATTATGTACCTATTTGATAAACCCGTAAATATTAATAGTAGAAAATTTGAATAAAGTGTATATTTTATTGAAGAAAAAAAAAACACGCAATTTACACGATCAGTTCATCAATACAGTTTCCGGCAAAGAATACGTCTTGTACTATTTTCTGTAATTTTTAAGTATCCTTTATAAGCAGGTACTCGTAAAACGTTTTTATGGACATTTTTCAATACTTTCGATCTGCGACGAAGTATGCCGAAGTAAGTCTTCGTTTTTTTATGACACAAAGAGGACGACTTGCCTGATCATTACATGGATGTAGTATTCTAGCTACTTCACTTAAGTGATGTTGCGTGATGGTATAGTATGGTTGTATTCTGAAATGGTATTGTTAATGTGAAAGCAACGGGTTAAAGTTAATTGGATGGCTACTAGAGAATTTTAACGTTGTCGATTGTCAACTATTATTGTTGACAACGTTCTATGAAGAAAGGTGTGAGAATAAGCGTTACTGAAAATAAAATAAATGCATACACTGTAAATAAATTAAATTACACGATAATTATTACATGATAACTTAGTAACTAAATGTCAATATGTGTAGAAATATTTTATAAAATATTGCAGATCATAAAACTGTTTAGAAATGTGTGAACAAGTTAACGGTGAAAGAATAATAAAAAAGTAAGGTTCTGTAAAAATCGGTTTATACTAAGAAGTGGGAATTCAAGAATTGCGTAGTTTAACCATAATGATCAAATTCTCAAGGAAAGAAGAGTGTACGAAGTACGTGCATGAGAAATTATGAGAATATGATGAAGCAAACGAAGTGTGCAAGGACGGTTTGCTTTGGCTTTCTGTTCTCTCTGCCTACCTCGAATCTGTATGACAATAAATACAAAGGTAAGTTATGAAAGCTAGTAGTATATTACACGTTACGGTAATTTTTTTTAAGAATATCTCGAAAAGAGACCATTCTATTGGCACAAATCTACTTGAATTGAAAATGTATTATTTTTCCTAACAGAAACCAGGTAGTGTGTGAATTATCGCATGGTAAAATAATTATTGTAAATTTGAAAAATATCACCTTTGTCACCAGTAAAAAATACTTTTAGAGCATAAAATTCGAAAAAAAACAGTGCCATCCTAGGTACTTGACATCTACATGTTCATACAATGTTATATTTGCATACAAATAATACCTAGAAACCGTTCACTTCTAGGAAAAAAATATTACCTAGTTATATTTTTCCCATTTACTTTCCTTAATGAAACGCACATGTTTTAAACTGAAGTTATTATATTACTATAAAAACGATAACATTATTCTAGGAACAGATAAATAAATTATGGTTATTGAAAAAAATGATCAATATTCATAATAATAGAATATACTCGTGTAAATGTAATTAAATTCATTATAAAAATATTTATCTATTATGTTCTTTCCTGAAAAAGGCGTCATCAATTTTTAATACAGTTTTCATATATCAGAGAAGTTTTATGCTATTCTTTTGTACATGAAGTTTGAAGTACATAAAAGTACGTCAACTTAGGCTAGGCTAAAGATGTTTATGACAATCGGCAGGATAACATGGCTGCTACTAAAGATATCAAGAAAGATGTGGAAGATGGGGTGATCTTTATCCAAGAAGTGATCGAAATAGAACAAAGGAGGAGATTTTCTTGTAAGCTTATAAAGTTGGCTAGGTGCAGGGCGTGATTGTAATATGTATGATTGTACGTGTTCCGGGCGATTTCATTGGACAACACACAGGTTAAAAACCTTTTTTGGTTATTGGATATTCTCAGTAAACATTCAGCTAGAGCCATCACCTATCTGCAGAGACTACAGAGCTTTGCTAAGCGCATTGGCGTGCATATAAGTTGTTTAATAATTTTGATTTTAATATGTTAATAATAAACATGAGAAATGCAGTAATAATAATTAATATGAAGTGGGTGTATCCACATAATGGTCTACTCGTGAGTTGCAAACTGCCAGTACAAACTGTTAATGTAACAAACAACACTGTGATAAAGTGATAAGTTAAAAGACATAGATAATATATGTAGGCATGTCGTACTATTGTAATTATTACTAAGAGAGAGATATTAATATTATGAATATGTAGAACAGTAATTATTATGTACCCGATACTAGAGTAAAACGAAATGAGGAAAACATGATGTGAACTTAGTAATTAAATTTGAAAATTGGCTATGTATTAATATTGATAGATATTATGGTTTTATATACCTACTGCATAGTTTAGCGAAGCAAAAGGATGACAAAGAAAGTAAATTTATTTGAAAGGGGTGTAAGAAAGCGCGGATTAACTAGATTCTAGAGAACGGCAGAGTGTTGAGTAAGGGGAATCGGCATACATGTAGGAAAAATTGGAGGAAGTGAAAGCAGTATGTATATCAATATGGCGTTCCGTTCTCTCTGCCTATCCCTCTAACGACATGGAATGAGGGAATTGTGTAGTATAGGTAATGAAATACATTTTTTTCAAACAAATTTAAAAAATATAGGTCATGTCTATATTATATATCATTCCATGGAGTCTAATAATAATTCACTCATTGCGTGTTCGTATCATATCGAGATCCCATCATTAGATATTATTAAACTGTTATTAGATGCCTATATACCTACTACATAATATATCATATAATATCTATTACTTGTTAACATGTCAACTTACTTCAATACATATGCTTTAAACACTGATGTAAAAATATGTATATATTTTTGGTAAATACAATGATACTATTTACATGTTGTTACTATTATACTTCAGTTTTTGAATATAGAACATGTTTGTAGAGAGAGGTGGCATTATCCTTAACAATATCCAACTATGAACGAGAACGGAATATCCGAATGGACTGAGGCAGTGGTAGATGAATAAACATCAAGTCGCCAATCTCTTTAAGCGAATAGGTACCGGGATTCAACCTGCCGAACAAACAATGAACGACACTAAACATATTGTGTGAACACAGCAGATGTGTACACAATGTGCATCGATAGGGTTGGTCCTCTAGTCTTGAATGTAAATGCAGCTCACGTCATGAACCGTATTGTGGAATGTCTTATGTATGGCTTTGATGTAGTTAGAGGATCTAAATAAAGTAACAATCAACGCAGTTAGCTAAAAAAATTAAACTGAAAATTCTGTTGAAAGTTTCAGTACTGAAATGTTTGAGATACTATACTATACCATCACGGCATATCCCACAAGTGGGGTAGCCAGCAGACCAGCTGCATATAAAACATGCAAGCTGTCTTCTCCGTGCCAATATAAAAATAATGTTTGAGATAATGAAAATAATAAATTATGTGTGCGTTAATTTTCTGCAATAATGTTAAAAAAACATAGTTAGTAAAGTAGAACTTTTTAACTTACCGAAACGAAGGTTACTAGTCAACTTGTCGACTAGATACATTATTTGTATGCTCTTCTTGGACGCCTTATTTAATGTACAGAACTCAACAAATCACAATATATCAACAGCTGACAAAAAAATTTCAAACAAACAGAACGCATCACTTCACCACAAAAAACAAACTTCATTATATTCGTCTAATAGAGAAAAAATCAAAATAACTAACAAACAAATTCGAATCGAATAAACAAAACAATATTATGTTGTTCTCAAATTTAAACAAAAGCAGAATGGTTCTTTAATGTCTCGATAATAATATTTAAAATATACACTTTGAATTAAACAGCAAGAAACTATTTAAAAATAGAATGTTTGGATTATTTTTAAATAGAATGAACAGTTTGTCGTTTCGATCGTTATAAATTATTCCACAAAACCAACGTCACGATTTGAATAATGCTATATTAACATACCTGAAAGAAATAGAAAACAAATCGATATTATTAAAATATACAAATTTTGATGTTTTACACTAATAGTACTTATTTTTCACCATTTTTCAATCGATTACTGAATAGTAGATTACAATATTTGATACACGCAACAATTCGGTAGAATTCATAATGGTTAAACTAGAGGTGCCCAAAATCATGATTAACGTTAGAGTTTCAGGCTTTCGATCGATAGATCCTAGGTTCGAATCCTCCAGCTGCCGATATACTTCAACTTTTACACAAGTACAACACAAGTATATTTCTAACTGCGAAAGTGTTTGGGGTGTATTCGGGTTTATTAAAACCTTGGATTGGGCTTTTAAAATCACATTTAATCGACACTTAAGTAATATTAAAAAGAAATGATTTTTTACATTTTTAAGGGAAATTAATACGATGCAATTAAATCTATTAATATTATTTTTTTAATAAAATAAAATATTTTGATTTTATCGACAAAAACAACCAAATTTCCATTTAACGAGATTTATACAAAATTTTATGTAATTCGATACAAAATTTTGATTAAGTCATAAATATTAATGAAGCAATTAATCTTTTGGGTGGTAGATGTATTGAGTAAAAGTAATTTTAAATATCAATCGAATCAATTTACGATTATTAAACCAATCGATTAAATGTCATTTCGCTTGTAACATCTCGAAATAACGAAACCAAATAATGAAATCGTAAATATTGATATACAATCGAAACAACTTTATTGCTTCGATATGTATTTGGAGAGTTGATTTGTGCACTTAGCCACTAATAAAACTTTTTTGTCAGTATTCGATGATAATAATGATTTCGAACGATTTTGCTCAGGCACTGTTTAAGATTTTAAACACATGATAGTTAGTGGATATTGTGACACTGAGGAAGACGAAATAGTTTAGGCATACCAAACTGATTCATCCTTCAAAGAAAATGCACTGCTTAGTTATTGCGGGTTCAAAGAAGCTGGCAGAGAAATTGATCGTCTTATCCTCGCCATAAGCAATCAAGACGTTCAGGACGTGATACTTACAACTCCTGAATTGAAGATGTAAAATATATTTGTTAACATACTATGTGGTGTTACGAATTACGAAAAGACCAATGTCCTTTACATATTACTGAAGACTTGGAAGACCTACACCAATGTAAAACTATAAAATACATTACAATGGAATAATCCGTGGGAGTGATTTCAAATTATTGTTTTCTTGGAATCAATCAGTTACGTTTCATGTTATAACTATTTACGATTTAAGTTACATTATGTTCTCAATAAAACATAATTATAAACCATATTCGCATTATCGTCCGGTCAAAGTTTTACGACGTTGTCATCAGTACACTTTCATTATTTAATACACCTGAGTTTTACGACTTATACAATAATGTTATGACATTGCACCATGAACAATTAAATAAATAAATAAATTACTGACTACTATACTATGCCCTAACGCCGTGTGGCCGTGTCCCAAGTGGGGTAAGCAGAGTGAACGAATCGCCATATTGATCTATCCTTACACAATTCTTTCGCTTCCTCTGAAATAGATAAATTTATCGCCCACACATAATGTAAGACAAGACTATAACATAGCAATATTCATTATATGCTAAACGGCTGGAAATCCACTGCACAAGACCGTAAGGCTTGGAGGTTCAGAGTCCAAGGTTCTAAAAGGGCTGTTCAGCCATTAGAAGTAAGTACATTTGTGATACATTATGTATGTCGCAGGGAAATTAAGATTTGATCAAATACCTAAAGCAGATGATCAATTTACGGAAGATTAGGTTGAAATAACAACCCTGTGGCGCGATTGAACAACGTGTTTTAATCAAAATGTATGAAAATTTAAAAAAATCTTACGGTGAATGCAAATGTTTAAAATTTGTCAAAAAATATATTTTTGTTTCAAACAATATCAGCTTAACAACCTATCTTTTTGTTAATATGTCTCTCTATATCTATACTTGTATGCATATCCTTCAAGTGGGGTATCCAGAAGACAATTAGTTGCATATAATTATCTCCGTATCGAAAAATAATGTGTTCAGTACGGGTAACATAATATTATTATCTCACCACCGCCGAATTGAAGACGTAAATTACTTCACTCATAATGTTTTACTAAACTCGGTAATATGTATATATACACTTATACACATACCTATTAAAGGGTTTGTCAATGCCGCCATATTTCGATTGTGATTAAAAAAATCAATTAAATATTCTACATAATGTAGGTGAAGGAATCACCTTTCTTGTTTATTTTTATCGTACATAATATTTTCATATTGATATGAGAACACATGGCACAATGTGGCTATTGTAATATGATAAGATAAAAATATATTTATAAAATAATGTAATAAATATAAACTAATAAATCCAATAACTGATATTCTGAAATTATCACGGCCAGTTGAATTTCTTTTTACCGTAGTGTTTACACTGATTTCTTCAAAATATTACGAAAGTCAAAACCCTAAAAATGAATGGTTCAAGTTGGATAACTGACTTGGAAAAATATATCAGAATATAATCAATTATAACAACTTATTGTTTCATTGGTTGTCTACCTATCTATGCATCTAGCATAATCACTGTTATATCCTTACACGTTTTGCTTTTCTTGCATTACATTTATTTCATACAATTAGTAAGAACATTAGAGAATTCTATCAACTCGTGTGTAGTTATTGGACGGTCGTTCACGTTGCCCAACGCTTTTTTTCGATTACTTGATATTAACTTCGCAATATTCAAAAAATTATCAAGATAAAAAAAACAATTTTCATATGTACCTAATTGATAAAATAAAATTCAATATACACTATGCTTCTCTCTTGAGAATGGAGTATATTGAAAGCGGAATTGAATGACGGATGTCCAAACTGAAAATCCGAAATTCTACTAACAAAAGGCTACCAATAAAATTGATAAAGATTTGCGACGCAGAATAAATCAAATTGAATTTGTTTTGATTGACACTATTATATAAGTAATAAGGATATCACTGAATTGCGCAGCGCAACAATGCACATTTGACAGCTAATTATACAAAATTATAGAGTTAAAATAAATATAATCATTATTTATTAATTTATTATAATCAGAATGACTGTAGATTTAAACTAAAATGTCACATCCTTAACAGCTGCATAATATCGTAATACTTCGTTTGGGATATTTAGGTTACTATGACAAAACAAAAACAATAAATTATTACGTTGCAACATTATGTAATCGGGATAATAATATTCGAATACGGCCGTACTTGTGTTGATATATCCACAATTAGAGAAAATAGAGGTAAAATAATACCCTCTTAACATAATCTCATCTTCATTTTTTTTTTTTTTGGACAACATTAAAGTGTGGTTTACGTGCCAAAGCACCTCAAGGACACTGTACAATTCATCAATTCTAGGACATTACATCCACGTCATAATCTTATAAACTGACGGAGATATTATAGTTTATACGACACCATGTCATCAGATTTACACGGTTGATGTATGTAATAATTGTTTAGTATGTTTTCTCAAAATATAACATTTCATTTTATAGGGTTGAAAAGTTATAACAAGATGAAAAAAAATGTTATTACCTTGACGTAAAATAACCAAATTTTATTTTTACACGAAAATATTAAAACTGCTAGAGGTAAAAACTAGATAACTTTGCAAAAAAAATCACAACAAATCATGATAGAATTGTCAAAAATATTTAGATCGTGGTGCTGCCAGTTTTACTATCCCTTCCATACATTATTGTCATTTCTCAGAAAAATACTTAAAAATCTTATTCGCAGGTGTTAGTTTGTCAATTGAATGTTTGTTTCCTTAGTTATGCTGGGTAAAACCACACTAGCTATGAATATAATAAGATAACATGTACATTCATATGTATATACTAATTGCACATTTATGATGGCTCAAACATCTGATGTTTCTGATATGTTAATTATTGCGTTCTATTGCAATTATTTATAAAGATGAATTATTAAACAATTAATTATATTAACCAATTTGTTTTGCCTTTTATCAAGAGATCGATAACTTTTAATAAATATGTGTTTAATATTATTTCATAATATTATATGAGAATGATATACCTACAAAATGTAATTACACACGAACAACCATTACGATAAGCGTAGCTAAAATAATACCCACTATAGCTAACATAATTATTTTTATATGCATTCTGTTTTTAATAAATTAAAAGAATAATATCTAGTTATTTTATCAAGATTCGCCGTTTCAAGAATCATAACACCTCCTTAACAAAAGGGTCCAGTTTTCGCAAATCATAGGAAATTAAATTAAAGAACGTAGCGCAAATTTTCTCCCGACAATGAACAGAACTCCTTAACATTAGGTTTATAAACGATTAAATCTGTCATTTATGATGAGAATGCATTTCATGAATAATATTTATTATTATTACTAATAAATACAATATTCCATAAATAATATCCAATATGCAAAATAATAATAATCATTAAATTTAATAACATATTACAAAACAAAGAGATGCCGTAGGTTATTGAATTTAAATGTCTTTGTATTAAAATGACTTAAGCCCGATATTTCAACGTACCCTTAGGGCCACCCTCATGCTGAGGGCCACCATTAATCTATTAATCCACCCTTAAATATAAATTTTTTGTAACTATCTTATACTAAAACATAAGAGATAAGTCTACCAGCGCTTATATATAGGCGTTATTATTATTATTATTACCATATTATTATCAAAATTAAACAATCATCAACCATTTTGATGTGAGGAGTGGTAGGTGTCACTGTTATTGTCACATTATCTATGTCGTGTATTTTATGTTAAAATAATTGTGATTGGTTGAAATTCACTGGATAAAAAGAGAAGATTACTCTAATTAAGGTGGACTTGATAATAAGGATCAGCCTAAGAGCACGTCGAAGTACCGGTCTTAGGATTGTCCATTATTGTCTTTACATTATTAAATTGAACACAATAAGCTAGCTAGCTAATACAACTGTTTGCCTTTTTACTATTTGTCATGAAATATGTAATAGATAAAACATTATTTCTTGGAATTTAGAATTATTGAAATCAATTAAACTGAAAGTCGTAAGATGGGTTTATTGTTAATGAAAATACCTTTGTACATCATGGTACGATTTCTCGATCGTATTAGTTAAATCGGGCAAATGGATTCTACCTATCTATCTAATCATTGGAGATATTGATACAAATGTAAACAAAATATTGCGTTTAACCTAGAAAAGAAATTGAATAAAACAAGTGAAAAATTCATGTGTGAAAAATATGATTTATGTGACCAGTAACTCCAAAGATATTGACATTTCAAACTTTCAAATTGCTCTCCTATAAAGTTTCCATTTTGGAGTTTAGTTCTGACCTAATGGGTCGAGTTGTCGTTGTCATAGAAATAATGTTTTGTAGACGAAACTTCGTGGACGAAAAAACATTGCTTTTTTGGGGAAATTTCAAATTGTAAAAGCATATTTTTGAGTGATTTTCGTTTATTATATTATGTTTAGTACTGTTTACTTAACTCTATTGTCGAAGTTGTATCCGTGGATCGAAATTAGAAGAGATGTAATGAAGGGCTCAGAGGTTTTGGTCATCCATAATAATAGGTGGATTAAATATAACTATATATCCTATATGTGCCTAAAACAGAAGTTTAGGAATACATGGTGGCCAGGGAGAAGAAAAACATTTGGAACGACTTAATACAAGATTTTTTTTACATTTCATTGTGTAGTATGATAGCTGAAGTACAAGTGAGTCGGTCTTAACGCCAAGAGATATACTACAACTTTACATACAAGGGTTTATTATACGAACATAGGTACTCATTCTAAGTAAATTCATGTACAATAACATTACAAATTGTTCTAATTGTAATTATTGTTAGTATGCAGTATTATTCATTAATCGAGAGGTGATTAAAGTCAACTAACCGGATCGTAATCAGCTGTGTACAATGTGCGTGGGAGGTACTATGACTACTAGATACGTAATAGATAGAAAATAAATGGTTAAGACTGCAACCATGCATAATCGATATCTTTAATTCTCTAGTACAAAGAGTGGTCATCGAATTGACCATATATACCTCTGAGAAGTCTTATCTAAAATCCTGTCACTTTGGAGTGGCCAAAGGTTTTCAAAACGGCTGTGGACGGTAAACAAGTGGAAGAAGATGTATTTTTATATTAATCCTTTTTCATCTTCTTTTAAATTTGTCCATAATGTCAAAGATAGTCTCTTTTACAGTAGATTGATTCTTTGACAATCATAGAGTAGTAATATTTATCTTTTTACTCACATATGTAACATATTCTTCTTTAAGTGCGAAAGTTAGTTAAAAAATGCATGTAATAAACATACAGGCTTTCGTCTCTATGTTATAAGATTACGATATTCAGGACAAGGAGTGTAACATACTTTATATATCACCGAGTTGTAAGATGTTGAATGTCTAATAGGTACAATTTAATTAGTATTCTGTGTAACAGAAAGAAAATGCTTCACAATGTGATGTTGAGAGGATCCGAGGAAAACCTACAAATCATGACGTATCTCGATTACATAATTCTCGAGGACGGACGCGTTTTGAGCAATAGATTTTAATTGTTATTATTTGAACTAGTTTACTTTAAATAACATTATTATTATGTACACAAAAATTGTACGGTTTTGTATGTTTATGTAATAATAATATATTCGACCTTCGTATTTACTCAAAGTATGTAAATAATCGATAATATATTAAGTAAATAGATAAGGTAGGTACTATTAGTGAATATGTGACTATACAATTACCTGTCAAGTGTATACATACATGGTAACCTATGTCGTGTCTAATTAATATGTATCTAGAAATATTGGTATTATAAAACTGCAAACATAATATATACTCGTAGAATAAATTGAAAACCTACGTTCTTGAGTATTGTCTTTATTTAGGCTCATACACGTATACGTTTACAGTCAAATTATTGAAAAAAATATTTTATTGTATATATTACATATCGACCAAACATTTTCCAATGATCCAGCCAGAATAACATCATGAGAGAGATAATGATTATTGCTAGATCAATGGAGAACGTCCAATAATAGAAGATCCCAAAGATATTTTATTTACGTTCTGGAGAGTGTGGAGGTGTTCAATGCAGGGTTGAAGATCCTTTTGTTCGGGAGGTGTTATGTTTCTTGAATGGGTTCTTGCGTTGGTTTTTCCACAAAACGGCGCATTTAAAAAAATGTCTAGTTATTATTATCACTATTTTTCACTAACCACGATTTAGTGTCGACTGATTTAGATATTTACGAAGAGGATAATCTGTATGATCATTAAATATAGTAAGTTCAATAGATACTTCTTTCATGTGAAAAATATTTTGTTGGTCGTCAGATAACTGATTGCCAACTGATTTAAATTTTTGTTACATCAGTATTTGCATTAAATACAATTAGTCCACTAGTTACAACACTGATAGAGATATCATGATGATACATTTATAATGAGATGAATAAAAAGATTACCTTTATACAAGACATCTGTAACACTTTTATACTGCGTCAAATAAATGGTATGTTATGAAAAACGAACTTCAAAATCGTGATTTTTGTGGGCGAAAAAACAAAGTGCGACGAAAATGAATTGCACACATCGATAATAATAAAATATGACTGGAGGTACAACAATTATGATAATTATAGTATAATTATGACATTTAGAATTAAATAATTCGCAACACACACGTCTCCATAGACTAAACTATAATTATTGAAATAAAATCATTATAATTTATTATACCTGCCTGAGGATGGTAACCATTGAAGGAGTATTGATTATATTATATAAAGAGCAATTTATACAAATAATATGTACAACGTTTAGGATGTAATAAAATAAATACATCTCTCTGTATATGTAAAAACATGTGACAAAAAATACCTGTAAAAAAATATGAAGACTTAAAAAATAACAGGATCTGTGATAAACTAAAATTTCACATATTTATGTATGTACACGAGGTATTATACGAGTATTTATGACTTACGAGTAATTTGAAATGACTTTAAAATTAATTCCAATATAAACTGTTTCGTTAACTTGTTAATTTCCTTAAAGAAGCTTTCGAAAATTAAGTCAATAACATTTTCTTCAATTTTCAAAAATAGTTGGAATAACCACCCATGACTTTCCGCGCTTGATACCTGTTTGGCTACCCACCCCACCCACATTGTAACATGTGCTACATTTTCGAAAAAGTAATATTTCACTAACGGATAAAGGATTTTTTTTCTCTTTGTGCTTTTTCATGCGCCAATCATTCCACTACGCGACTCATTCCAGTCGCACAAATTAATGAATTATTTTTTTGGTTAACAGTCTCCAGCTCTGCCTATAACGTTTCAAAGGCAGTACAATATATGTAGCAATACCTGTTCTATACAACTGCCAAAACGTGAATAACATACCAAATTATACACACATAGTCTCGTGGGAGGAACATGTGACAGATATCAGTGCACACCTATATACATACGAGTACGATATTTAAAAATACAAACAATACTATAACGAAATTGTTATATAATAAGAATTATAATTGCAATGATGTTCGATATAATTTTATATTCAAATACAGAATGCCCGAGATGTCGGGCCGATATGATAGAACAGTTTTGAATATTATTGAATTTATGTTCCACTCGATTTATAAGTTTTCATAATTACTATATGATCCAGTGAAATACCCGGCTACTAATAGGTAGTCCACACTTTTCTATTAGTTTTCGAGTGTTATGTAAAAGAACAGTATCTATTTTTAAAACATTATTAACAAAATATTCATATTCTCACTTTGAAGCTGAGCTTCTTCACCTATCACGAATGTCTTATTTTTAAATTATACAGAGGGGACAACCTTTATGTTTATTATATGTCTACTGGTTAACCCCACTTAAGGAAGATGCTATACTAGTAAAAATAGAGAGAGATAGATAATTACTTTACTGCATTATTATTATTATATTGGAACGGTATTTGATTTTTTTCGTCATGTTTTATTGTGCAATAACAACGAAACTTTTAGTAATGAATGTTTTAAAAAATAACATATTCATTTTATGATATTTTTATCAGTAAATCTTGATTCGGTTAAGTATTCAGATTAGATAAACGATTGAATTTTACGGGTGAAAAAATCATAAGCCATTTTCACACTCAGCAACTAATGTATGCGATTTGTCGGCGACATTTCGAAAATAAACATAATCAGCCCTACTCATAAACAACAATCAACCAATAGATACAACTGTTAGATCTGAGTGACCAATATAAGCTTATATTTGACAAAGCCGGCCTGTTCATCAGGCTACCTATTGTGGTCTGCCTGTAAGTAGAAAACATTTATTTAGGAGAATGGATAAAAAATATCCCTTGACATATGAGATACTCGGACATTGGAGAGAGACTTCAATGACAAAGTGACACTTTACTCAGAAACTACCAATGTTCCAACTTTATGCTCGATTGTAACTATTTCTTTGAATTTTTGGTATAACATCAAGTGGAAACACCGTATAAAAGTGCTTTGTGTGTAAGGCTTTTCATTTATTGAAGGTTAACATGAGATATGACTAGTTTGCCAAGTTTAAATATTCATTTCACACACAAGAGTATGGCTGAAGATATCAGATCAAATTTTTAAAGGTTTCACTGTGTGAATGGGTTCTAAATCATATTTATGTGTGTATATTTGTCATTTGAGTCGATGCAGTCGTTGGCCCTATGCATACTTATCATTACATGGAATGCCATTAAGCAACTTTGAATTTGAAAAATTACGAATTGTGACATGCACAGAAAGACAGACATAAACTAGATATTAAACAAAGATATTTTAATGACTATATACAGTTATTATTGCACAACAAGTCATTGGTTAGGACATGAAGAATGAATTAGGAATGATAGAATTTTAAATATGGATAAATGTATAAAATATTATGAGTATGTGGTTTGGATATGAGAAAAGAATGAAATGTCAGAGAAGTTGTCATTTAAAAGAACAATTAGTTGGATCATGTGAATCAGTTTTAGATAGATGGAGTTAATGTGGTTTGTTACCTATCCCGTGGAGGACCCGGCAAAGAATTGTTTTCCCAGTCTTTGCAGTAAGTTTTCTAGTGTCCTGTTCGGTGTTCGGAAAAATAAAGACATTTTACATCTTAAATATAGCAATGAGGTTTTCCACCCATCTTAAATGTTTAAATTTTTGTAAGCACGGAGAAACAGCTTGCATGTTTATTGCATGCGGCTAGTCTGCTGGTTACATTACTTTTGGTATATGCCGAGATAGAATAGTAGTAGTATTATGTTTGTAATTGAAAAGTAGAATGACTAACCTTATGGAAGTAATAGAATCGAAAATTGTGTTAGTAAAAAAGTACGGGAATGTGTGACAATCGAATTACTTTGAAATTTGTTTATCTTGTGTATTTGTGTATGTAAAGACTTTTTACCACGTGTTACAGGTACACAAATTATAAATTAGTTATAAATAATAATCGTAGGGTTAGCTGATTAAAAAGATAAAGACTTAAATCCCAAAACATGACTGTCAACAATAAAATGAAATCAACTAATCCGTGTAGTACGAAACTGACACTATCAAAGCGAACGATCGAAGGTTTGATATCGTCAAAAAAAACTAAAATATTTACACAACTAAATATGACTAAGTTCAAAAATATTAAAGGCATTCAACAAGTTAAAAAAATACAAAATATGGATGTCATTTTGTAATCCTTGAGAGTCCATCTTAATCCTGAACTCAGGACATTGAAATAAGAAGTATTTGTGGTGCAAACAATCCGAAATACATACAGCAAAGAGTGGATTAAATAACATTATAATGCCAGAATGTTTATTAGACTAGACTATCGACTATTATACATGTATAAAGAGTCTAGGTATAGTAGAAACTATAATGAAGTTAGCTGTAGAACAACGTATTAAAATGAAATGAAATGAAATAAATTTATTTCCTCACAACAAATGGAACAAACTTTATAAATATATAAAAAAAAAATACAACAATTTAGATACATTTTGAAATAAGCAAGGAGTCTGAGCGCAATAAAAAATCATGAAAACAAAGAAATTCAACATATTATTACTATTGTAAAAAAGGACAAGTAAAGCACGAGTACTAAAATTTACAGCTATAAAGACAGGTAAAGATTTGTTACGTATTGTCTAAAAATAAATATACAGCTTTACAGTTTTATGTACCTACACAGTAATAAACAGAGGTGTTAAAGTGTCTCCTTGGAAGTGTGAAGTCTATATTTCCAAGTTTATGGTTTGTAGAACTAGAATTGGAGGTACAAAATTGAAAATAGAAAAACCGAGTAAAAAAACCAAAACTCATTTAAACAGTATCATAATTTGTACATGTTTTTCATTTTTATCTAGAAAAAAATGCTTCGGTAACTCTCGTGAACAATATAGAGCAAACGGTTTTTCAAATCTCAATCCTAAGAAACAGTCTGACACTTTTAGACCAGGATAGAGTAAGAAATGAGGATATTAGAAGAATGAGTGGATGCAAGAGGAGTGTTGTTGATAGAATGCGTGTAAATAAATTGAGATGGTTTGGTCATGTGGAGCGAATGGATTGTGTAAAATTGACGAAGAGGGTGTATTTATCTGAAAGAGAGGGTGTGAGAAAGCGCGGACGTCCAAGAACTACGTGGCTTAACCACGTGGATCAAATTCTCAAGGACGGTCGCGTGTTAAGTAAGAGGAATCGGCGTGCATGTATGAGAAACTGGATGAATGTAGAGGAAGCGAAAGAAGTATGTAAGGATAGAGCGACATGGCGTTCTGTTCTCTTTGCCTACCCCACTTGGGATACGGCGTGAGGGTATATATAGTAATATATAGAGGGTATATATAGAATCTATATTTATTTTTCTATACCATCACGACATACCTCAACAATAATGTAGCCAGCATAGCAATTGTACCTATGTTACAAATATGCACGGTGCTTTCTTCGTACCAACAAAAAAAAGAGCTTCGGGATGGGGGCATACCTCATAGCTGAACAGAAGATGTTGAATGTCTAAAACTGAACGTTTTACGAATTCACTCTAAAACTTGCAGAACAGAGAAACTTTTCAAAATATCACTTTCAAAAAAAAAAACACTGCAATGAACAACACAGTTCTACGAGTAATCTGATGACTGTTTTGATCAAAATTTGATTAGCAGTTCAATACATTGGTATGTCACCTGAAAAAGTCCTTGATCTCCAACATTGGCATTGTAATGTCGAATTGTTTTCTTTGTTATTTGCCCAATAAATAAATCTGTATCTACGTATTAATTTAATCAAGACAATGAGCTTACTACTTATACTGTGTGATACCAAATACATTTTATGCACGAGTACTGAAATATTTGATTATTAACTTGTACAAAGGACGCAATATCCGTTATTGCTACTACGAGGGTTAAACAATAAAAATACTATTGGACAGATATTAGCTGTTGTTTAATCAATTAGGGAGACACAGAACCAATACAGGACAAGCAGAAAATAATTAAAATCTAGAAGAAGATAGAAGGAATACTGGGAGCAAATATTTTTTCCAATATAATATTATAATCAAGCGGAAATAATGTATACGAAAAGTGTTGTTTAAATACAAAAGGAAAATGTACATAATACTAGTAGCACGTGCATTATTGCTCGAGACTTCACGGTTACTCAATCTTGACAATGAACATTTTTGAAAAAACTTATTTCATTTTTGTGTTCTCAATAAATTCATATTTATGAACAGTAGTTTTTGATGACATTACAATACACTACACTGGCTGAGAGTCCCAGAGAGAGTGGAGTTCAAACTGTGCCTCACGGTCCACAAAGCCTTGAACGGCACAGCACCTCTATGCCTCGCTGAGCTCTGTCCCCTCGACGAAACTCCGAGACGACCACTGCGATCAGCTTCCACCGCTGTCAACAAACTTGTAGAACCCAACAGGGCAAACACTTCCAAATTCGCAGATAGGAGCTTTAGCATTGCGGGGCCAACCACCTGGAACCGATTACCAGCGGATTTAAGACAGAACAAGCCCATTGCAAGGTTCAGGAGTAAGCTGAAAACACTGCTTTTCAAGAAAAGCCATGGCGCCCTTGAGATGGTCACGGATCATTAAACGGTGCCAAATATAAATTGTCTTCATTATTATTAATAATAAGTTAACATCATTCTTAATACACCCAAAATACTATGCAATCTATATTAATAAAAATGAATTGACCATGTATGTGTCGCAGTCGTTTTGAAGAATCCGTCCGTTTACAAACGGCGTCGTCGTTTTATAAACGGCAGGCATATTACAAAATGACGAAAGTATAATATTCAGGCAAATTACAATACGTCTAGGCGTTTTGCAATCTGACTAGTCAAATTGAAGAATTTTAGTTCCATTTCTCACCGTATCATGGCGTTCGTGTATAAGATTGCGCGGGAGATAGTCCCTTTAGTAACCACACCCTGCCAAACGAAAAACATATGTAGATATGCAAGTTATATGAGATATTATAATAAATAAAATAAGTTAGTGTAAATGCTGGTTAATCAGAAAAAAATGTGAAATATTATATCAATTCATTAGTTATATTTCTGGTAAATTAAAAGTCATCAGATAATTTATTATTGTACTGCTAATATACCATCAAGACATATCTCTCTAGTAGGGTAGCCAGCAGACCACCCCCATGTAATAAACGTGCAAGCCGTCCTTTCCGTGCCAACAAAAAATTAAGACATTCAGGATGTGCTGCATTTTGATTGTATATTGTGTTTCAAATAATTATATTTGGGTTTTATGGGTTAGTTGGAAGATATCGCGCTTCTGCGATAAACTCGCCCATTGCACAAAATTTATTTGTCTAGTTTAAATTATTTATTTTCTCCTTGTATACTATTTTTGGGCAGTAAAGATTTTTATTATTATATTTTTATGTAAAATTTCTTGTTATCAACGCACAGTGAAGAATAAATAAATAAGAATGTAAAATAAGGTGGTAACGCTCTTGCCTTTGAGTCACGAGGTCCCGGGTTCGATTCCCGGCCAGGGCAAAGTGAAGAATGACCTTTTTCAAATTGTCCTGGATCTGGGTGTTATATGTAGGTGTATTTGTGTAGTGCATAGTATATGTGTGTATCGTCGCGTTAGTAAGTTAGTACCCATTATACAAGATTTATCTTAGTTTGGGACTAGCTCGATCTGTGTGAATTGTCTATGTATATGCATGTTTGTCTATTTAAAAAAAATGTTTATATGTTCTGTACAACTGCCTTTTACAGGACACTGAAAATTTACTGAAAAGAGTGGGAGACCAATTCATTGCTGGATGCTCTACGGAATATTGTTGTATTAATTTTAAAAAATCTTTGTCAAAATGGTTGATTCAGTTGTATTTTTAATTTAATTCATTAATTAACACTCTAGCTTATTACCGCCTTACAAAAATATACTACTGTTATTGGACACAAATAATTATACCGAAATAATTTATAATTAATTAATTATAAATTTTCATCAAAATACGTTTAAGGGTTGTCTAAACTATTACAAGACGACTTTCATTTTTTGCTCCTGATTATTGCGTAATTTAGGTAGTATCCTTTTTTGTGCAATTGCAAAGAGATAAATTGTTTTTAACAATTCATATAAAAATATTATGTACCCAATTACTATCTGTGTACCTTAAGACTTGCAAATACAAAGCTTTATGGATTGAAAAAATAAATAAAAAATCGTTTTTCAAATACCATTGAGATAAAAAGACAATGAAGACAATAAATAAAAAGACCTGACCTAAAATAAAGAAATAAAACAAATGTTAAATTGTTAATGCAGAAGAAGGGATATTTTTTTTACTACAGTTTACAAAAAAAAAAAACTGTTTTGTGGTTACGCAATTTAGCATCCACCAAAAAAGTAGTTCATCTATTGTTAAAATGTAAACCAATTATAAAAAAAACATGTTTTAGCTATTTTGAAAAACAGAAGAATAGTGTACTGTTATTATTGTCTTATAGTTAAAAATAGTTTTTATTATTGTTGAATTATTTATTTATCCATTATTTGTGTACATTCATTACAATACAAACCTTTTTTAGAGAGATTTTATAGAGAAATGCATTCTTAAATACAATAAATATAAAGAAGGCAAGTTTCTTCTTCTCTTTTAAATAGCCCAAAAATTAATAAATCATAAATTACTTATTATACTATTTTAAAATACCTATTATCGGTGCGGCATTAAGTGATACTCATAATACCTGTTAGTTTTACGGCACGTAGAAAAATAGTTGATATAAAATACAACCATTATTTTACGACTATCTCCCGCGCAACCCCATATATGTATGTTTTGATACGCAACACCATGAGACGGCGACAAAGAACTAAAATATTACAATTTGACTAGTCGTTTTGTAATATGCCGGAATGCACGTTCGTCATTTTATAATATGCCTGCCGTTTGTAAAACGACGACGCCGTTTGTAAACGGACGGATTCTTCAAAACGACTGCGACATATTATGTTCCCCCATAACTTGAGAACGGCTGAACCGAATTGGCTGATTTTTTTTGTGTTTTTTAATTATTAGAAGACGGTTTGCATGAAAGAATTTTTTTGGAAAATCCAACGGAAAAGTCAGAAAGTTGGATTGTATTTTTGTATGAAAGTGACGTTTGTATGACAGTTCCGCCGTCACGTGTTGCCATAACGATTTTTTTTTTAAAATAATGTTTATGAAATTCACCCTGTCGACGCCGGGTAGGAACAGCTAGTAAGAAATAAAAATGGTTGAAGACACAGAAATGTTTGAAATGGGAATCGGAACCTGGTATTGAGGCTTCTCTTTCTAATTCTCGAAAAAATATTATGTACCTTTGATATTTACATACTTTGTCACAGGGCATTAAAATAATCATGAACAACCTTGTTTGCAGATAATATCATTATGGTTTAATAATAATAGTAATTTATTTATTTATTCATCAATATGCATACAAGACAACAAATCAAATATAAATCGTTAAAATGACATTTGAAATACTAAATATTTAAAAATTTTGTCCCCAGACAGCATCTTAGAGCTGGTATTAGGGGCGTGAAAATCTTCAATTATAATGATCTTATAATCTATCAGTTGGTTAATAACTAATGTATATTTGCCAATGTTCTACAGTCTCTAAGAACGTTAATAAACTCCAGAATTGACAATAATGAATCTTTGTAAATTTACCTACTCACTAATTATAATCTACTTGATTGATGTTACGTTAATTAAATTAGAACCTATTGTAATCATATCGAACTAACCACTGTCACGTACGCCAATGTCCTGAAACTAACACCTATTTCTATAGTGCTTGTCTATGAATAAGGGAGCGTGCTACCCTTAATAAAGTCTCGTACACCAATGCTCATTTTTGAAGCATCCACGGCGCGCTGTGGATGATAATGGTGATTTGTTTTTTAATGAAAATTTTTAAGGATACACGTGTACTGACAAAAAAAAATGCCAAAACGAAGGATGTTAAGATTATTATTTTTTGAGTTTACACAAGGGCAAAAAAAATCTTTTTGGGAATTTGGCATTCTGGCCCTAAAGATTCAATGGTAAATTTCTCAGCTAGTTGCATCTGTCGTCACCTCATGTACGTCTCCCCAACTAAATTTGAATTGTATAAATGATACTTTCTATGTTAATTTGTATTATTGTAAACAATGTACAGTGAAGAACAAAATAAATAAATAAATTTAAAAAAAATATTTACCATTAACTAGGATCACTTTCATAGCAAATAACTAATACTTTGGTTTGCTGGAAGGTATTGCCTCCAGACAATAAGCTCGCCAATTGCTCATGATTTTTTTTAAAATTTTTATTATTATTATTATCAATGCGCTACTATATTTGCGATAACTACGTTCATACAACCTTCAGCAGTGGGGAATTGGGAAGATGAAAGTATAACACTACTGCAAATAGAAGAAGAAATAATATAAACACCAAGGAAGGCCTTTCAATATTTAGACTACCTCTTCCCGACACGAGAATAATATAATTTACTGTGAGGATATTTGAGGGGTATATTTATGTTCATCGTCAACCTAGTTGGACAGATGGTTTGAAAACGGCAATATTTTTTTTATTTACACACTAACAGCTACATACAGATGCAATATACCTACAGTTAAAATCGTTGCTGTTATTTTCAACCTCCAAAATAGAGATATCTCGTGTTTAGAGATGGAATCTGGAGGAGAATGATATATAGGGATCTCTGGAGGAAATACCTAAGGTACAATGAACTCTGATAAAAATAAAAGATAAGGGGAAGAAGATAAGTAAAAAAAAACAGCATAGCATCTCATACAACAAAATAGCGTACTTTAATCCCTGTAGTACTAACACAAAAGTATCTCGATGTTCCATATTATTCAAATAGCTAATAGTTTATTTATGTTTGGTACAAGTGTTTTTAATCAAACACACAGTCGGAAGCCATATAGGAATCACATCAAAGACAGTCTGTAATTTTGTTACTTGTAATTGAGTCTAAATAGATGATACTATTCTTGGAACGTTTTATACATATACCTACACCCTGTTAAGAGACAATACAACTAATGGTTAAGGTCAAGCCATGGTAAGTTACGTATAGAACACACTACAATGATGTGAAACTATTGATAATTTTAGTATAGACAAGATTTCGTAAAATGTCCGCAAGAGAATAGGTCCTTTAATGTTTTTTGAAGGATTTCATTAACGAGCGAGTGAAAAAGGCAGGTATTCGTAAATACTATCATGGCATTTCCCAAAATCGTGGTAGCCAGCAAACTAATTGCATGTAACAAGCATGCAAGTTATCCTCTTCGTTCCAATAAATATTCAGATATCCAGTATGGGTGACAAACCTCATCGCTGTGCTGACGACATTAGATGTTTTAATCTTAATGTTTTATGAAAAGCTACCTTTTGAAACTCGGGAAACCACAGAAATGGTTGGAAGTTTTACCTCGTAGATTTATTTATTTCAGCAACGATGAAATTACATGTTTTTCATATATATTATATTATATGTAACGAAGAGGACAATTTGTATATTTATGCGGTAAATACGCTCGACAAGGCATTAGTGTGAAATGCGATGATAGCATGGGTGGTAGTGATTTCAAATTAGTGAAATTGACAAGAAATGTACAAAATTTGATTATTACATATTCTCGCCCTCTATATATTGATTGTATCTAACTTGAATGTTTACCTTCTACGTAATTGTTTGTAATTAATGCTCAGTAAAGAATAAATAAATAAAATTTGGTGAAAACTCAGTCTCAATGGATCGAATGAATTCATTGATATTCCCAAGCAATAAACAGTTGACCCCACATTGATTATATATTCCATATGAAATAAACAGCAATAATTTTATGATCGATGAGAAAAAAAATAATGACATTAATACTATACATATTTATCACTCTACTATACTTATATGTATATACATATGTACAATGCGAAGATATGTAACAGTAATAAACAAATGACAAATAACAATAAAATGACAAATGAACACCGGATGTCACTATATATGTTGTTTTATTGAACGTCACTCATTATGATTGACAATAATACATAATGTATAATATTGTGGAGTAATTAAGTGTGGAAAATAATATCAAAAAGGATTTTTATCTCCATGATGTTTCGGCAAAGAACAGTAGGTCACTCTTTTTGTAAGTTTTTGAGTACCCTGTAAAATATCACGATTCAAACATAGCATCATCGATGAATTATAGTGTCCTTGTTTACCATCTATTCTGAATGTCTTATTTTTAAGTGGCAAAGGAAATACGACCTGCATGTTTATTATTTATTTATTCATATTTTTACACTGCAGAGAAATGTTAAATAATAAAAAACAACAATAACAGTTTGACAGTAAATCTACTGGTAACCTCACTTATTGGAGATACGGAGAACGTATAGATAGAAGGATAAATGGAATTGCGTGATTTAGATGAACCAATGTTTGGCTGAAAATGATACTGTTATTCCGTCCTCAAGCTTTCTGTTTCTGAAAGGCAAAATGCCCATCAATCACAATACAATATTCCTGTCGTGGATGTGTTGAAATCGGTTTGAATGAAGAGGGTTGTATCTACCCTGTATTTATGGAAAAGACCAAGCATTAAAACAAAAAAATCGAGCGAAGAGTTCAATAATTAGTTACCAAGCAAACATTCGCTTAGTTTCCAATTTTATTAGCAGTAAACATGCGTGATAATTAATTAATACCATTAATAAAATGCAAACAAACAACTTTTATAAAACTTACTTTAAACAAGTGCATTACTCAATATAAGTGCATTCATTAGATAAAGTTTAATAAGACATGCCAGTACAGATGTATGATTATTGTAATCACCAAATTAATATTTCAGTTTATTTGTAATTATGTATATTTCTTTATTTCCATATCCTCTATAGCCGTCTCTACCGGGAAACTAACTAAAAGGAAACTTCGAGCGTGTTTTTGGATAAAATCATTTTCCTCACTCATGTGCTTTCATTAATTCGTTCATTTTTTTTATTACACGTGTGCTATTTTCTATAAGAGATTGAGATATATTAAAAATGTTCACACATACATTTTTCTTCTGTTGGCATTTATACAAATATTAATGTTTTTATTAATGCATTTTAACAAAGTTTATCCAAAAACCAGCCCTAAAGATATTATCTACAGTGTGTAGGTGTTTTCCACAAATGTTTCTTTGCTATTTGCTGTTTATTTCTTTAATAAAGCCGGGTTTGAAACTAGAAAATATTAAAATCATTATTAATAACAATCAAACAATAGAAATAAATGAAGAATCATCATAACTAATAAAGTTACATCAGTACATTACATCAAACATCAGAATATAACATGTACATAGATCTCAATACATAACGTAATTAAAATCATCAAGTTTGTAATAACTATGCACAACATAATAAAATGTATGTTGTTGTTTATACGTAGTTATGCATTGTATTGATTGAGTTGATTGCTTGTATAAGGGGGAACTTATATTCTTAAATATATCGCTTTATTAAACGCATGAAATTCTTTTAAGTACATAATGAAAAAAATAATGAATAACTTATTCTCTAAACTAAAAATATTGTCTAAATATGAATATCTGTAAACTCTGCTGTACAGGAAAGATATTTGTTAAAATGTTCGAAATTTGATACTTGTGGAGCAAATTTAAAACTTCGAAAAAAGGTTTCAAAGGAGGATGTTGGCTAGAAAATGTTGCAAATGATCTGTGCGCCACCACAATCAGCAAAGATCTGAAGCTTCTGTAATAGACAAAATACGATAATCTTGGCTAAGTCACGTTGTGGGCATATCCAATGATAGTTGACTAATAAGAACGCTATTATTTGAATCATTCATTTACAAGGTTTCCAAAGGCCTATATCGTTCCTCTGGCAACAGTGATATCAAGTATTAGGAAAACCTAGGGAAGAGGTGACTATATTGGCGTAAAGACGCTAAATGTAGATGGTTTTTTTCTGTCCTGTGCTTTCGGAGAGAGATTAAAGTACGTATGAACATTAATGTACTTTCATTTAATCTATAGTCGTCCTCTTATATACGCTAAATTACAATGAAATAATATTGTATTTTTATCAAAGACTATATAGTAAAAAAAATAACGATGACGTATTACTTTTCCTGCGTACCTACATACAATGTACGTATGTCCTATTTTTATTTATTTATATATTGTAGGACATATTATACGTATTTATTTTTATCTCATTATGGTCTATGATTCGTGACCTATTTACACGATTACAATATCCTATAGTAATAATACGTTTAATCCCGAGATTCACAACATTTTTATCAAGTTTTATTCTTAGTAATTCAGCGTCTTGTAAAAAGTTAACTAAAGCTTTTCATAAATTCATCTCTCAAAAAATATTCAACTTCTTCAATTCAGCAATGAGGCTTCGATTCCTGGCTAGTTATAGAAAGAGTTACAACTACGTATTTTCGTGTGGATTAGTTTATGTCTGAGAAAATATTCATTCAGATTTACGAGTGTTCTGTAAAAGGCAGTTATTCAACTGAATGTCTAAATTTGAATTGACACGGAGAGGACGAATTTCATGTTTATTAAATGGAGATAGTGCACTGGCTAGCCTGCTTGTGAGAACTGCTGAAGAATAAAGGTATACCTACCTACCTATTTACAAAATAATAATAATGGGTAAGTTGGAAGAGATCGCGCCTTTGCGATAAACTCGCCCTCTGTATATTGATTATATCTCATTTGAATGCATTTTTCTATAAAAATGTACGTATTGTGATCAATGTACAGTAAAAAATGTATAAATGAATATTTTTTTTATTAATTTATTAATCAAAATACTTAAAATGATTTTCAAACACTGTATAATTTCCAAATTAAATTTTTTCACCTCAAACGTTTTCGCCAAGGCTTCTACTTGGCATCATCAGGAGGACTGGATGGAGGATGCCAAGTAGAATCCTTGTCGAAAACGTTTGAGGTGAATAAATTTAATTTGGAGAAAGAAATAAATTTAAAGAAATTATACAGTGTTTGAAAATCATTTTAATTATAATGAATTTCCAAAGTGTTAACACAAAAACATTTGATTTATTAATCAAAATACATTAACATTTTTTGTTTCTTACATACCTACTATACATATTTTTTTACATTCACTGGAAAACAAAAATACGTTTTTTACCCCTCCAGAAAGTGCACCAACACTTGTGTAGGAGTGGCAAGCAGTGTCCATTAAATATTCATTATAAAAAATTTGTAAATTTAGAATTAACACTGTTTTGGTGAATAATGTTCACTTGGAATTAGTTATATATACATATAATAATAAAAGTTTGGGAGACACATTTTAAAGTTGTTCCACCCACACACTTAACTAGAGATTTATGAATAAGATTGGGAAACACCAACCTATTTTTTACAGTTACACTCCCGTGTTGCATCTCTTTCTGACATTATAAAAACACTACGCAGGAAAGGGACAATAGCACTTCCATTCTTAGAAATTACATTACTCACGTATCTATAATCAAGATTTTAGGTGCAGTACTACCCGACCGAAATTGAATTATTAATTGAACCCGAATTTCGTTTCATTTATGTTGACCGAAACCGACAGAAAAAAACTTTATTTGTTTTTAATTGTATTAAAACTCTTGAAAATGCGTAACCTAAAGTTTGCAACAGTACTAAGAACGACAAATGACAATTTGTTACAAAACAGGAAAAATTCATCTAAAATTTCTTCTTCAAAATTTCATTTATGAAACTGAGCAATTGATAATTATTCTAAAACTCTTTATTTACGCTCTTCTTCTTCGCCCTTGCCTTTATCCCATTTACTTGGGGTCGGCTCTCCTAGTCCTCATCTTCCAAGTTTTGCGGTCCCCTGCATCCTCCGCGCGCAACTTTGCCTCCTTCATATCCCTGGCAATTGTGGACATCCAGGTGGTCACTGGTCTGCCTGGTCTTCTGGGTCCTACTTCCACGTCCATCGTCTTTTTAATCATATTATCCTGTGGTAGTCTCAAGATGTGCCCGTACCATCTTAATCGGTTTTAAAAGTCTTTATTTACGCAAGTGTAAAAAATCCATACGTATTCGAAATATCCAAATGTATAACACTGTGTTCCCACTGATCTTAACTATAATCCCTCCTACCTTCCTTCCCTTCCTCTCTTGTGTTGTTAAAACATTTAAATATAAGGTTCTATTATGGATGATTTAATATGCAAATTGTATTACTGTATTATCCATTATTCAGCATATAGAAAAAAAGATTAATAAATTTCAAATCCATATAAACCAAAACTTCGATTTAAGCAGCTAATTGAATGTAATTTTTAGTTGGAATTCCGATTCTGAAGTATGTTGAAGTACCGAAACTAGTTTTAACTACATATTTTAAGGTCGAAATCAAAATTTCGATCGGTTCTTTAATAGTTGTTTCCGAACGTGTACTCTGGTTATATATGCCTAGGTTCAACACCTTTCATCTTGAGCCTACATCATTATGATGACTATTAGATTAACATCAACAATATTACTTTGTAATATCATTCGTCTATGACGCTTCTTTTATCACCATCAGAACTTTAAAAACAAATTAAGAACCAAGGTGTTCAACGAAGGAAATTATTATCTGTAGGTCCGACACAAAAATAATCATAATGCTCGAGAGATAATAAAGCGTTTATGTGGGACCGACAACTTTTCTCGATAAAAGTTAGAATATTTGATAAATTTAAAGATAATTTTTATATTAACCTGGACATAGCTGAATAGTGATCTATATATCTTTGATAAATCAGACAAATTTTATTGCGTTGCTTTTTAGTTTAACAAAACAAGTCAGTGACACGTGAGTATTTATTACTTAAAAATTGCAATTATGATGGATAAAAAGTAAAATTATAAACTAAATAAATGATACAATCACCACATATTATTTCAATCCGTTTTTTAATTTGTTTCAAAGTAGGTTTCATTGAACGCTGCAATTAGACAAGATAAAGGTAAAATAATACTCTCTATACATAGTCTCATCCTTAGGGCAGGTTTTGGTCTAAAAATATATAATAATAAATGTCTTATTGACTGAGATACTCGTATTAGAGTTTGTATGGCAATATTTCATTAGGTTCGTATGAGAATTAAATATATTTTTTGCTTCTTTTGTTAAAATACAGTATTTTAATTTGTTGAATATATAAAGAAAGGAGATAAAGAGATTATGTTTTGATCTTGACGTCTGAAATTTGTAACTGCATATAAACATTTAGAAAGCTATGACTAAAACTCTAGAAAACTATTAAAAAATAATAAAGAATATCTTTTATAAATTAAAGCTTTGTCTTGGAACATGTGTGATAATTGCGCCACTGATTAAAATAAGTTAACATCCCGCTTTTAACCTTACAACGAGGAAGTGAATTAAACTATACGACTCATCAACAGCCTTATCGGACCTCCCAAAGCGTTCCAAATAAAATAAAAACAAATTTAAAATGTTATTACATATTGTATACCAATATATTTAATGCCTAGTTGAGTTAAATCGATTTTGTTTATAATATATCGTCAAAATATCTTAATAAAATTGCTATTAAATTTGTTTTATGTGAATATAAGTGATTCGAATATAATTTTTAACTTGATCAACTGTAATTATACCGGTATGAGCGGTGAAATATAAAAATACAAATATTATAGATCCTATTCTATACTATACTATGTAAATGTGTTACCCAGCAAATTAAATATAAAACTTTTTATTTTATTTATTTTATTTCAAAAACAGACAGTTATTAACATAATTAATAATATACAGTAAATCAATTGCAGCTTGAGAACCAGTAACGTTTGCAAACATTGTTTGGTATTAGCCTATATAATGAAACAAACATTAGGTTGACAGTTATAGGCACAGCGATATTGGATTCATAAAAAAAAAAACAAAAATTTCACCAATTTTGCGATAAACTCGCCCTCTGTTTATTGTCTGCATTAAATTTATTTTAAATGTACTTTTCTATTAAATTGTTTATAATGAATGTACCTACAGTAAAAAATAATTATTGCGTATAATAAAACATACACGTAGTCCTCCTGTGCCAATAAAAAATAATATCTTTATTTAACTATATCCATATATATATAACTATACGAAAGTAAGGTGGAATGAAAGTTGGTGTAATAACAAGGATGAATGTAAATAAGTTAAGATGGTTTGGGCACGTAGAAAGAATGAATGAGGACAGAATGACTAAGAATATATATTTGGCTGAGAGGAATGGTGCTCGGAGACGTGGACGTCCGAGGATTAAATGGCAAGATCATTTAAATCAAATCATACAGGACGGTCACGTGTTGAGCACTATGAACAGGAGAGCATGCATGAGGAATTGTATGACAGTGACGGAAGCGAAAGATGTATGCAAGGATAGAAGGAAGTGGCGCTCGATCCTTTCTGCCTACCCCGCGAGTAACTATATCCATACCATCACGGCGTCTTCCACAAGTAAAATAACCAGCGGTCTAAGGTCGTCCTCTTCATACCAATAAATAAAAGAGATTCAAGATGGGTGGCATAATTCATCACCGCCGAATCGAAGATGATAAATCTCTTATTCATGTTTTATACTTTTGTGAGTACCTGCTTTTTACAAAACATCCAAAAACTTGAAAAAGAGTGGGAAACCTATTTTTTGTCGAGAAATTATAGATAGATCTAATAACCACAAATTATTATAGTCGCGAATTGGATATCGTTTATTAATAATTATTCTTCATAATAAAATATATTTTATTTAACATAAACACTATGAATCACTCGAGAGATAACTGTACTGACATTTAGATAAAAATGTCGTAATCAAACTTCAAGGAAAATAATAAATAAGTATCTATAATTATAATATAAAATATTTTAAAATTGTAGATAATTTGTAATTTTTATTAATAGCTCTGTAATAATTAAAATTAACAGTACATAATAATTGCGATAAAAAAAGTAATATAATAATCGAGTACTTGTGTAAATACTGTTAATATTACCGATTGCGCGTTGATTACGACTGGAGTATGTGTACAAGTGTCTGAACTAAGGAGATACATTGTAATATAGGTAATTATGATCATTGCTTCATCTTTCTGTGTGTCGCTCGACTCAGACGGCTTTCAACGCTCATCCCTGGAACACATAGCAAAAACAAGCCTCCGACATTCTAAGCGCCTTTGCGCTGATCGAGTCACTTACCCACGACATTTCTAGTGTTATTATATCATTGTCATAGAAACGGTGTATTGCAAAACAAAAGAGTTTAATAGGTATTTATTTACATTTATGAATGTAGGTGAAAAAATTAATAATAAGTTCTTACAACAAGTCTTCCTAGGTTATCCGAAGAAGTACACAGTTTCTACAACGACAGATCAAAGAACTGACTGAAATATTGTGGAAAAGATCCACTATGTTGGTTTATATGGTTCTGAATGGAAGCTATTTATTTTACATAATCCGATCAGGAACCTTAAAGGAAACTTTAACCACAATTAGAAAATCTTCAAGAATCAAGAAATAGTAAAATGAAATATAACAAATATGCGAAGTCAAACGTAGAAAATGAACCAGACACTTTTAACTTAGAATTTCAAGATTTTATCATTAGACTAACAACCTTCTGAATGGAGTAAATGTGACTTACGATTTTTTATAGTAGCTGGCTCGTTTATATATAATATATCAAATTAAATAATATAAATTCTTCCATTGTATTAATAATGGGCGAGTAATATATTTTATAGAATGGAATTCATCCCTCTTATCATACAGGGACCCCAATTCGAGGTAGGGATCATAATTCAATAAATAACAGACCCTCCAGGTCACTCAAAACATACCAAAGAAATTTATAAATTATTGAGTTCCTTATTGAAGTACCTGCCTGTCGTATATAATAGAGTGGATCAATAACTAGATCAGAGAGACGGATTTTCTATAACGATTTATTAAGAAAAGATAAATCGTGTATTCATTATTAAACACGACGAATATTGTAAAATATCTAAGTCATGATTATTGAATTTAAGAAGTGGTTTAGTTTCACTATTTTGAGAATCGTAGAAACAAGAAACGTGATGGATTAATTGTTCAAACACCATTTTTATATAAACAAAGATACAGCAGCTTTACACAATAAACAATTTAAAATAGTCTTTATTTATCGAGTAGACGTTAATTTTGTAAAACTCCATGCTTATATATAGAAAAACACAACTGTTTTTAGTTTTACTTAAAAATTTAAATGAGCAGTGACCTGGTTTCGACTTATAAATATAAAGTCGAAACCAGACTTTATAAGTCAAATCGGTTTTATCATGACTTTATAAATCGAAACCAAGCCACTGCTCACTAAAATCTTTTAAGTAAAACTAAAACCAATTGTGTCTTTTCCATATATAAAATAGTATTTGTTTTATAATGCCACTAATATTATGTTTACATTTAATTATTAAGTACAGTAATGATAAAAATATATATATGAAAGGGAGAAAGGGACGAAAATGTTCAAAATTATGGCCAATAGTGTATTTCGCGGATTACAATTTTATCAAAACCAATATTAAGGTACAGATGAATTCTAGTGTACACTCAAGAAATACAAGGACAGCAAGAGATATCCGACCTGATAATCCTAGAACGAACAGAGAGAGAAATAGTTTTTTATATACAGCTATTGGATTGTTCAATTCACTACCAGATAATATAAAGCGACTGAATAATATTGATCAATTTAAGAAATATTTGAAAAACTATATACTAAGAAGCCGAACAGAGACAATTATGTAAGAAGCAATTTTTGTGAGAAGACATTTTGTGCTTGAGTTTTAGAATAACATCCTCCCCTCATACCAGTATTTCATTATTGTTAACTATAATAAAATATCAATATAAATGTATCGAAATATAAGTTGTGAATTAAATAAATAAATAAATAAATCTTTTGAATAAAAAAAAAAAGATTTAAAAACCATTCTCCAAGGACTGCATTGTGTTTTGTTGAATGGGCGCAACCTAATATTATTATCATGCATTATTAAAAACGTTTTGACCATAGATAAAACAAGGAAAAAATGTTGAAACACTAGTATGCACATAGTATAGTAATCTAGTACGTGTATTAGTCCATAATGTGGGTGGTCTCTTTATCTTTTCATACTGACAATGGATACAATATTATATTAGGTCAGAACTTATGAAATAGATAGAGGAATACAAGGTGGTTTATAATCTGTAGGGAGTGTTTGGACCTTAATAGGCAGATCTCGGATCAAATCCTACAGCCAACTTATTCTGTTTTCAAGACATAAAAAGTTACATCATTGTGATGGTGTTTATTTTAGTTATGGTACCTTTTTTTATGGATTCGGAATAAAATTACTGTGAGTAAACGGGTCCATTTTATGTTCTCTCTTTTTTTAAAGAACGCAGAAGGTCTAAAGAATAAGATTTTCAATGTCTGCTTGAAATTAAAATGCTAAAAACATCCACATGAAGCAAATCGTCTCTTTAAACATATTTCTGGTTAATTTAGAAAATCTTACTTTTTTTACTGAGCAGATCACGTTAAATTGGTTTCGAATTTTAAAAATATGTCTAACTAACGTCATAACGTTTTCTGCAAAAAAGTTTAGTGTTTTTATTTATTTATGCAGTTTCTAGAAGGAAGTCAAAACAATCTGAACTGAACTTTGCATAAACAAAAAAAAATATAAATATTAATGATTATTTAAACCTAAAAATATGAATATATTTAGATGCAACACACATAATAATTCTAGGATACGCTTTGGTAAATCCTAATTATTTAATAACTATGAATCATGATAACACAAACACTCATTACTATGCACAACGTCTTAATGCTTAATAACTCGTTTCCGTTCTTCTGAGAAAATGACCGTAATATCCTACGGTTTATTATAACGTCATTAGACATGCAACGGAGTGAAGTTGACGCGGGATATATTTAGCAGCAGTATAATACTAATTTAGTCTAATAATACACATCCATTGGCCATTGGCATATTATGTTCGAATTTTAAATCGACGCATCGCAGGGTCCATTGGATATTGAAATATGTTCGAATTTATAATTGGTCCAATATTTTGTTTTATACGATAAACGTTTACACTAACATTTTTAAGTTGACAATAATGAGGTATTCGAATAGTCTATTTTTCGAGTGGCCTGTTAAACCACGTGTTAGTGAAACATCATAAATAAGACATTAAACATCTTTCGTTCTACGATGAGGTAGGTACCCATTTTAATAGAATTTATTTTTATTGTGTCTCCGTGTCACTGACTACCCCACTAATGACAGATACCGTGATGGTTTGAATGAATGATTTTTTTTATTGACACAGCAGATGACTTGCCTGTATATTACATGCAATTGATCTACTGGTTGCTACACTTGTGAGAGATGCCATGATGGTTTTATTTAGAAATATTTATAATATGCTTGTATTGTGAAGGTAGTATAGTAGGTTGGCAGCATGGTGATATGAATCATTGCATTATTTCAACAGCTTTGATATCAATACTTGATTTATTTATGGTAAAAGGTGTACGATAATACAATTTAAAAAATAGCAACTTGGCTGTCACCCACAAGCTAATATATTATGACTTAACATTACAATATTATGTTTGTTTATGCACAAATAAATTAAGAATTAATGAACAAAATATATACATTTAAGTACGAGTAGGTTGGATATCAAAGAGTTGGTCATACTAAAGTAGAAGTTTTTGCACATTAACCTTGTGTATTTTTACAACATTGAATAAATTAAGAAATATCAAGAGTGCATTGTATGTTGTATGTGATCCCTGCATAATTACTTTAGTCTGTTCATATGTCTAAATATGTTTATATGTCCTCTATGGACAATTAAATTCGACAAATTAGAAGAAGTCTCATCCCTTAGGCACATTTTGAAATAAATACATTACACATAATATTGTATTTATTTACAGAGATATTGCAGTTTAAATGATACTACAGTATATTATCTGCATTGAGGATGTTGTGATGTATCACGAACATCTGTTTTTTAAAAGGCACTCTTGGAGACAAGTTTTTTACCGGGAAATCCACAAAAAACTCGTTAGTCAGTTTGATTGTAAGTAAGTATTTCTTGAACGAAACTGAGTACAAAGTTAGTACGTTTTATAATAATAATAAGCCTTTATTTTGAGTCATCGTAAAACGGCGCTGTGAATTATAAATAACAAGGAAATCGTAAAAAAATCAAGTAGGCAGGTGGTATTGTAATAATTCAAATCTTATCATGAAAAATAATAAATATTTACAATATCTACGTACAGATAATAAAATAAATAATGCCATGAGTACTTATTATATTACCATACTTATGTCATAACCGAAGCAGAAATGATTCGAAATTCAAGTTCAATGTTGTTCGATTTTAAACAATTCAACGTTTATAATTCGAATAAATATTTGAATGCGTTCGAATGTATTCATATTATGTTTGTTCGGATCTATGGATTATGAAAGTGATTCTCGTTTACTGAGTACGTTTAATAAAAACAAACTTGTACATAATTATGTCTTGACGTTTGCACAGTATTTTGTGATAAAACGACAAGAAGAAAATGTACAAGACCCAACACTGACCAATTCCCTGGTGTTGGCTCAAAGCATATGGGCAGATATGTCGTCTGAATATCTGAAATTCACGCGACTGATTACCCGAAGAAGATGTTATTGTGCATATTTTATATACTGACAGTTGAAGTAAATAGAAATTATTATAAATAACAGGGTATTAAGCGAGTTTATCGCATTCCAGTGATAAACTCGGCCTCTGTACATTGAATTGTTTGACTGATATTTTAATGATAGGTTTGTAATGATTAGAAGAATTGTAATCAATGGTACAGTGAAGAATGAAATAAATAAATAAATATATTTCCAGGTCAAATCCAGGTTTAAAGTTAATATTCAAATAATGTTCTTTTTATAAAATTATCTTCGTTCGGTTATTCCGCAATGTTGCGTTGTGCGGTTATGCAACCAAATGAATCTACGTAGTGACCAATTTTAGAGATATTGTAATAAATCATCAGTTTGGTGTTGCCAAGCTAAAAGATAAGGAAATGACATTCTTCAATTGTAACGAATCTAATTTATTCATCTTTTGAACAAAACTCTTTTACTCAATAATTTCTATGATATATCCATTATAAGAAGTCGACGGATGGCGCTCGCAGTAGCTGTCTGAAACCTCTGACGTCTCATTTTAAAAAAATAAAATATTATCTAATAATGATTCAAAATAAAAAAAATAATACAGTGTTTTTAGTTTCAATAGTTTTATAAAGATAATTGTTTTTTGAGTGTTAAATTATTTTCAAACTAATTAAAAATTACAAATTTAAAAACAAATGAACTAGTGGATAAAATTTGTGACAACTACAAATGCATTAATTTTTTTTAATAGTTGAATTAAAATTATAAAATATATTAAAATCTGATAATAACAATAAATAAGTAAAAAATAATAAAAACTGCAAATGCGCCCTTGCAGTGGTTTGTACCGCAAAGCGGCTCTAAATAAATTATCCAGATTATTATACCATCACGGTGATTCCCGCAAATGAGGTAAAGAAAGACCAAAGAGTAGAATATAAGTCTTTAAGAAGACACTGGAAAACTTGTTTAAAATAGTTGGAGACCTAATCTTTGCCATGGACTCTACGGAACAATGTAAAATGAATTAGGAAAACGTAATAAATACATGCCTACACATAATACATATTTTAACATCATCATGGTCTTTGTTAGAACATTTCCTTGGTAATTATTTTTATTTTATCAGATTGAAAGTAAGGTTTTTATTACAGCCTCAATAATACAACACGTAAATATTGACAGGAACATGACTTATAATTAGTATAGTATCCACACTGTGTTTATTTTCATGTTGTAGGCTAAACAAGTCAATAAGACTATTAAAAAAAAAGCTTAGACCACAGGTGAATAAATGGCAAAATACGACAGTTTGTTATTAATGAAAGTTTACTTTTTTTGAAATATAATATTTAATAAATAAAAATCATCATCATCATCGCCCTCAACGCTCCTCTCGGGAGCACAGGGCAGAAACCAGCCTCCTCCATTCAGAGCGTCTCTGTGCCAATTGCGTCACCTCTTTCCACGACATTCCTTGCGCTCTGATATCGTTGTCATAGGAACGGTGTATTGTGTATAAACATATAACACTTATATTTAGTACTTCCGCATTGACTTTATTAATCACGAGCTGGCTTTCAAAAGCTTCCGATCTCAGCATCAGGCTAACGTAAAGTCATATTACTAAATATAAGTATTTTATTTTTATAAATTTGACATGAACTTACACCAAGTACCGTCGATTGACAATACAAATTACATAATTATATTAAAAAGTACAACATTAAAATAAATAACTCCTTTGAAACACTTTTGTATAAAAAAAGTAAATATGTATCTATTTTGGAATCGCATCTGAGACATGTCACCTATTTTGATTTTCTAACCATTAACTACTCAAGAGTAAGCTTCTTTGAGTTCGTCGGTAGCCTGGAGGTAGAGTCTCGGCCTTCAGAACAAGGGGTCCGTGGTTCGATCCCAGGTGCCGGCAAACTCCCCTTTCACGGCACAAGCTTTTAGCTTAGTGTGAAAGGTGTATAAGGTTGTATTTGGGTTTATAACAAAATCCAGATACATCTTTTTAAAAAAAAAAAAAAAAGCTTCTGAGCTTGTTGGGTAGGATCCAGAATTAAAAAATTCCACACTAAGTGTACTATAAATTAAATCGCGAAATGTCCATTTCTCGTGATTCTTCAAATGTTTTCAAATATCATCACATGACTAGATCTAACATTTAAGAAAAACGCTTGAAAACTGACATAGCAACTAGAAGATGTATCAAAATCAATCTAGGCTTCATCCAAAAATGCCATATTTCAAGACAAGCCTACGGCACATTGGATACTGTTTTTTAACAATAAAATAATTCAATTTGTTATCTCATAGCCGAATTATGTAATAATATATTTGGTATTCAGTAAATGATATAGATAAAGATTTAAACAATGCATTTTTAAAAATTACATTCAATAAAACACGTTGATTTAAATACCAATACAGAGATATTTTGATAATATTGGTTGATGTAGCATTTGATTTTACTCCTACATTTAAATTTAATGTACAATTTCAATTAGGAATTGGATTTTTTGTAATATATAATAGCTCCCGAATAAAACATTAAATACTTTTTAAAAATATCAAAATTTAAAAAAGTAAAATAGAAGGCAGACCTTGCGAGAAAAGAAATCAAATATCCTGGCTGATAAACATTAGAGAATAGGAAGGGATCCTGAGAGTTATGGAGCTGTTTTAACCAGCACAGGAGGAGTCTTTCGCCAGAGTCAGAACTGACCTAACATGTCATTTAGAGAAGCATTTTTGAGATAATCATTATTTTCAATATTTTGAAGGAATAAAAACAAAAAAAATCATTTCCCTGAACTAATAAAGTATTCGGCATGTGTCCTTCTTACATAGGTACCTATAAACTGTGTGCTCACCATTGGTGTGCTTTTCATACATGCAAAAGAGCACTGCATGCCTACCCGCACAATGGCATGCTATCCACATCTGCAAAATATCAACGAAATGACGGCATTTGATGAATCTGTCTTGGATAAAACGGTCTTACCTATGTATGTTTAGTTTTTGATGAGCTCCTAGTTGATAACTTTCTTGCATCCTACTAATATGGATAATACGAGATAAGCAGTGAATACTAATATGCACATATGGAATTTAGACGCACGTGTGCTTTATTATGGATGAACATAATTATTTGTCTGAATACAGCAAATATATATTGAATGATTGAGCTAAAAGTAAGCTAGTAGTGGGTCCTTCGGTGCTAAAACGCTAATAGTGTGATTGGTTCAGTTTAATAATAAGTTATTTTTTTCAGTTAATTTGATACTGTGCTAACTTAATGCGCGTTATCATGTGCTATGAGTATATTAAGTTAATATAATTATATTAGCCACTTAGTATAAAACGTAGGTACGTTATAAAAAAAAAATCAATCACTAATATTATAACGAAGTGTGACCAATATGAAAAGTTAAGTTCCGTCACTGGTACCCACCTAAAAGATGAATAAGTATGAAAGGAACTTCACCCGCCCTCAGTGGTGGCTTCTTACGTTTTATTTTTCAATTTAGTTTTCCTCGCACACCTGAACGTATAATTTTATTCATTTTGCATACAAAAAAGGAAAATGTGAAAAACAAATGTCACTTGACTTTTTCAACAACAAAGAACAAAGACTTTTTCTTTCATAATTTAAGTTTTCATTGGAAATTCAGGACCAAAACTAGCCTCCTATATTGAGAGCTAGAATATGGAGGTAGAGAAGCCAGCGAATTCAATGCAATGTATACAGAAACGTTTTTATGATAAATTAACAAATAAAATAAATATTTATTATTTTGTTTTGTGTTACTGTTGAGTATGACTAACGCACGACCGGTTTCGCGGACTCCGAGTTCGCATCATCAGGTGCTGATATGTACATATGTATAGATCAGCACCTGATGATGCGAACTCGGAGTCCGCGAAACCGGTCGTGCGTTAGTCATACTCAACAGTAACACAAAACAAAATAATAAATATTTATTTTATTTTATTTGTTAATTTAAAATGAAGTGTTACAAAGTAAATGCCGATACAATTAATGAAAGTTTTTATGATAATTTGAAGATTATAATAATTTAATTATAGATGTTTCTTTGCGGAAATATAATAACGACACCAGCAGGGTTACTCTTGATAAAACTACACACGATCTTAATCTAGTCTTGATCTTGATCATACGACGCACGAAGGGACTATGGTCAAAAACACCGCGCTACCGCTAACGCGCGATCGGTTTGTGCGTATTTTTGGCCAATAGTCACTTCGTGCGTCGTATGATCAAGATCAAGACTAGATTAAGATCGTGTTTAGTTTTGTCAAGAGTAGTCCTGCTGAGCATTAGGAATGTAGGTTGAAAAGGCGACTAAACTGGAGCAAAGACGCTTTCAATGGAAGACGTTAGTTTCTGGTCTGTGCTCTTAGAAAAATCAATGGTTCAAAAGATACTTCCTCGCCTTATACAAATTAAACAACATAATTCTCTAAACATCAATCAAATGAAATTCACCCAACACCATATATTATAAATCTGTAAAATATATATTTCATACAATAGAGATTATGTACAATAGATATGAACAAAAGAATATAATATCAAAGGATGATTGGGACATAAAGGGTTGACACCGCAGTATTGTTATTTAATTGAATTAATCCTTCAAAGCACACCCATCCGAAGGTGATAGCAGTATAGATACTTTAATACCACAATTTCAAAATTTGTTAGGTACCTGAATCCAAACACGAATATTACACTTAGGTTTAAATAAAGTTAGAGTATGGTGATGAATATTTATTAAGATAGTTCCGAGAATGATGGGTATGACGGCTGGAAGAAATCGCATAAGCCTATTGGTATTTAATGGAATGCGTACATACATAAATCTGTACATCATAAACAAAATTGAGAATCTTAATACACGCCCCAAACATTTAGCAAGTAATACATAGTGGTATTGAAATCGATATGAGAACCAATATGCGGTAATCAAACAAAATAATAATAATAACGAAAGTGTACACGATGACACACTTAAACAATCAGCTGTTATTAGTAATAAAGATCATTAGACGAGAGATATCAATAAAATACGCACTAACAACAAAATAAATACAATAAAAACAACCGCAATCAATCGCTCAAAACATACACACCACCAAATTCTTTGAGAGCAAAGGAATAAATGATACAACTAATATTAAGATAATAATGATACTAATAGTAGTATGTGCTATGTAGTACAATATTGGCAAATGCTTGTTGTGGTCAAATGGCTAACCTTGGTGAAATTTTAGCAACAACGAAACACTACTTGACCAATCGATATTTTTCCCACGCAAATTAATATTTATTTATTTATTATCTGGTGTCACCTGTGTACTATCATTATTATTATTGAACAAATGAATAATATTACAAAAAAAAAAAACATTTACATAATTATAATCGTGATATCGATCGGCTTAATTTAAAGGCATTAAATTTATCAGGATTTCTATATGGTCAAAAACGTTTAAGGATATGTGAAAAGTGTTTGGTTTAATGTCTCAGAAAATAGGTCAAAGACTTTGTAAAATAAAGATCAAGGTTATAAAGTTTAAAATGATGTCATCGTCGAACAAGATGATAAACTTTATGGGGCATGAACGAAATAAATATAACAATGATATTACTATGATAAATCAAAAAAGCGATGGCATACAATAAGTTACAGATAGTTAGTTAGCTGACAAATCAAAAACAATAGTAAGATATTCACAAGCAAATAAAATTCAACATAATTAAACGCGCAGTACGAATACAAAACCAAGTTTTAAACAGTGTTTTGTATCAAGATTGGGATACAATATTTACAAGCAAGTGAGGCAGTATAGAAGTTATGAGATTAGAAGAATATGCATTTCGAAAGACATCGTGAAGTGGAGGAGAAATAGGAGACGATTCTGGAGAGACCGACTAAATGGCTGACAACAAGTACAGGAAATACTAGCTGGATCGTGAGAAAGACCATCAAAAACAGATGATATCCCAGAAGAAATCATTGAAAAGAATGTCCCATTAAACGGCGCTTAATAAATCATCCAACATACACACATTCAAATTAAGTGCTTGAAATAAAATAAGTAAAAACAAAAACTGCAGAGATGGACGAAGAGATACTTATCATTAGAAAACAGTAAAGTTAAATGAATACATGGGTATAAAAAATTAAAAAAATGACTAAATAGAATAACTAACTGGATTACTAAAATAGGTTCAAGAAATATGTTTGATAATCTGGAATACAAATTGTCTTTATAGTTCATAATAACACAGGGAAAAACTAGGATTAGGTACTTAATGTATAAGACCCTATAATTGGACCATTGATTAATGCATCAAGAAATTGTTGAAATTGGTCATCAATTTTGTCAAGTCACGATTTGTGGTAGAGTTCAATATAACATTCGTATTAACAACATGGCACGAACATCCAGTTGACTACAACAATATAATAAATAAATACGAATGCTAGGCGCCAAACAAAAATCTGTCAGAAGGTTTAAAATATACAATCATGTTCGCTGGACCAGAAAATACATACAACAAAACAATAATAATTATTATTATTGTTGACTAATCCTATGAAGAGAACAAACCGTCGTATCAGGATGGACATATTTCAAAGGCATTCAAGCATAATGTGACGTGTGATAGACAATATTATCATTGGATGAGATCCTAAAGAAGAACGAGGAATAGGTAATAATTTATAAGTAAGTATAAGTATATAAGTATATATAGGACAACAATTCAATTATAATACACAAAAATGAAAATATACAAAAAACAACAAAATCTGGCCCCAGACAGCACCATAGAGCTGGTATTAGGGGCTAGAAGATCTTCAAATGAATTTGTCTTCTATAAAGCACATAATTTACCTCTTGTTTTAACACAATACATTAAAATTAGAAAAGAAAAAACAAAAATCCGGCAATCAAAAACTAATATCTCTTCTTTCTAATGTACGTTTTTTCAATTGCCTCTTGAAGGTATAATAACTATTTACATTCTTCAGCACTTCCGGTAGATCATTAAAAATTCTTACAGCTTCATAATAAAATCCTTTTCTTTCTTTGTCAGTCCTTGGGTACACGTTTCTTAAATTGTTTCTGGTTCTGGTATATCTGTTATGTATATCACTGTTTCTTAGTATAAGCATGTTCGTTTTAATTAGACCATTTTTTGCTTTATATATAGCTTTCGCCCTTTCCATGCATACCAACTCATCGAGGTTCAGCATTTGTGTAATCTTATAGACTTCATCAGTCCTAGTATATCTGTCAAGGTCAAACACTACTTTTAGCGCCTTGTTCATCATTCTGTGAACGATACCACGCAGTTGCATACTGGACTGGGACCAAATTATAATTCCATACATTATGTGTGGTAATATAAATGAATTGTAGATAATTTTCTTAGTGCTTTTATTAAATACTTCCGCTCTCCTCATAATTCCTACCATTGGTGCGAGTTTTTTGATGATTGTTTTGACATGTTCGTTCCATGTTAGTTTGTCATCTAATTCCAGACCCAAGTATTTGACACATGTACTCCGCTGTATAGGTAGATCGTTTATCATTAAACTAGGATTAATGGGTGCTTTATTTTTCTGTTTTATTATCATGTATTTAGTTTTGTCCACATTTATAGTTAGAGATCCATTATTGAGCCAGTTCGTGAAGATCTTCAAATCATTGTTTATTGTGTTCTTTAGGGTGTTCTCATCTGTTCCACTGTATATCAACAATGTGTCATCTGCGTAAATGAAGTATTTTCCAGTCAGTCCTATGTATTGTAGATCATTTATGTACATCATATAAAATAACGGCCCCAGTATAGATCCCTGAGGGACTCCTATTGTGATTTCATTTCTCACGCTTGTTATATCAAAGTTTTTTGTCATCGCTGTTCTATCTTTGAGATAGTTTTCGACCAGGCTTAGCGTTACACCTCGAACTCCCATTCTTCTCATGGAATCCAATAATATGTTGTGATTGACTGTGTCGAAAGCTTTCGATAGGTCTATAAAAATGGGAATGACATATTTACCTGAGTCCAATTCTCTGTTAATATGTTGGATTGCATCCATAAGAGCAGCTGATGTGTTACTATTTTTTTGGAACCCATATTGATAATCGTCAAAATCTCCGTTTATTTTAATATAATTTACAAAGCGTTTGTGTATTATTTTTTCAAAAATTTTACTGAATGTACTTAGTAAACTAATCGGTCTATAATTACCAGGTTCATCCCTCTTCCCTGATTTATATATAGGTATTATTTTGGCAATTTTTAAAATCTCTGGAAATTCACATTTACTGATACAATTATTTATTAATATTGTTAATGGGTTAGCTAGAACGTTTTGCAATATTTTAATATCTCCTGATGTTATACCATCATATCCTGGTGCAGCACTGTCTTTGAGTTCTTTGATTACTTCAATAATTTCTTTCTCATTCGTTGGTAGCATAAAAATACTGTTTTTCGGGGTTCTAATTTGTCTGTTATATACTTTAGGTTCCTTTTTGAGCATTTTAAATTTCTCGGCAAGTTTCGTACCAACTGTACAAAAATGTTCATTTAGTTCTTTCGCTATATCTGACCTATCTTTGATTAAGCCATAATCTGTCTTTAGTACATCAATTCCATTATTAGAATAAGACTTTGAATTACCAAATCTTTCATTAATTATTCTCCAAAATTTCTTTCTGTCTCCATTAGCTTGTTTTATTTTTGTATTGACATGTTTTCTTTTTGCCTTTCTTATTTCATACCACGTAATATTTTTTAACTCTTTGTATTGTTCTTTAATACTTTCTGAAGCATTGGGTTTCTTTTGAAGGCTATACATCACATTTCTCTTCTGAATCAGTTCAAGTATTTGAGGAGTAATCCAGTCATTATTATTCCTGATTCTACATCTTTTTACTTTAGTCGCCATTATTTTGCTTTCTGTAATGACTCTCGTTAAGCTTTCAAAATCAAGAGTATCCTCATTGTCCACTTTATTTTTTACCAAGTCAATAAAACAAACCCTATCAATAATTTTTTTCTCAACAATTTTCATTTTCTCTTTTGGTTTGCATAGATCGTTAATTAAAATGTTTATTATTTTATGGTCCAGGCCAGGCCAATCATCTAATTTAAGTGCAATTGAGTATCCAGTATTTTCTATAACATGATCTATAATTGTGCAGGTATCGTTTGCAGTTCTTGTTGCTTGTGATCTATCAATTTTATTTGTTATATTGAAGTCATTAGCCTTAATCATGCTTTTGTATGTAAGTGCAGCAATATTTTTTTCATCCAAAAGATCAATATTGGCATTTCCAATAAAAAATATTTTTTTTCTATCCATTACTTCATCCATTTTATTAATAAATTCCTGAGCTGAGTCATATGTGGGTGATCTATAAAATGCGCATAATCTTATTATTTGTTTTTCAATTCTTAATTCAACAATAGTAATGTTAAATTTATCGGTACTGTATACCAGATTGTAATCTAAAGACTCTTTTATATATATAGCAGTACCTCCTCCTCTTGTATCAGACTCTCTGCAATTGAATATTCCTGTAAATCCCTTAATATCATAAAATTTGCATTCATTTTCAAACAGCCACGTCTCAGTAAACATCAATATGTCAACATCCAAATATTCCTTCAGCATTAAGTCAATTTCGTGAAATTTGTTCCTTATACTTCTCAGATTAGCATACAGTATGTTCACTTTACCACGTTGTATTCTCTCCATGTCAACCTTAGGAAAATTCGAAAGGAAACATAATATTATTCTATACGGTTTTTATTAAAGATACAATCAATCAAAAATATAGTTTACTCGGAATAAATACATAATACAAATTGGAATGGAAAGTATATTTTTTTGGAATTGTGAATGAATATTATCATAAATCTAAAAAATTGTAGGTAATCAACACGGTACTACCGCAATCGGGGTATGCAGCGGCCAAACTGAAAACATATACGTATCGTCGCATATGTAACCATAATACAAGTTTTTTTTAACTCAAAGATTGGGACTATTGCACGGTTTTCAAAGAATACAAATATAATTAATCTACACATACATTTCTGAGTAATAACTGGGCTGCTGCGCTCGTCCATTATCGGCTGAATATTAATGATTAATATTGTAATTGTATGGTAATCCTATGAAGATTACTTTGGATGATCGAGTCAAAATATGGATGATATTATAATTAACATCATACACTAGCTTTGAAACCGGCTTCACTCAGAGTGTGGTTGCCATGATAATCTATCAAATTACGCATCTATCTTCCTCCATTTATACCATCACGGCATCTCCTATACGCGGGGTAGTCAGTAAATTAGCTACATGTAATAAAAATACGTTGTACCTTATCGCATAAATCTTCGGCCTAATAAAAAGTACATAAGACATTCAGAATGGATGACAAAGTTCTTCGCATCATTGAAGATGTTAAGTGTATTATAAATACTTGTCTTATACAGAAAACTTACCAAAGACAATGGGACGCATATAATAGTTTAATTCAACAACTAGTTTTAAATTACGTTAATGTCAATCAATGACATTTTTTGTTGAATTTTTATATTTTGAAAATTTTGCATATATAATACAATTATATAAAATAATACAATTTGTGTACTACAACAAAAAATTCATCTATGCTAAACATAAATACACTAGTGTGGTGACGATTGGGGGATAAGACAATATGGATAAGGGGGAAATCTTAATGGAGTGGATGATCTCTGCCTATGCCTGACGATATCCAGACGTTTCATGATATTTCTCTGATAAATTAATGTGTCTGTAATATATAAACAATTATACATATGAACGGGTTCAGCTATTTGTTAAAATTCCAAACGTGACCGAAATTAATAGACAGTGAGTAACATTATATGTTAATAATGATAGAGATTATATGCTGGTAGTTTGATAATGGGGCAAGCGCATTAACGAAATTGGTCAGCATGGTAACTTTATTACATTATGGAATTACAAGCATGGTTCATAGATATTATTGATGATAGTAAAATTGGAAGAATACCTATAAAACAAATGGACACACTAGTTTTAACAATATTGTATAGACAGCAATGATCAACTTTTTTCACTTTTGTCTCCGGTAAAGATTAGGAATCCCAGAGCTAAGAAAATCCTCTCCTTTTCCTCTTTTCCCTCCCCCTACCTATTCTTGTTATATGTGTGCTTTATTTATTTTTAATCTTAATTATACAATACATTACATTTAGAGTTTTTTTATATCTTAATTAGCAGACATTTATTTTTATTAATTTTTAATGTTTTTATTTACTATTTTTATTTATTATATTTTCTTTCTTTTTCTGTAAAAGTATCTGGTTACTATACATTTTGCAAATAAAGTTTTATTTATTTATTCTACTCTCTTCTTTAACTTTTCGAGTGTCCTGTAAAATGCAGGTATTTGTAAAATATCCGATAAGAGGGATTCGACATCTTAAATACAGCGATGAGGTATATCATCCATTCTGAAAGTTTCAACTTTTTATTGGCACGAATTGTGTATTACTACATGCAGTTAATCTCCTGGCCAACTCACATGTGGAATATCCCGTGATGATATAAATGAGTATATAACCGTTATACTTTCATTTCATTTAATAAGTCAGTAATATGTGTAGGTACTATGGTTATTATCATTTTATTTCCGAGTACACTCAAAAGATAAACTATTTTTGTAACTCTGTTATCTTTACTGCTACACTCTTATGTATATTACAGGTTTAACTTAACACGCCTCGTGTATAAATTAAATTATTATGAAAATTTATTAAAATAACTTAAATGTGATAATGTTTTATCACTTGTGTGAGTGAAATTGGTCTTCAGTACAGAACACATGAGAAAAATATATTCTCAAAAATATTTTATCAACGCCGTAAATCGTTGGTTGAAATTCTACACATCATATGAAGTAACACAGGGTTATAATTATTCACGTACCTATTTGTCAAAAGACAAAAATTTTTTGTGAATCATATTCATAATCTATCAAACCATCTGCTATAATTTCGAGAAATTCCATAATTATATATCTTATTTTTTACTACTGATTATCACCTAACATAATCAAAACTATATTTTTCAGAGTATTTTATCATTATTTATTTAATTAAATTCCATATCCATTAATAACAAATAAAAATATAACTTAGAGTTTTAGAAACAATTTTATTACAGTGACCTAGGTTTCGACATGCTATGTCGTTTTCACACTTAAATCAGGTTTAACCTACATCCTGAATGTTTAATAATTTTGTGTATTTGTCTAGTCCATTTTTATATTCTGCAATACTTACTTACATTATGGTGTTACTTTTGTGCTATAAATTTTGGCGACATTACTTATGTTTAAATTTTTACGTGTAAATACTTGCAAGTACTTTTTGTTTAAGTAGGTAGGTACTACATAACTATTTGTATTCACATATATGTATATTGTATAGTGGCATTATTGTAAAGTGACATTATTTGATTATAGTATATAGACATTGCTTGCCCCTCTTACTCAAGTATTGGTACATTTTCTGGAGGGGCACAAACGTATTGATTCTGGAAAATGTATATAATATGTGAAACGTATAATATTTCTTACCAGTGTTAATAAATTATGTTAATATAGATAAATATTAAAAAAAAATGTTTCATGAAATTCAATTATTATCTCTATCATCAAGTAATGATTGAGATGTGCCGTATATTTTACTCAGCATAGGTACACATTATCCAATTATACGTATTAAAAGACTATGAACATTTTCAATCACGACAAATGGAATTTATACATGAACTAAGGTAGATACGTACATCAACCTAAAGGTGTTCGCTATCAGCTGTTTGGAGGTTTTACCGTTAATTATTAATATTGATGGTACATATCTCAGGTTAGGCTAGGCAGAACGGCGGTAATTCTCATAACCTTAAGTAAACTTTAAGATTAAAAGCATTCACTTATGCGTAAAACTATTTAATGTTTTCTTCCAAGAGACATCATAAAAAATAATGGAAAAAAATTGTTAGTACACACACATGCTTATCAACAACAAAATATAATAATAATAACTTTTAATGCACGCAACATTATTATAATACAAATAAAGGAAACCAACGCCAAATTTTTAATTTATTTTAAAAAACACAGTAGTAAACGATAATTACTTAATTCGTCCACAAAAAATCGTGAAAATTTGTAATTACTATTAACACACGTGGTATCATAAATATTAACTAAATGAAATTTGTAATTTGATAATAAAGTAATTACAAATGTTTGGAGTCAAAAAACTTGACAAATACGACTAAAAAATAATCTACGCGCGACCAAGGTTTCAACAGGTAACCTTTTATTCTCAAGCGCAATATTTGACTAATCTATCTAATATAATCTATTAACCTACAACCTATGTGCTAATGGTGGCCGTTATGCGGGGGATGATGACTTCTCCGAATTGGGAACTGTGTAAGAAGGGGCGAATTTGAAGTTAGGCTCTTGTTCACCAGTGTATTGACGGTATTAAGATATTAAAGTACCTACTCACGCAGAAATCAGTTTTAATGAATCTATTTTTTAGTTATTTTTGCGAGTTTTTACAATTAACCATTGAATTAGGTTACATAAGTTAATATTATAACACATGAAACTATCATGTAAGGCTTAGAAAAGACAACGTCACCTTATTTGGTTGTGCCTCGGACGGGACCTATTTTTACGAGTAGTTTATTATTGATTTCTTTTTGAGGTTCAAGACGAGCCACTGTTGATCTAAAAACATTGTTGAGTTTAAACATACAGACAAGTCCAGATTTATAAAAGAACTTGGTAACACACACGCTCTTAGACGATCTTAAAAATGTAAAATAAAAAAAATAAAAGAAGTCTTGATCCTTAAATGTCTTGACCTACATCTTTCTCACGAACCGTAGATATTTGAAATTAAATTAATATCGATTAAAAAAATATTTATGCGTAAAAATATTTATTTATCTATAATATTTATTAGTTAAAAATTAATTAGAAAACTCTCACTATTAAAAATCAGCTAATTAATAAAGATTCGCGGAAAGAGTACTCTTCACAAAGTACCAATGAGTATTATATTATTCTCAAATTTTAATTGTGAATACATAAATATGTAATCGGATAATTTAAATTTATAATCGCAAGGGACACCTGTTTTCAAAGAAGTACATGTATTAATGATTTGATCGACGTAGTAAAAATATAAAGTCAAGAGGTAATTTTGAGACAAGATCGTGTTTTATTTATGCGATTTCTTGATACATATTACAAGAGTCGCAGAAAACATGTATTTCAGAAAAGCTCCACGTGGCACAGTATCGACTTGTCTCGTTGCGAAATATAAGCTCACTGTAAGAACGACAGAGATTGAATAATAATATTATATTCATCGCAGATGACGTATCTCATCGCTTTATATACCTACATTTATCTACAATGTCTTGATATTTGTTTGTTACTTTTGTATTATTTTTAAATATTGTATTATTATTGTTTTAAATTTACTTTGACTTTTTAAAAAAAAATTAACTTTGCTTTTTTTTTCAAGACTAAGACATTTCTGGTAAGAGTGGAATCTTCGCTGGTCCACATGTTGAGTGTATTAATTGTTAACATATTATGTTATGACTGTTTGATATTGTAAAAATAAAAATAAAAAAAAATATTTCCCACAAGGGGGTAGCTAGTAATAAAAATATAGCTCCGTTTCAATGCAGTACCTATATAAGATTTGGAAACGGAAAAATAAAGATATGTAAGATAATGTATGAGAGTTCCAACAGACACACTATAATCATGTAAGTGCTCCAACTCTTACGAATTTTATGCATGTTTTAAATGCGTAAATACGACAAAATATTCATACTCGTTACCAACTATGTATGAGATATATCCCAACAGACACACTGTGTATCAACGCTTACGAATGGGCTTTGAATGATTTAAGCATGTTTACAATGCGTAAATACGATAAATATTCATACTTATTAAAAACTATTTATATAGGCACTAAATAAAAATATCCAGTTCTCGAGTAGATAATATGCCGTGTGAAGACACTACAAAAGGTACGAAACTAACATACATTGTGCACTTCTAATTGGTATTGGTTAGGCATTTCGACAGGTTTATAATATTATGTTTATACATTCTTATTTACACAGGTGTATGCATATCATCTTATATTCATTAAAGTATGCATCATAATACATAACTAACCTTCATCTTATGAATTATAATAACAAAATTCAATGATTTAATTCTTTGTGAACTTGTTGAAATGTAGGACATGAACTAAGTGATGTTCATTGGTACATAAAACAGTTAATAACATTGCGACATTAAATTATGTATTATTGTAAAGCTTTTATAAGAACCTAAGCATTACTATTCAGTAAACAATAACAAATATTTATTCATTAGCATATATGACAGAAGATAAAGTACTTTGTATAAAAACTTTAGAGGCATTGTGAAGAAATGGTTGAACATTGGTAAAAGCAAGTGTCAGATATGTTTTGTGAATATCTTGGATAAAACTAGCCAGAAATCCTGGAAACAGCAAGAGACGGGTCATATAGCATAGCTTTCTTGGATTTTCTTAATTCGCTCTTTCAAGAATCTAGAATCTTTACTACCTCGATGATTCTTCGGTATGTCCTTTGGGCGGAGGTTCAGTTGATCCTAGACAAGACCCACTTAATCAAGGCGTGAGGTTATATTTAAGATTAATTGGACAACACTGTATTTGTTACAGGGAATTAAAACAATGATAAAAATAATAATTATTATTTGATAAATTAATCTATCATGTATATAATTATATCGAAATAAATAAAACAAGCGTTTTATTCTACTATTGTTTTATTCGGTGAGAGAGACGTCTTTCGTCTTATAAGGACATTGTCAATCGACAATGTTTTGATTTGATTGACAATGTCCTTATAAGACGAAAGACGTCTCTCTCACCGAATAAAACAATAGTAGAATAAAACGCTTGTTTTATTTATTTCGATATGGAATTCTACTACCTAAACACCGACACAGTGAATATATAATTATAAGAACATATCTAATCCATTTCGAAATATCGTAAAGTGGAATAGCCGGCGAGATAGTTGTATAATATGTTGAGTAAACATGAAGTTCTGACCTAACTTAAATGCTATAAAAGTAGAGTTTTCGTTTACAAAAAATAACAAAAGAGATGTCAAAGAGGGAACAAACTACAGGAGACACTTTTCTCAGAATACTTTGAAAATCTGTACGAGGATATGAGCTGTGGATATGGGCTATAATATGATAGCACAGAATGGAATGAAAAACTGCTAAACTTTTGCTGTAAAACAACTCAGTAACTAGAGGAACATTTTAAAACTGTCAAATTGACAAATAGAACCCATATTTACAACTATGCTCATAAACTTGTGATTTTGAGAGTTCAGTCGGCAATGAAAGAATTCTTTAGATACGTGTAGTACCTAATTAGTTTCGGATTGGAAAACAATCTTCAAAGGATTGATGAGGACATTAACACAATATTGTTAATAAATACTAAAAGGAAGACACAAAAGAACGTTTAAACGAGTTTTTGATGGATGATTAATATTTAACGATCGGGAGAACCAGATTCTTTTGAATTATACCAACCTACTCTTGATATAATCTTCGTGTCGAAGAAATAAAACTACAAAAAATAACATATGGATATCGGTTGCCAGTTTTCAACCTGATAACTTCATTTTATTTTCAACACACCGTTTTGAAAACATGCGCAATGACGGCAAGACATGTGGGTTTCACAGCAAATTTTTCATTCAAGATGGTTGGCACGTCTCATCGCTGAATTGAATATTTTAAGTCTAGATCGTGATTTGCCGTGGAGCACCCGGTAAAGAATGGATCTCCCACTCTTTTCCGTTAGTTTTTGAGTGTCCTGTAAAAGGAAGGTGTTTCGAAAAAATTAAGACATATTACATCTCAAAATCCGCGATGAAGTTTGCCACCCATCTTAAATGTCTTATTTTTTTATTGACACAGAGAAGACGGCCTGCATGTTTATTACATGCAGCTGTTCTGCTGGATACCCCACTTGCGGGATATGCCGTGACGGTATAGTAGTAGTAGATCGTAATAATGATTTTGATGTGTGGCCGCTAAATCTAGAGTGCTCCCTCGGGGCAGCATTTCTCGCTTTAATGCGACATTAAATCCTGCTTGTGCATGTGTGTGTCGTTATGGAGATACGTATCTCCAGGTACGGCACGAGGTATGTGGCGGGCGCTGCTCTTTAAAAAAAAAAAGATTTACAGGAGATTTGAAAACTTACAGAAATATGTGGAAGATTTATTACTTGCTGAGGTATCGACGGAAAAAAAGTTTTTTCCATGATTTCATAAACTAAAATTCGTTATTCGCTAGTAGTTGGATTTAAAAAAAAACATGCAACATTACGGTACTCATGATAAATCGCTAAAAAAGGTGAGAATTGAAATAAAAAGCGATTTCTACAACACCGTATTTATACATAGATACAGACAACAAAAATGTGCTTATGTGTTACTATGTGATTAAATTATATGGCGAAATATTTACAGTATGTAATTAATTAATTACAATAATTCAAAAGAAAAAGTGTACGTATCGAAATATGTAAGTAGGTATTCTTATGATACATATGTACCGATTCATGTGTAGGTACGTTAAATTAATGCATAAATAAAAATAACTGCATTATTACGAGATTTATTAAGTAAATGATAAATAATAATCTAATTAAATCAAAAGTAGGTATATAATTTCAATGAGAGTAAAAGTGTGTATTTATATGCCATTAATTAATTATTTGAGTTGTTCGAGATGAAAAATGGTGAAAAATCTTAAGTACATTCGAATAATTATTATATTATACATGGGTGGTATTATTTATACTGGTTTTTTAAAAAATATTATCAACTATAATTTCATAAGTGGTCATGGACTTGGCATGTTGCAAGATTCAAAGCTTTGAGATGGGCAAATAGGGTACTGGAGTGGAAACATCTCGAGACAAAAGAAGTAGAGAAAGATCTCCCATATGATGGTCCGATGGCGTTAGAAAGAATCGCTGATGACTGGTTGCAGAAAGCCAATAATAGAGATGCATGGAGACATATGGGGGAGGCTCATGTTCAGCAGTGGACAGGAATAGCTGTATAAGTACAATTTCGCAAATTGGGTATCCAGATAAATAATTGATTATATTTTACGTACACATTATTTTGTTACACCAAAACTGAACACAAACATTCATTTTGTTTAAAAATTTGTCGAAATTAAATAAAAAAGTTGTTACAGCCTGCGGAGGTTCCGGGGGTAAAAGGATTCCGATTAAAATTATTACCAACGAATTAAAAATATTTATATTAAAAACAATTTAGTGCGAGGAATATAAAAAATATTTACATTATCTGTTCGAAATAAAAAATGGTGAAAAATACGAACAATCTTTAGATTAAAAAACTATTAATAAATAACATCTAGATAAGAAATAATAATATTACTAATTAAATGTTGGATGATAAAACACAATTAAAATAACATATATTTTAATTTTATTCTATTTATTAATTATTGGCAATGCATGTGCATTTAATTTCAAACTATTCTTAAATTATGTGCACAAATTAAAAATGTAATTCATATCAAAGTATATACTCACATAAAATAGTTTTCATTGTTTAATCCTTTTAATTTGGATGTAAAAAATAACATTCACAAAAATTCATTACAATGATAACACAAAAATGCACTTTTATTCATACAGTTTGCACACTGAGTTCTTTTATGGTTTATTATTGGCACAGAAACAAAAACAACACATTGCTGATAATATTGTCAAAATATTACGTAAAAAATAATATAATATCAACAAAAAAATGTGGCATTGTCAAATAAAAAAATACATAATAACAAGTAAATAATAACTAAAAAGTTTGCAGCAAATGATTTTGTTTGTAAGAAAGTATAATGAACAAGATGCAAAACGTCATACGCACACCCGCACCACGGGGCCGTCCGCGATAAACTGCTAAACGAATTTATTTCCTTAGCTCGAGTGCAACATAACGCACGTAACAACATACAAAACGAGCGTATAAAATAAATGTTTTCATCAAAAGACACCGATTGTATTTGAGTACAAATTATTCAAATAATATTTACAAATACAGCATTTTGATAGTTTGTTTCTTGGCTGTACAGTTGTGTTAGTATTGTTGATATTATTATTGTATTGCATGTGTACAAGATGAATCAAATGAATGTGTGTGTATGAGCATGTCTGCTACAGCGTCTGGGTCAGGTAATTTCAACATATTGTCACAATCATATCGTGGGCCGCCTACTTAATTAATAACTTTATATTGTACAAAGTATTGCGAAGAAACATAAATTACTTCTTAGGAAAAATTGCGTAAATCATCTTACTTAGTCTATTTTAAAGGAGTTTCGTAGATATATGCGTCATGCCAAATACAACAATATAACAAATAAAAGAGAAAAGGTTTCTAATATTTTATTCTCAAAGTTTTCAAGTGACCTATACAATGCATTTATTCGTAAAACATCACAAAAATGTCATTTTTAAGACATGCAGATTTTATATATGAGGACAAAATGACGTTTTTAAGATTAATATGGGATTAAAACAAACCCGTGAATGCGGAGTAAATTGGAAGTGGAAAGATTCGAACCCGGGGTCTCTCCATTAAATGACCGAGATTGTACCATCAGGCTACCGACCACCTCTAGATACCTATTCAAAACGTTGTCTTAACACAGTAACACGTGTTTAAATTGATAATTTTCAGATATAAGGAAAGAATATGCAATGAGTGTTTATGGATGCCTACATAGCTCTCGGAAGATTGTTTTTCTAGATCCAGGTTCTGAAGAAGAGCATGTTTTAAGCATACTGAAACTGAATGTGTTAGAAACTAAAACACGTATAATATAGTACCTACTCACTTCTTTCTGATAACGTATGGATTTATTTATCTATTGAATTGTTTGATTAAATTTATATTGACAGTCTCAAGAGAGCTTTATTCTTTTGTTGACAAACAATACGCTTCTACCAAACTTAATGAACTCTCTTTTGTCTGAATTTTGAAGTCTGATCTTAAATATTGTTTATCGTAGGTATAAAGTTTTCTACTTGACTCTTGTTGATATTGAATTATTTTACTTTACAAATAATTCCCACAAGTCTTATTTATTATTGCCGAAAAGTTAAGACTTTTTTAAATCTAATATTCTACAGACGGAGACTAATCGCAAACACAAAAAACGTTAAATGAACTTTGCCTAGCGTTTGATTACCTTTTATTTTGATATATTTTTACCTAAGCAAATATTTGAAGTGATGTCGTGATCCAAAGTTTCAGGAGCATTGAATGAATGAGCATGAAACCAGTGATCCGGTGATTATATTAGGACAATGAAAAGAAGATTATAAGTATTTGTTGCTTTGGATATTCCAAACACATTTAAATAACGTATGAATTTATCTAGGAATGGTATATAAGATTGACGATTTGAATTGAGTCGTTATAAAAACTATATAAAACTGAGCAACTTAGATCTTTTAAAAAAAAAAACATACAATATAAGATAAATATGCATTGTCGAGTAATTTATCTATGTTTGTGCATTAAATTTGTCTTCCTGGTTATTATCTATATAATGACTAATATTGATAAAATTGTTTTTTTTTAGATATATCTGGGTTTTTGTTATAAACCCAAAAACAACCCCATACACCTTTCACAGTAAGCTACTAAAAGCCTGTGTCGTGAAAGGGGAGTTTGCCGGCACCTGGTATCGAACCACGGACCCCTTGTTCACGAGGCCGAGACTCTACCTCCAGGCTACCGACGAACTCGTTTATAATAATAAAAAAAACAAGACAACTCTTTTAACATGCGCCGTTTTGTGGAAAAATTGCCCATTCAAGGATCATAACACCTCCTTAACAATAGGGTCTTTAACCTTGCCTTGAACACCTCCACACTCTTCAGAGTTCGCAAATCATCTACTACTATTACACCATAACGGCATATCGCACTAGTGGTGTAGCCAGCAGACTAGCTGCATGCAATTAACATGTAGGCCGCCTTTTCTGTGCAAATAAATATTCAAGCCATAAATCATAGATCTACAAAATTTATTTCACAAATTCCCTCACAGTAAATAATACGCATTTATCGTAAAATCTTATTTACAGTCCTAGTAGACGAAACGATTTGCTTACCAATCGTTCAATAGTGCGGCGATAGTTTCACTTTTCATTACATACATCAGTGAATCAATTGGCTACCCCACTTGTTGGAAATGCCGTGATGGAATGAATAATATAGCTTTCGCTTACGTAATAGCAGTAGCGGGACTAAACATTTTTTATTGGTCATGATTTCATAATGTACTTTTTATTACTTCTATTAATTAAAATAATCTGAAAAATGCCTACGTAGTATGCAACCGTCTCGAGTGCAGATATTTATCAATTAATTGACGCAAAGTTTATAATCCCTGGATGTCCTGAGTACCTATTAAGTACACGTGACATGGGTAGGTGCAGGGTCCATGTTCCATCCATAATATTACACCAAATATAGCCACCGCGGCACCTACTGTTACATATTACATATATGTATATACATCACACCACCACTAATGCAATTAATGCAAAAACATACCTACACAATCACCAATACTAGGATAATTATGGACATGCTAATTAGGTACTGACGAAAAAACATTATTAAGTACATCCTTAAAAAAATATGTAATTTCAATTTCAATTCTAAATAAAGGTAATGAATCCTCTTTGAGTCTCTTCTTAGGGAATGCTTTGAGAATATTTCAGTCAATTTTAATTTGTTACGGATTTACAAAGCAATTTTGTTGCTCGAATCTCACGAGGATTTTATACGTTTCTTGATTAAATTTGGATGGCAACAAATTCAAATACAATCCAAACATCCTCGTTCTTAACGATATGCTATTGTTGTGAACGTGGAGTAGGTAATCAAAGAAAGATTCGAATCCGAGATCTCTCGATTGTAAGTTTGAAACTCGACCATCAGGATAGTGTAAATTTAGTTTATCATATTTTTTATTCTCGAATAGAATGACCCGGTTCTAATAAAATATTATCTCCCTCAAAACAGATTCCTTGAGGAGCTACAGAGCGCTGGTTCTGCCAATCCTTATATCGTTACTAAATCTTAATATCATAGAATAATAATACAAATAACCAAATACTGGAATAATTGCTAAAAGAGCGGTACTAAAAACAAATAATGGTATAAAAAAGATATTTGAATTGCACCCAAAAAGGGCATAACAACGATAGCATTTGTCATCCGCCGTTCCGCTAGAGAAACAATCGATAGCGATACTCAGTCAACCTGGTACTTTAGTATGAGAATGGGATTCAATAAACTCCAGCAAAAGAGTAATAAAATAAAACAGTGGCGTACCACACACGTAAAAATCACAGATTTTCTACAATTTGTGCTTTTCATAATACAGAATACCAATGCATGCCTGTATTGTTAAATTTCTTAAATTGATCTAACTTACACACTTGAATAGTTGTAAAATTTCTAAAAAATAAAATTTCGTGATTTTTATTTAGTTCCCACACTTATCCATCATTTACCATCCATGCAATTAGAATGTGTATAATCTGCCTTGCAATATCAGAAACTCTCCTACGCTACAAGTGATATTATTATTAATTGAAAATTTACTAACGGGGGTTAGAAATTTGATAAATATTGGTATTTTCTGAAATTGTCTTATAAAAATTGATGATACTAAATTCGTTTCCTATTTGTGTGGTGTAATGTGAGTAGAACTTCAGTAGGGTTACTCTTGACAAAATCTAAATAAGATCTTAATCTTAAACATACGACGCACAAAGTGACTATTAGTCAAAAATATGTGCAAAGCAATCTCGCGGCAGCGCGGAAGTTTTGACCATAGTCCATTCACGCGTCGTATGACTAAGATCAAGACTAGATTATGATCGTATTTAGATTGTGTCAAGAGTAAGCCCTGTAGTTTCTACATAATAAGATGTGAAAAAAACATGACCAAATAAAAAGTCTAGTCCCGTCACTGAAGTGAAATATGTATTATGCTGCTACTTATACCTTAGCTAGAAATGCGCAATATGCGGTGCAGAACAAACAAACTCCTGCTCATAGTATTCAACAGGAAGTAAAAACAGAATAATAATAATAATAACGACAAAGGAAGAAGAATTAATGATTCTTAAACTTGAAATTTAAATGGTCTCTAATGAGAATAAAAAAAAAACAATTGAAAGTGGTATGGTAAATTTTAAAACTAGAATACTTACTGTTCTTTTTTGGTTGTAGTTCATCACATGTGAATAGTTCTTGAGATTCTATTTTTCAAGTTATCGAAAAATTTATTTATTTTTTATTAATTTTTACTCGAATTAGCACATGTAAACAATACAGTGCAAATATTCATTATGGTAACACAATTAATATTCTATTCCGCCGCCTCACTAGGCTAGAGCCTGTGTCGAGGGGGTAGTATAATCAGTAAGTACTAGGTAGTATATGTCCAAAAAAATAGATATCATAATAAATACATTAGATATAATAATGGTTTCCCACCACTGTCCCCTGGATGTTTAAAGAGCAGACCTCCCAAATCATCAAGACTCATCTAAACAAAATTAGATACAATATTTATAACAATAGACGACAGGGATATATTTAATGCAATCAAACCACTCTTCAATGCTCCTCTCTTAAGCGTATGCCAAAAATCAGCCTCCTCCATTCAGAGCATCCTTGTTCCACCTCTTCCCATGGCATTTCTGACGCTCAATTGTCATTAGAACGGTGTATTTTGAAAGAATGACTCTTGGTCTCCAAAATCTTCTCAGAACAAAAGATCTGTAATCTGTTTTCGTGAAGAAATGTATATACAGTCGAGTTTTATATTAGAGACATATTCATGCTCTCTTTTTCTATTCCATTTCTAAATAACAAATTAAACTTACATCAATTGTTCTCTGTTATTTGCTTCTGATCGGAAGAAAGACAGGTACTTACCTGAAAATAAAAAATAAAAATAATATTAATAAACGATTCTTAAATTATACATGAATCCATGTCGACAGGGAAGCGGAAGGATACAGATGGTATCAAAACATCAAAGACGAAATCGGCACAAAGACTACAATACATTTTCACGAACTAATTTGCCTTTTTCTTGTAAAAGGTAATTTGAGAATTTTGAAGCAGTACACATCAAGGAGTTTATATCTTTCCCCATAATATAGATCCCCAGAATATTTTAATTGTTTCAAAGCTTCAGACAATTGTAGAATTATGTATAATGTAGAAAAAGTTATTGTTTACCCTTTCAGGGCCGTAAGGGTTGCACGAGTAATTTAAAAATCCATCTAGCTGTTTTGTTGTCAAATGGACAAGTTATAATTAAAAAAATACAACGAAGTAAACAAAATATTGCGATTTTGAAAAAAAAATAAATTTCGTAAATATTTTCTTTGGTCCTAAAAGAGTCATAAAACAAAATAAAAATATTTTAGTTTTATTAACAATAAAGTAAGACCTGTTATTAATTCAAATTTTGATTAAATATACATTCACTTTATTTTGAGTTTGGTGATACAAAAAAGGAGCAATAAAACGAAAAAATAAACAAACTGCAGTACCAGTATAATAAAAAAATCGATTTCCCCATGTGCTTTTTTTCATATTTTTATATTATGGGTCAGTAAATTTGAGACAGTAGATCATGACAGTAGATCAACACTTTCAAGATTTTTACTAAATGTTTTTTTATATTATTGCATAAAAAATATATATTTTTTTTTTAAAAAAGATATATCTGGGTTTTGTTATAAACCCAAATACAACCTTATACACCTTTCACACTAAGCTAAAAGCTTGTGCCGTGAAAGGGAAGTTTGCCGGCACCTGGGATCGAACCTCGGACCCCTTGTTCTGAAGGCCGAGACTCTACCCCCAGGCTACCGACGAACCATTAATTAAAAAATAAATCCTCGAAAAATAGAGATTTATCTACGGGAAGTATACTTACCATAGACCTTAAAGGGTAAAGAATCACTGAATTTGATATTGAAAAAAAAATGGGATGTTCAAAAACTAACAATGGGATTTTGGACATAAGAGGAGGGAATGTACCAATGACAATGATTCTGGATATGTAATTTTCTTTTGTTAATCGTTTGATTACCTCAAATTTACAAATGAAAAGTTTGTTTCCTAGGAACATAACAATTTACACAGAAACCAATTGACAAAATACTCAAAAAAGCGAAGTAACCGGCCAAAAGTCTACAACTTCTTTCGTAAATTTTCGAATATCACGTTAGTAATTGTAACTTGCGGTTCATTTTCAAAAATAACAACCCAATAAGTTAACTCTTTCGTTAACGCATCAACGATAAACTGAGTTAAATTTTAAGGTGCCCGGTTCTGCAAATGTACATTACAAATTTGAATCTCAACATAATTGTCGCGTCTTTGCACTCTGCAGTAAACAAATTGCGACCTTTGCTTTATTGGTAATTTATGTACATACATATAACCCGTTTTATCAGCGGTGAGTACTTAATTTTTTCGGTGATTGTCGTCTTGAGTGTTTCTGAATTGTTTAAATGTATGTACTTTTATAATGTTTAATGACTCACTTCATCATATCTGTAACAGTGCAAATGTATGAGTAAAAAAAATTCAAATCGTTTGAGAAGCATGAACAATAATTTGTATCAAATACTATTTATTATATTAATTCTATTTACTACTACCAATATACTATACCATCACGGCATATTCCAGAAGTGGGGTGTTCCAGCAGACCAGCTACATATAATAAGCATGCAAGCTGTCCTCTCTGTGCCAAAACTTCGTTCGATTTACTTTATATATTTTACTTCTATTTTATCTGAATTTATTTTTAAACACTTTAATGTAAACTTTTTTATTGTGTTCCTACTAACTTGATAATATTTATTTGTATTCTCACGTGTGATATTCTTATTGTCTCAATAACCTGTCATGTATTTGATCTTGTTGATATGAAATCTGTAACACCACGTAATTTTTATATGGCATAATAATAATATCACCCGCCGGATTCAACTAGCAGCCGCTACCGAAACACAGGAAGTGTCTATTAGTCACCCGATTTGCCGATAGATGTCTCATCGACGGAATGTTCGCGAACCTTCTAGAAGCTTCCAGAACAATCTAACCGGAAATAAGAAGGCGGAGTCCAAGGCTAAGGTACATCCCCCTCCATCGTGACATCCACCACCAAGGCTACGATCAGCTGTTCCTTACTGCTGAAAGGGTATATAAACAGGAACACTCCATACAATCGGCAGATCGCCTCGGCCCATCCTGGGCCTAGGTCCTCCCTATACCTATATGCTGGTCACCTGCTGTACTGTGCCGTCACAGGCGGTTAGGTGGTGCATTCCTTTCATACCTATACCTGAATACCTATATGCTGGTCACCTGCCGTGCTGTGCCATCACGATCGGTTAGGTGGTGCATTCCTACATGCTTGTTCTTCCTAGTGAGGTATAGCATCCCAAAACCACTACCTATATGCTGGTCACCTGCTGTGCTGTGCCATCACAGGCAGTTAGGTGGTGCATTCCTTACCTGCTGGTCGTTGGGACTCTAGCGGAGTCCACAACGGAGCAGTGTTCCTCTGATCCTCCTTGTTTAGTTCCATGTCCTGCAGTAAAGATCCGGGGATTGGAGACGTCCTCTCTGCCGCGTTACTCAGTGTTGGTTAATTGTTATAGGATCAGTGTAGTAGTGTCATTGTGGTATTTTTAGTACGGTATTCAGGAGGGTTCAATGTATAGGTATATGTAAATAGTGTTTAGTTGTAAATAAAAGTGTTCATAATTCATAGTGTTTATTGTTTAATTCTCTCGGTGTACCCCTTCAGGGACTACACCTGGCGCCCAAAGTAATTTTAGTCTTGTCTCTCTGCTCTCCCCATAAGGGAGGAAATAACTGGTGTTATAAATGGCGCCCAACGTGGGGCTTTTGTTCGGAATGCTTTTGTTCCAAAAAAGCCTGGATACATACTCCTCCAAGAGATCATCACTCAGAAACAGGGGCGAGACGAATTGACTGACACATTCATCACTAAGAAGAGAGTGCTGATCTCCCAACTCCCTGGTAAGGCTATATCAGAAGAATTACAGCTTGATATGGTATACGGGCAGCTGCATTTCGCAATTCGCAACAGGATTCCCCGCACAGCTGTTTCTTCGTTTGGCGCCTTGATGACAATGGCGCGAGAGGCAGAGCAGCTCATGAGGGAAACTGATAAAGATGATGGTCAAAGATCTAGACTGCACTGTAGAATCTGCAAGGCATCGGGCCACAACGAGAGCAGGTGCAAAAGGAGAGGGGAGATAAGGAACCAGGATCCAAGAAACAGGAACATGGAGCAAGAACATGCAACGGGTCCTCCAGCACCAAGATTCGCCTGCTATGGATGTGGCACACCAGGGGTAACACGCAGTAGGTGTCCCAACTGCTCTAGAGAACGAAGGCCGCCGGACAGAAATCACGAGCTCTCATTTTTCTCACTGGATATTGCAGATGCCAGGAATCGAACATCCGTCCCCATCCAAGTGGAAGACTACCAGGACACAGCAAATGGTACGTTCTGTCCAAGGGGAGGAGAATAGTATATATCAAATTGGAGCAGTTTTGATCCAAGGGGAGGAATCAAGCTGCGTCTCATCCAGGAGAAGCTGCCATCGAATCAGCAAGACTACCAGCCTATTCATCGAGCAGAACTACCAGCAAATCAAACTGACATGTATTATCTGCTAATCACACTAGCAGAACTATCTACCATTTATCCCGCAGCATTTTTTGCTTATCAATTAATGCCTGCTATTCAACTAGTGAAGCTGCATACCTTCGGTCTACCTTCGCAGCCAACAAATTTTAATAAACAGGACAGCCTGTAAGGGGAGACACCCGATTACGTAACACCGTGTTACATTTAGAAGCTGGATCATCGTCGGGGCGCCTTCAGATCCAGAAGGGGAGTCTGTAACACCACGTAATTTTTATATGGCATAATAATAATATCACCCGCCGGATTCAACTAGCAGCCGCTACCGAAACACAGGAAGTGTCTATTAGTCACCCGATTTGCCGATAGATGTCTCATCGACGGAATGTTCGCGAACCTTCTAGAAGCTTCCAGAACAATCTAACCGGAAATAAGAAGGCGGAGTCCAAGGCTAAGGTACATCCCCCTCCATCGTGACATCCACCACCAAGGCTACGATCAGCTGTTCCTTACTGCTGAAAGGGTATATAAACAGGAACACTCCATACAATCGGCAGATCGCCTCGGCCCATCCTGGGCCTAGGTCCTCCCTATACCTATATGCTGGTCACCTGCTGTACTGTGCCGTCACAGGCGGTTAGGTGGTGCATTCCTTTCATACCTATACCTGAATACCTATATGCTGGTCACCTGCCGTGCTGTGCCATCACGATCGGTTAGGTGGTGCATTCCTACATGCTTGTTCTTCCTAGTGAGGTATAGCATCCCAAAACCACTACCTATATGCTGGTCACCTGCTGTGCTGTGCCATCACAGGCAGTTAGGTGGTGCATTCCTTACCTGCTGGTCGTTGGGACTCTAGCGGAGTCCACAACGGAGCAGTGTTCCTCTGATCCTCCTTGTTTAGTTCCATGTCCTGCAGTAAAGATCCGGGGATTGGAGACGTCCTCTCTGCCGCGTTACTCAGTGTTGGTTAATTGTTATAGGATCAGTGTAGTAGTGTCATTGTGGTATTTTTAGTACGGTATTCAGGAGGGTTCAATGTATAGGTATATGTAAATAGTGTTTAGTTGTAAATAAAAGTGTTCATAATTCATAGTGTTTATTGTTTAATTCTCTCGGTGTACCCCTTCAGGGACTACACCTGGCGCCCAAAGTAATTTTAGTCTTGTCTCTCTGCTCTCCCCATAAGGGAGGAAATAACTGGTGTTATAAATCACATTTTATTTCCAAAATTGGGTGCTGTTGCTTATTTCATTTCTTTGATATATTTATGCTAGCTTATATTGAGGTAAATTTATTTAATGTAGCGACCAGCATGTATATTGTTTGGTTAATCAACTGGGTCATGACATTTGAGGGAAATGCCATGATGGTATAGATGGACAGAATTAATTTCATATAAACGTAACTAGAAGATCGCTGGAAAGAAAAAGATGCAGCAACCACGGAATTGACCGGAGTGGAAGACCATAGGAGAGTCCTCCATCCAAAGATGACTGAAGACAAAGAAATGTAACTATTCAAAAATGAACGTTATCTTATCTTTGCTGAACTCGACGCACAGTTAGCGGCTTATTCAAAAGAGATAAAATTATAAAAATGATTCTTACTCAACATAATTTAATGATAACAGTAACTACAATACTTAATGTAACCAAACCGACAACGCGAATATTTTTAGAGAAGGGATCATAAATTATCAACATTCTCACAAAGATTTCAGATGAGATTACTGCATAATCGACACATAAACATTTTAGTATTTTCGTAAATTTATTTGTTTGTATGTACTTTATGAATACCATAATTCACCAAGAGAGAGGTAAAAATAATACACTCTATACGAGGTTTCGTCAACTACGTAGGTTGTGGGCTTAAAGCAGTATATGTACAATTGTACATAAATGTCTAAATTTGTTTTTTGTACATAATTATGATACTGGTTGTACTATCCGCCTCGATTCAGGCTCTGTGAGGTGCCAAAGTGGAATTAATTGTATTGCCATAATTATGCATATTTGTCCTGTATTGGATTTTACATGGTTATTTGAGGACTTAAATGAATTTGAAGACTTAAAACATAATACATTACAATTTAATGACACCTTGTTTTTTTAATTTTATTTTATTTGAATTGAATATATCTGTCCAGCAAACTTAACCGAGTCTTAACATTTTCATATATCATAATTAATGGAGATAAAAATGTTTTATTAATGTCTTGTTATACCTATAATGGTTAAGTACTAGAGTTTAAAAAAAAACATTAAAATTGCAAATAATCATCATCGCCCTCAACGCTCCTCTCGGGAGCACAGGGCAGAAACCAGCCTCCTCCATTCAGAGCGTCTTTGTGCCAATTGCGTCACCTCTTTCCACGACATTCCTTGCGCTCTGATATCGTTGTCATAGGAACGGTGTATTGTGAAAGAGGGACGCGGAGGGATGCAAATAATAAAAACTAGATAACCGTGTGATGATATTCGTTATGGTTTTGTCAGTCTTTAAATAATTTTCCTTGTTTCCGCACCAAGTGCTTATGTTATAATTGTGCGTTTAATTTTGTTAATTTGACGTTTATGTCCAGAGGAAGCCGGGTAATCTACGTTACTTATTAATGTTAGCACGACATCTACATTAAAATGCGTAATAAAATATCATATGTGACTTGTGATAAATCTTTATACCACATAAATATTCTTACACTTTTACATTACTTCTCCTTGAAGTCGATAGCTTAAAAAAATATATGAAGACAAATTGCTTTCTAAGGAGTAAAACTCAATTATTCGTAAAAAATCTTGTGCTTAAATGCAAGTGAATTTGTGAGAAAATATTTATAAATATATAAAAAAATGTTCTCATTCGAGAGAATAACGGTTCGAATCTTGTCGCAGATTTATCTCCAATAAGATAACATGCAAACTATTTGGATATAATATTAATATGATAGTGTATCATTGATGAAATAATTAATCACGGTTAATTATTTCAACTATAAATCAGCGATGAGGTTAGCCACCCATACTGAATGCCTTAATTTTTAATTGGCACGGAGAGGAAAGCTCACATGATTACTAAGTACGGCTGGTCTGCTGGCTACCGCAATCGTGGGATAAGCCGTGATGGTCTTTCACAAGTGGGATAGCTAGTAACCATGCCGTCCTCGGCGAGCCGAAAATAAAAAAAAACCACTAAAGATTTTATACTTCAATAAAATAAGGTTGTATATATACGTCATCACTTAATTGAAGATGTATAGTATCTTAATGTTTTACAAATATATTATACCTGCTTTTTACAGGACTCTCGAAAATTTACAGTCAACAGTTACAGTAAAAATGGTACCTAAAGTATTTTAGATTGAAGGAAGAAAGTGTCCAAACTCACTAAGTTATCACGTCATGTTTGATTTTGATTTGTCAACAATAAAAAAAAACTTTGTACCTACTTTCCAGTTCATTATTTACGTCGCATATTTCTCGATAAATCCATTCGCGTGCAAAAACTTTTCTGTAAGTTTCCATGTTCTTTGAATAACAAACAACATACAATGGAAAAGTCCAACCCATTTACCTGCACGGGTATAGACTTAAAGAATATACAAATTAATATTCTAAATAGCCTTCAGCTATCAAATCAGAAAAAATAATAAAACCTTTTTCCCTTAAGACACTTTCACGAGATGAAACTTCCGTCGAAGACTCATGTCCCTTAAAAACATCGTTATGTAAGTTTGCCCACTATGACATCACACTACGCAAAATGTCGAATCTCAAATTTTATGTCATCGATAATGAAGTTGAATTAAATTCTCAATGCGATAATTTTTAAAAATATATTTATGTACTGTTTCGAAATCACTATTTCGAAAGGTATTTTATAAAACAAGATCAAATGGATTTAAAAATATACATATATATAGAAATCGAACAAATGAAATATTTGATTTCAAAAATGGTGTATTTTTAAAGCCTTATATCGAATGTTTACCTACTCTACTTCTTTTATTTATCATTTCTATATTAATGAAAAAATATTCTTGAATTTAAATCTTCAAATATTCCACAAGCATGAGAGAAAACTTAACATTAAACTGGGATATCAAGAACAACATAAATTATCCACGATAAACCGTATGGTTGGTATGCTTGTTTCTTTGTGTGAAATCAACTAAAAAAAAATCTACCTAGCATTTCTTCAGATTGCTAGTAACTCTTATATAACAAAGAAACAAGTATTGGATTCCCATTACATAACAATCCAAAACGTTACATTTACGTAATAAATATCTTATTGTCGTCTAAAAAATAATAATAGTAAAGAAACTAAAGATAATTGAAATCGCAGAAAGAAAAAACGCTCCCCAGTGAGCTTGTCATGACTAAAAGTTTTAATAAAAAGTTTCAATATCCATTATTAGTTTTTTCATTAGTTTTATGGACATTACTGTTTTGTATTTGTTTCTAGAAAAGTAAGATTTGACAAAACAATTAAGGCGACATCGATAGCTGAGTTGGAAACTCTTATTAAATGTGGAGATAAGTATCCTGAAAGTAACGTATCATGAAGTTTGGATTTGAATTATTTACTGAAATATTTATAAGCTTCTAATGCTTACTTATTTAAATTTATCAAAACAAACATTCAACTAAGTAAAAAAAAGTTTTCGTCCAATGTACCCATTTTACATCGCGCCGTGTTTCTTATGGAGTGGGTCGCAAAAATCGGCAGCTTGAAGGTTCTGACACTGACATCTTTTCCACCACCATAGTACAATGCCTCATTTTAGCAAACCGATCAGTCTCTAAAAAATGCAGTCAAATCACATTTTTTTGGAATGCCAGCTTTTACGAGCACTACTTATTTGTACAAAGCTAATTATAATATCTTCTCCGTCATTGATTCGCTCCAGAAGTCGAAATCATCTCAACTAATTTCTGTCATTCCACTTGTCTCGCATCTGCACACGTTTAACCTTCAAATAGATATGATAAGTAATATTGACAATTATTTGTTTTATTATATAAATTATAAATACCTATTTGTATGACGATAATATGTAATTATATGATTCGAATTTCAATACAAAACATCTATCTATTTATCTATAACATAATGGCGTCATTACAAAATCCTATACGATGTACGCAATCGTCTCCGTCTTGCAGGAAGCAACAAAAACATATGAAAAACTATCATAAAAAAATTGTCAAATAGAGTGTGAAAAAAACATAATGCCATTGAACGACTGTTAACAGCTACGCTTATTAATACATGTTGATTTATAAATAAGACTAGCTTAATGTACTCGACGAGTTTTATCACTAACACATAAAATAATCCCATGTTCATCATTATGTGTTCTGTTCATTAGTCACTTATACAAAATAGTAGGTACTGTATATAAATATGTAACCTGTAAAAGGTAGTATTCGTAAAATTTAACAAATCCAAAGCCCTACGAAGAAGCATAAATACTCTATTTTATGTATGAACAAGGTCTGTAGCAGTCTATGATCGATGTTTATCCTGCAAGGGAAGTGGTGTGGTAGTGTTAAGAATATATATATTTTTTTGTTTGAGCACAGCACCAGCATGCAGATTAAAAAAAATAATCCGATAATTTCAGTTGGAGAACCATATTTAAACATTGCAACAACATTGTGAAAAACAGAAGTGAGAAAGGCGTCCCAACGAATTGGCTCGAGGTTGGCATTCGATTGCATTTTGCACAATGTCGTTGCATTGTGTAAACACAATTCTCCAATTGGGATTAAAATATTTGTATGATAGTATGTAATAAATTTGAATAATGTATGTTAGGTAACATGACAACACATATGAACGGATAATTTTATAATAATCCGACTAAAGAAGTGTAATTTTTTTTGTTATGTTTAAATAATATAAGTCATAAAAAAACTAAGATAAATGCCTGCGATGCAATTGGCCTCAGCGGTCAAAATAAATAAAACTTGACATGTCGCATTAATCGGTTAACAACAATATTTGATTCTATGAAGCATTGTCTTAGACGTACAATTATATACTCTAGCATTATCAAGGACGGACACGTATTGAGTGTGAGTAGCTTATTTCAAAGATGAATATGGTTTTCTGCTGAACTCAGAAACATCCCTGAGAATTTCGTACATAATGTGTGTTCAGAAAGTGGAAAAAATCTACGACTAGATTTAAACTACGGACTTTTTGCTTTCAAGTCAGCATCCACCAATTTTTAATAATGTTTGTATTTCTTATGAATTTAATAAATGTGATGGAACCATAATAAGGGATAAGACGAATTTGTGAGCTTCTTTGTGTACTCTACAAAAAGGAGGGTAACTATAGGATTGACTGTATTTAATGAACATTGAAATTAAACTCCATGTGCCATAAATAAAGACAATCAGAATAAGTGATAACTTCATCACTAAACTGAAGATGTTAAATATCTCACATGTAATATTTTACAAATATCTGTCTCACACATCATACGCTATCTCCCACAAGTGCATCTAATGAATATATTATGTAGATCTTCTTTTATGTGCCAATAAAAAAAAAACGTTCAGGATAGATGATATATTTTTTTTTTTTTTTTTAAGATTTATCTGGGATTTGTTATAAGCCCTAATACAGTACAACCTTATACACCTTTCACAGTAAACTAAGAGCTTGTGTCGTGAAAGGGGAGTTTGCCGGCACCTGCGATCGAACCGCGGACCCCTTGTTTATGAGGCCGAGACTCTACCTCCAGGCTGCCGACGAACTCTATTCGTCATGTCTTAAACATGCCACTCGCAACTCGTTAATTTACAGAAAAGAGTGGTGACCTATCTTATTCTGAGGACTCTACAAGTAATTTAAATATATTTCATAATCAATCAAACCGAAATTTCAGTACATCCGGTCTGGGATTGATCGATTTGATTAGCATTCGGCGATTCTCGGAAAATAATCAGTCAAATTGCAGTAGGTATAGAGTACAAAAAAACAATCAAACAATACAAAAAATATACATTGCTATGTGTTGACAACCAGAGACGACCGGCGGGTTGGACTAGTAGGGTTGAAAAAAATACCTCCATATAATAAACATCAATTACATATATCTTCTCAATTCTTATCCATTATGACATATTATATGGCCGAGAGAAATAGTGCTCGAAGACGTGGGCGTCCGAGGATCAAATGGTAAATCATACAAACCTGTACGGAAATGTGTTGAGCACATTGAATAGAAGAGCATGCATGAAGAATGATATAACAATGACGGAAGCGAAAAGTAAATGCAAAGATAGAAGTAAATGGCGCTCGATCCTTTCTGCCTGCCCCGTAAGAGAAGGCGGGATGATTGTTATCCGTGATAATGAATAAAAAAGCATTGTATTATTATTAAAACTGTACTTTTAAAAAAAAGGATATATCTGGGTTTTGTTATAAACCCAAATACAACCTTATACACCTTTCAAAGTACCTAAGATAAAAGCTTGTGTCGTGAATGAAAATGAAAACCTTCTATTTTTTTATTAAAGGGAGAAGGTATATTGAAGTTCAGCTATGAAGAAAAGGGGGCCTGATTTGTGCATTGTCAAATATCTACCAATCCATGGTGATTTTCCAATAATGATTTTTTTCATCAAAGACTGTATGTAGGTACGTAAATGTATTTGTATCAAAATTATAAGAATCTTATACTTTATAGTTGTTTTCGGATTTAAAAAATCCTTCACAAAATACCCGTTTGTTAAAAGAAACGTATTGTCAACAATGTACAAAAACCAACGATGTTATGATGTATATTATTACTAACAAAAATAGTACGTGTCTCTGCAAGACAAAAAAAAAACGATTCCGATATTTGACTAATTTGAATTAGACAATCCACACACGAGTGAATGAATGGATGAGTTTAAACAGTAACAATTAGTAACAATTGTTGTATTTATTGTTAGATGTATTCCAGAGACATCACTTTCAGGGTTAACAAGCATGAAAAATTACTTGTTACTTGTTAACTGAGTATGTGTGTGATGAATACCGACATTTTGTTAAATGTTTTCATAGTTAACGTTGTCGACTTTTTCAAGGTTCTGATGCTGATTTTATTTTATCATGTCACGTGATTACTTACAAGTATGATCGTCAAATGTTTAACACTTCTAGTTTCCACTTAATGTGTAATTTATTATTGTATTAAACATTTTTTTGCTGTGTTATTGATATGGTAATGATGTGAATGTTTGCAATATTTTTATTTTTTCAGTATATGATATGAAGGTATAAGCTGTTATGGCATTCGCTGATATTTCACCATATACATAAACAAAGAAATTAGCAGAAAAAAATGATTTTTAATGAATTTATTAATGTCTTTTCTATATGTAATGTATGCCCTTAAACAAAACAAAATTTGACGTTCCAGTTTTTTCAACCTTTTTTACAAAATGTTCACAAAGTAATGAAGTTAATCTTATTATGCATTACGAGATAAACAAACTTATATTTTTCATCAATTTTATTTTTTAAAATTAAATAATAATAGAGTGGAAACACAATTTATTTCTGACAAAATGAAAATTATGAATAAGATATATTTTCACATTTTCATACGAACATGTTATTCTTTTAATCTAGTGAAAATAATTTTATGAAAAATGCACTAAAGCTCGGGCCTTTTGCGTAACTAGTGTCCAATACATCAGCTGTAATTAACAAAGAAATGAATGACCTTACATATTCTGTTGAATTAAAAACAACAAAACAAAAAGTTTTAAACACGTACTACAGATAAATTGATTTAAAGTAAGTAAGTAATTAATGTTTGCGACAATTACTATAAATACAAATTAATTTATTAATGATGATCGAATTCTTTGACGGAAGAACAACAGTTCATAAATCATTTCGTTAATCTTCCGCTTTGAGGAAGAGAATTACTTGAACAGTTTTAACAACGAATGAACGATACCGAGGTCAGAATAATATAATTTATTTATTAATCATTATTTTCAGTAAAGTTGTTCGAATGAAATCAATATAATAATGCATTGATTCAAAATTGAAGATGACGTGATTGTCTTATTGCATTATCTATTATTTTCTAGACAATCAAGATGATGATGGATACTTTGCTTCTTTAGGCACCGATTTACGATCCTTCAACCATCACTAGAATTTATTAAATTTAACGTTGTTGACGTAATTAAAAAAGTTAACGTTGTGAAAATTCATTTTAATATTAATAGTTAATAGTTTTAAGTAACTCTTGGCCTGAAGGTGCCGCAAGGCGAAATCGCTTGGCAATTAGTATTTAGTCCATATTAAATTGACTAAATAATTATAGTGAAAATTAAACAGTGTTTAGTTTAAAATTTTAAAATTAATATATCACTAGAATTCCTCGAAAATGGCAGCTTTTATTTGCTTCGAAAACAAATGATGTTTCTCTGGCGCTGCAGATCTACTTAAAGCTTTTTCTTTATCCTAGGACCTGCAACGCCAAAGGTTCACTCATGAAAATGTACGGGCTTGTATTTGTATTTGATCTCTTTATTGTTTAGGGAGAATGCGGTTGAACAAAGTGCTCTGAGTTAAAGCAGCATGGACGAAGTTCGGAAATATAAAGTGGAGACATGTTGTTTAAGGATTTACACATTGTATTAGTAAAGTACTTTTAATACTAACTTGGTGATTCAATTTTAATGTGATCTCATCTTCAATTCGCAGCCATCGCAGTCTTCTAAGTAATGCATCATAATGACATGTTGGATGTGCGACATTGATGAGAAAGTAGATACTGATGATATGAAATTAATGCCTCAAAATGTGCTCTACCTATCTTTACTAAATGTACGCTATTACTTCTTCATACCATTAAAATAAAGCATTCAGGATGGGTGGCATACTCCATTTCTGCAGGTTATTAAATTATCATAATACCTAACGTTGAATAAAAACATAAAACGAAGATCTCGAATGGATATCTGTTCACAAGATCAAAGATATTTTTCAAGTACCAGAGATTACGAGAAAGCAGAATACTGATTGGCACTAAAAATATACGACATACACATAAAAAAAATAACACGTAATACACCATCTGACGAATGAAAGCGAAGTTTATTTTAAAATCAATTTGCAAGCAATATGTACAGATATGTTGAATAATAATTTTATGTAGTTAATAAATGTAATTTGTAACGTAAACACAACAAGTCGGAGATAAATTAAGTCAATAAATTCAATAACAGTAGTAGGTACATCCGACAAATAAATAAATAAATAACCAGTTCTAAAAAGCAAACAACCAATGTGTAAATAATGAATTCAGGATAATTTATTTTTACTTCTTTTGCTTTGAACACCCTTCTTGCGAGAATAGATTTTGACAATTTAATTGTTGAAATAACTTTATTTCTCGGATATTGCAGGAGTCCAAGGACTCCTATTTATCCGTTTAGGTGACGATTTATTAATATTTTAATTCTCTCTAGTTTAATACCACTATGCCAGTGTTGGCATCTCCGATCCTACCACGTCAGTGGGCGGGGGACCCGGCTGACGTAGCAGATCCCATCTTGAGACCCACACATCCACGAATGTCTTAAAGTGTGAAGCGTTTGTGGCATTTAAAAACACTTCCCCAAACCAGATGGGTCGAGGAGTGTCAACAGTCATACCCAGAATCTTTTCCTCTCTTGCATCCATCATCAAAGGACATTTCCAAAGGATATGTTCCGCATATTGAGCTCCTGTTCCACATGTGCACCATGGATTATCGGTCAATGCTAACTCAAAAAGTTTACCTCTCAACTGATCTTGATAATACTGCTTACCAATAGTCACCTCTTTCTACATTACGACCGCTTTCATTGTCATTGAAACGATGTATTGTGAATGATGCTTGTTAAGGCCATGCGAGCTTTGTGGACAGAAAAAGCTTTTAGGTATTTTCAAAATATGATGCAGTTAGGATCATTATCTCTCCCGTGCGGCGTATTTTAAGTTTTCGTTCAACTTTCGAGACGTTCCGAGGTGGAAGAATTTTACATTTATTACAAAGTGGCATCAACGTTTCCTTACACTACTAAGAAACATCTTAACTTTGTTCAAGACGTAATTCACCAATCGAGTCAACATTATTAATTGAATATTTATACATATCAATTCTCTCAATTAAACTTTAAACACGTATTTAACATCAGTAGTTTTATATTTTTATTATTTTATTTAACATACGCACTTGGGTTATGAATGAATAAATAAATATAAAATAACATCCATCAATAAAATATAACTTTGTTAAATTTATATCGAAATCCATTGACAAGACCTATCTCCACAATATGTCATAATACATAATAATATACATAGTTATTTGGTAGGATGAAGTAGTCAATGAAAGCAGATAACAACATATTATGATTTTATTACGACTACTAGCATTTAAACCCACTGTTTTCCATGAAATAATCTATTGAAAAGATTTTTTTTTTCAATGTGACGAACATAAATCTGGTTTTACTGGGCAATTTATAACTGAGTTAATTAAAAAAATAATCACTAAACTGAGTTGGGAATGCCTTAAAGTCATCTTAAATAACTTTATGAATAAACAAGACATTAAATTCCAAGTTTGAACAGATAAAATCGCTTTTCTTGTTACTTTTCTGGTAAATTCTATTCTTTCTGGAGTACAGCATATGCAACCCTGCAAGTCTCCTCATTCCACGAAGTTCCTAACACTCTGTTAACATTGTCAAAACAAATAAAAGTGTAATACAGTGAAAGAAGTTCGTTTAGATTATCAGGGATCTGGTGAACTAATGTAGACAAAACAAGAGCAGTACCGTTTTTAACTAACTATTAACGTGCATTATCAAAATATGACCCAGCAAGGACTGCTGTCTTTCGTTTCTATAATGGATGTTGGTACAAATAAACCTGCAATTCCAATTCTACATGTGAATAAACTTGAATATTTGTGCGATATATCTGCGAGAAGATATACCTGTAAAATATGTTTATAGTAGGTAGAGAGTACACAACTCAAACTCATAGTATTATTATTGTTGCGATGTGAAGGAAAGATGGCGAGAGTGAACAGCTGTCACTCACTTGTTTGATGTGGACTTCCTGTGTACAGAAGACAAAATATTATGGCAGATATTGCTAATTGTATGAAGTATAGGAATGTGACACACTCTACTTTTAATACATCAATGTTAAAAGAAAAATACATCGACATCAGAATCTCTATCAACCCCTTTCATATTAACTAATTACTATTAGTCCTGGGCGATTGTGAAATTTTAGCTGTTTTAACTGTTTGATAGCAGCGCTCCGCGGAGCTCCTATCAAAGAATATGTCTCCCAAATTGATATTTGTGAAGATTTCGAAGTGATTCTCTTTTTCGTTTTCGTAATAATTACGATCCCAAAGCGACACATTTGGAATAAAATACAATAATATGTAAAACATGTACCTATACCTAAATTTTCAGCAATGTTGATGCGATCAACTTTTTATTTTTATTTGAGATTCAGTATATCGATTTAGTTTCAACGATTAATAAAAGAACGTTATTTACATCCCTAGTGTAATTATTTTAAACAATAAACAAACAAATGATATTATTTGTCAATCATATAAAGTATATGGACTAAGAAGAAAGTATTGTCTCCAAGTACACTTTCATCCCGTTTAATGAAATAATATTATGAGTTCAGTTTCTATTTGTCTATCATATTACGAAATTTCCGCCTTTAGAACACTGAAAATAAATATGGAAAACAAATGTTTTTCTATCATCGGCTTTGCCATATACGAGTAAATAAAACCATTCAAATATATTATGAATTGGTAGCATAACTGCTTTTAACAGGTTTGTGATTTCGTCAAATTCGTGAAAGCTTTTTCGACAGATGACAATTCAATTTAGGAACTCTCTATGGGAACAGATTTCAAATTAAATTAAAAGTGTTTTCATTACAACTTTCCCGGATATAGCAAGATTCAGTAAGAGACTCTTTTATAATAATATAAATAAATCTTGTCTGACTGCTAAAAAATACTATTTAAATGTTTTTTTTTTTGCTTCTCTCAAGAAAGCATTTTAGACTTAAGCATCAGAGAAAACAGTACTCCTGCTCTAGAACGAATTGTACGGTAAAATTAAGATTAACTGTATTAATAAATCTGTATACGAACAATGTATGGGGACTGTCTCCGTCTTCAGTCTATCATTGCTTGGTAATAATACTGTATGATAACAGTACCTAGATAAGAATAAGAATAATATATATAATTCTGCGCAGCCCACGAAAGTTAGTAATAAATTAAATCAATTTGTTGACAATGAAGACAATCTTCTGACTTGTATGACTTGTCCAGTCATTTACTGAAATGACTGTATTGTGATTTTCACTTTCACATAATATTATTGATAGATAGTAGCTACAATAATAAACATATTGTCAATATATTAGTATACAAAACAATTTAATTAAATCATGAATGTGTTTATATTTCATAGTTCATCTATCCATACCGTCACGGCATTTCCAATAAGAGGAGTAATCCGTCAATGAACTGCATGTAATGAACATACAGGACTTACATTGTGTGTCATAATTAATATAATATTCAGGATGGGTGGCTATAACGTGTGTTGAAATTTGAAAGACTGAAATGTCAGAAATGGCCAGAGGTCCTGGAAATAGTAGCAATGGAAAGGGACCTCTGGAGAAAGTATATCTAGACGCAATGAGCCCTCAGCTCAACCCTGGGAAAGGGGGAAGATGTACCTATGTATGTAGAAGTTGAAATTCAAAATTTAAGATAGTAGACTAATGCAGTATAATCAATACATTTACCAGTGCTTCTGTTAGTAAGTATTGATGTACTTATAACTTCGTTCAAAGTTGCATGTTGGCTACTACAGCATAATATAAGCTGTAATGTATGACCAAAAACTCCATACATATTTATAGTAATGGATAGCGTTATGCAACAATGTTTCAAACCACAATACTTGATAATATTATGATATATATATACATAGGTCTAATAGGTCATAGAAACATCCGAGGACGGACTGGCGTCCGAACTGTGAGGGAGCTGTTTCGCGCCGCTCAGGACAGGAAAGCTTTCTCTCAAATGATCGTCAACGTCCGGAGGACCCTGCAGAACACGTAAAGAAAAAGAAGAAGATATCGAGGGTATACAACCAAAATGCACTATGTCATTTGAGTTTTGAGATGACATGGTGGCAGTTAAATGAAAAAAAATATGTTTAGATCAATACGAATTCGCCGTGTATTATTTTAACTTTAATTAAGATGATATTGGTAAATAACTTTTAGGCTTTGCAAACAAATTCAAATATAGGAAAAGTGTTAATTACTTGAATAGTTTTTGACAACTTTTGTAGCACTAATCTGACTTAGTGCATTTTGGTTGTATACCCTCGATATATAGGTCGTTACTTTGAAATACGAAAATATACAGGACGCGATAGTTTTAATTGCTTAATCATTGTAGCAAAGCAAGAATATTATTTTTAGATTTAAATTATGGTATTTCACTTTTTTGATATTGCAGATTCGATGCATTGTTGCACAACTCTATCCATATACATTATAGTTGTATTGCCAAGCACGGCACTGAGCTGGACACATTAACCATTGACGGGTTAAGGAGTTTATTAACTTCCGTTAAAATTGTAATTATCTTTTATTCTCAATATTTAATCCATTCACAAATGTGTCCATTAAATTAAATTTATTCAGGAGATGAGGAGGCTCCTCAATTTTTCAAGCACTCGAAGAACTGGTATTATTACGGTACTGACTTTAAAAGAGATCGGAAGGATTTTATTGTGTTTTTTAGTTCCGACTTTTTCGATCTCAGTTCCCGGCGCTCTGTGATTAACTGTAACTTGCGTTACTTTTTCAAAAAAAAAAAAAACAGATGAATGAGGGTTACTTTTTCGGTAATGTATTAACGGTTAACTATGAATGTTTTTTGAATAACGGTGTCTAGTTTTGATACAGAGATTAGAGAGAGAACGATGCCAGCTAGGAAGTTGAGCGCCTGAAATTAGACGATAAGCAAACTTTATAGCACAACTGTCACACTGTTGGTATATGTCAAAACCGGCAGGCGCTTGCATATCATGGTAGATAGATACATAGTTTATAGCTTTTACTGAGCAAACACAGATTAAAAATAGGGATTATAAATGAAATTTGTACACAGTACTTCAAGTTCAATTAGTATTAAATGATAGCTATATGCGAAATAATTAAACATGATCAATTTATTTACCATTATAAATAAATTGATCATGTTTAATTATTTATGTAAGAAATTTTTAATTGATGTAAATCATCATGTTCGTAATGTCAAAATACCAAACTTTCAAATCTTACTTTGGTGTATCAAATAAATGAGAACGAGCTTTTAATTCATTTGTATTAAACTTTGTAAAGTTTTATACAGAGCTGTATGTGAAAATTTTAAAAATAATTTTTCATTCTACACAGAGAACTAATAAAAACTTTTATAACAAGAGTAAACTTGTACGTTTAAAACTTAACACGGAGCCGACAAAGTTTTTCAGGATAGGTACTAAAACTTTGTAAGTTCTTGTAAGCAATTAAAAGCAGGTTTTACTGTTTTGAATTATTTTTATCGGTTTCATAATCAAAATTGTTGGGACAGCAGTGTAGCAAGTACGATTTTTTACGATAAAATAAGTACCCAAGTCTCCCCACTCTTTTCTGTAAAGGTTTGATTATACTGTAAAAGTCTAGTATTTAAAAAAAACTAATAAAGCATTACATATTGAAAATAACTGTAAACAGACCATATGCAACACAGAAGACATCGTAAGATGGAGTAGAAAAAGGAGACGATTCTGTAAAGACCATGTAGATCGGATGGCTGAAAACAGAATCGTACAAATAGCTGCAAAGGAAGCACCAGTCGGTTCACGGCCCCGAGGAAGACCACCAAAAAGATGGAAAGACAAAAAGTCTTCAGCATCACAAGAGGCATCAAGTTCCGAAATAACAGATCGATGATCTACAACACAATGAAGAAGAAGAACTATAAACAACTACACCATTACGGCGTAGACTACAAGTGGGGTAGCCATCAGAACTGCTGTAAACAAAAACTTTTCAAATTTTAATCTTCTAAAGTTAAAATTTATAAATCGACAAACATGATATGTAGAAAAAAATTGTGCATGTTTATCATTAAGATAAGTTCAAAACAGGTGACACAGGGCTGACACTAGAGTTGTGGGCACGTGCCAGAACGGAAGTGATGGGCAGCGGCGTGCATTCTTTTCGCATTGTTTAAAAGTCAATAGGGAACTTAATACTGGTCTTGAATCGTGACTAGATGGCTTAAATATTAAGATCTGTACACGTGGGACGTCGAAATGAACTATAACGCCAATCATTATATTGTTCCGTGAAGTCCCGGGCAATGAAGTCTCCTACTGCATTTTGTAAGTTTTCTAATGTTTTGCAAAAAACAGGTAACTTTTCGTAACAAATTACATTAAGACGTTTAGCATTTTCAATTCAGCAGCGTTGAAGTATGCCACCCATCTTGTTTATCTTAATTTTTTATTGGCACAGAGAGGATGACTATACATATTTATAAAGTGTTATTAGTCTTATGGGAGATGCTGTGATAGTAAAAAAATATAAAATAGAATGATTCATCGCCTTTGCTTGTGTTTTTAAGCATCGTGGAAAAGGAAGACAAAAGTAAAAGTACCTACTGTTGATATTATTTCACATCATGCATTCAGGAAATGTGTTTCATTCCAATCATATAAATGTCATTTACAGTCACGAATACCGCTACCCATTCTGAATGCCCAATTAGGTATTATTGTTATTACTTGTTTTAAATAATATCTATACTTTTGTATTTATTATAACATATATTTAGTCATAACTTCTAGCAAAGCATTTCTTGTAAAGAGAATCATTAGAATAGTGAATTGTAACAGAAGGATGTCCAGTATTCTGTGGATCCCCGGTAAAGGTAGGTCTCCCGATCTTTTCATGCAAAAGGCAGGAATTCGTAAAATATCATATACATACTTGGTTAGCTGGAAGATATTGTCTCTGGGCAATAAGCTCGCCAATTGCTTATGACTTTTTTTTTTTTAAAAAAGATATATCTGGGTTTGTTATAAACCCTAATAAAACCTTTCACACTAAGCTAAAATTATCAATAAAGTGTAATTATTATTATAAGACAATTAATTTCTGTGAATGCAGTGATGCATCCTTACCAAATATCCTGTGTGTTTTTTGATATCGGCACGGAGTAGTCGACAATGCATGTTTATTACTTCCAGTTAGTCTACTGGTGACCCAACCTGTGAGAGATAAAAAAAAATCATGTCCCTCAACGCTTCTCTCGGGAGTACAGGGCAGAAACCAGCCTCCCCCATTCAGAGCGTCTCTGCGACAATTGCGTCATCTCTTTCCACGACATTCCTTGCGCTCTGATGTCGTTGTCATAGGAACGATGTACTGTGAAAGAGAGACGCCTGGGCCGACGGTACCCTTGCGGACGGAAGAACAGCGCTCTTTTTGGCCAACTATCATTGGGCATTCACAGAACATGTCTCAGCCAGGACTATAGAGAGATAAAAGTGTTATGATAATTGTTGTTGATAACTCTGTGCAATTAGGTATAGAGATATATACCTATATAGATATAATATCCAATATATTATGATAAATAGTATTGCTGTTTAGTAGTAATTAATGTTACTAATTATAATATTATAATACACTATGACAGGTAGGCGAGGTATAGTAATAATTGAAATTATTTCAAATGAAATCGAAATTGTTCTGAAAACGAAAGTAGCTCTAACTAACAAACTCTCTTGTTCTACAAATCTACATTGTATTATCATGTTTCGATTTACGTTTATTCATAATATAAATAAATATTTCATGTTTGGCGTATTTCTTGCATAATTCACTCGGTGTCGGAAGCCTCGTCTAAAAAAAGAAAGGGCCCACCCTGGGTATACCCGAAGGTAGAAAACCGTTAGACAGACCAAGACTAAGATTGTAAGATAACATCAACCGAGATCTAGATGAGCTAAATGCTAAAGACGAGTGGCAAACAATTGCTCAAGATAGAAAGACTTGGAGATCTATTGTTTTGGAGGCAAACACCCTACAGGGGCTTTTCGCCCATCGGAAGCATAAACTAGAATATAGAAATGTAAAATAATATTCAGTATAAATGAAAACTGCTAATGCTTTTATATGATTTATATCGAAAGAAAGTTGGCAGTTATCTCCAATTTTACTAAAAGGGCCCCCTGTTTTTGTTCTCTTCTATACTTACGTACGCAATATTCGTATTTAATGAATCTCCATTTATTTATTCATTTTCAAATGTTTTCAAATTTATTTTCCAAATGTTTTTCTTAAATCTATTAAAAAACTATAAGGGCATTTACTTCACATTCGATTTTATTAAATCATATACCTTCTTGTTGAAGTGTCCAATCAGTAGGTACCAGGAGAAATTTAAAAAGAGAACAGTATTAAAATCATCGTAAAACAAAGAAACGTTGTACGAGCGAGAGTGCACCTATTGCAAAATTAAACAGGTAGGTACTTAACAAAGCTACAGATCAAAATCTATTTGAGATGATCTATCTGTCTGACATCTTCGTAGATCAGATAATCTAGATTCACAATACAAATTGATTTTTTACAACCAGCTAACCGATTTATCATGGCAGATCTTCATTGATATTTAATATTAATAACATTGGTTCAAGATTTAAGATATATAAATAATATGATTAGTTTGTTTGTTTTGATTAAGTATTATTTATCAAGATGAACGAGGAAAGTGTTAGAGAGATCGTTGTAAGATTTTTTTGGCAATTTCTAATTTGTTAACTGATTTGAATAAGAATTTGATTGACAAGTAGATATAAATATGTCTTAATATGACTATCGCTTCGAATTCAGCCATTTGGGGTCCATATTTGCGTATAGGCCTCTTTCATATTTTCTACTCTCTTCTTTTGTTCTGTATTCTTTCCAACTATCTTTTTTATTTAATCTGCCCATCTAGCTTGAAGCTCTTGCCTGTTCTCAATTGCTAGTCCCTGACTATCTCAGTATGATATTTTCTACAAATGAGGTAGTCAATAAATATATTGAACATTTAAATTCACATAAAAAATATTATATTCGTCGGAAATTTATAACAAACGGAATTGTTACCATTTTATTTGAAATCTCTTCTTTTGCTATCCATCGTTTTTCTTAAGAACTTAGTGGAATCGAGCGTCAACGGTCAGAAAATATATTTATGTATATTGAATTAATGTTATTCAATATTTCTTGTAATACTTGAAGTGTACCTTCATATTGATTTGATGTTATTTAACACTCCTATTATATAATTTATTAAATCACAATACCTATGTTTATACCTACACTACGATAAAGTAGCTCTTTAAAATCATAACAAAAAATACTATTTGTTTTTAATTATTTAATATTGTTACTATAATAAGCAACAAAAAATAAATTTACAAAATAAACAAACACTCGACGTTCAATTCTAATTTACAAAAGAACCTTAAGTGATGAAGAACGAAGCAACCTAATCGATTTATTGTTGTTAAAAATGTACTCTCTGACATTGAAAAAATTGGAGAACAAAGGTGAATCATAAAGGATGATGATGCTCTTCTCAGGTGGTCCTCAAGATCGAGTAGCTTCACCCATAAAGGAGGTCAACCAGTTTTCTCGTTTTAATGAGAGAGGAATCTTAAGATCTGAATAATAGCAAGAAGATGAAGAATAATTAAGAGCATAGTATAACGAACTTGTGAGAAACTTTAAATGAGTTTTTCATATTTTTAACTATAACTATCTATCTTTATTGCATCATCCAATACGTCACGATTTATATTCTAGAACTTATAGCAACAAATATTACTTAAGCCTCTTTACAAATGTTGATATTGCAATATATACCTGAATTTTGAACCATAAAGTTCTTGATAAAGTTAATGTTCTAAAAACGTGCGTAACCACAAAAGAAATGTTTACTTATATATTTTTTTATTCAAATGTATTTTTTTCCTTGTTCCAGTCGGTACGTCCTTAAAATATTCCTTTCTACTGCTTCTTCTAGTACTTACGACAATTTCAAATCAAGTTTTTCAATTCACGTGTTTGGTAATGTGCTTGCCTACTTCTGCTAGATTCGTTATTCAATCTTTTCTCTCATAATCAACTGATTTACGACATACTTTTAACTTTTCATACCATCGAAAAATGTACATTCATCTATTCTATTATGATATATTTCAGAAGTGGGGATACCGGTGGACTTATTTAATGTTCTAATCATACAAGTCATCCTCTTCGTGTCAACAAAAATAAGACATTCACCTTGTCATCACAAATGAGGTGTTAGGGATCGAAATTTGTCAAATTTAAATATGACATTTTATTTAACTAAATATGCAAAAATATACTTCGTTTTGTTCTATAAGACTTGGAAAAAGCGAAAAAAAATATAATTTTAGTATGAAAATCAGTCTAATTAGTTTTTTGGGTTCCAATGATATTTTATTATAAATGGATTTGTTCAGTCTTGAAACCAAACCACACATTTCATTCCTAAGAATTTACATTCCAGTTTTAACTGAATTAACTTTATTTTATAAAGATAACAATAAAATGATAAGTAGTAAAGTTAAGTAACCTCGCAATGCCTTCAAAGTCAAAGTACCTACATGTATAAACTATGTAGGTATGTAAAGAAATAATGGGAATGTCAAATGTCAGGAACGTTTAATAAGTACCTAAGTAAAAAGTTTAGGTAATGTAGTTTGAAATATTATAATTTGCTCGGTAAAATTTTCTTATTCCATGTACTCGTATAAAGTATTCCCACTCTTTTATGTAAGTTTTGAAACTCCTGTAAATGACAGATTTTCGTTAAATATCACTACATATCTACAAACATTGAACATGTAAACTTAAGGCAGTGCTTGAACTCGCAATCCATCAATTACTCGAGGTGTAAACCTCATACAATAGTTAACTGTAAATATAATAATATGGATAAATATACATACATACATACCATCACGCCGCTTCCCTCGCGGGGTAGGCAGAAAGGATCGAGCGCCACTTCCTTCTATCCTTGCATACATCTTTCGCTTCCGTCACTGTCATACAATTCCTCATGCATGCTCTCCTGTTCAATGTGCTCAACACGTGACCGTCCTGTAGGATTTGATTTAAATGATTCTTGCCATTTAATCCTCGGACGTCCGCGTCTCCGAGCACCATTCCTCTCAGCCAAATATATCTTCTTAGTCATTCTGTCCTCATTCATTCTTTCCACGTGCCCAAACCATCTTAACTTATTTACATTCATCCTTGTTATTACACCAACTTTCATTCCACATTCCTTTCGTATATCAATGTTACGCACACGATCTCTCAGACTTTTACCACACATCCTTCTCAACGATCTCATTTCCACTGCATTTATGCCACTTTCATCCTTTTTTAACCATGTCCACGTCTCACTTGCATACATAAGTGTTGGCACTAAGATAGCAGAGTGCACCAACCTTTTAGCTGTGGTGGATATGTTTCTATTTGCAATTATTGGTCGGATTGCACCATTTACCTTATTGCCAGCAACTTTTCTCCTTTCAATATCGCTTTCACACTTCCCATCTCTCGTGAACAAACTACCTAAGTACACACATTCGTCAACTTGCTCTAACACTTCGTTGTCAATCATTACCTGGCATACTGTTCTCTCACTTCCTCTTTCAAACACCATGATTTTTGTCTTTTTTGCATTCATTCTCAATCCATTAATCGCACAATTTTCATACACACACGTCATCATTCGCTGTAGATCACTTTCACTTTCAGCCATCAATACCAAATCATCGGCAAAGATTAACGCTCTTACATTCATCCCATTCATATCAACACCTACATTCAGTTCTTTCAATGGACGAATACAATGATCAATGTATAGGTTAAAAAGCCATGGCGACATCACGCACCCTTGTTTTACTCCTTTTGTCAATGTGAACCATTCCGACAGGTTATTGTTCACTCTAACACACGCAGAACTTCCTGTATATAGGGACGCAATGGCGCGAATTAGCCGACTACCCACCCCACACATTGAAAGTACTTGCCACATTTTCTCACGATTTACTCTATCATAAGCCTTTTCTAGATCAACAAACGCGCAGAAAAGCTTCTGGTGTTTCTCCAGGAGCTTCTCTGTCACCATTCGCAAGGAGAAGATCTGGTCCACACACCCTCTACCACTCTGAAAGGCACCTTGCACATCCCATACATTCGTCTCAGTCACTTTTCGAACTCTTTCAATCAATATTCTTGCATACAGTTTCCCCACCGAGCTCAGCAGACTAATAGCCCGATAACTCCCGCATTCTAGTCTTGACCCCTTTCCTTTGTATAGTAGGCATATCACAGCTTTTCGCCAGTCTTCTGGCGTGCAACCTTCCCTCCAACACTGGTTAAAGAGTGCATGACACCATTCGAGAGTCCTCAGCCCACTCAGACTGATGAATTCCGTAGAGATCATATCATACCCAACCGCTTTGCCATTCTTCGCCTTCTTCAATGCATTCTTAACCTCATCCATAGTTATTTCTTCATCCCTTGCTTCATTCTCATTTTCCCTTTCACTATTCTGGCTTGGATATTCGCCTCCACTTTCAAACAGCTCCTCAAAATATTCTTTCCATCTATTCACAACGTCAAGACCATTCATCAACATACATCCCTCTTTATTTCTAATCACAATCGATAAATATTAAACATTTTTTAATTGGAGTAAGTGAGCAAGTATCACATCTTAAATATCTTTGTAGCTGCATTTAACAAGCTAGTAAATTGTCTTCTACGTGACAATAAAAAATAAGCTACACAGAATGGGTGACATACCTCAAAGTTGAACGAAATGAAGATATTAAATATCGGTAGAAATCCAGATAAGGTGAACGCATCGAAATTAAATTTATTAATCTTCCTACAATATTCACGTAATTATACAGTTTTTCACCCAAGAAATGAAATGATAATGAACTCTAAACTAACCTACAAATCAGTCAAACGTGTACAAAAAATGCAAATAATTCATTTTCTGTTTAAAAAAAACACAAAATTCCGCCGGATTCTTATTCTCCAAGTAAAATACTACATTATATATATATTTAGTTACAATCCATTGGATTGGTCTGCAACGAGTTTGGTTTTTCTTCTCCATTCCTCCCTATTCTCAGCCAGTCTTTTAAGCTCTACGTATGAGCCACAGTTCATGTCCCTCTTCAGTTGGTCCATATATGCGTCTCTTGGTCGGCCTCTGCCATTTGTTCCCTCGGTCTTACCCTCCGCGATGGCGATGAGTAGTCCTGGGTGCCTGATGTTGTGACCAATCCAGTTAGCTCGTTGTTGGCTGATTCTCTTAAGGAGTTGCCTTTTTTCGCCTACCCTGGTTAAGACTTCTTCGTTTTCGACGTGCTCCGACCAATGGATCTTAAGCATGCGTCTGTAGCACCACATCTCAAAGGCCGCCAACCGTCCGCTTTCACTCTTGCTGATGGTCCATGTCTCACAACCATAAAGCAGAATGCTCCATACAAAGGCTTTAGTGAGGTTCTTCCTTACGCTTAAGTCGATATTTGGGGATTCCAATATCTTCGATTTTTTGTTGAAGGCAATCCTTGCCTGGTTTATTCTGCTTACAATTTCTGCTTTGGAGCGTCCATCCTGGTTTATTCTGCTGCCCAGGTACACGAATTCACTTACTTGTTTGATGCTCACTCCATTTAATGCAATGTTCGCAGTCGCTTCCTCTCTTCCAACGACCATACATTTTGTTTTTTCTTTATTTATTTTCATGTTGTACTTTGACAACAGTATACTTTCCAATTTTCCTAAAGCTTCGTTCAGCTCCATCTCGGAGTCTGCGAGCAGTGCTATGTCGTCAGCATATCTTATCATGTCGACCTTTTTCCCATTTATTTTTACTCCTGTCCAGTTCTTCATTTCTTCTCTCAGTTCATCAATGGCTCGCTGTATATAGCAGTTAAAGAGAGCTGGCGACATTGAGCATCCTTGTCTTACGCCTTGTTCGACCCTTGCTTCTGCACAGCTCTCTCCGCTTTTAATCACAGCCATTTCGTTCTTGTATAAGCTCCAGATTGCTCTTCTATCCTTATAACTCATTCCTATCTGGTTGAGGGTGTTAAAAAGTTGTTCCCATTCTACTTTATCGAATGCTTTTTCAAGGTCGATGAATGCTATATATGTGTTTTTATTAATTGTTATTCTCTTTTCTAGAGTAAGTCTGAGACTCAGGATTGCATCTCTTGTGCCTGTCTCTTTGCGGAATCCAAATTGATCTTCTGAAAGTGTTTCGTTGATTTTATTTTCCGCCCTTTTCATTATAATGTTGGTGAGTATCTTAGAAGCGTGTGATATCATGCTTAAGGTTCTGTGTTGTTCACACTTTGTCGTGCCTGCTTTCTTAGGAAGCGCTCGTATCAGACATTTGGCAAAGTCCTCAGGTATCTCTCCTGTGTTGTATATTTTGCAGACAAGCTTATACAATGTATCAAGCATGCCTTTTCCTGCGCATTTAAGCAGCTCTGATGGAATCAGGTCAATACCTGGTGCTTTGCCGTCTTTCAACTTTGCTAATGCAATATCAAATTCACTTCTTAAGATGTCATCTCCATTATTTTCTACGTCATATTCTGCTTTTAGTGCTTTGCTTTCCTTGACTATGTTCTTTCCTTTGTATAATTGTTCTAGGTATTCTTTCCATCTTTTTACGATCAATTCATCCTCAAACAGCAGTTTGCCGTTTTTATCTTGTATAGCACAACGTGGTTGTGTTTTGTCATTGAAGAAATTCTTTACTTCAGAGTATGCGGTTTCAAATTTCCTTTGTTTTATATTCCTGTTAATATTTTTGCATTTTTCTTGCAAATAACATTCCTTTCTCAGCTTGAATTCTCTGTTAATTTTATTTCTAAGGGCTTTACAAGAGTATATATTATATAATGAGTTACAATCCATTGGATTGGTCTGCAACGAGTTTGGTTTTTCTTCACCATTCGTCTCTATTCTCAGCCAGTCTTTTCAGCTATACGTATGAGCCACAGTTCATGTCCCTCTTCAGTTAGTCCATATACGCGTCTCTTGGTCGGCCTCTGCCATTTGTCCCCTCGTTCTTACCCTACGCGATGGCGATTACTATATATCTACATAAAAATAATTCAAAATAACCGACGTTTAGATACGTTCACATAATCTGAAAAAGCCTAAATATCTTATATGTAATATTTTGCTAAGACCTGCCTTTTACAGAATACTCACAAAATACAGAAATAATTGGGAGACATTATTTGCCGGGGACTCTGGAGATGAGTAATCTCCTTCAAATCAAAATGTTGATTCGTCCTAAATGTGAGTTATAAATTCTTCTTTCATTTACAAAAGAAATATCTATAACAATTGAAGAAATTGTTTATTGTAGATTTCTTTAACAATAAACAAGAACTACCTACTTTCATTAATAGTTAATTAACTTGAATTATTGTACATTTAAATAAATGAAATTATATCAAATTCAAACAATAATATAAGTTAACGTTTTATTTGCGTGAGAGCGGCCTACTTATCGTGTTAATTAGCCACATTAATACATTCTTTTTGATCTAATTGTAAGAAATAATTTAAGAAGATTTAATATTTAATCATTAATATAAATATTCTTATAATGAGTCAAAGAGAACAAAAGATATTCGAATATAAAAGTCTGTGTTTTTATAATATTTTTTTTTGTGTTTCTTTGGGTTTCCGCACAATAAGCAAATGACAAAATTAGTCAGAAATCTGTTTGAGTACCGTGTTAACATAATGTAACATAGTACCTACAAAATACAATCGGAATAAGAGAGGCGTCCCTTTAAGACACCTACGAATTGGCTTTAGGCTGGTTTAAGTATTACTTTTGGTATCCGCGTAAGATTTTCACCAACTCCGTCGTTCTCACTATCACGATCTAAGGTACACCAATCAAGAAACTTATAATGCAAACTTATTGAAGTTATAATTATTATTATTATTACTGACAATAAGACGATTCTTACAAGGATCATTACAGCTGAAGGCCAATGCGATCCCAGAAGAAAACATTAAACAATATCCAAACGACAACACAACTACAATATATCCTCGATTTTCCTTATAAATTCTGCATACGTCACGTTGATCATCATAGCTATATGTAAATCTCTCAGAGAGAGGGAGGGAGAGAGAAAAAGAGAGATTAGAAGCTTTTTATCTTTTATATATCATATCTTAAAAGAATTAAGATCTTTCCTGTACGTTTTATTAGAGTATTATTTGTTTAAGCTGAGTTACTGATTATCTCCTTTTTATTTCCCATGGGATATGAGTACATATGAAAAGTTAATCGAATTCAGATTCCTATTGAATTGGTTTTACTCTATATAAACTAATAAATAATACTAACAAACAGATGGGAATTCCTTTCATAATTATAATAACAACCGTTCGGACATTTACCAAACTAAGGATTACCTAATTAAAACTTCTTCCACAGTTAACATATTCTTGTACTATGTAATCAAACAAGTATGTAATATTATAATAAAGTACTTCCACTGTGACTTTTTTAGTCATGAGCCGGCTTTAAGAGCTTCCGCTCTCATAATCAGGCTAGTGTAAAGTAAAGAAATTACATATATAGTTTGTTGTTGGATAGCAATACAAAAGTGGTGACAAACGATTGAAATTGAGTACCGTTGTGGGCGAATTTTAAGAAAGACATCTCCAGCATTTGCCTTTTGACGATATTGGGAAACCAGAATAACTAATATTATAGAGATGAGCATTATTTTTTAGAGAGGTAGCCTTCCTCTGAAAAGTTTTACACATAAAATTGATATTTAAATCTACTCAATATAAAGTTATACCCACCTAATTTTTTGTTGTAAAAAACAATCTACATTGTAAAAATTAGTGTCTTAAATAAATCATTTTAATATAAGTAAAAATGAACTTTCATAAAGTTACCACCGAAAAAATAGAATATATGCAAATAATTGTGCTACAGTCAGTTAATTGATATTCAAAAATTCCGACAAATCTTTTAGATTTGGCGTGACTCATTATCATAAGATGTATATATTTATTATTCAATGTACTATTTTCATAAAAAAAAAAAAAAACATTTATTTTTACAGTCACCCATTCAAATATTTCCCATTTTCAAATTATACCGGGTGAAGATGCTACTTCGATAATATATCATTGTTTCACACCGACAATAAAATAAACTCGTATTACAGTTTGGGACTAGCATATCTATCAGATACTATATCTGATGTTATCAGACAAAGGTGTAGTAATATGACCTTAATTCAGTGACATATTATACAATACCCCCTATCTCTGCAATAGACACACTTCAACATTTTATATGGAATAAGCCATTATAACAAAACAATTAATTACTAATAATAATATTATGTATCTCTACAAAGGTGTGAAATATCTTATCATGTCGACCTTTTTCCCATTTATTTTTACTCCTGTCCAGTTCTTCATTTCTTCTCTCAGTTCATCAATGGCTCGCTGTATATAGCAGTTAAAGAGAGCTGGCGACATTGAGCATCCTTGTCTTACGCCTTGTTCGACCCTTGCTTCTGCACAGCTCTCTCCGCTTTTAATCACAGCCATTTCGTTCTTGTATAAGCTCCAGATTGCTCTTCTATCCTTATAACTCATTCCTATCTGGTTGAGGGTGTTAAAAAGTTGTTCCCATTCTACTTTATCGAATGCTTTTTCAAGGTCGATGAATGCTATATATGTGTTTTTATTAATTGTTATTCTCTTTTCTAGAGTAAGTCTGAGACTCAGGATTGCATCTCTTGTGCCTGTCTCTTTGCGGAATCCAAATTGATCTTCTGAAAGTGTTTCGTTGATTTTATTTTCCGCCCTTTTCATTATAATGTTGGTGAGTATCTTAGAAGCGTGTGATATCATGCTTAAGGTTCTGTGTTGTTCACACTTTGTCGTGCCTGCTTTCTTAGGAAGCGCTCGTATCAGACATTTGGCAAAGTCCTCAGGTATCTCTCCTGTGTTGTATATTTTGCAGACAAGCTTATACAATGTATCAAGCATGCCTTTTCCTGCGCATTTAAGCAGCTCTGATGGAATCAGGTCAATACCTGGTGCTTTGCCGTCTTTCAACTTTGCTAATGCAATATCAAATTCACTTCTTAAGATGTCATCTCCATTATTTTCTACGTCATATTCTGCTTTTAGTGCTTTGCTTTCCTTGACTATGTTCTTTCCTTTGTATAATTGTTCTAGGTATTCTTTCCATCTTTTTACGATCAATTCATCCTCAAACAGCAGTTTGCCGTTTTTATCTTGTATAGCACAACGTGGTTGTGTTTTGTCATTGAAGAAATTCTTTACTTCAGAGTATGCGGTTTCAAATTTCCTTTGTTTTATATTCCTGTTAATATTTTTGCATTTTTCTTGCAAATAACATTCCTTTCTCAGCTTGGATTCTCTGTTAATTTTATTTCTAAGGGCTTTACAAGAGTATATATTATATAATGAGTTACAATCCATTGGATTGGTCTGCAACGAGTTTGGTTTTTCTTCACCATTCGTCTCTATTCTCAGCCAGTCTTTTCAGCTATACGTATGAGCCACAGTTCATGTCCCTCTTCAGTTAGTCCATATACGCGTCTCTTGGTCGGCCTCTGCCATTTGTCCCCTCGTTCTTACCCTACGCGATGGCGATTACTATATATCTACATAAAAATAATTCAAAATAACCGACGTTTAGATACGTTCACATAATCTGAAAAAGCCTAAATATCTTATATGTAATATTTTGCTAAGACCTGCCTTTTACAGAATACTCACAAAATACAGAAATAATTGGGAGACATTATTTGCCGGGGACTCTGGAGATGAGTAATCTCCTTCAAATCAAAATGTTGATTCGTCCTAAATGTGAGTTATAAATTCTTCTTTCATTTACAAAAGAAATATCTATAACAATTGAAGAAATTGTTTATTGTAGATTTCTTTAACAATAAACAAGAACTACCTACTTTCATTAATAGTTAATTAACTTGAATTATTGTACATTTAAATAAATGAAATTATATCAAATTCAAACAATAATATAAGTTAACGTTTTATTTGCGTGAGAGCGGCCTACTTATCGTGTTAATTAGCCACATTAATACATTCTTTTTGATCTAATTGTAAGAAATAATTTAAGAAGATTTAATATTTAATCATTAATATAAATATTCTTATAATGAGTCAAAGAGAACAAAAGATATTCGAATATAAAAGTCTGTGTTTTTATAATATTTTTTTTTGTGTTTCTTTGGGTTTCCGCACAATAAGCAAATGACAAAATTAGTCAGAAATCTGTTTGAGTACCGTGTTAACATAATGTAACATAGTACCTACAAAATACAATCGGAATAAGAGAGGCGTCCCTTTAAGACACCTACGAATTGGCTTTAGGCTGGTTTAAGTATTACTTTTGGTATCCGCGTAAGATTTTCACCAACTCCGTCGTTCTCACTATCACGATCTAAGGTACACCAATCAAGAAACTTATAATGCAAACTTATTGAAGTTATAATTATTATTATTATTACTGACAATAAGACGATTCTTACAAGGATCATTACAGCTGAAGGCCAATGCGATCCCAGAAGAAAACATTAAACAATATCCAAACGACAACACAACTACAATATATCCTCGATTTTCCTTATAAATTCTGCATACGTCACGTTGATCATCATAGCTATATGTAAATCTCTCAGAGAGAGGGAGGGAGAGAGAAAAAGAGAGATTAGAAGCTTTTTATCTTTTATATATCATATCTTAAAAGAATTAAGATCTTTCCTGTACGTTTTATTAGAGTATTATTTGTTTAAGCTGAGTTACTGATTATCTCCTTTTTATTTCCCATGGGATATGAGTACATATGAAAAGTTAATCGAATTCAGATTCCTATTGAATTGGTTTTACTCTATATAAACTAATAAATAATACTAACAAACAGATGGGAATTCCTTTCATAATTATAATAACAACCGTTCGGACATTTACCAAACTAAGGATTACCTAATTAAAACTTCTTCCACAGTTAACATATTCTTGTACTATGTAATCAAACAAGTATGTAATATTATAATAAAGTACTTCCACTGTGACTTTTTTAGTCATGAGCCGGCTTTAAGAGCTTCCGCTCTCATAATCAGGCTAGTGTAAAGTAAAGAAATTACATATATAGTTTGTTGTTGGATAGCAATACAAAAGTGGTGACAAACGATTGAAATTGAGTACCGTTGTGGGCGAATTTTAAGAAAGACATCTCCAGCATTTGCCTTTTGACGATATTGGGAAACCAGAATAACTAATATTATAGAGATGAGCATTATTTTTTAGAGAGGTAGCCTTCCTCTGAAAAGTTTTACACATAAAATTGATATTTAAATCTACTCAATATAAAGTTATACCCACCTAATTTTTTGTTGTAAAAAACAATCTACATTGTAAAAATTAGTGTCTTAAATAAATCATTTTAATATAAGTAAAAATGAACTTTCATAAAGTTACCACCGAAAAAATAGAATATATGCAAATAATTGTGCTACAGTCAGTTAATTGATATTCAAAAATTCCGACAAATCTTTTAGATTTGGCGTGACTCATTATCATAAGATGTATATATTTATTATTCAATGTACTATTTTCATAAAAAAAAAAAAAAACATTTATTTTTACAGTCACCCATTCAAATATTTCCCATTTTCAAATTATACCGGGTGAAGATGCTACTTCGATAATATATCATTGTTTCACACCGACAATAAAATAAACTCGTATTACAGTTTGGGACTAGCATATCTATCAGATACTATATCTGATGTTATCAGACAAAGGTGTAGTAATATGACCTTAATTCAGTGACATATTATACAATACCCCCTATCTCTGCAATAGACACACTTCAACATTTTATATGGAATAAGCCATTATAACAAAACAATTAATTACTAATAATAATATTATGTATCTCTACAAAGGTGTGAAATGTCAGCAGCTTGTCTTGACTAGGAACTGCAGCATAATATCATTATAAGACTTGAAGAAGTATAACATTATGTTGTACAAGTATTTCAGTATTTGACGATACATAGTATAACACGACAATAATTCAACATGAAATATAATAGGTACATTTTGATAATAATCTAATTATTTGTAAATAATTTATCATTTATCGCCATTAGAAGTTTTACAGCTGATTTGTTTTGCAATGCGGAAGTAGGTAACTAATGCCAATTTATCTTCTGAAAGATCTCTGATCCTGCTTAAGTTACCATGTGTATACAGGATATTCTTTGTTGTATTTTTCTAGATTTTTCAAATGTACAAAGATTCAAAATATCAAGTCCATATCTAGAGAATACTTTTGTATCTTAAATAATAAAAAAATACCAAAAAATCGTATAATTAACAGTAATGCTCTCGCCACTAGAAATCATGTTAAAATAATTTTACACAGGGTACGGCCGAGTGTTGATTTAGAGAAATCAGAGAACATGTATGAGAAATTGCACACGAATGTGGAAGAAGTGAAATAAGTTGTAAAGATAGATCAATATGGCGTTGCAAATTCTCTGCTTATCCTACTTTGGATATAACGTGAGGGTGAAGTTAGTATTTTATTCTTTATTGTACATATGTAGATCACGAAAATAAAATACAATCCAAGTATAGTTTTAGGAAAAGAAAACATTCTTACAATACATCTACCTCTTGCCTAACTTTGGTAAATTTTGGACCAACAACAAGAAGTTATGAAACAATTTGTAGGAATGATTGTTTTAGTTACCACATGATATCTTTAGCTTGTTCTTGGAATTATACAAGGAAGTTATGTAATGTAAATAATTGATTAGGATAGTTGATATAGCTTTATTATTATTAATATTATGTATGAATACACATTCAATATAGATATACAAAATTTCTTAGAAAATGTTATAATAACTTGGAGAACTAGTGATAAAACCTTGAAAACTATATAAATTTATAATACAAATTAAAATAATTGTGTAAACGTGTTCGAGTTCTTTGGAACAGGAAGAACAAACATTTTGTTGAATTATGATATTCTAGAGAGAAATAGCAAGGTCTGGTTAGAAAAAGTGTCATACATGTGTGTTGGAAGACATGGTTTGGACTAGTCAGAGGTCCTAGAAGCAGCAATGGACACTAGGGATCTTTGGAGGAAGCACAGCCCATCTCAATGGGTCCTTGACCCAATCAGATTAAGGGAAGAATTATAATTAAATTTTTTAATTTTTCTTGGACATGGACATTATATAGGTAATACAACAGAAATTACAATACAACATATAATTCAAAATATTGAGATGATATAAGTAAATACATAAATATTATGTAAGTGCAAATTCTGAAAATCTCTAACGTTGAATAAGGAAGTTATTTACCATTATTATTCACTCGGAATCGGGTGCTTTGCTTTTAAATGAATAAGTTAGATTAAGGGTTGAAAGCTTTGCCATTGAATGATCTTAAAAAATGAAATTTCATAGTAAAATTAATATTTAATTTTAAAAATAAGTACCACGATCAATAATAATTATAAGGTTACTTTCAATTTATAAATAGGTATCCGAAGACAAAAAGGAAGGCGAATGAGATTCTTTGGATAAAGCCCCGGCTGATTGACCCTAATAAAACCTTCTGACCTGACATGAACTTATACAGACACAGAAAAGCCGCTGGAAAGTCAGACGAGTAATTTGTTTTAATCAATACCATTAAGGAACTTATTACTGTATTGGCAAATTGATTGAGGTAAATACAATGGTCTGTAGAGTCATACTCACATCACAACTTCCACAATTGAGGTGGCCTGCAGATTCACTGGAAGTAAACATATAATTCGTCCTCTGCGTGCTAATAAAAAACAAGACATTCAAGATGGTTGGCATACTTCTCTTAAGTTGTTCCCGGCAAAGTACAGGAATTTTATTTTATTTTATTTATTCAGTAAGGATCAGACAGTTGAAACAATTAGTACAAACATTAAAAAACAACAATGAGTAAACCAATTAAGATTCCTTTCTTACCAATCCAATAAACATAAATTTGAGACTTATAATGTTAAAACACATAAAAAAATTTAAAAAATGTAAAAAAAATGTAAATAAATGTTAAAAATGCATAAAATGTGTATATGTATAAAATGGAATCTAAATCTTTTCTTCTGTAAGAGGCAGAAACCTATGGCATAAAATATAACGAATGAGTCATTTAACACTTTCAATTCAGCAATGAGATACGCCACCCATCCTAAATGTTTTAATATTTATTGGTACAGAGAGGAAAATTTGCATGTCTATGTATGTTATGTTATTACACACTTCTGGCTACCCCACTTGTGAGATATGCCCTGATGAAGATAGAAAAAGTAATGATACTATCAACTTAACTTTTCATCACGGCGTCTCCCAAAAGTAAGAGTCCTTAATTCAAAGGCTTGAGCATCTTCATACTTATTATATAATCCGCTAGTTACTCAACTCGAGGGTGACGCCGCAATAGTACAGAATTTTAGTAAATAGAAAATATAAATGTTGTATAAAATAATACTTATAAAAAATATTTTTTAAATACATAGCGATGTTTATACTGCCTTAATTAATGTTATTAAAACACTTCCTTCGATCTGAAGATAACCTAAATATACCGAAAGTCTTTATAATTGGTTCCTCCTCACATGGGGTCCTCACAATGTGTTAAAGAAGACATCTCAATAAAATCGAGATGTAATGTATTGTGTATTATTATATTAAATGTACCATTGTGTGAAGGTACATATATATTATATTTTTATTTCATTACACAGAACTAAGTAGGTATGAGATGGTTTATAACGTATTATAATACATATATAGGTACTAAGTACTTAATACAGAAAAAATATTTATTTTGTTTTTTCGATTCTTTGCCCTGCTAAACCAATCCATCTTTATGACAAACATATTCTTTGTTTTGAGGCTATTTGAGAATATTTTTGAGTTTCTTACAAACTTAGATTCTTTTTTTTTGAAATCCATCTATCTATATTTAAGTATAGTATAATGGCATCTTACTATTTTTTATCTTTATAAAGCTGTTGAAAAACTTTACCCCGTCTTTCGACGCTTCTCTATGAAGCATGAAGCAGAAATCAGCCTCCACCATTCGTGGTCAACCACGACGCTTCTCTATGAAGCATGAAGCAGAAATCAACCTCCACCAAATCAGCCTCCACCAGAGTGTCTCTGCGCCATTGAGTAACCTCTTTCCACCTGTCTGAGACATTCCCAGCGCTCAAATGTCGTTGTCCTAGGATCGGCTTATTGCGAAAGAAAAACTTGAGGGCCGTCAGAATCCTTGTCAAGCGAGGTGGTTAATTCTATTCAAGATTATTTTTTCTTTTAAAAAGATGTATCTGGGTTTTTGTTATGAAACCAAATTGATGTTCAGTTAACAAATTATTGTAGTTTTAAGTTTTATATTTCTGTAAATACATAAATAAAATTAAACAAAAAAAACATCTCCCAGCTCTTGCGATATATGCCGTAATGGTAAAGAAAGATAGATAGATACCTATTATAACAACAGAATATATGCTGCTTGAAAATAATAATATGCACCTACAGTATCATTATGACTAATATAAACTCAACTGTTCAGTCGTCAACAATGGATAATAAAGTAACAATAATTATACGTCAATGGAATTTCTCCAATTCTGTATCATCTATTAAATGCACTCTATGAATAAAATGTTGAATTGTACATATTATGATATATTTAAGTTCATTTATGCACTTTCCTTGCATAGCGTCTATAGTTGGTAAACAATAGTTTTTCAATAGTAATTTTATTTAGCGAGAGTCAATTTATCCACGGGAATACATAGAATGAAGGAGCTGTTCCAAATTAGCATAGGACAGTAAGGCTTACGTCCGAGTGATAGTTGACATATTCCCATTTCTTCCCTTCCCTTTTTGCACCAATTTTTTTTTTTTTTTTGGTGTGTGGCCGCTAAATCTAGAGTGCTCCCTCGGGGCAGCATTTCTCGCTTTAATGCGACATTAAATCCTGTTTGTGCATGTGTGTGTCGTTATGGAGATACATATCTCCAGGTACGGCACGAGGTATGTGGCGGGCGCTGCCCTTAAAAAAAAAGTTGACGTTGCAGGGAAATATAGGTAAATACATACAGGTGTATATGTTTCTTCAATGCTTAGTTTACACAATATATTTAAGTGCATTTATTTTATTTTACAAAAATTCACGGCATAAGCCTACATGACAAAATATATTGTACATACATAACATTTAAAAGTACAACAGTGACAATTTTAACAAAATAATATATCAAATGATCAAACAGTTTTATGTCATAGTCACGTTTTTTACGTTCAACAAAAGAATATAAGTGGGTTTTTTTTAAAAGATGCTCCATTTTCAACCTACAATTTTGAGAGTAACGCACTTCTTTTTGTACCTCTAGTATTTGATTGCTTTCCGCGAAGTCTCCAGTAAACTATAGGTTTTCCACTCTTTTCTGTAAGTGTTTGAGCGTTGTGTAAATCTAAGCTTTCATAAAACATCAGATATGAGACATAAAATACTATATGTACGAGTATATAACATAGAAATTTACAGCGGATTCACAATAGCATGCATAATCAAATGATAATTTCTTCGGTGTATTACAGTAAAGAAGATGACACAGAATTATGTCAATATTTTCACTTGTATTCTTCTTATTTCTTCACTTTCTACTAATATTAGGTATATTATTATGATTATTATATTACAGTGATTACGAACTTAATTTTACAATAATGCTTTAATGTCAAAGCTTTATTGTATTATGGTTTTATTTATTGACTTGTAAATGTCTTTTGATATCTAAATAATTGAACTACCTCCCTAATGTCAAGGCGAAGACATGACCGTGAAATCGAAGAATAAACAATTATCTCCCACGTGTGGAGTAGCTAGTACAGTAACTGCACGTAATAAACATACATTCAGAATGAGAAGATGTTCAATAACTTATTTTTGCCGTGAAGCACCCAGCAAAGAATCGGTCTCTCACTCTTGTCCGTAAGTTTTCAAGTGTCCTGAAAAAGGCAGGTGGTTGAAAAAATAAAGACATTTTACAACTCAAATTCAGCGATGAGGTTCGCCACCCATCCTGAATGTATTATTTTTTGTTGGCACAGAGAAGACGGCTTGCATGTTTAATTCATGCGGCTAGTCTGCTGGCTACCCCACTTGTGGGATATGCCGTGGTGGTGTAGTAGTAGTAGCTATAACTTATTCGTAGTGTTTTACGAAACCTTGCCTCTTAAAGAATACTCGAAATTTTATACAAAAGGTTGGGAGACCTATCAATCCAAGGACTCTATGAGCTACTGCGAATACAGGTCAAAAAACTACGAATTACATACATAAACAGGATAATGTGAATTTATAGTAGTTACTCAAACAATAACAATAAAATCAAATGTTTTTTTTATATCCAGTTTGAAGATTTATAATGCTCCCATAATTAAAAATTATTGTACCTACAGATATTTATTATTTCTCTAAGATTAATTATTATAAATATTCTCATTATATGCTTGATTATTATATTTTTTAAGATAAATACTTAGTTAATGACTTGTAACACCCATTTTCAAGTATTTGATAGTAACATTAAGACATATAATATGTTAAAAAAATATCACAAACAAAATGAGTTACCAATTAAGTTAATATTCGTAAATAAATTTGTCTTACACAATATTGACTAATTAAATAAAACATTTGAAAGGCTATTAATTTTTGGATTCCAACAATTTAACGATTAACAAGCCAGTAATCCAAATATACCATTTTTTTACAATGAAGATGAAGATGTTATGTTTTTTCCATCCAATTAATTTTTGAATACATATTTCGATGAAAAATATCTACAATAATTGAATCAAGTTCCAAGAATTTCTAATTAGTAAATATAACGCAAAAAAAATATGTCAGGTATAATAAATGTTTTGAACTAAGTATATTAATGTTATTTAAGCAAACCGAACCATCTCCAAGAATCTTAACAAAAATGAGTTGGTCTGTAAACGTTTGCCCAAAATGCTCTTTTTTGTCTATCTGTCAGCATCTCTCACAAGTGAGGCAACCAGCAAACTATTCAGGATGCATGACCTACCTTCTTTGTTAAATATCTTAAAAGAAAAAGTGGAACCCTTTCTTCCTTATTTGCCCTTTGTATTATTATGCGAAAGCTGCTTTATGTATGTAAGTCATCTGGAAGATTTTCAAGGTGTTTTCGATTCTAGGACGGATGCAAACCAAATCCTCAACAATAATTTTCTATTTTCTCCAATTTAAGTTAGATTATCTCTTAATTTACTCTGAGGGGTTTTCAACAGAATCGTAACGTAAAACCTTACAGAAACTTCAATATACCAAATTTAATAAAGATATAAACTATTTATGGACTGAGATCAAAAAATAAATAAAACACATAATAAAATTCTCTAAAAGTGATTTGCTCCACTTTGCAATTTGATGATGGATAAGTATTATTTTCTTAATTCAATTAGAGGCAGGTAAATAACAAATATCATAGGAATACTAGGACAAAACCTGACCATTTCAGGAAATAACTATCTAAAAAATATCTAAATTACAATATATGTGTTTGATAGTCAAGCAAGCGTCACGTATTTATTATAAACACATCAGAAATAAAAACTCCTGATGCTCTAATGACGCTTTCATATTGAAGATTGCCTGGAAGGCCACCTAAAAGATGGAAGGATAGTTGGTCCTCAGCGTCGCAACAGAAAACAAATTCCGGGCAAACAGGTCAATGATCTACTGCAAGCAGAAGAAGAAGAAGACATCAGAAATACGCGGTTTTTTTCTCCTCGAAAATAGCAACATAAGACGGAAAATATTGCTATATTTTTTATTCATAGAGGCACTGTTACCGTTTATGGATGGTTCTGACACATTTTTGCCAAAAGTCCATAAAATAATGTACCTACCTAGTTTGTTTTAAATAAATTATTTTATGGATTTTCGGTTGATAAACGTGAAAAAAAATCAACAAACATACAAGGCTTAAATATTTCTACGGGAATTATTCTATCGAGGCGTGTAATTCGGAGAAAAACAGTCTTCAGAAATTTCCTGGGAAAAGAAAATGAATTTACAATTAAATGGATTTGTAAGAGATCTGCGATAAATTAGTTTCAAGCTCCCAAGGCATAGTCGGTACTCGAATATTATACGTACATACCTATTGCTAGATATTTAATACATTTAAACAGATTATCAGGACGCATTTTTTGTGTTTTTTTTTAATTCCTTCACTCTTCAATATTGCATTTGGGAGCACAGGATGAAAAAATCCTTTTACACTCAATTTTGCGCTAAAAGAACCATATTTTTCTCCGACATTCCTAATGCTTTGACATCATTTTCTTGAGAACACTTGTATTGAGATAGGCAGTAGAAACTTTGTAGACAGGAAAGCAGTGATCTTTTTATTTACATCCAGTTAGTCCACTGACTTTATTATATAACTTTATCAACATCATCATCAGCTCTCTGTGTCTGTTGTTGAACTTATTGTTTTAAGCCTTTTGGCTTAAGCAGACTGCATTTCACCAGACACCAAATCATCAAAACACCTTAATCGATCTGAAGCGGAAATGGAATGGTCACAAAGCCAAGATTGGTGACTTTATATAGATGAAAAAAGGTTTGGAATTGCAGCCTAGAAAGTATAAGACAAAAATGGTCCAACTTCCCATTTGTGAGAGATTTCATGATACATCATAAATATAATAAATAGAAGTGAAAAATTATACAAATTATTATTCACAAAGCACTCTTTCAAATATCAATGCACAATATAGAAGTCAATTAAAAATAATAATAATCTCTGAGTACATCTTTAATTAATAATTAATGGATATAATCAATAAGGTTCGTTTCATTCACTCGTCTTAATTTTTTTATCATATTTTCATATAGAATAATTCTTTTGGTTGTTTATGAGTGATATTTCTTAAGTCCGGAGGCCGTATTGAAAGTGATCGACAAAAGATTTCGCGTACAATAGATCACATACTGATTGATAATCAAAATAAATAATTAATTGATCGTGAAATTGATTGATTTGACAGCCTTTCAAATAAAGAATAACTTCTAATCTAATTTTAATATTTTGTCGCTAAGATTTCACTTTTGATAAGTACATTATTGGTGACTTTCTATGATTATTATTTTACATCCGTTTTTTGATTAACGTAGATAATTGTGGCTCATAAACATTCAAGATTAAACACATGCCTGGATAGTGGAGGAGTTTTATTGCCAGAAAACATGGAGGCATTTGCCCACGTGGTTGCCAACGTCGGGAAACCTGACATGACGAGGGAAGGCGAAGAATACTGAAAAAAATTAATATCATTAATTATTTTTACATATATTTATCTATTTCCATGTAGGAGGATTCGTAAACACAATAACTCTATTCAGGACTCGGAACAGATACAAGCCTCCTCCATTCAGAGCGTCCTAGTACCAGTTGAGTGTGACCTACAAAACTCCTGATGCTCTAATGACGCTGTCATAGAAATGGTGGATTGCAAAGGGACGTCCAGGCCTTTGCAAACCTTGTGTACGAGTGGACAGTGCTCTTTATAGCCAGCTACCATTGGACATTTTCGAAACGTGACCTAGCCAGGACCCAGCCTATGTACTTTATCCATATGGTCAAATAAGAATACCCCTTTCAACGGAGAAAGCATTGTTTTTAATTCAAAACATATACAACAACTTACAGTAAATAAAATCAACTTTCTCAGTTTCCTGAACAGCTCAAAGTTGACAAATACAAGTACAGTATGCCCGATATCGTGATGTCTTCCAATTGACGAATAATTCGTAAACATCATTAATAATGATTTGATCAGATGACATTCTTATGTTGTGTACATTGACCAAAGGGACTTAATTATTATAATTGGATAATGTATGTAGTTTATAGTTATAATCATTACCAATTATTATGAAGAGTTATTATAGTCAAACACAATATGCGTGCATAAATTCTTTACGAATGAGTTTATAAACGATTTGTCTATAAATGAAAAAAGATTTTTGTTTAATATATTTCTACTGCTAAAGAAACACCAGTCGGTTCACGTCCCCAGGAAGACCACCAAAAAGATGGAAAGACAGCTGGTCTTCAGCATCACAAGAGGCATCAACTTCTGATCTAACAGATCGATGATCTACACTACGAGGAAGAAGAAGAAGAAGATATTTCTATTCATATTATTATCATGGTATACTCCACAAAGAGGGTAGCCAATGAATTAACTGCGTGTTACAAACATAGGTCCTCCTTTGTTTTGACATAAGAAATAAGACTTTCGGGATGGATGGATACTTTCTTTTAATTTTCGTACCTTCTTTATTTATACCATCACGTCATATCCCACAAGCGGGATAGCCAGAAGACTATCATCATGTAATAAACATACAATTTTTCCTCTCCGTGTCAACAAATACATGAGGCATTCAAGATGGGTGGCATACTTCATCGCCGAAATTAAGAAGTAAAATGTACTTCATGTATAATGCTAAATATTTTTATACAAAGCATACGAACACTTACAATTGGTATTCTATAATACTGATTTATTTTTTATAATTTCAGTATCTTTGTTACTTTTGGCATAATATAATGAGTAAACCAATAATGTTGACCAATTAAAAAAATATTTATTTATCCGCAGATCATCGCATGGCATAAATTTTGTTCTATGCAAAAACACTGAGGAAAAAAGTAAGCATAAAAATTTGCCAACAATAACACATAGGTATTTTGAATAACATACGATCAATTCATTCAATACTGCTTATACCTACTAATTGGTTCATGCTTATAGCTTTATTCGAAAATATTAAAACTTTATTGCTTACTGTAAGGATGCCTAAAGGTGTATTTGGATTTATTTCAAATCCAGATTTATCTTTTCTTTTAAAGTACTTCCAGTAAATATATAATATTTTTTTTAATATTTCCGGATTCTAAAATTGAACTTTATGTTTCATTCAACATGTCAAGTCTAATTACAATTCCATATTGTACAATAGATAGACATAAACTAAAATTAACACTATTCTTTAAACTCGAGGCACTTTGTGAAATTGCTAGCGATTAGATTGTTTGTCGATTTGCAAGCAGACAGGGACGGAAAAATGAATGGTTTTATAGCGTGCTAGGAAGTATTAAATTATAGGTATTTAAACTATTGCCATATACAATAACATACACACATTGACTGCAGAAGCGATGCAAACTAACAAAGTATTAAACAACAAAACTTATTCGGTTATGTTGTTTTATTTTATCTATCATGCACTTACTTTCTTAACCTCTGAACCGCAGACGGTAGATAGTTGTAACGTAACTAACTTCATGTTGCTTGCAACAAAGTTTTTAGTTGAAAGTACAAATTATACATTTTGTTATAAACTTGTATCTCTGTTTATTTATTGATATGTAACATTATCATTAAAACTAAAAACCTTTCCAAAACATAATAGAGGATCGAAATTCACACATTTCTTAACCCATTTAAGGTTCATTGTTGGATATATATTTTTTGTGTTATTTCAGACCCTTCATTCCCGTTCAAATCTTTTAAGTTATTCGTACAGGTATGATATACACATGTAAACGTGAAGTCCACGGCAAAAAATAGGTCTTCCGTTCTTTTCAGTAAGTTTTCTAGTGAACTGTAAAAGTCAGATGATCGTATTACCTACTGAATAAGGCATCTTCATCATCCTCATCCATCATCATCCCAAAATCATCACTGATGTATGCCAACCAATCGCAAAAAAAATCATACTTAAGCCGTGTGATAAGAGATCAAAATACGCTATGTTTCATCTGATAATAGAAAATATCAAACGAAAATCATCAAAAAGCATAGAAAAATAGAAAAAATGGCTTTATAATAGCAAACTTTTAAAATTGATGTTTGTGGTTTCAGGAAATACTGAAGTGGACTGCGATAAATTTTCTGCACACTTGAATTTGGCATTCTAAACTTATATAAAATAAATATGTTTTGTTTCTTTTACTACTTTAAATAAAAATACATTTCTGTTACGTCCAATCAGACATTTTATGCCCAAATCCAGTAAACCAACCAAACAATTAGTGGTAAATATTCAAAACCATTATTGTTAATTTGTTGTTAATATATTTATGTCTGCTACATTTGCCTAGAAGGCGTCGAAGAAGTGTAGTGGAAAATGTGGCGATTTTTTTCCAGCCTCTCGGTTTGCTCACTATAGCACATCTCGAGAATCGGAGGTATATATGGAAGTCCCTAGACACTCAGCGTTTAAACTGCAAGTAATAAATATGGAAATGAACCTCTCCTTGCTAATTACAAAGTTATAGCTATCTCAACCCTATTACACGAAGGATCGATGGTATAGATAATTGGTGAATTGGGGATTTTAAATGCCTTATTCAGGAGGTGATACGATCATCTGCCTTTTACAGTACACTAGAAAACTTACTGAAAAAAACGGGAGACCATTTCTTTGCCGGGAACTTCACGGTTACATAAATGTATAGGTATCACATCACACCTATGTATACCTGCACGAATAATTTAACAGATTTGAATACAAGTGAAGGGACTCTGATTCTTACTACCGTCTGTCAATCAGTGAATAAATATATAGGAACCTACATACGAGTATAATACAATAGTGAACAAATAAATAGGCACATACTCCACCGTAACAATACAAGCTGATGCTCTAGTTAGACGGTATAAATAATACCAATAATAATAGGAATAATGAATATAGAATGCATATTATTATTTGTAATGTTATGTATTACGGCTTAACTAACGACCTTAGTTCAGAGATGGTTAGGAAACAAAGGCGTTAAAACTTAAATCATCGATTATGAAAATGTTTATACATCTTTGGGCGACCGGTGTGGCGCGGAGGTAACGCTCTTGCCTTTGAGACATGAGGTCCTGGGTTCGATTCCCGACCAGAGCTGATTGAAGAATGGCCTTTTTCAAATTGTTCTGGGTCTGGGTGTTGCACTCATCACTGGCCTGTGGATGTAAATTGTCTTTAAGTTACACATGTTCGAAGAAGAAGGATATTCGAATACTTACAGAAAAGAGTGGAAGATCTATTCATTGCCGGGGACCCCATGTGCATGATTTTCACTGGTTTCGTTAGAATTTAAGAGATTCTTACAGTTGCATTCCTGTAAAATATGCTCATCACTTTATGAAAAAAAAAAAATAAGAATTCGCAAAGTTATATAGATAGAGATATTGATTGCATGAATGTATCGCTTGAAATCTTCGAATTTTAAGGTAACGGTTTTAACATTATTTCGATGTGTTGATTGCATCAAGTGCACTTCTTGCCTAGTTAAATAGAATTACATAGATAACTAAAATAATAACAGTAATAACAATGTTTGATATTCCCTCTAACTGCATCTAAATACATTATGCAGTTCAGTACTATAGTCATACGTTATCTATGCACAATTGTACAGCGGTATATATTCAGTGATGTATCAGATTTCGACCTATGTAAGCCGGTCTCACCAACAAACTAACAACAACAGTGGTTTTTATACAAGGATAGATAAAACTAGCATTAATATCCTACACAGTAAATATAAGATTTTTTTTTTGTATTTTATTGAAATTTATTTTGTAAAACTCTACTTTATTAGAGTGACTTAAGTTTCGATATGTTATGTCTCAAAGATGTCTTTTAATATTGAAAGATGTCTAGTGTGTGTGATAAAGAAATCACTTTATAGTGGTTAGATGGAAGAAATCACTTTATAGTGATAATCTCGCCACTGCACATCGTCCTAGTTTTTAAAAATTTATATTATTTTGTTAACACTGTTATGTAATGATGATGTGCAAAAAGAATAAATAAATAAATAAATAATAAATAAATAAATTTCTAAGTTTGAAAAATACATTACATGTCGATACTCGAGTCAATCTAATAGAGTACTTGTAGAACAAATAGACATGTTATAATTCTTGATAGATTTTGTTCACTGGCAGATATTAACAATAAAAATTGCAGTAAAAAAATGAATATCAAGAAAAAAAAAAACCTGAATAATTTGGCATCACAATTAATTTAAACAACATCTACTTATCCTACTTATCTCATAGCAGTTAATCTCACAAGTGGGGTAGCCAGCTGACTAACTGAATGCACTAAACATGCAAACTGTACCTACTTTCTGTACGGTACACATCATTGCTGAATCGAAGGTGCCAAATGTCTTAGCATGATGTTCTACAAGCACTTGCCATTTCAGGACACTCAAATATGCACAGAAAAAGCGGGAAATCTATATTTTTTCATTTTCATTCTCCACGGAGAATTCCAACGCTACTATTACTATACTATCACAGTATATTTCATTCAGATTTTCAGGGTGGCGTACCTACTCCATCGCTGAAATTAAAATGTAAAATGTCTTATTTGTAAAAAAAATCACCTGTCTTTTGCAAGACACTCGAAAAATAATGGCAAAGAGTTAGAGACTTGGGTGCTCCAACGTCATATCAGAAAATTAGAAGATACAAACACATACGCGTACAAACAGTTTAAAATATTAATGTTATATTTTGCATACAAGTTGATTTGCACCAAGACACGGTTGCAGCTAGTTGGTGCTTTATCTAAATTGTAAATAAACGTGTGAAATAAGTTTCGCTTAGATTGTTATTATGTAAAATACATAAATTAATAAACACGAGATAAAATAATATGTTTGTATGTTATGTAGTGAGGAAACTAATGTTACAATGTAAGAATCAATATGAGACGGTCGGTGGAGTCACGGACTTTTAGTTGGGAGTAGATACCTACTATAGTTGAACCTCTTTGACGAGTTTTATTCCATTCTTTTCAGAGAAAAAAATGACTGATTTATTTACTCTTTTTAGACATTATCATTATACGAGTATAAAGGCCAAAACACACTTTTAAGACGCGACTTGACCCGACGAAACGTGATGCGTTTTGTTTTCTATGACCAGAATCACACTATGAACATCGGACGCGACGCCATGTCCATAGTAAACTTCGGGTGTCGACACGTCGCGTCACGTCGCGTGTTAATAACGTGTTTTGGCCTTAACAGTGTCAACAACAAAAAATACTACGACGAAATGTAGGGGCGAGATTGTTGTGTTGGTGATAGTTATGTAAAAATTAATTGTTCTTTTGTTGTGTCCCCAGACTTCTGCGGTATCCGGGTGGACGGTGGGGTCCTTCAATGTTCTTTTGTTGATTGCCAACGTACTGGACGACTCTTTTTCATGACCCACCGATCACATGACAACTACACCAGTGCCTGTGAAATGCCGTGGACAGAGGTGACTTAATTGGCGCCGAGACGCTCTGATGAAGGAAGCTATTTTTTGCCCTGTGTTTCCGGAGAGAGCTTTGAATGAGTAAAGTAATTATTATTGTTGGACAACATTAAAATTTCGTTTACGTGCCAAAGAACCTCGAATATTAATCAGTCCTAGGACACTTATAGATTATTATAATTATTATGGTTATTATGAAAATGCCACCCTGCACTGAGACCATAACACCTTTTGGCCAAGGCGATCTCAGCAGCAAAAAAATATGTCATAATACAAAACATAACTAGATGACAATCTCGGATATATACATCTAGGTAGTTGAATGCAGTGGCTTGTCTGAATTTTCCATGTTCTGGGTACAATTAAAAAAAACTTATGAAAAATAGCTATACGTTTTAAAAACATACATAAAAAGTATTCAATTCTTGAAATTTGACTTTCAAAAGTAAATACTGAAGACAGAAGACAAACAATTTGTAATTTGAGAACGCATTTACCTTTGTTATCGCTTTTATTTAGGAAAAAACACATAGAACATTCAACCTAAACTTACTTACTAAATTACCTAGTAAAACAAACAAATATTTATATACCTATACAAATCATTTAGAATGTTAATTTATTTGAATTCGAAATTCGATATGACATTCATTATAGACTTATAATAGGAGACCCAACATAATTAGACTAAATATATGTGTTGCTATGGTAGCGAAACGGTTCTGATTGTCTTTTGTTTTGGAGCTGTCATGAAACGTCGCTTGGTGAATATTCATTATTAAATTAATGAATTGTATCCATTAAATTGTTGTCCTTTCCCATTTTTATACTTACTTACTTACTTATGCAGCTATTCCTGTCCACTGCTGAATATAAGCCTCCCCCATTTGTTTCCAGGCATCTCTGTCCTGGGCTTTCTGCAACCAGTCACCGGCGATTCTTCTAATGTCACCTGACCAACGTGTTGGAGGTCTTCCTCTACTCCTTTTATCTTCACGAGGTCTCCACTCCACTACCCTTTTTGTCCATCTTGAATATTTAAGTCTAGCAACATGCCCTACCCATGACCACTTCAACCTTGCAACTCTTTTACTACAGTTAATAGTAAAATATTCTTTTCTTTCTTCTATTTTTATACAGTTAATAGCAAAATATTCAGTTCTGGAAAGGTTTAATAAATACAATGTGACACGTCTGAATAATTTATATTCTTTTATTTTGGTATGTTTGGCTTTCGATTTATTATCGTGGTAAGGCATCAATGAAATTGATTGTGTGTATAATGAAATATAACACTGGCTTACGATTGGTCAGTATAATGATCGAAAATAGAATAATATCTATGGTTTGAATGATGAGATTTGATTACAGTGACATCTGGCGGGAAAACTATGAAGGATAGAATGTAAATATAAACAATGAAAATTAGGGATAAATTAATATTATAAAGGGTATTTTTACAGCGGTATATATGTATATAGTATTTTGATTTTGTTCCGTGGAGTTCTAGCAAAGAATAGGCCTCCCATTCTTTTCTGTAAGTTTTCTAGTGTCCTGTAAAAAACAGGTATTTGTAAACGGTGAGGTATGCAATTCTTCCTGGATATCTTTTTTTTGGTACAGAGAAGACACCCTGTATGTTCCATACATATAGTTAGTCGTATAGTTTTGCCACTTTTAGAATAATTATACCGTGATGGTATAGATAGATAGAAAAACTAGAAATGTTAAAAAAAACACATCAACGGCCACACATCTTAATCTTAGTTTAATGAATTACTTAAATGTAATTTCTATGCGCACGCGCATTGCTTCGTATAATAATGATAAAAGTATATACAGCTTAGAAAACCACTACCAGTATATATACTTACATATTAGATTTCATTATAGATCATCCTATTATGATAAATAGATCTCACTGTAAGTGGGTCACAACAATGATCTATTTGATTTGTTAATAAAGATCTAATGTGACATGATCCACAATGTTTACTAAAGATTTATTCGATGTACCTACCCATATTGTGTTAAATAATAAACTCTAACACACAGCTTTGTTCCGTGGATTCCTCAAGAAAAAAATGGTCTACCACTCTTTTATTTATGCTTTCATGTGTCCTGTAAAAGGCTGGTGTACGTAAATTTTCACACTTAAGATATTCAACATTTTCGATTCAGATATGAGGTATCTATGCCACCCATCTTTAATGTATTATTTTTGGCACGGAAAGGACGATTTGCACGTTTATCACATTTAATTAGTCTGTTGGTTACCCTTTTGTGGGAGATGCTGTGATGGTATTGAAAGAATGGTTACTCTTTTATCTTCAAATATTTTTTAGAACAAGCATACAAACATATGAACTAAACAGTTATAATGAATATGACACACACGTACATATATGATAGCACTTACAAACATACATACATAAATTGTTGTCATATGATTAATCAAAATATTTGACATGTTGTCCGTAAGTAGGTACTTGAGTACTTAGGTACTTTGTTAATAAATATACATGAGTATATAAATCTAGTCATCGAATTTTTAAGTACTCTATACCGAGTACTCGAAGTACTCATAGAGTGTGATGTTCATCTTTTAATCATTATGAGTACTCATAAAGTTTAAAAGATGAAAAATTGTACGACAAAACCTTTTTTCACAAATATTAGTAATACTTCGATGTCCGGAATATAGGACTACACATACACCTTGTTATATGTTTTACTACATAATGGATAAATTATCGTCCTCTATTTGCCGAAAACATGGACATCCCTCTTTCGCAATATACCGTATCTATGAGAACGGTATCAGAGCAACAAGAATGTCGTGGCAAGAGTTGACTAAATTGGTGCAAAAACGCTCAGAGTTGAAACTGCTGGAAACGCTCCTATTGAGAAGGATTAAAGGGCAATTGAGTTGATTTGATTTGCATACAGAAAGCAAAGTCTTCTATATAGAGTGGACATCCTGTATATTGGAACATATAAGTAGGTACTTGCTTTATTATTACATAATGTAATATAATATTATATCCATCATCATAGTTTTCTTTGTATGGAGTGAAATGTTTATGATGTTTGTACCACGACAACACAATCTAGAATCATATCTAGTGATGGTTGAACACAATACTTTTTAGCGAGTCGATTCATTAGATTTGATTCACTCGGTTGAACCTGTGATGGAGTCATATCGACAGAATAAAACATAAGTTCTACATTCCTCATCATATCTTTATTTATAATACTACGATTTAAAATATAAATTATTTAACATCTTTATGGATATTTCTTTCATTAAGGATTCAATCTTTAAACGAAAAACTATATTGTATTTCGAGGCATGTGTAGTTGCTTTGTTTTCTAAGTGTTAATCGGTCCCCATCCGAGAAAAACTAATTATATATAAAATGATCACTACTTATATATATAAATATATATATATAAAACATTTTAAAGGGCAAACAGTGTTTCAATATGAATTTGATCAAAATTTATTTTGTTCAGAGAAAGCACCTCAAGACAAATAAATAAGAATATGTTGTTGATTAATTGACCTAAATGGTATAGATTCGTTACGCAGTACGAATTTTTTCTGGAACGTGTACCAAAATTAATGATAATATTATAATCATTATGCTGTAACACTCCATAACATTAAGATACTGATGGTCTATTTCCAACTAATAATTAAGTATTGCACATCCTATAGGTATACCTGACAAATTCATTTATGAGTCTACAGTAAAAAAACAACCAATATTCTTCAAGCCTTCAATGCATTTACCATTTTTTCAATGAATTTCTAGTCTATACAATATAGATTGATGTTTTGAATCCACTAGTTACAATGTTATATATAATTCGGATATCACTGAATGATCCACTTACGAGTAACTCATCTCTATTTATTTAGATAGGTTGGTAGAGAATATAACAAATATGTTGATCTAACAATGTTTACAAAAGAAAATGTGTATGACATGTATGCATACAAACTAATACATATGTAGATTAAATTTATGTACCTTGTTTTCTATTGGTTAGCTATCGAAGTTTATCATTCATCGTTTTCAAGAAAGAAAAGGGGGAAAAATGGTTCATAGAGGTTATAAAATCTAGATTTTTATTATTTTATCTTCTAGAGAATGCACGAAAAAAAAACAAATAATTTATAAAAACCCAAAATAGCAATGGGAGGTCGTATACCTTGACAAGGAACGAATAAATTGATACTCAGTCAATGGAAACTATGTATGTGTTTAAAAAAAAGGAAAAAAATGGGCTGATGATATAATTTCTGTCGTCGGTAGGAGATAGACAAGAATGGCCATAGAAAAAGGCAAATAGACAAACCTAGATGGGCCCCGTTCTGTGGAGACACTGTATTAATTCAAATTTTACTGAACTATTCTATGTCGTTTTACGCTCGAACAAAGTAACGTAAACTAGAGATTGCTATTCATTACAATGATTAACAAAATAACGCAAAAGTACATACAACTATGACATAATGACATTTGTATCGAATGGGAAAATAGCGAACTATCAGCATTGTTATACTGTTTGCAAAACATTGACCTTATTACATACGATATAGGAACATTGTTCATTAGATACGTTATTTATTGATCAACATTGTACAACAATAATTACAGAAATGGAATCGATCAACTGAAAAGTATAATTATGATCATTGAAAAGTTCATTTTAAATTTAAATGATAATGGGCTATCGCGTAAAACCATTTTTTTTATATAATTTAGAAAACAATATAAGTGTCGATCATTTTATTAGTGAATCGATGTTCTAGTGAAACGAGTACATGTAATTAATGCTAGAATACATTTAAAGAGTTTGATGTGTGTACGAGTACGTTTATGTAATACGTGTATGTAATAGAATGCATTTGAAGGGTTTAATAATTATGTCAACTTTTGCCACGTGGATCTTCAATCGTTCCTCTAAAATAAATAAAAATATCATGTTAAATGAGTAATTATCCTTGTTTCGGACAAGGGGTAATTTACACGCTAATTAAGACAATATGATCTACTTAACATTCTAATAGTACAAAATAATAAGCAATAAATGAACTTGTACACAGGAGTTTGTAAGCGCTTTTCCTGTTGGAGTTTTTACAATGTGCTGAATTTCTGTTCGATTATTATTTTACAAATCACAAGATCCAATTTAATCGACACCAACTTTAAGTCAAAATAAAATAGATTTTTTTTATCACAATGATGCCTGAAGAAAGTATAAGATTAAATGAACCTTTGATCCAACTGATGTAAAGTAAAAAAAAAGTACTCGGAATTCCAATCGAGAGATTGTTCGATTCCATCCGCTGCCAACCTAACCATTTTCAAGGTGTCTGCGGTACATCTAGACTTATTTTTAAATCCAGATTAGTTTTTAAAAAAGATGAGCATCGATGATTTACAAAAGTTCGATATTTTTGGTAGTTATCTCTAAATGGTATTACACAAAATATACAGTAATGGGTTGGCCTTGATAATCATTTATGGAAGTTTATTCATTAAATACAACAACATTGAATATGTAAGCAGCTAAAACGCATTGTTATAAAACCATTGATAAAATTAATTAAATCAGTACACGACAATAAATCTAACGATAGTAATTATTTTCAATTTGTGTGCGTAATACAAATCTATTATTATTATCGCCGAATAAAGGATATCCAATTTTGGTAGTCAAACCCATTTAGAATACTCCTAACATAGCCGAAAAAGTTGGTGTTGTCTGAGAATTTAACTAGGTATTACGTAGTTTTTTAATAATTTCCACTTACAGAATACACATTTGATCTAGCGTCGAGTTGTGAATAAATTGGAAGTTGTAGCGCCTTTAAGTTCCTCTGTGTCATGTTCTGGGAATGTCCAATGACGACTAACCAAAAATTGTGTGGTTTTATCATATTTTCGACTGGCTACAAGAATCACATTACAAGTCAGCATGGAGAGAGGTGGAAGACATTATTCAGAAGTAGAAGAAAAAGAGACACTGTCAGAAATGAAGAAGAAAAACTGTCTCAAATTCAAAGAATACAATACGCACAGACTAAAGTGCATAATAAGTAAATAAAAAGAATAACTAAAATAAATAAAATAATCAAAAGTCAATTTCAGATTGGTCGCGTACAAAAATTTAAGTAAGTAGGCAACAATAAAGAACACTGGTTATCAGTTTAACTCGTTAGAATGAATAAGGTTCGTAATCACTTGAGAGCGTATATATAGGAAGATCAAAAATTCTAGTAGTAAGAAACCAATCCAATTTTATTGCCTTTTTCCGGCGACAGAAAAAACAGCCTCCATAATTTAGAACGTTTAGCGCCAGTCGTCTCAACTCTTTCCACAACATTACTAACTCCTTATGTCGTCGTTATTTGTCATAGGAATGGCGTATTCGAAGACCGTGAGAACCTTGTGGATAATACTCCTTTTGACTAACTTAGCATAAGACCAAATGTGTTGAATTTGTTTCAGAATATGGTGGATAATTTTGCCAGTTTTGTTTACAAGTTATGCCAATTCTAAATTTAAAACAAATTTCCTAATATGTCAGTAGCTCACCTACTTATTATTCAATATAAATAGGTCACCATTTAGTGTCACGTGCAATTCAAATAAAGAACTATTAAAAAACATTCACTTTCGGTAATATTCCATACGTTTAATTGAATAATACGGAACAAAAGTGAACCGTACGAACGTTTATTATTTTTAAGATAGACATTTTTCAGTTAAATAATATAATTAAATCAATTGCACTTTGTTCATATGTATATACGTCCGAGATTGTGTAGTGAATTAAATTTAGTAATAAAAGTATTTTTTTTTTGTTTTATAAAGGAAAAAATGGATTTCTTGATCGAGTGAATGAATGTTTAATAAAAGGAACTTCTGTATTCTCTGTTTTCTACATTAAAAATTATCGCAAAACACTCCTTCTACTCTTCCTACATTTATCCAGTCTTCCATTCTTTTTTTAATAAAACTTGTAGAAAACTAAATATTTCAAAAAATATGTACATAACATAACAAATTTGATGACAATATTTAAAATCGGCATGTTTTTATGATGCGTAAAAATATTGCATCAGTAATCTTTCTAGAACATCCTAGGATTAATCGATTGTACATATTATCATTTCTTTCTATTTTTTGTTTGAATGAGTGCAGTGGTAAGTATATCACTCAACTGATTCTTCAAGTGTACTGATAACTGATAACATTTTTTTTTATTTTGTTTCTGTTTTTGTATTTTGAACCAGTTTTGTACATTTGGCGTGTATGTACACATTGTTAAATAATTTCATTAATTTAACACTCAGAAAAACAAATCAAATATAACTAATTAATAAGAGAAAAAGGTCTTCGTATTTAAGATTACATCGAGTAAAATATACCTACTAGTAAAACGGTAAAAATTATGATTGTTCTGTCAATTTCAATCACAAAGATGATGATCTTATGTGTATTCGTGTTACTGCAGTGGTGTGTGCAACAACAAATGCTATCAAAACAAAAGCAATGGCAATGCAGAAGTCATTATTGTTTCTTATCGAAACAAAAGAAAATCATTGAATTATTATGTTATGGTTGGATGTGCGCCACTCCTATTTTAAGTAGGGACATAATATTTCACAAAGAGCGTCCATTGTAAAGAGCTGTAAATGTAACGAAGGGTGCATTATTAAAATTTTATTATGCATTAAATAATTTTCATACAGGTATCAGTCATTTCCTGGATAGCTTTAATGATAATTCCGCATTATAATATGTATTGATTATTCGTGATTGTAATGTTTGTATTAGGATTCAATTACGAGTAGGGAAAATTTATTTATTTACTTATTAAAACCAATCAGATATCTCGATTGAAGAATTAATTTTGCACGATGTAATATTGTGTAAAATCTAACCGGAAAAAGTGAGAAAGGTGTCCCAACGCTTACGTATTGGCTGGCTATACATGTAATTGAATTGTAATTATAAAATTCAATAATTATTCAATCTATCTACATCATCACGGCACCTTCCACATGTGAAGTAGCTAGTGGAATCATTAATGCAATCAACACACAGGTCGTCACAGTGTTTTAGCTTACTCCTGAACGTTGCAGTGGGTTGGATCTTTCTTAAATCCGCTGGTTATCGGTTCCAGGCTGTTGGCCCCGCAACGCTAAGGCTCCTCTCTGCGAATTTGGAAGTGTTTGCCCTGATGGGTTCTACAAGTTTGTTGACAGCGGTGGAAGCTGATCGCAGTGGTCGCCTCAGAGTTTCGTCGAGTTTACATAAAACATCACAAAGAAGACATTTGACACCCAGGATTCAGGGATGTATCACTCATCTTAATATTATGGGTCTCCACAAGGTGCGTCCTGTAATTTACGTATATTGATAAAGATGATGATAATGATGTTGGATGATTGGTTTCTTTGGCACCGTCGTACCATCTCAAGGGTCGGTGAAAAAAATGCTTTCATTTTCTTCTAAAACTAGTGATATTAATTTGACCCTCAGACAAGCTGATTCTAAAATTCAAGGTAGGTCACGGTAGGTACAATAATTTAAGATTTGATTTTGAAGTGCAATTTTTCCATTTCTTCTAAATTATTCTATAAAATGTTAACACAGTGGCGGCATTTGATCTATTTTAAAACAAAAAGATTAATTAAGATTGATGACAAATAATAAAACAATTAAATATATTTATTCAAACTACAGTCCTTTGCGCTACGTTTCCAGGAAACTATCGGCAATGATAATAACAATAGAAAATATTATTAATTTATTTATCTACCGATGAGAATAACTGACACAGTGACATATTTAATGATTGTCATGTCAAAAAGTCATTAGAGTGACTAACGCAAACATAATGCAACTTGCGCTTTATTACCTTGTACAGTAAAGTGGAAGATAAAAAAGTGCTGCACCACAAAACGTAAATTGTGCACCATTCCTAAGACAATGATATCAGAACGTTAAAATTTTAACAGGAAGAGCTGGCGGAAGAGAAAGGAAAAATCGTTCTGTGTTGAAAAAATTGTTTCCATTCTAAGTTTTTTTAGTTCGATTGAAAGTGTACGTAATAACTATTGAGAAAAAACATTTAAAATACCTGGATATCTCAGAAGATGAAGATTCCCACTTATTTGCATTATTATTATTTATTCAATCAATCAAAAATATAGAAACTATTTTTTTATTATGTAAATTCGTACTTACCTACATAGGTAAGGTTGGTACTTAAAAAGCTCTACCAATGACTGGCTAACAAATTATTTAAAAAAAAATGTTGCACAGGAGTTGATTTCGGAATCGTTCTTTTTTCCACTATAGTACAAAACTAATAATATCTATTTCTATCCTCGGAAACAATGCATTCAGTTCTTCCATTCGTACATAGGGTTGCTTTTAAAACTAATTGAATAAATTAAGAGTGGCTGACTATCGCCGGTTAGTCAGTCTATACATACTCGGTATATATTGTAAGCTGCAAGTTTAATCAATGCCAGTTGATGAGAGTTATGTAGATACCATACGCCGCCACTGCACCGGTGGGTTTTATCGAATAAGTATTTTTAGAACTTACTAGATGTTATAATTATTTATTTTCTGTAAGTTTTCGAGTATCTTGTAAAAGACAGGTATTCATAAAACACTATACAAAAGATATTTTACATATTCAATTCAGCATTGAGAGCAACTTGAAAAAAGCTTCCGGATTTTCATCTACAACATTCTCAAAACTCAGGCGTTACTGCATTACAAGATATCATTCGTATAGTAACTCTATGAGATCATTCAGAATGGCATGGGATGGCAAGGCTAAATTATTCTATTGACACTATACGGCTCTCAATTGAGGAGTTTCTTAGCACGTAATGATCCTGAGAGAAGCAGCAAAATAAGAAAATAACATGGACATGATTTTAACATGACAAAAAAACATAATCACTCGCCGTTCAACTCTCCTCCCGGAAGTGAAGAGCAAAAGCCAACTTCCTCCATTCAAAGCGTAGCTTTGTCAACTGAGTCACCTCTCCCTACGACGTTCCTAGCAAACTAATATTTTTGATATAAAAACGGTCAATTGTGAATGACTAGAAAAGATAAGGAAAATTCCATCTTTCATAGAGCATGAACAATACAACAATACTTTTTTCAATAATATTTACTGATATTTTTCAATAGGTACTCAGAATGAAACTTTCAAAACGCCACAGCGAGTGGCACATGCAATTCACGGCTGCTGCGGTTTCTGCAGGTTTTGATTTACGACTGCGATTTCCTAACTTCTTCTCATCTTCCATTCTCCCATTATATAGAGCATATTTTTTGCCAATAATTTACATATATACGTATTTTATTTAAAAAAAAATGTATTTACACGTGAATTGATTATTCTATATATTTCTAACAGATAATAAATACACTAATAATCTTTAATATCTACAAACCTTATTGTTAAATATTTGTAAAATGTGCTTTACGAGTATGGCTGTACACTTGCTTGATAAATAAGTAAATAGATACTTAAAAAAAACCTTTTATCCGAAATCGAATCTGTAGGAGAATAAAAATTAATCATTCCTCAAGAAGAAGGTTGAGATAGATAAGATAAAATTCGGTAATAAATATTGATCATAGAAACAGATGATAAGATTCTTCTATTGCCAAACACCCTTTAATAGCATATATAATAGCATTTCCAATGGACATAAAACAATTTACTATTCCCAGGGGGGATAGATGGATGGATTTAGGTCATGTGATGGTTCTGTGTCAGAAGTTGGGGGATGGGGCAATCTAATGGAGTTAGATGGAATGAAGATCGGAAGGTTTAGAAAAGGTCAAAAGGTTTTGTGGATAATTTTATGTAATTTAACATAAAATATTTGCATTTATAGCCAGCTATTTGTACATGTTAGTGAGGACATTTCTTTGAGGAAAGTTCTTCTCATGAAATTTTTTCGGAAAATTCAATTGCTTACATACCTTCATGTTGCAGCCAGCTGAAAAACTGCAAATAAAAACATACAAGTTGTTCTCTCCGTGTAAATAAAAGTTATGAATATTTTTCTTGGGGATTCCAGTCCTAAAAAATCAAGTTTTTCATTCGAGTAAAATTTTGAATTTCCTTTGTTGTTATTGCTGGAAATATCAATATAATATGTACTCGTAGATAGTCAGTAGTAGATTGTCAGTGTCAGTGTGAGGTCTGTGGGTTTATTAATGAAGTTAATTGAATCAAGCCTGTTTCTACAGATGTTACTACTCTACATTTGTGGAATACTCCATGTATTACAATACACGTAGCAACTACGAAAAAAAAAGTTTTGACTGAGTTGTCTATCAGATACAAAGAGATGAAACTACACGAAAACATGGAGGAAACAATATGTGCCTTTTCTATTCTATTCTATATAGGCTATCCATTCATTAATGAGTGATAACACTACGGTTTGAAATTAAAATAAAAAAAATAAGAATAAGCTTAAGTGGTTCACGATATCGATCTCTATTTATTGTTAGAATTTCAAGAAATTGATTTTGAATCAATGGTTATGAATCCTGGTTAAGTCATTTTCTCAGGGAAATCAATTTTAATAATAAACAGTCGGCTAATCAGATTCTATTTTAATTTTTTAAAGAATAATTTACTCCTGGAACAAATAAATGGAGCATGCGGGATTTTATCGATTATTGGGAACATTCTTGGTAGAAAATAAGTCGAAAACGGCGCCCTTCTTAGTCAATTATCACTTTTATGTCTTGAACGAACTTAAAATTACACTTTAAGCTAAAATAGATATATTGGATCGAATAAAGCAGATGGTTATTGAACTACAAATTTACTAGATTGTGAATGAAAAATTCAATAATTTATTACTAAAACTAGTTCAAATCCATTAGCCTTTCTGCGCGCCTTCCGGGAGCACAAAGCAGAAATCGTCTTCCTGCATTCAGAGCGTTTTTGTGCCATTTAGTCACTTATTCCACCACATTCTTAACGCTCTTCTCTCGTCATTAGAATAATGAATTTTGAATGAAAACCGTCGTAAACTTCTTGGACGAAAGAGCAGTGCTTTTTTTAACCACTTATCATTGGATATTCTAAAAACATGACCCAACTATATAGGACTATCATATCTTCTGTATTACAGAGACTATTTATATGTTTGCTGAGAACGCTGTCACACAGTATCGTTTGCGACATGCTCATACCACCTAACATCAAATATTCTTCTATTTCTCTTATTTCCAGGTCATCCACTCGTTTGCGAATGATTTTTGTTCCAATATTCTTCGGTACGTAGTTCAATAGGTGACAAATTGAAGTACCAATACACGAGCTGTATCTATACGCAGTAGTAATATTGTAATGAGATGAAGATAGATAGGTTAATTGAATACTTTTACTCGGATGTAGTATTGTACCCAGCCATTCCACATCCAATTAGTTTAGACATGCAAGCTCATTTTCACAGTTGACGGTGACATAACTACCCAATGAAATTACTATCTTCTGTACAGGGAACACACATGAAGACAATAAACAAGTAGTTACGATAATATTCAAAACAGGAGAGAAGTAAGTATATTAAAATTAAAATAGTTGGGGAGCGGTATGGATCACCTTTGGTAATGAGATACATTGGGGCATTGAAAGAACCTCTACACACTCGGATATCTCAGGAGTCGGAGACTCCTATTTATCCGAATTTGCTCACATAACTTTCATTTCCTCAGGGGCGACCCGAAGAACATGAGATACAGCATTTACAACATGCAACGAGATAATAATAGTTAACATATGTTCGGATATAGTAATTGAATATAATTTGTTCCTTGCGGGTAGATGCCAGTCATCAATGTTATCATTATTATAATTCCTCCCAAAAAATCTGTGAAAGAAAGATGTATTATCCATAAAGAGTCATTTAGTATGTAGATAGTATTTTTTTCTTAAGCTTTGATAGAAGTGTAAAACGAAAAAGTGTTACTTAAAATGAGCATGTCACAAATGATCCTGTGCACCATCGCACTCAATAAAGATCTGTAGTCTTTATATTACAGAAGAGATAATAGTCCTAGTACTCCTAGTTGGCTTATGTTTTGAGAATGTCCAATGTACTTTGGCCAAAAGGAGCGCAGTTCTTTCTTTCATTGAGTTTTTCCACAACTTTAACATTCGTTTTTCACAATACTTTGTTCTCATGGCATTGAAAAATGTTAGGAATGTCGTGGTGAAAGGTGATTCAATTAATGTAAAGACGCTCTAAATGTAGGAGGCTGGTTTCTGTCGTGTACCGTGCTCCGACCCCGAGAGGGAAGCATCGAAGGATTAAATTAAATTGATATCATTATATAATTCCTCTTGAGAGTTAAGGAAGAAGGCATGCTATTTCCTTGTAGTAATTTTGTATATTTAGCTTAATGTGGTAACAAAAATCTAAGACCCGTAAAATACAAATACGTATGTAATTACAATATTGGTCATTGATTCAGATGTTGCATATTTCAATAATTACCAAACAAACACACAACATGTCAAATTTTAGATTCACATGCAACCTGCCAAATTCATTACCGCACTTCTCCGATATAAGTATGACTGTGAGATATGGAAGTACATTAAATATGGCATTAATATATTGACTTTTATAGTAAAATAAGTTAAAAATATTGCATAAAGTAATATGATTTTGACACAATTAAAATCACCCACATAAAACAGGTTTTTGTGAGCGAAAAATCTTATGAATGAATCACATCAGCGCATGTCAACATCTGTACCTACCTATTGCGCCAATCTGTGGACTCGGGATAAAAATGTTCGCCAGTATAAAACTTGTATTGGCCTACGTTGCCCTACATTCCCCGCACTGTGGGTGGACACGTTGACAAGTTGCATACAACACTCGATGTGAAATATAATAAAATTTATGTTACTGTAATAATTATAATCATTATTAAGACATTCTATAATATGACAACTTGAGGCGATAACTGAAGATAAATACTATTAAATGCGTACTTACTTGGTTATGATTTATACAGGTATTGGACATAAGTCCACTAACAAGCAGATAAAATCATCTTATATCAATGTAAGTATTTAAATGTATGTGTATATTTTCTCATTTACGCATATATGGAAGAAAACGATGAATTTAATAGCACAGAAAAGTAAACTTAGAATTTGAAAACCAGGGACTATTTAAAGGCAGCGCCCATTAATTACTAACTTAATACGAGTAAATACCATCATACAGCTTCCCTAGCGGAGTAGGCAGATAAGAACGCATACCACTAATTTATGCCCTTATTATTTTATAAACGCTTTTTATACGAGTCTTTTTTTTAGAATCTAGTCTAAATGACCTAGCTATTAAATCGTCTCCAAGTACTCTTATCTCAGCCATGAATATCTTCGTTGCCACTCTGCCCTCTCATTATTTACATATTTATTTATGTACACCCAAACCTCCGTAACTTATTGACATTCAACTTGGTTATCACACCAGCTTTCATCACAAAAAGAAATAATGGAATAAAATATCAGAAACGACGTAATTAAAGAGAGCGTTTGATTGCTATTTTATTGGACATTATATTTTAGAAGACAGTTTAAAAAGTTGGAATAAAAATCATCGGAGACAGTTGGTAGTAATAAAAATAGGGACCATTCCTCTCATTCATAGATACTGATATAAAATATTTTATGATCCATCATGACAATTAAAAAAGCGGGACTAGAGCAATAAAACTTGAAAGGTTACATGAATGACATTTTACTTCAATCATTTAAATTCTTAAGATCTTAAAGAAAGGAAAGAGAGAGGAAAGATCAAGACAAAGTCATGTTATCTTTCTGTCTGATTGGAGACGTTTTGGTCAATGTTGGAATGTTGATGTTTTACATTATAATCATCAGTCCAAAGTGAAAACAAAACGTTACTTATTTTGAACAAGTCTGCGTCAGTTGAATTCCTAAAAGCTCTGATCTTTTTCTTTGACTTAATGTGCATAGTTGTATAAAATCAACAAGTTTGTCAGTCAGATCAACTTTATTCCTATTTTATAACATATATAGAATTCGTGCATTTTACACGATTTATCTAATTTCTAGCGTTTGATTTTGATTAAACACGCCTCTCAAAAACCTATTAAAAATTGAAATATTTACTTACATGACATTATAGTTCATACAATGAGCTTAAAAAAGTCATCTGGTACTCACCTGTAACAGAGAAAAAAGTTTATTAATAAACGAGAATTAAGTGAATTCATAAAATATTTATTCATGTCGTAATTTGGAGACAATAAGATTTAAAAAAAGTATAAATATGTATACACTTTTTCGGTGGATAGAGTTGTCCACATATAAAAAGGGCTAAGTAGAGAATTTGATGATAACTATAAGAAAAGATGCACCCGCATTCGGCTATTGAAGTTTTTGTTAAATGATGACATGAATGTCTGCAAGGGTATTTTTATAAAGATCATATTATTTATTAGTATACTTTTATCCGGCTTTGCTCTGGGAATAAATTTCAAATTGACAAATCAACATTAATTGCAGATAGCATAAGTACCTACTCTTCCAAGTAATGGCCAAAGTAATTTGAATAATTTAAAACTGCTATAGTAACACCATGAAACAAATATTTTGAACAATTCTATATATCTGGTATCCATACAAATCTGATTACTCATATATCTCTACCAATGTATAAGATACTTATAAAACCTATTGTTAGCCTAAAACTTGCCTAAAGAATTAGACCTCGAAAAAATTGTATTGCTTTTTTTCTGTCTTGTCTAGTTACGGAGTCTTTATTTATACATACAAACATACGAACTCAAATATTTATTAGATATATTTATTATAGGAGCTTTAACCCATCATGTAGCTATGTGTAGTTAGTCACATTATTATAATATTGTTATGTGGTGGATGCAGGGAAATTGATATGTTAAAAGGGTTAAACAGTTCAAAAGGTTTTTGAAGGGATTCTGTCTTAAATCTTATCCCGAAATATATTTAAAAAAAATAAATAGGTACTAATACACAAATAATATTTAGGAACAAAACATGAATAATATATACAAGAAAGCAAAAAGATAGAGTTTTTGCAACTTGGAGATAATCTTATAAATGTAAAAAAATATTTTTAAATAAATTGAATATTTTATTGTGTCCGAACGTTCTAAAGTCGAAAGTAATCGATAGCAAAACTACCTATAAATAACGCCTCTGGTCCAAATGTTATGGAACGAAATAGTTAGCGAATTGACGTCCCACCTACATATGTTCTGTTTTGTTATATTTTATGTTTGTTAAAGGCATTAGCCATGTTGGAATATGGTAATCGATGTTGTTTATACAATTTATCATTGTTTGAGGTTATGAATGTTAAGTTGAACCCGCAACTCATCCTTCTCGTGAGTTGTGCTTTGTCAAATTAAGCTACCGGGCGACATACAAAAAGCTCCGATATTCACCTTTATGAACCCCAATGACAGCTACATATGTAGGTATTGTTCTTATTTAATTTTCAATATAATTACTAATTGGTTACAAACTCAATCGATTGATGTCTATCTCAGCTTTGTAGGAACGTCAACCTCTAAGAAAATAACTTTTGTAATGCTACTTTCAGGCTGTTTTGCGGCAGATGAAGAACTTAATCAATAATCGTCAATTTTATTACTTAGAAATCGTATTATAATTTATGATCTGTATGGTCCGTAATTCGCTAAAACAGATAATAAAAAATATTTAAACAAATAACGCACATTTTTTATCTGCAATTTGGAATCGTAAATCAATATTATGTGATCATTAATTAAATTTCAATAAAAATATTATATAATTGTGATTGCTGTCCAGATTGGATGATTTTTGCAAAGTGGTCAATGTACGAAATATATTTATATTGTGTGCAGATAACATTTGATTTACGAATTATAACAAGACGAGTAAATGTCAGTTTGTTTGTGTTGGTTTAATTTCTTGTATATATTTATATATTATATCAATTTCTAGATTTATACATTATATCAGACATTCACTTAGACGAAAACTTCTTTAAGATCCTATCATTAGTAATATTAATTGGATTATGATGCATTCAGAAAAAGAAGCGAATATCTTTGTAAGAAATTATATTTTCGGGGTAGTAAATCACTCATTAACGACTTTATACGAGTATTTTGTGTTTCGCTATGCTAATGTGAAATTATTTAATGATAACTTTCATTATTTACTTGCTAAGATGTGTGGATGGTGGAAAAATATAGTTATGGACAACTCACATAACTCAAATAAGTCACAAACATAAATGCAATATCCAGACTCATGGCAATATGAAAAGGTAATATGTATTTCATATTCCTTGACCTAGAACCGAACTAGAAACCCCGTGACTTCCAGGCAAGAGCCTTACGTCCATACCACATCGGCAATCAATGGATATGTTGAATCGTTTTTAATACCTATGATGACATATTTATATTTCTATCGAAGTGGAAACAACAAGCCCAAGACAGATGGAAAGCAAACTATAGACAAGGCATATATTCAAGATGATTTCAAATTTGTCTGAAAAATCATTATGTTTTGTCATGGACTGCAGGAATTTGAAAGAATAATAAATTATCGATGACCTGAATGAGATGGGATACCTTATGAATAACTGTTTTTAACAGGATACTTGAAAATTTACAGAAAAGAGTGGGGGGGCCTATTCTTCGAAAGAGACTTAATAGGATATAATGTGGATGGTACAACGATTTTGTAAAACATCAGACAGACCATGAAATAATAGATGATTGCAGTTTATAGCTGGGTATTCAAATTAATAACTTTATTTCAAGATCACGTCTAGAAAACCCCAGGACCATAATCTCTCCCGTATCATATAGACTACAAAATCATGTTTAAATATGTATATATGGTATAATTATTTTTTTTGTTATCCCTTTACCCTTTTTAATTTATCGCTGAAAGCTGCTCTCTCCTACCCGCATCACCGCAAGCTCATCATTCTAATCAATATAAAACTTTTAAAAGAACGAAAGCACAACACAATCTGTGGTAGGTTCTACTTAATCTCATTTGCTGCTAGCTCCTACGCCATTCATCTTTACGAGAATTAATCTGGATCATTAAATTTAATTAGAGAATCGTTTAAGTTTAAGTAAGTTAATAAAAAATAGCTACATCAATGTCACTTTAAACACATTGGTTATTTCTATTAAGTAATGTTGTTTTTCAGTCGAAGTTTCATTATTATTATACTCCGTAGAACCCCTAGTAAAAAAAGGTCTCCTACTCTCTTTTTCTAAAATGATATCTTAGGAGAAAATTTAACGAATGTTACGAGGTTTGAATACTGCTCCGTTAAGTCTTCACCAAACAAGAAGTCTCCTTTTCTTTCCTATAACATTTCTTGTTTCATGTGAAAGCCAGATGTTCGTTAAATGTCCAAACATGAATACAACATCTTCAATTCAGCCATAAGGTAGATATGCAGAATCATTTTAGAGGTTAATTTGAACGTTCACATGCATTTAATTTGCTGGTTACCTCACTTGTGGGATACGCCGTGTTAGTATTAATAAATATATAGTTTGTTTTCATATTTTTGAGCAATTTACTTCTGTTTGCCCTTCAGCACTCCTCTTACAAGCATAAAGCAGAAAAAATCTCCTACAACCGTTCTTCAATGATTGAGAATATCGCTCATATGGAATTCTTCGTTGAGAAAAGAAATATAATACGAACCACGTGTTTTAGACACAATTTACATCCATGACGTTATCACAAGCTATAAACTGACAACAAATAAGATACTGTCAATAAAATCAACAATATTATAGTTTCTTTATTTATTTATGCTAATCATATACAGGTATTTTTACTTTCAAGAATTAAGCGTTGTTTTATTTGTAAATTTAATGCATGCAACTATTACATAGTTTTAATTGAAACAACATACCAACCAATCAACAAAATGGAGTTTTAATAATAATCTTTCTAAACAAGCATAGCAGAGTAATTATTCCTCAAAACCAATCAAACATCTCGATTGGGGAACTATGTTTACATAATGTAACATTGCACAAAATCTAATCGGAAGAAGTGAGAAGTGCGTCACAATGCTTGCAAATTGGCTACAGGTTGACAACAGTCATCAACTCTGGCATTCTCCCTGACACGATATAAGGTTAAATCATCAAAAAACATTTTATACAAACCTTTAGAAGCAACCATTTTGTCATCTGAGTGTAATCTTCAAACTCAGTTTAAAACAAGAAATTTGTAAATATTCCAAAAATTCAAATTATTTGTAATAATTTGAATATTCCAAAAATTCAAATTATTTGTAATAATTCAAACCTAAATAATTTATTGTTACTAAAATAATTGAGTTGTATATATTGACAAACCCTCTGCAATATATACCTACATTTATTAACTAACTACTCATACAACTACTTTTAGAGTTGACTAAATAGAAATTTTCGATTATCTCTGTTTAAGGTTGGTGTGGCTTGAAACATTGTTGGCATGGATCACAAATTTAATGTCAATGATCGGACTCTATTTTTTATGTGATTTTTTATTACATTTGAATAAAGACATTAGAAATGTGTGAATGAAATGATTAACAATCATATGAAACAAGAGTTAATAAAAAAATAAATAAAAATACTCAACAAAACTTTTATTTTCTACAATCCACACTATCAAATATTCAAGATGACCTACGTTCAAAAACATATCAGTTTTAGATACAAGTGTATGAATTAAGTCTTTGAGATGCTGGAAAAAAAATGCCTGTAAAACAGATTCAATATTGGAGAGATCTCTGAGGGAGAAGTCTATGGTCCAAAATCCAAGAATGTTGACACAGAGTCTAAATTTTTATAACAAAGAGTGGTGAATCCAGGAATCAAATACAGGATCTCTTACATATAAAATCATTGCAACTGAATACAGAATAAAAACAATAATTATTCCTGCCTTAAACAAATAAATAGGTAATATAGATCGTTTTGAAGACTCTTCATTAACGCCCACACAGGAATAAGATAGAGGCAATAAAAGATAACTTAACAGTTTCATAATAACAATATGGCATTTTTCACACTGCATTAAACCTTATCAAATAAACATAGGCACTCAGTACAACGACATGAATACTAGACCAAAAATCTAGTGATAATGTTCTCCAATTTGAGGTTACGTAGATACTTTCCAATAACTAATCAGAGATCTTGAATGTTTTTAAAAGAGTGTTCTACAATGCACTTCTGTTACTTGATTGTATATAGATTGCTGATATTGATCGCGATCTATATACAATCAAGTAACAAAAGTGCATCGTTGAACACTTGTTTAAAAACATTCAAAATGTCTGTAAGCTGTTACATGGTTAATCCTTTAAAAAATAGATGATATAACCAATTAGACATCTCGATCTGCGCGCTGGACCCAAACCCACCTGAACAAAAAAAAATTTAAACACTGCTATCCAATTACATAAATGCACCGTTGTTTCACTCATAATTTCTGCATCATATTTACTTACTTATAAACATCAAGGTACTGTTTTAGGAGTAATACAATTTACAATTTATTAAATACATGCAATTCTAATGTATCCTTATCAACAATCGTTTAGTTCCATACAAATAGAAACATTATTCAAGAGTGAATGGGGAGAAGAGCAACGTTTGCTTAGATTGATTGCCATGAAATAAAAGTACCAATATTATGGTTCCGATTTTTCGTTTATGTTTTTTTTCTAGTCTAGTATTGATGGCATTAATTCGGTACATACAATATTATGCATGTGTACAGTACTAACATTACTCACAACGACACGTGCACTGGTACAGCAATAATGAATGATAAGATAACGCAAGTTATAGCTTGTTGGTCCATTTTTATAGCACCATAATTTCCTGGATAGCATTGAAAGTTACAGAGTATAAAATGCATTAAAACAATGCCGACTGCATTCAAAGGACTGGTTTGAATGTTTCACCTAGTATAGAACCAGTCATAGAGCCATAAAGAGTGTCTTGATATGGAAAATATATACATTCTTCCTCTTGTTCTATGTATTAGGTCGGGAATCCAATACGCATAGGCACTACCTTCTGAAATCCCTGTTAATTGATGTTTCCAGAATCTCTGGTCAAACGCACTTTCAACACACACTTAGAGCACTTGACTTTTTCAGCTGGGACAGCCCACATCCTAGTGCCACACATAGTGGTTTAGGATGGTGTCACATACAATTACTACAAAAAACTACAGTTTCTTTTGGAAGTATGAAAAACTGATTTTATTGTAGTGATACTCAGTAAAAACCTCTTAAACAATACTCTGTAACTATTAGTTTTGAATTAATTAATGTAATCTACAAAAAAATAAGACATATAATAATAGTCCTACGCTCCAATCTAGCATGTCATGCTTTTCATTGGCATGGAAAGGACGTCTAGCATAATAATAATAATATAGTTTTTCCACAAGCAAGGTACTATGGAAAAAGGTTAATGTTTGCTTCTTTCCCATGTTGCAACATGGCTTGTATGATCTTGACATATTATTCAGAATTGATGCGAAATGACTTCCATTGGAAAAGTGACGCCGATTCTAAAACGAATCAATGTTATTTCAATAAATTTATGTTGATATAAATTGGTCACATACAAGACTTTAATGTGAGCAGTTATATCCAATAGGAACATTATTTCAGTGATCATTCTCGATTATCTTGTACTAAATATAATATCGACAATCGAAGGCTTCAATAATATTCACTGGTAGGCTTTATGGATTTCAACGTTGATAAGTTTTAGATTGTTCAGTATACTGTTAAGAATAAAATCATCCTTGGACGAAAGTTTCTATACAATACAGAGTGTTAAGTGCTTATAATATTATTTTAAGTACAAGATAAAGGATACCGTTGAGGTGTGAATGGGTGAATGAATAAATGTATAATTGTATGGAGAGTTATTATTATTTATTTCATTTAAATCCTTTCTGAATATGAAGAATGATCTTTATTCGCTTTGATTGCAATCTCCTTGCGGCACAGATAGATATATAATTCTACATAAAGTTCTACTTGTTGTATTATTCATTTATCCCACATTTGCTGTGCATACTTGTGTTTGGTGTCGGTCTTAAGGACCGCCCATTGTTATCTGTCCAAAGAAAAATAATGCTTGCGATATAATTTTATTTAATCTAAGTACAATGGGAATGAATGCATTTTTAAATGAGTATTCAATTTTATATAACTGCTATTTTCAAAACGATAAATGCTACTTTTTTCAACAACACAATTGCATGGAGTTTGTCTACCCCAGTTGTGGGAAACGCTACGATGGTAAAGATAATTTTAAAGAATTTTCGATGTGAAGCTTTTCCAGATTCATAAAAAATAACAACCGATAACACTATACATAAAAACATCAATTTTTTAAATAGAAAAACAGTATTTTTTACTTTTTCTCTTAATTATTTAGTAGGTTACTGGAAAAAATCATATTGTAATAAGTTTCGTTTGTAACTAATAAGTTTGACGGCTATATACAAATACTGTAAGACAATAAACATTAATTTAATATACCAAAGAGTTTTTACTATATTTTGCCTTCGAGGTTTGGCAGCTGAATTCTAAAAGGTTTTTGGGATTTTCTCCATGGTACATTAATTTTTTACTCAAAATTTTGGCGATTTTACAGCTGCATTCTGCCCGCTATCTTTATGTTTTGAAATAAAACTGGAAGAAATTAATTTTATTGTGAATATATTTGTTTATTCTTTTTCAATAAATCAATAATGATTTATTAATTTATTTATAACCTAAACAATGAACCTAAGTTTACAGAAAAAGAAATCAAGATGAACAAATTGAATATGTATCTCTCAAATTTATCTCGGTACACATTAAAATTCACTGCTATTTTTCGATCACAGTGACAAATAATCACGTTATCTTTGGAATGCTATCATACAATATAAATAATAACATGTAGTACATACTATGATATGTAAATAATTGCGTATACCATTATCATGTAAAGATTAAAACGGAAAAGGCACACCTGTGAAATAATATTCATACTATTAATCGTAAACTTGTTAAGGCTCAATACACTCCACATGTTTACTACAAACAGAAATAACTTGAGAAATAGTTCATTTGATAACGTGAATTTAAATTATCACGGACAGTCACGTATTGATTACTAGAAACCGGTGTGCCTGTATGAGAAATTGAAAGAATGTCGAGGAAGCAAAGAAGTATGTAAATATAGGATTATACGGTGTTTCATCCTCTCTGCCTACATCACCTGGGAAACGGCATAAGGGTATAAATAAATAGAAAGATAAATGTTATACTTAAACAAGAAAGATATACCTGCATGTTTATTACATTAATTAAGAAACATGTAGATGTAATGGAAATTTAATGCACTTTTTTATTAACAAAATAGTTTTAAGCGGTGCATGCAACCTTATGTTCCAAAAATATGCACGTGTAGGATGACCAAGCGCAACTAAAAAAATAAAATAATATACAGTTTCATTTTCACACACAGACGGTCCAATTGTTACTGTTATTCCGAGTAATAATTAAAAAAAAAACTTTTACTCATAATAAACGAACGCCGACGACGCGACGTTTTCGAATTCATTTGTTTTCATAATGAACTATCACTACTGCGATAAGAAAATTAAGTCTATATACTACCTATAGTAATATTGTTATGACGTCGTCTTTTCAGTAATAATTATACAGAGTGAGATAGCATAATAATTGTATTACCAGTTTTAAATACACCCGTGGAGTTTCCGAATTCTTCCATTTCATTCTTCTCCAAATTCTTTTTGTGAGTTTCCGAGTGTCCTGTAAATGTGCGATTTTCATATTCAATTGAGTGATCAGAGGTGGTTTGTGCCACCCATTCTCACGGCTCATTATTTTATGGCTCGGAAATTATGATCTATGGATATGTTTATAAGGAGATTTCCCACTTGAGGGACTTGACGCGATAGTAAAGATTTGAAGACAGATGCATAGAGATCATGAATTTAATATCAGTTATTTTAGAAGAATTAACTATGTAACAGTTACGAGACATTTTGAATGTTTTTTAAATATTCTACAATGCACATCCGTTACTTGATTTTTTAAAATCGCGATCGATTTCGGTAATCCTTTACCGGGTTTTCGACGGGTTTTCTTTTTATGCAAGCGAAATCGTCCGTTCTAAATGTCGTTTCGTGTGAACACCACATAAGGGATATCTAAACTGTCAAAAGCTTTAGGCGCAAATTATAGATTGCATTATTTGCCAGCGCCCTTGAGACGGTCTAAGTACTGTTAAATGGCGCCAAAACAAGCTTATCACAGATATCTTATAGATACACCCATATGAACGTAGGACACAATACTACTTATTTACATAATCCTCGTACAATATTTTCAGAGACTTTTTCTTTGTAATCAATGCACTGTGATTTTAATAATTCACAAATTACAAAATATGATCATAAAAATGTTTCCTTTACGACTTGTAGGAAATCTGTGTTAAATATGCACCATTTTGTAATTTAAGGTATTTTTCAACATGTACCTTTTCCAATATTAAAAGCAAATTTAACCAAAATTAAAGCCTTACTCAGGATTTACGTCACCCTAAGAGCACATAGAAATATTGGGCATTAAAGGCTTCTGATTCCTAAAAGTCGGCTTGCGGCCTATTAAATCTAGTGGAAGCACTATGCTTTATTTTATCATAAACTTCCATAAATTTTAGCTGAAAAGAATGTCGTATAATCCTTGAAAATATTTTCTAGTCTATCACCTGTGCCACCTGGTGGGATTTTTAATATCCAATAACACTGGGAGGGATATACTGCATACGTAGAGAGTATAGTGAACAGAATAAAGCCTGAATTAAGTAACTATTCGAGATTTGAAAATCTGATAATGAATGCTGCAAGAAAAACGATACCTAGAGGATTTCGTAAGAATTATATCCCGGGATGGAATAAGGAGTGCCAGAATAAAGCCTGAATTAAGTAACTATTCGAGATTTGAAAATCTGATAATGAATGCTGCAAGAAAAACGATACCTAGAGGATTTCGTAAGAATTATATCCCGGGATGGAATAAGGAGTGCGAAGAAGCTTTTGCAGATTACAAGAGCACTGGAGCGGAAGAATCGGCTAATGACCTAATAGATCTCCTGAATGATGAGAGACATAAGAGATGGGTCGAAACCGTTGAACAGATGGATTTCACTCATTCTAGCCGAAAGAGCTGGACTGTGCTTCGCAAACTGGGGTCAGCACCACAAACTAAGAGAGAGAGAGCTGTTAATGTGAATCAAGTGGCGAAGAACATATTCAAAACAAGTAACATCAAGCCTAACACAAAACATAAACTCTCTACACGCAACCAGATAAAAGATGAAATCATGAAGTGCCCTTCGCATACCCCGTGGGCGAATGAAGTGACCATCGATGAGGTAAAGTCAGGAATCAAACTCATGAAAAAAGGCAAGGCGGCGGGAAGTGATAATATCCTTCCAGATTTTCTGATCCACTTGGGTGACAGAGCATTGGAATGGATTGCTAGATTCTTCTCACTGGTTATAGATACAGGAAAAATACCAAAAACTTGGAAGGATGCCAAAGTTATCGCTATCCTGAAACCAGGTAAACCAGCTGAAGACCCGAAGAGTTATAGACCAATTTCACTTTTGTCGGTTGTATACAAGCTTTTTGAAAGAATATTGACTACCAGGTACACCCCGGAAATAGAAAAATTCTTACCGGTAGAGCAAGCGGGATTCCGAGAAGTACGCAGTACTTGCGAGCAGGTGATTTCACTTACAACACATGTGGAAAATGGCTTTCAAAGAGGTGAAAAATCTGGCCTGGTTCTTTTGGATCTTACGGCAGCATATGACACGGTTTGGAGAAGGGGTTTGATTCTCAAAATAACTAAAATACTCAAATGTAGAAAAACTATCAAACTACTAGAAAATATGCTATCAAATAGGAGAATCAAGGTATACCTGGATGGGACCGTAAGTGACACAAAGTTAATACAAAATGGCCTCCCACAAGGATCAGTTCTGTCACCCATTTTGTTCAATCTATACACAGCAGATGTACCACACACAATGTCAAGAAAATTTATATATGCAGATGATGTGGCGCTGGTGGCTCAAGCGAAGACCTTTGAGGAACTGGAATTGACTTTGAACGCAGACTTAGAGAATTTCCAGAAATACTTAGAGAGTTGGCATCTGCAGCCAAATCCAAAAAAGACCGCAGCGCTGGCATTGCACTTGAATAATAGAGAGTCGGAAAGGGAGCTCAATCTGTATATGTGCGGCGAGAAGATTCCAAATGAGAAAAACCCAAGATACCTCGGAGTGAAGATCGACAGAACCTTGTCATACAAAGCGCATCTCGAAGGGGTTAAAAATAAGCTGAAGGCCAGAAATAACATTATTAATAAACTGGCAGGAACCTCATGGGGCAGCAGGGCAACGACACTGCGAACATCAGCAATGGCCCTGGTGTACAGCTCGGCAGAATACTGTTGCCCAGTATGGGAAAGAAGTGCTCACTGCGGTAAGGTCGACGTCGAGTTAAACAAGACAATGCGGACCATAACAGGCACCATAAGGTCAACTCCATCTCAATGGTTACCGGTGTTGTCTAATATCGCACCGCCTGACCTACGCAGGTCCCATGCCACATTACGAGAAATGAATAAAATCAGGGAAAAAAGTCAACTACCAGCCTACGAAGACATATTTCACCCACCTCATAAAAGGCTCAAATCTCGAAAACCTATATGGACCGTCAATTCTGGGGAACTTGACATTAAAAAACAATGGAAGGAAAGATGGACCACAGGGGACATTACAAATAGGCACCTGGTAGTGGACCCCACAATCCAAGTACCTGGTTTTGATCTGCCGAGAAGGGTTTGGGTACAGCAAAATAGAGTGAGGACAGAACATGGATGCTGTAACTACTTGCTCTGGAGGTGGGGAAAAAGAGATTCCCCTAATTGTGAATGTGGAGATGTGCAGAGTGTGAGACACATAGTGCAGGACTGCCATCTCAAAAAATTTAGCGGGGATCTGCGGGACATCCACGAAGCGGGACCGGAGGCGGTGAGCTGGCTCTCGACACTAGAGCCAAGACTGTAGAGGACACGACGCAGCCCACATGGGTTAAGATTCATCAACACCGAGCCATACGAAAAGTAAAGTAAGTAAGTACACTGTACAACACAACTTATGCAATTTAAATACTACTGCACATCAAAATGTCAAACATTGATTTGTTTCATAGTGCTAATGAAATACGAATGACTTGCAAATCATTAAGGACATGAATGTTGATATTTTAACACCTCTATAATACAAAATATATCCTTGAATCGTTTAACTAGGTCAGAAATATATTTATTGTCATAAACAGAACCGCCTGTATCCTGTGTGGGTGTTGGCTCTCGATATGAAATAACAAGAATTCATCACACCCTTTCCTTTACAATCATACAAAGATCTTGACATCTGCCAGTGTTAAAATATTAATTCTTCTGCCAATAATAATACATTCTGTTATGTCGTCGTATTCTTTGTGTAGGATGTCATTTAAAAAAATCATTGTAATTCAAGAACGGAGCTTGCTATCGATAAAAAATTCAATTCACAGCTACTTTTCCTTTTTACTTTAGTATTAAAAATGTCTCAACTAGATCACAGAATTACTATCTAAGTACAGGTCTATGCCAAGTTCAATATGATATATTCCCATCTATAACATGATACCTAATGCCTAAACTATCTACCTACCTACATACACTTAAAAAAATAAATGAGAGATCTATTCTGTTCCGGGGACTCGAGGGAATAATAAAAACTAGGAATAAAATAATGTGAATCCATCGAGAGAAGTCCATGAGAGAGTCAAAACTACTTATCTGCTTGCATGTTTATTACAAGAAATTAGCCAACTGCGGCTACCCTATTGTGAGATACATCCAAATGGTATAGATAAAACGACACAAAAATAGTTCACTACGGATTTTCTGTATGTCAAAATTATAATTACACAAGGATAATTCATCAAACAATTAATAAATCCTTCTTCTTCTTCTGCTTGTAGTAGATCATTGATATTTTTGTTCGGAATTTGTTTCCTCTTCCGACGTTGAAAACCTATGTTTTAGGTGGCCTTCCAGGCAACCTTCATCCTAGTGGACGAAGTTAATTAATAAATCCGGAATATCTATAATCATTATCAACACATTGAAAACGGGCAAATATATGAAACGTAAGCCTCCCAAACATGTGGGATAATTGCTTTAAGACGAAAGGAATATTATTTAAGTCAGCGAACCAGTAAAATAAATACGAGTACATACCTACATTGAATTATTTTTACAAACAGTTTCCCGTTATGAATAATAATAATAACAACTTTTGTATACAAGACAGACATAGCAACATGCAAATCACTACAATTAAAATGTATTGTAATACTCGACGGTGTATTGTGAAAGAGTATAACAACGATGAGTTGTGGATGAATAAATGATTGTTGTGTACTACGCACTTGAGGTGTCTAAAGTCTCACCCGAAATCATAATTCGGTACCTGCATAATAGTAATGTAAATTGATAAGTTTGTATAATAATAATCGATGCGTCTTTTAAATGTTTTTACAGATTGAAATAAAATAAGTATGTGATATCCGAAGTGAAGAAGTGGGCTCACAATTTATTGTAAGTTTTCGAGTATCTTGTACAAAGCTGAAGCATCCCTTTTTTTTTTCGATGTTTTTGGCATTCACTATGTGATAATTACGCGACATGATTAGAAAATGAGTTTAATTCACAATGTATTTAAATTATCACTTGATATTATAATATCAAGTGATAATTTAAATACATTGTGAATTAAACTCATTTTCTAATCCTGAAGCATCCCGTAGAAGTCCATTTACATTTTTTTTCCATTTTTTCTAGAAATTCACCCGTGACGAGTGATTTCATCTTAAACATGTATGGATGACTAAATAATATGTATTTATTATTATCAATTCAGCGATGATGTATGGTTTCCATTCAGTTACTCTTTTTTATGAACAACCTACTTTACTATACCCTCACGCCGTGTCTAAAGTGGGGTAGGCAGAGAGAACGGAACGCCAAACAGATCTATCTTTACACACTTCCTTCGCTTCCTCCACATTGATACAGTTTCTCATACACGCACGTCGGTTCCTCTTACTAAACACACGGCCGTCTTTGAGAATTTGATCCACGTGATCAAGCCACGTGGTTCTCGGACGCCCGCGCTTCCTCACACTCTATATTTCAGACAAGTACATCTTTTTTGTCATTCTTACCTCGTTCATTCTTTCAACATGTCCAAACCACCGTAGTTTATTAACGCGCATTCATAAAATCCAGTTAGTCTACTGGCTACCCCCTAGGAAAGGTTTTATCGAAGAAAGTCTTTCAGGCGAACCTTGAGCCCCTATTAAAAAAATATTTTACGAAGGGTATGAATGACGTTCCTGACATTCTGGAAACATCTATGGGCTTAGGAGAGTGCAACTCCCTTAACGCACTAGCAACTCCATTTGTGGAAGATGTTATATGATAGTAAAATAGACAAATATTATTACTATCGATCATTCGAAATGTACATTAATCGAACAATACGATTGCATCTATCGATTATTCGAAACACAATCTGTCTTCACTAGTGAATATTATTATTATTTGTCTGTAGATACAACATGTGTGGGTGCAGCGACTGAGTGCGATGCTATCATCACTTTAAAACGAAATTTGTTAAACTATCACACAATTACACTTACATATTCTACGAGATGCGTGAGAGAAAAATAATTACTAATATTAAGAATGCATTTACATACGTCATTTTTCTTTCGTATAACCTTTGAAACTTTATGTGCTAGTGAACGATTTGCGCCGAGATAACTTTTTGAAGATGTATCTGGGTTTTCGTTATTAAGCCAAATATACATAACCTTATACATCTTTCACAGCAAGCTAAAAGCTTGTGTCGTGAAAAGGAAGTTTGCCTGCGCCTGTGATCGAACCGTGCACCTCTTGTGCATGAGGCAGAGACTATCTCCAGGCTACCGACGACTTAATCGCTCAACTAATTTATCACACCATGTTATAATTTATCACACCCAATGTTATATTTTACTAAAAATAAGAAACAATGCACAATTTAAAGAGAAATAATCTTTTGTATTAATTTGAAAATTAATCAATGTCTTGTTAACCAGATTTTTTATCTTACAAAATCTAAATTTGAAACACAACACAAAATCGAAAGCTTTGGAGATGTATTATTTCAAAGCCTAAGGATCTACAAGGGCGATTTAGCCACCGGAAGAAAAAAAATGCGATATTCTTACGCGGAAAACATTCTGGATAAATGGATGTTTCTCATTGCTAAGAGAGAAAAAAAATGCACCCTTGTCGTCTTCATTTTCTTTTTCAATCACTTTGGAATATTTTTTAGCAACGACTATTTCTTTGGCTTAAATTTTAATGCGTATTTCTATCGTAGGCAAACCTACTGAATAAAGTTTTTTCTTCCTGCATCTTCCATACATCATAACATAAGACTTTTAAGTCTGAGGTCTATTCTCGTTTACCGGAAATCGATGTAACGCAAGTTCAAATTTTTATTACATTTATTGTGATTGTAGGTACTCGTAATTAAGAATAGATAATTATGTTGGCAGTTACTTTCCGGTAGCAGTAATGACTGTAATCATCTGATCAAAATATTATTATTTATTGAATATGCAATCAGAATTGTAATAATAAATTCTAAGTTGATTATAATAATAATTACAAGGTGAAAAGTAACGGAACTAAAATACATAAACAGTGTTCTGATGATTATATTGTTAACAAGTCAGAGATATGTCAAAATGTTTGATTTTTTAAATACGTAGTTAATGATTGAAAGGTTTAGAATTTCAAATTTAATAGTTTTGTTATTCAACAAATAAAATTACATATTAATTCATAGAGGGACGTCGAGGGGCTGGCATAAGGCAGACATCGTGGCTGCGCAATATACGAGATTGGACTGGAATGAGAGGTGTGGAGGAGTTATTCCAGACAGCGCAGGGTCGAGACGCCTATGCCAGAGTGATCGCCAACGTCGGGGGGACCTGACAGGGCACCTACAGAAGAATTCATATGACATTTTAATTATTTGTACCTAACATATTTTTTCTTCTTCTATCTACTTGACATCTCCTTACTATATTACAATATTTTAATTCGTTGAGGATTGTATGATTTGTGTTGTGCTGTGTTGAACTGTGTTGTGAATGAGAAATTTGATTCGTGTATTTTTTAATGTATTGTGTAACATGTAAAAGGCTCGCGCGGTGGATATGTAAATAAATGAATAAATTAATTAATTGAAATCTGTACTAATCTTAGATTTCCCTAAAATATCTTTACCATCACAGTATCACCCATAAATGGTCTAACCAGCGGACAACTGTATGTAATTATTATACTGGTTTCTCCGTGCCAATAAAAAATAAGACAATCGGAGTAGGTGACATACACCATCGCTGAAATTAAACGGTTAAATAATAATATATGTTATACGTGTTATAATATTTTAATTTTGTAGCCTAATTGCATCTACATATACCAAAATCTTTTCCACTCATCACATACAAATACTTGCTATTTACAGCACACTCGAAAACTTACAGGAAAAAGATCGGGAGAATTATTCCATTCCGGGTAGCTACTCCAAGAGGTACTTTAATTACTTATTAAGTATAAATAACTTTATTTATACAACATTTTATTTATTTATTTATTTATTCATTCTTTACTGTACATTGATTAAAAATAATTACATAAAAGGTATACATTCAAATTAAATACAATCAATATACAGAGGGCGAGTTTATCGCAAAGGCGCGATCTCTTCCAACTAACCCAAAATATAATAATAATAAACACTTTATTGTCAAATATACAAATATTTTACAAAAGGCGTACATATTGCCTTGAGGCAAATTGTAAACCTACTACAATGTTTGAGAACTGTTTTAGTATAAAGTGAGTTTAGATCAAAAGATAAACAGAAAATGAAATATATAATATGAAACAAGAATACCTATATAAATATAAAAAAAAATAAAAGATAAAAATGTAAGCATTCACAACCATAAACCTATATTATATGTATCTAAGTGAGAACTATCTACTATTGATGAGATGGTGGGTTGTTTATGAGGGATTTTACTGTATGTTTGAATGAGCCTATAGTTGAAGAGGACCGAATATCATTGGGGAGGTTGTTCCAGATTCTGGTAGCATGTACGGTAAAAGAAGATGAATAAAAAGATGTACTATGAGGTGGGAATTCTAAACGACGATTGTTTTGGGACCTTAACGATAGACCATGGGAAGAAAGGGGAACAAACCGTTCGAAGGTATTGAGGAGCTTCATGCTTAAGGATGTTATAAAGAAAGCAAAGTATATAAATATATCCACATATTATTCGTATTTTAATAATATGAAAACAATGGCGTACTGTACAATACAAAACTCGATACTGTTTCGGCATTATACTTAATACTTACGATACCACAGTTTGTTTTATGTTCTTATTATTTTATTTTATGTTTGAATTTCATAATACAACTTAAACTTTAACCTTTTGTTTTTTTATTTACATCCTAGTTTAGTTTTACCTGGTTTCGCTGAGGAAATAATAAAAAAAAATCCTTATTAACACTTGCATTTAGCATAGGTACCTACTTCTCTGAGAAATAACAAAAATGGTAACAATTATTCAAAAGCTAGCAACACTATGATGCAAATATTTTCATAACTGTACATATGAGCGCTTTTTATTAATTTAAGATAAGATTTTACTATTAGAAACTGTTTTTTAGGTCGAGGCCTCTGCGATAAACTTACCCTCAGTATATTGATTGTATTTTAATATTAATAGGTATATTTTGTTTAAAATTGTTTGTAATCAATAACAGTTCAGAATAAATCAATTATGTGTTATAATTAATAATTGAAGACATTATGCATCAAGATTTACAGTTTTTAATGGTTTTCTCTAAAATCTACATAAAAGATGACACCTCATTTATAGTGCACTATTTCACCTCTTTACTTGTCAAATTAGAACATCCAAACAAATTTATTAATATTTGTACATATAGTTATATATAGACGAATCAAAATATTTGTGTCGCTTCGCCCCAGCTGGGCTCTGTTAAAATTAAATTATTTATTTTAAACAAAAGCATTAGTGTTTTTCATTTTACTCTACTCGTACCTACTTAATTTTATTGTAACGGTATGAGACAGTGATACTCGAGTAAGTGTAACTTGTAAAGAATTTCATAAAACAATGGAATTTCAAAGTTTTCGTTTTGTTACAACAGTGAATAGTGTTAGTAAAATTATTAAATACATATAACTTAATTTATTATATGCAAAGAGAAAAATCACTTATTACAAAATTGCTATTCTGTAATTTGGACAGTGAAAATTTGAAAAACTTTTATTCATCACTGTTCTATCGTCCACAAGGTGTCCGACCACTTGGACGTCCCACTTCATCCGGCCATCCCACGTGTGGGAGATGCCATGATGGTATAGATAGATTATTGTATGATATTATAACATTATTGAATTATCTAAGACATTTTTCATAATACACCGTTCATATGAGAACGACATCAGAGCTTGGCCGTCCCTTTTTCTACTGGCTTCCCCACTTGTGGGAGATGCCATAATGGTATTGATAGATTATTTTATAGTACTAAAACCTCTTTTACAATACACCGTTTCTATGATAACAACATCAGAGCATAGCGAATGTCGTGGAAGGAAGTGACTCAATTGCCACAGAGTCATTCTGAATGAAAGAGGCTGGTTTCTGCCCTGTGCTCCCAAGAGGAGCGTTGAGGGCGATGATGATGATGATTAAGACCTCACATGTATATACATACTGTGTATTATAATTCCGTTACATGAATATGAAACACATTACATGATATGTAAGATGTGTATAAACAATATATAAAATAAACATATATGTACAAGTAGATAGTACGAAAATTCAATCGGAATGTCTGCACAAAAAAGCACAGGAATCCCTCAAGCTATTTCATACGAAATTACACTACAGTTTTGAGAGGTGAATCACGATATAAATATTAAATAATTATATGACATAATTATGTATTAGCGGTTGAATTTCGAGATTGGTTCATGACCACACGACGGCGAATTACATATATATTATTATAAGATATAACCGGTATCCTGATAAAAAAAAAACCCGGTCAGGAAAACCATCCGAATTAAAAGAAAATGAACCAGTGTTTTGATTGATTTGATGTTTAATTTTAGAATTTGGAATGTTATACATTGATTAAGTTCTGAAGATAGCCTATCACAATAATAAATCAAAGACCAAATCTGCCGAATGAAAAGAACATTAAATTAGATTGTATTTTAGATTATATTATTTAACCTTTCCAGAACTGAATATTTTACTATTAACAAAATATAAAACTGATGAGAATAACAATATTCTATGAATAAATTTCATGGAATATTAATGAATAATCAACGATTGATGTTTCATGAAAGCTCCAAAATAGAACGCAATCAGGACTGTTTCGTTACCATAGAAACACGTCGTCTGTCTCTGTCAATCTATACAATTGCGGAATTTCCAGAAAGTGAAGTAGCCAGCCATGAATACGCCAGTAGGCTCTTCGAGAAAATATAAAATAATATTTAGGATGAATGACTGAATTTAAAATGGTATTCATAAAATATGACATTCCTATTATCACGTCATTTCCCACAATTGGGGTAACCAGCGGACAAACTGCACGTAACAAACATAGAAATTGTCCACTTCGTGCCAATGAAAGTGAAGAAATTCTTTCATAGGCATGAAGTGACACAGAGCGACATACTAAAGATTTAGTCTTAAATGTGAGAAAAACAACTAAAGGCGTCTTATGTCGTTTTCGAATTTCTGCCTTTCACTGGACCCTTGGAGTCTTACATATAAGAATGGGTAGGTACGCAATTCGTGCTCTGGAACTCCAATAACACATTTTCTTGTTCAAATTAAAATTTCTAGAATGGACAAAGATATCCAGAATAATCAAGTTTTTCTTATGAGAATCTCAGAACATTATAGAAATAGTATAAAACACATAACATGTTTTATATTTTCACATAACATGTGTATGTATGTAAAGCGATATGTAATAATGTTCTTTTATTAATTCTATTGATCGTTTTAAATTTTGTTTGTATTTCTTTTATTATACCTAGATCTGTTTGGATCACAGCCAACTCTGGAACGTATCGAAATCCATGGAATCATTGCCAAATAGTCTTAATTTGCAAAGTAACTGCCAAATATCTGTCTTTTACATATTATAATATTTATCATTGCTCTATCATGAAATATTATGAACCACAAAAAAAAACATCGATCGACTATAAGATATCGCAACATAATAATAAGCAAGCTCTCTGTAAATTTAATTATGAATATGTATTCTTCATTTTATGGAAATTATATACATCTTGTTACGAATTTCACTCAACACCAAAATAAATAAATAAATAAATATTAATTGTCTTGCAAAAGTATTCGTAAAACATCACACATCATACTTTCAACATCTTCAATTTAACGATGACGTATGCTACCCGTTCTCCAAGTTTAATTTCTACAAGAGAAAACAATCCGTATATTTATTACATAAGCACTTGTACTATATACGTAGTACTAAAGCCTTTTTGGATTCGAGTGAGACGTGATGTGGTGCTACAGACGTATGCTGAAAATATATTGGTTGGAACATGTCAAAAATAAAGAGGTGCTAATAAGAGTAGATTAGGTACAAGTTGAAATGGTTTGGACATGTTGAGCGAATGCAAGATGAAAGGATGACGAAGAGGATGTATTTATCTGAAAGAAGGGGTGTGAGGAAGCGCGGAAGTCCAAGAACAACGTGGCTTGATCACGTGGAGACTTGATTAAGGACGGACGCGTGCTGAGTAAGAGAAATCGGCGTGCATGTATGAGAAACTGGATGAATGTAGAGGAAGCGAAAGAAGTATGTAAGGATAGATCTATATAGCGTTCCGTTCTCTCTGCCTACCCCTCCTGGGACATGGCGTGAGGGTATAGTATAGTAGTATAGGAACCTAAGCCTGCTCATTACCGTTGTGCAAGACCTAAGGCAGAAATGATAGACCGACCGACCAAGAGACATCTACATGGATCTACAAGTGAAGAAGAACGTTAACTGTGGCACATACGTAGAATTAAAGAGACAAGCATAGAGGAATGGAGAAGAAAATCCTTACTCGTTGCAGTGGATTGTAACTCACTATATAATGTAAATGAAGGTTTGATGTGGTTTCACAGGAACGGATAAGTAGAATAAATAATTGTCTCATATTATAGAAAGGATATAATAATTATATTCCCAGTTATTTGAAAAATATTGCCATTCGGTAATGAGCTCGTTCACTGCACATTGGAATGTAAATGTGTATCTTATTGCTACGAACTTTCAGATGCGGCACGCCGGCGCCGGTTACAACAATTGTTTGATTTTTTTCAGTTACAGTAGTTTTCATCGATGTTGTAATTTACTTCCTGGGAGGATATCCCAAAACACTATAAAAATTAGATCACATTTTAATAAAGATATTATTTTAATAAAATATATGTCTTTGTATACGTTTTTAATTTGATTTATAACTTATTTACAATAAGTATATGAAAATAAATATGACAAAGTTCTTAAGACATGTGATATTTTAATTTACAGAAAAACTTGACGATATGCCTTGAATATGTTTTATGTCTTTTCTTAATTGAATCTAAAAATATAGTTTGCTCCATTAAACACATATTTTTATTAATAGCTACCAGGATAGAAAAAAAATATAGAATTAAACGCAAACATTGAACAAAAGTTAATAATAAACGCTACGCACCAAATAGTCTTGGATGAAAATATTCAATTGCGAAATAATCTACATGTATCGAGCTATAGCGTCACGGTACATCCCGCAAGTGAAGTAGCCAGCAGACTAACTGAATGCAATAATCATACGAGTTGTTATCTCCGTGCTGATAAAAAAATAAGACGTTCAGAATTGGTGGCAAACCTCATTACTGAATTGAATATGTTACATGACCCAACTGTAATGTTTTACTAACACCTGCCTATTATAGGATGCTCGAAAACTTACAGAAAATAGTGGGAGAAATATTGTTTTCCGAGGACTCCACGGTGAATTTTTTTAATTTTGAAATCAGATATTATTTTACACTTTTGGTTCAGCGATGATACATGACACCCAATTCGATTGCCTTACTTTTTTATTAGTACGGAGAGGACGACCTGCATTATAGTTTATGCAGTAAGATTATTGGCAACTCAACGTTTTGAATGTTTTTTTAAGTATTCTACAATACACAGTAACGGATGTGCATTGTAGAATACTAATTAAAAAAATATTCAAAATGTCTCGTAACTGTTACATAGTTAATCCTTCTAAAATAACTGATATTGACAACTCAATGATCTAAAATACATAAAAACAAATTAAATCATTCTATAATTAGGTAAAATCAAACAAGTGTTTCTTTCTACTATGAATTATTGATCACGAGAGAGACGTCTTTCCACTTATCAATTCACACATTTTATTAAAACGACCATACCATCGACCATAGCATATTTTTTTTTGTTTACAACACAGTTTATATCATTCACATAATATACCAATAGTTCTATACTATACTACACTTTTGCTTTAACAAATCACAATGTTGATAGTTTAGGCACGTAGCAAGAATGTCAAATATTTTGATAATATCACCTGCTTGTATAGTATCATATTATTAAACATAATAATAAATACATTTTTACATACTATAATTATGTATATTATTATATACATTGTGTCTTTTATTTTATAAAAAAAAATATGATTTCTTAGATATTTCTTTGATTTATAACGTTGTGATTTACACACTTCTATCATTCTTTTTTTGAAGTTTTCGAGAATTCTTTTGATCAGTGGTCCCCAATCCCCGGGACAAATGGTACCGAGCCACCCAAGGAAAATTAAATTATTTCCATTTTATTTATTGTGATGTATTTCTACTAATACTTTTATTTTACCAACACGGTATATGTCAATAATGGGGAAGCCAACAGACCATCTGCATGTTATTACCATTCAAGTTGTCTTCGCCGTGCCAACAAATAATTTAAACATTCAGGATGGGTGACAAACCTCACAGCTGAATTTAAGTTGTAATTGTATTTTATCTTGAATGCATCTTTAAATAGATTAAATTAAAATTATTGTATGGAAACAATCTAAAATACAAACAATCCCCTCTACGTCCCCTTCAGCGAGTCGCGTAAAATTACCAAACGCTGACCGGCACCCGGCAATAAAAAGGTTCGGAAGCACTGCTGTGGTTGGCAAATATTTGTAAAACATCACATATAATAATAATAATAATAATAATAGTATTGTAGTACAGTTATAAATTCAGCGATGAAGAAAGCCACCCATTTGAAGTGTTTTATTTTGTTCATCATTCATCAAATTAGATTTAAGTCCACTGGTCACCCCACTTCCGTGAACTATTTATGACATGGAGAGGATAATCTGTACATTAATTGAATTCTACTGACTACCCCAAAATACCGTGATATTATATCGTCCCTCTTATGACTAACTGTCGTATCTGACATTTTTGGCGAAATCGAGTTATGATCACCGATGTGTATTTATATGTGTCCTGCATGTTCTCACTGAAGATCACACCTGTAACTGTTACCGTTATCCTGGAACAGCTTTCTGATTTATTGTCGTATTTACGAATTACTCTAAATAAAATGTGTCGTCGTATCTACAAATTCCTCAAAATTTCATCACAAAAACAATTCTGAGATATATAAGAATACAAATAAAATAATGTAATATATTTACACTGTATCATATAACTAGGAGAGACGAAAATATGCACGGCAAAACACTAAAAACGCTCTCCTGAACAATTTACATTTTAGCAGATACGACTGTTAGTCAGAAGAGGGACGATATATTATGTATGTAGATTAATTATTATAATTCAATGATAAGGTTTGCTACCCATCCTGAATGTCTTGATTTTATATCGACACGGAGAGGACGGCATGCATGTTTATTATATGCAGCTGGTCTGCTGGCTACTCCATTTGTGGGCTATGCCGAGATGGTATAGTAGTAGTAAAGTTACATTCATTGAACGCAGTTATCCCATGTGTGGGAAATATCGTGATAATATAATAATAGTAGTAAAAAACAAATTTATCCAATTATAGGATCAGAATAACGCAATTAAATTAAATTCATTAATAGTATCGCAACCCACATATTGACAGGGAATTTTAAGGATAGTTAACAGTCAACCTGCATAATACGTATTATGATTTATTGATCGATTTGCCCAGATATCGATTGAGAGATACATCGAGTGAATTATTATATTCTGAATTCAAATGTTTTTTGTGATGAACAAATTTTAATACAATTATTTGGAATAATATGTACGATTAAGTGATATGTTGTGATTGATTGTATCAAATATATATATATATATATATAGACAATAAATAAAGATGAATCGATTAACCTCTCTCTTCTATAGCATAAAGGCCTCTTACGTGCGGTGGTCTTCACGATGTGGTAGCCAGTGGAATAACTACATATAAGAATATAGAGGTTGTCCTCTTCGTGCTAAAGCATCTAGATATTCAGAATAGGAAAATGAACAATTGCAAAAAAAATAGCTGTAAGGTTCGGGTGTAGAAATAAATTTCATGTCCCGGAAAAAGTCAAATCGGAAATTCAGTTTGAATATTAATGCCTTTTTTCATATTTATAAATCAATAAAAACTATACATGTTAATATTGTTAATATCACTTTGTTTTTTTTTTTATCTGAAGAGACGTCAAAAAAGTGCAACATTAGCATATTATAAAAAATTAACAACTACATACCTTATAAACATTTTCATGATACTCGTATAATATTGTAATACTTCGTGATTCACCTGGCTTTTAATACATTTTAATAAGCACCTACATGTTATAGCTTTATCGTTTAGCACTTAACATAATAACGGACCACGGACCTCACGTGATTGCTTCAAAAGCTTAAAGATATGCCGCTCGTAAGTAGGTATATATCAACTATTCCCAATTTTGTAACTAATGGTCAAAGATTTTCTAAATCATTAGACGCGTATAATCTATCTATAAACTTTACCGTGGAATCTCCCAGAAGTAGAGTAGTCAGAGATATGGCATACAACCTGAATCTATAGTTGTTTTACCACTTTTCCATGTGATGGGATACACTAGGGAGAATTGCACCATCAACTTCCACGTTCCATGAGTTTCAAGGTTTCACTCGTATTGCAGAAAAACCAATATAATACTGAATTTTGTATACATACACTCTTTATCCTTAGCTCTTTAGACGCTGCAGAGGGCAATATATATTTTCTTTTTTTATTTTTGCTACATTATGTATTCCAAGCTATTGATTATATAAACAGAACCACGTAGTCACATATAAAAACGTTATGTGCAAGAAAGTAGGTACCTATTCGTAATATTTTCATTATGATATTATTTACCTGAGGGAACGCAGGTGCTCATTGCCAATATATAAATTCGTATATTCTCATACATACATACACATACATTATGCGGGGAGTTGAATTACAAATTTGTACAGGCAAAGGTAGTAGGTACCTACCTATATACGCGTGAGGAAATATAATAAGGTACATAGGTATTATAATATTATTTACATGTAAATATATTCATATATACCCATACATAGAGCTATTTTAAAATGAGAATTGAATAATCATGACCCGATTCGTAAGCCACGACTGTATTTTGTTAGTCATCTGTACTGGTGGTAACACGTGGTTGGTGCTCATATGATTTGGGGAGTTATGTAATCAGTGGATATAATATATGCTCCGGAATAGAATATTATGCCTCTTACTTGTAACTGTAATATGTCAAGAATCTATCGGTCAGCAAATTTTTACTACACCCAAAAGTAGAATAGTCATAAATAATAAATAAATAAATAAATAAAAATGCAGAATGCTTTTTTTTGTTCCAATAAAAAAAATAGACATGGACATTAATTAATAAGCCAAGGATGAGTTTACGTTTTAGGTGGATGTGTAATTTTTTCTCTATATTTATCTTTGACTCTTTTCCATACGTATTCTAATCAGGTAAAATTCTAATATGTTGTGGTTAGATGAAAGTAATCACTTTACATACAGTGATAATGTCGCCACTGTATATTATTGTAATATTTTATATCTCATATTATTTGTTGACTCTTTTGTATAAAAATGATGTGCAAAAATAATAAGCATTAATTATCTTACACGTGAGGTTTTATGAACACCTGTCATTTACAGACACTCGAAGTATTACAGAGTGGAAACCTGTGCCTTACCAGAGACTCTACGAGGCCCTTATAGCAGGGGGTGAATTTCTAGAAATTTTAACAATCGATGTTCCCTTACATAAAATTATATGTTTTATCATTTAAATGAAATAAAATAACACTATAAGTTATCACTTTTATGGATAAGGTACGCAAATTGAAACAAGTGTTTCTTTCTACTATAAATTATTGATCGTGAGAAAGACGTCTTTCGACTTATCAGGTCATTATCAATCTTGAATTGAATTCTGCTACGTGTCTGAACAGACACAATTAACAAACTTGCATGGGTATTTCAGGAGTCAGAGAACGTCTATAGTCACATTTTAAAGTTCTGCCGGACGAACTTTGTACTATTTTAATATCTTGGTTATAAAAAGTTTAAAAATAAATTGAATTAAACGTAATAAACTAAAAAAAGTGAGAATAAAAAAAATGTAATTAGCAAATTGGAAAAAATTACACCATTTATTGGACAACATTAAAGTATCTTTTACGTGCTTAAGCAGCTCCAGTACTTTGTAAATCAGCTGTATAATATTACATATAATAATAATAATAATAATAATAATAATAATAAACTTTATTGTGCAGAATATGATAACAGGAATTATATAACATGCATGAAAAAATCTGTACAATGGGCGAGTTTATCGCAGAGTTGCGATATCTTCCAACTAACCCAAATAAAATAAAATACATGAAAATGAAATAAAATAAAATCCATCCAAAATACATCCACGCAATATTATAAAATTTATGAAGCCTTATTATGAAAGCTTCATTTTGGGCATGCAATGGTTGTGATTGATTGAAATAACATCATATATCTTATTTTTCAGTAATCTTTTTTTTCTTTGAACGCAAGATTCCCCCACGGTGTTCCACTATATCTTGTCATACCTAAATAAAATATTCAATTATTTGTGTTAAGGTAGATTTCATAATAAGGAACACCATAAGACACACTAAAATATCGGATCCAGTAGAACGTTTGAGACAAAATTATAAAAATGTTCGTTTAATAAGATTATGCCGGCAATATACATGTGATTACAGTCATCAGCCAGTTATACGTGCTTAACATTATGTTTACAGTACTGCCAGATGATTGCACTGGTTCATTAGTGATGCGGTGATCAGAGAGACTGCGAACTTCAAAGGTCTCAGTCAAGTTCAAGATGACGATTTATTATAGCAGCAATATAATTTGCAGTGTTTGTGTGAATGATTGTAAAATGAAACAAAAAAAATCTATACCTAATATACTTCAATAGACCGTAATAATCAAGGTGGGAGAGCTGGGGCCTGAGTCAAAACACATTTTAGCGTTACGTTTTCGTGTCGCAATCGTTTGAATATAGAAGACGTTGCGCTAAAATGTCAATTCTCGTAACCATTTTGTATTTTAGCTACGAAATTGACACATGCTCGCAACGTCGTTTATATTCGAACGCTAACGGAATGAAAACGTAACGTTAAAATGTGTTTTGACTTCGGGCTCTGAGGCCTGAGTCAATAACACATTTTCACGTTACGTTTTCGTTCCGTTAACGTTCGAGTATAGACGAAGTTGAAAGCAAGTGTCAATTTCGTTGCTAAGATACACAATAGTTACGAAAATTGACACTTTGGCGCAACGTCGTCTGCATTTGAACGCTAACGGAACGAAAACGTAACGTGAAAATGTGTTATCGACTCAGGCCTCTGGTCCGAACAGCGCGGGACAGGAAAGCATTCTCCAGAGTGATCGCCAACGTCGGGTGGACCTGATACGGCACTGATAGAAGAAGAAGATAGAATATTTATATATTTTTTTGTTTAACTCTTTAGTCTAACGCGCAGATGGCAAAACCAATCGAGATGTCTGAATAATAAAATGAATATTAAAAGTACTGAGGTACTCTATTGCAATAGCTTTTCTTAACTCCTCCCAGGAGCACAGGATAGAAACCAATCCCTCCACTAAAATCACAATCATTGTATTGAGTCAGAGAAGGATTATGAATTAAAATTTATACTAATTCTCAGCAACCACTGAATGAATTACGCTAGTCATTAATATTAATCACTACGCAACATCATGCAACGCATCCAGTACTGATGCATACTTAATATTTAAATAATAATATTATGTACATAAGTATATCTACACAAGACCCCCGCCATCAGTCCGTGCTGTGCTGTGATGTGCTATATTATCTTATTGTAATACCTACTAATAATAATAATAATAATAAGCGCGAGCCGCGGTGGAGTGTTAAAGCGATGACTTGTGAAAAGTTCATTCACACTTTTCACATTCAATAGTTAAATCGATATACGTGGATTCGTTGAGCGATTTTTCGCTTAAGTTTTATCCGTCTTCTATCTTTGTTTAAAATGGTTTTTTAGCCGTATGCAGGAGCAAGAGTAGTCTTTATTTCATTATATTTAAATCTGAATTTTTTATTTTTCAATCAAACATGTAACGTGCCGCCATCCCTACAGTGGTAACCTCAACCACGTAAGCAAGGGTTGACGTTATTACTCCTATAAACCAATAAATAACGTGAATACGATGCATAATTAACTCATTCGTCGTATCACGATTGGATTACTGCAATGGCATCCTCGCAAATCTTCCGCAATATCAACTCCAGAGGATTCAGTCCGTTTTTAACGGGGCTGCACGTTTCATTTACCAACTAAATCGTTCTGCACACATATCTGCCACCCTTCAATCTCTTCACTGGCTCAGATGTCCGGAGAGAGTTGAATTTAAAGTGTGTTTGACAGTATTTAAGGCACTTCATGCTATGGCCCCAGAATATATCATGGAACTCTGTGGTAGACAGGCGTTAAGTCATAGACAGAAAACACTTAGGTCTTGTCAAGATATTACAACTAAATTGGAGGTGACCAGTACTGTATCGAAACCAGTGTACGTGGAGCGTCTAGGTACTTTATATCCATGAGGAATTATAAATAAATATGTCATTGACATCATCATATAAATCATTCGTTTAAAGTTTTCAAATATTACTAACGACAAACGAAGTACGACTATGATTTTCGATATTAAAATAATTTATATGCAAACTACATTCAGTGTGAAATACGCATTGCAAAACTCAATAGTACCTGCGTACACAATAAAATACAGCAAGTTGAGTATGTGCAATACACACAGCATGTGTGCAATACCTGTCTGTGCAGTGGACCTAGTGAATGGGAAGGATTTCAATTATAATGTAATTTATAAATAAATTATGTACATATAATAAATAATAATCAATAAAATATTTTCGGATCTTGTGGTTATGCATTAACATAGATTTAAACGTAAGTTTTTTTGTAGTTTGGCAAATAATAGATCTTCCACTCTGTTCTGTTAATATAGGTTTTTGATTGTCCTGTAAAAGGCAGGTATTAATCAAACATCAACAATAAGATATTTAAAGTATTGAATTCAGCCATGAAATATTCCACCCATTACTTGCAGTAGTATTTCCCCTTTGTTACATAAAAAATAAGGCGTTCAGGATGGGTAGAGAATCTCGTGGTTAAATCGAAAATATTAAATGTTGTTCTATAAGAAAACAAGACATTCAAGATGGGTCGATAATCTCGTGGTTAAATCGAAAATGTTAAATATTGTTCCATAATAAAATAAGACATTTAGAATGGATGGAGAATCTCGTGGTTAAATTCAAAATGCGAAATGTTTTGAATGCAACGTCTTACGAAAACCAGTCTTTTACATGACACTCGTAAACTTATAAACAATCAGTGACCCATTTTACTCTGGGCACTTCACGGTATAAAACAATGTACCTATTTGTAGATTAAAAGATATGAATTAATTGTCCGTGGAGCACCCGGCAAAGAATTCGCCTCGCATACTGATGAGGTTTGGAACCCATCCCGAATGTCTTAATTGTTGTTGGAACGACGAGAACAGCTTGCATGTTTATTACATGCAGCTGGACTGGCTACCCCACTTGTGGGATATGTCTTGATAGCAAAGTATAGTAAGATACGAATTAATGCTTCTGTGGGTGGATTAACAGGATATCCAAACAAATTCACGAGAGAGGGAAGCCTGTATTCCATTATAAAGCTTTCCTGGAAAACATTTGACACATAAATTTCATTATAACTTAATATCGTATGAAACACAACTTGAAATTATGTGGGAGAAGTTTGAACTTCAAGACAAATTTACGCATGTCCATAACAGCTAAACCATAAGCAATTACATAAATTTTAAAGCATGCTTGACTTCCCCTTGCGGTTTGTTTGTTGAATGTTGAAGCATAAATAAATTCTATTCAACTGTTGTTTCAACAGAAGACAAGCCACATAAGGTCCATTTCACAATATTATATTAGCAATGGATATCAATAGAATTGTGTGTTTATATCTCTTCATGACTTCACCTGTACATTTTACATATTATGTGCGTGCTTATTCAAAATGTCCAGTTTCATTATACTGAAAAATACACCTGTTCCGGAAAAAAATACTCCCCTCCACTCTTTTCTGTAAGTTTTTGAGTGTCTTGTAAAAGGAGGGTATTCGTAAAATAGCGGCTGTAAGACACACAATAACTTCAATTCAGTGCTACCCATTCTGAATGACTTAATTTATTTATTGGTACGGAGAGGACAACTCGAAAGATCATTGCAAGCGGTTAGATTACTGTTTGCCCTGGTAATGTTGTGATGGCACGAATAAATGAATAAACACAAATTCATCCCTAAAAATAAGCAGTCGACAACTTCAAGGTAAGCGTCGATGAATTTTGAATGGGAATTTTAAATTCATAACCCTCTGTCGACTTACTATCTCTTAATATCTCTGTCAGGCCGTTTAATGTTCTCTCTTAACAATAAGCAGATATCATATCTGGCATATATTTGATTTTTTTTTATATTCATCAATTTCATATATTTACGACCAGAACCTTTTGCACGTTAAAAGTATCGTAGACACACAATAAATGTATACAAAATTACATATTTAAAAAAAATATACGAAACAATAAGATTAAAATAAAACAAGAACAGAATAAACAGTCTTATAATAATTGAAATAATAAATATTGGTCAATAGTCAAAAAAAATAGTAGATGTGAAAATTATTTCCGGATCTGATGATTTGATGTAGTTTATCCGAACTTATCTTTTGGATCAATTCTCACAATCAAAGTTCAGTCAAATGAGGTATTACTATTTTGACTTTATCAACCGGGATCTGTATTTTGGCAATCTAAAACACGCAATGTGAAAACGAAAATTTCGGTCTGTGTAAATTTCTATTATGAAAAGGATACACTGCGAATACATTTCTTAGTTGTGTTCCACAATAATATTCATAACACTATCTATATTTAACATAATAGCGAATACAATAAGAGCATTATGAATGGTTGGAATAGGACTTCTCAAGACGTGCTCGGAGAAGGTCAAATATGTAATAATAATATATTATGGATGTACTCAGCAATATATGGCAAACCTTTTTGAGGAAACTTGCGAATAAACCATGCATTAAAATTAAACTGTTGGTTGTTATAGAATTTTCAATGCAAGCATGAATTTCAACTGGGCTACACAATACTTGAACTTACGAGTAAAAGAAATTGTTTAGATTTTATCAGGGCACAAAGCAACGCGCAGATTAATAAAACAATATGAAAATCTTAATTCGAGAACCATGTTTACAAAATGCGACAATAATGTGGTAAATATAATTGGAGAGACTGGGAACAACCTTCTAGTTTATAAAGTTTTAGATTTCAAAATACACTTAGAATAGTATTCCTTGCCCAGGTTTGCTAAATATTAGACATTATGGTCGGATGTTCTATACAAAGTTTCTGTCATAAATAGATTCGTAATTATACATGCTTTTTATTTGCCACAATTGACCAAAAACTCGCCTCAAAGTTTGCAGTATCTTAAAAATAAAACAAAGTTATGAAATTGTGTTAATTAATATGTAGTTTAAAAGGAATTAAACAAGGGTCTCTGGTAAAACTAAATGGACAAAATTCTGACGTAAATAGGAAAAGGGTAGAAAGTTGAATGGAAGATTAGACAAATTATTAGAAACTTTCACTTAAAATGTACAATGGATGTGTTCCGTGAGTTATCCATTTCCTAGTTATTTCTTTATTAAAAATGGCGTGATGGAAAATGCAATAAAGATTTACGGCATCCAGGTTTTACAACTTTATTCACAGACCATTATGGATTTGTTTCCAAGGTTAAGTAGTTACCAGTAATAAAATCATGAAAAGACTTTGAATCTCTGCGTTGTCGTTGGACTGATGTTAGTATAGGTAGTATTATTATTTAGTATATTATGATTTGTGATTGAATACTAAGAAACGTCTCATAAAACGTCATTTCCTCGCATGTTTTCATGCCAATTCCATTGTTGGTCTATACATAGTACATACAATAATATTTTATCACCCGTTCTTTGCCTATGTTTGGCATCTCCAACATAATATCTCAAGTTATTATTATACGACTAGTACAGTATTGGCACTGGAGTACGATTGCAATTCGAGCATCGGCCGATGGAAATCAGTCCGAAATCAAACAATTATTATCACATTGATGACAGAAAGTATAAAAATGTTAATGTAAATAAACTAACATCAAAAGTCCTAGATAAAATTCCTGACAGCGTAATTACTGTTTTTGTTGGAAATCTCTTAGTTACCTATTAGTGAGGATTAATATTTTTTTCTGCACAACATTTAAGTGTCGTTTACGCAGTAAACCACCTCAAGGAAACTGTGCGATTCATTAATCCTGGGACATACCATCCGTGTTATAATACAAAATAAGTTTAGATTAGATATTAACAATACCAAGCCAGAGTAGGGCAATCATTAGTAAGCCCCTGAGAAGGTTTCATGTTTAGACTAATATCTCTTTCAAATTTCTAGTTTATCAAAGCATTATGGATGATGCTGACATAAAATTATATGAAAAATAAACTGTCTATATCTCATCTATCCCATCAAGACATATACCACAAGCCAGGGGTAGCCAGCGCACCAGCAGCATGCAATAAACATGTAGACTGTAATCTCTGTGCCAACAAAACTATTAACAGATTCAGAATGGGTTGTCATAACATTTTGAAAATTTGAAAATTGAGTTATACATAATATTTATTTAAAAAAAATAGTTACATAAATTGTAAAAAAACAACTGTACCTATCTGCGAATTACAAAATTAAGTGTAAAATTTTTAAAACTGTACAAGTAATGCTTAAATTTGCTAACAAGAAAAAATACGATTATAATCTTCGGTCATTGGCAATATAACATTCGGACCATAGTTGACCAAAAATATACCTAGTTGTACAATGTTTTACTTTTCATTATGTTACACACAATGGATGGAAACATGTTAAGGTGTTAAAAATAACATTACTATAAACAACATGTTGATAAGAAACTCAATAATGTACGTTTTTTAAATATGATTTTTCATTTTGTTCATGAGTGAGGAATGAAGATATTAGAAGAATGAGCGAATGCAAGAGGAGTTATGTGGATGCACGTAGGTATATAAGTTATGATGGTTTAGACATGTGGAGCGAATGGATAAGGAAAGGACGACAAAGAGGATATATTATACTTGTCTGAAAATTGAATCCTAAAGTGTGTATCCTAATTTACTTAGTTTTTGTAATGCGGAGTTGACCTACATATTTACTACATGCAGATAGTCCACTGATACTCATATTTATGGGTGATGCCATGGTGATATAGCGTATAGATAATTGTATATCCATTGAATTAAGTTTGTTCAAGACAATAATATGTAGTATGCTTTTACTTATGAACATTTGCGGATAAGCTTCAGGCAAAACTGTGGATAATGATTCCGAAAAGGATAAAATATTCATGTACATAGAACTCTATGCCCTACGGCCAAACTACAGCACATAAATACACAAAGATCATAAATAGTTTTTCAAAAACAATCTACAAATCAAGTGATTTAGAATATAATAAAGTTATTATAGGTAATCTAAGGAAATTCATCAGCAAATAAACTCGTTACAGACACACATATTTTTTGTGTATTCTACGTTGCGTAAACAATAAATTAACTATATGTTAATGTTAACAATAGATAAGCGTGCGTGACATACCTCATCGCTGAATTAAAATTGTAGAATGCCAAAAATACGATGTTTACACGGAAGACCTCCCTCTTTTCCGGAAACTACTCGTTAATTTTGATAGGTTCTTTATTTGTCAATAAAGATTTTCTACCTCCCTCCCTTTACAAAAAAACATTTCATGTAGTCATTACTATACTATACCATCAAGGCATATCCCACAAGTGGGATAGCCAGCGGTCTAACTACAAGTAATATAAATGTAGATTGTCCTCTCCGTGCCAATAAAAAACTAAGAGTTAGGATGGGTGGCATGCCTCATCCCTGAATTGTAGATGTTAATTGTCTTATACGTGATATTTTACGAACATTCGCCTTTTATAGGACTCCCTGGAGTCCCCGGTAAAAAAAAATTGATTGAATAGGGCAGGATTATAATGTTGAAAGAAAGTTATAAATTACATATAAAATTAGGTTAACGGCGGCTAAAATACACACAACGAAAAGCTATCAAAAAGGTTCTGTTTCAACTTATCCTTGACATCAAGATTAAGAAACACCAAGCGGAAGACAATTTTAATATTCTGAGCGACAAATTGAATGCCATGGGTGACAAAATTGAATATTTATGAGAGGTAGTTGGGTATCTTATAAACGGTGTATAGAATTAAAATAAATTGGTGGAGAGACGAGATTTCAACATGATCACATTTTATTAGGAGGTGGTTTAATATAATGTCAACTACAACTTATTTGAACATGGGAATGAATATTACTGTTAAGATTTTTGTACAATTCTGTAATTAAGCAACATAATTTTAAGGTATCTGATAATAATTATAGGTCGCGAAGTACTCACTAATTGTATTATATGTGAAATGTGTATTTTTTTGTTCTGTTTTATTATATTTTATGTTTGTAAAAGGCATTAGCCGTTTATTTAATAAATAAATAAAATAAATAAATATAGCAAAAAACTTAGCAAGGTGAATATTAAATTTTTTAAGGGTTGATTTACCAACCGTTACAGGCGATAATGTAGCCAGTGAGTTCACTGACATATTGAACATATGGTTTACAAAATATTTACAATATAAAAACCTTTTTACTACACCTTAAAAACATTATTACTCGATTGGATGTGCTTTGCCACACGAATAAAAATCATAGAAATTAAGGTATCCAGTGGATTTATCCAGCTGTCTAGTATATGATGTAAAATACTGAAAATATGGTTTCTGTACTCTTGAAAAAAATCACAAACAATATATATATCCTATTTATTTACATTAAACCAATTTTTGAAACAAACCATAACAAGAAGCCATTTAAAAAAAGTAAATCTTAATTTTTAAAAATGTCGCCCGTATATTGTTATCTTCGTAAAATTGGGTAAAATTTCGTAAACACGATTCAAGTAGGTAATCCTAAAGTATGTAACAAAGAAATTAACTTTATCCTTAAAAGGTTTACATCCTCTAATCTAATCAACACGTCCTCTGAACCGTGACCAAGTGACCTTCCATGAAGTCTACGATGCTATTTGAGGGGTTGAGAGGTTATTATAATATAGAGGATGGGTAAAGACATCTTCCTTTGACCCAATTAATAATATTATCTTGGATGTGAAAATAACATGTTAGGTCCGTGATGTAAATTTCTTGATAATAATGAAAGTTGTTAAAGTCAACACATTGATTAAAGTAAATATTTTTAGCTATATTAATAACATAAGTATAGACCTTATCTTATTACTCTCACTTTATTAATACTCCTGGGACATTTTATCCCTACAAACTTTTTAATAAAAGATTTCCTTAAGAAATTCCATCCACTGTAAATATTGGAAATCATAAAAAAATTACTACGTACACAACATACTCCGAAGTTGGCAAAAAATTTCAGAAAAAAAGTTATTAAATTTGTAATTTTTTTGCAATTTTCTTTTAAGAGCTTTAGAGTATAAAATCCAAGTCTTAATAATTTTCACTTCATTGTTGACTTTCTGAGTAAATTTCACAAACTATTTTATCAATACCTGTGAGATGTTCATTTGTAAGTATCCACTCATATCTGTGCTATTTGAAATGAACGTTCTGAGGATTTCAAACAACGAAAAACTCTTCATCATAATTTGTCGTTATCTAATCGCAAGTTGTTCGCGCTTAACTTTTGACGTTGTTCCCAAGATGAGAACGAAAACTCGTTCGTATTTTATTGACGAATTTCAATTGGAAGAACTAAAACTTGCATTTCTGCTTGTTTTCAGTTCAAAACTACAAGTTTCAATTTGGCGATGAAGTGTGCCACCGATCCACTGCCTTTATTTTGATTGACTAAGAGAGAGGACAATTTCCATGTAAATTAAATACATGCAGTGTTTGTCTACTCGCCAAATTAGTTGTGGGTTAGACCGTGATGGTACATTTACATAAAGTTAGAAAATTATAACAAAAATGGTGTTTGAAAAGCCATGATGATAGCATATTATTAAGTATCGATAAGGCATATCGGCATCATCAACATAATGATAGTTATATCAAAGTTTGCATTTTTAAACTAGTATTATATTATATTCTAAATAATATGAAAGCAATTTCAAGTGTACGAAAAAAATCCAACGTTCTTTGAACGAGATGAAGATAATAATGAACAATCATTAGAATAAGTAGTAGGTATGCATGTATATACAACATGAAATAATATTATTATTCTAATAAGATTGTTTAGAAGTAATAAGAATATAGGACCTACTTACTGTCCCCTCGGGCTGCGGGCAGTCATCATTATCAACATTAGTGTAACTATTAGTTGATTGACCGATATTTAGTCTTCGTATTATTGTTTTGACCGTAAATCAGTTTCGGTATCAGTACTGAGTAAAATTGGACACCATTTTCGGCTAAATCGGTAGACCGAAACTTCCGTTCGTGCCTGCGATTGGCTCAGATGCGTATTCTGTTACAATGATATCGGATTTTTATTTTATATAGATTTCATATTATGATATCGGATGAACTCACACTCATAATATATAGTTAAGTAAATATCGTCGTCAGTATTAAAGTCAACGTCTTCTTCAAGCGTTAAAATATGTAGTTTCTTCTAGAAATGATAATATTCAGAACTTGTTCTGACATATTTGAGGACGTTTTTTTGGGAAAATTATCTGAATACCCGTAACGTGTCAGTTATACTATAATTCTTTTAGTCATAAAGAAAAACATTAACAAAAATTGGGTAAGTAACGAATCATCTTCATTAGAAATAATTAAAAAAAAAAAAATCATACATGAAATTTGCGATACACCCCAATTTAATTATAATAATATGTAAGTTGGAACTAGGATAGAAACAAAATGCAGATTCGGTAAAAAAAATCAGATTTGTTTCGGACGTTAGCATTATAATATATTAATATTTTTGTTAGTGAAGAACATGTATTACCGTGATGGGTACAACATATTCGCAAATAGATCCATACATGTTTGAAGAAAACATATGGGCAACTGTCGCTTTCTTCCACACATCTACTTATTGAGAGCGTCGACACTATTTATAAATCAAATTAAACAGTACTTAGAACTGTTAAGAAGATAAAGAGATATTAAAATGGTCGATGATATCTATACATCAATAATTAGTAACTGTATTCCGGGAATTGGTGTGATGATTGGGCATAAAGCAGAATTGAGCCCTCCAAAAGATAGCAAGGGGTTTTAAAACATTCCAAGTATTATGCATCTACTGCTTTCTCTTATTGGTTTAAATTTGGTATTTGTCATTTTTGCCAGGTCTTTAAATTATTTTTTTCTGCATTTGTTTTTCGCATAAGGTAGAGACACTACTACAAAAAAATTGCAACTAGAAAAAAAAACATTGTCCCATTTTAAATCATTTCGATTTTTTTTTAATAAATATGGTCGCATTCTCAAAACTCAAATTGGAGTAATCTCAAATTTGGTTAATCGGAAACAAAAGGTCAGTAACGTCTATAATCAATGGAAATAAAACAACTCGAAAAAGGCGAATTGTTCTCTGCTTACCCCATGATGGAAAGCAGTGAAACCATATCATTAACATGCTGTGATACATATATTTAATCATTTATATTTATTTAACAAATAAACAAAAGCAAAGTCTAACATGATTTGTCATGACTGCATATGTATATATGTACCTTTACGGAAGTAAACATGATTAAAAATCGAATACACAAGTCAATTAAAATAATGATTAATTATCTTGTAAATCATTGCAGTCAATCACTTGCGATTCTCATTACATTACAATACACCCTATCAATATTGTGGTATACATCATCATTTTTACAAGTGCTCTGTGTAACAGATAAATCAGGATGATAATAAAATAGTCCATTTGTACATTTGTTTGTTTGTATGTATGTACTACATGAATAAGATGGAGAAAAATAAAACACTCTATACGAGGATTCATCCTCTAGACATGTTTAAAATTAAAAATATAAATATCTTATTTATTGATAGATAATTAAAGTTTATATATGACGTCATGACGTTAGTTTTTGTGTCAAAATATAATATTATATTGTTAATTAAATACACCAAGTTGAAGTTATTTTTATTAAATTTCTTGATTTATTTAGGTATAATGTCCAAAAATTGCATTTTCATAAAATCATTTCAATTAAATTTAATGTTTCAGTGTTTACATTGTGAAACAACATTTTAATAATACAAAATATAAAAAAACACTGTTTTATGTTTCACATTAATGTATACCATTTCAATTATTTACAGTAAAAACTAAACAACTGTGCAAAAATAAATCATCAATATATTGCATCAGCTCATGATACAATATTGTCAAAAATATTTGCACGTGCTGTTTGTAAATAGCTTTTCCCATTTTTCCATTTTAAGAAAGGACTGATTGTACATATTACTGTGATTGTACTGGGAAATATTAATGTAATTACTGTTCATTCTAAATATTAATTTGTTAATTTGATGACTATTTCCTGAGCGCCTCCGGGTCAAATTATACTAGTAAATAAATGAATGATAAATAGTATCTTTCTGTAGTATCTAGTAACAAAACCACGAAATAATATTAATAAAAATAAAAGTAAAGTTTGCCAATTATTATTTGCGTTTTATCATTTCACATGTATCAATGTTTTCACTTTCCCAGCCTCTTAACAAATCGATACGCTTGATTCACAGTCACTGTGATTTTTTTTCTCTCAATCATCTTTACATATAAAATTGATGCCTAATTAATCGTAAGCTAAACTGAATAAATAGCACTTGTTAATCATACAAGCAAAGTCTATATTTGCACTCTCGACTTCTCCCACAAGTGAGCTAGCCAGTAGAGCCACCACTATAAGTTATAAACACAGAAATCATCCTCACATTATCTGGGATGTTTCACAAAAACCTGCCTTATACAGGACAATTGAAAATTTATTTATTTATATTTATTTATTTTATTCTTCACTGTACATTGTTTACAATAATACAAATTTACATAGAAAATATCATTTATACAATTCAATGTACAGAGGGCGAGTTTATCGCTAAAATGCGATGTCTTCCAACTAACCCGGTTATTAAAATCAAAAAACGAAACAGACATAAATGTACATATCTACAGTAATATTATAAATATAAAAAAAAAAAACAAAGACATAACATAAAGCAAACAAATGAAAAAGACACATGCAGGCAACAATGCTGAGAGATTGTGTGCGTAACAGTGATATACGAAAGGAATGTGGAATGAAAGTTGGTGTAATAATAAGGATGAATGTAAATAAGTTAAGATGGTTTGGGCACGTGGAAAGAATGAATGAGGACAGAATGACTAAGAAGATATATTTGGCTGAGAGGAATGGTGCTCGGAGACGTGGACGTCCGAGGATTAAATGGCAAGATCATTTAAATCAAATCTTACAGGACGGTCACGTGTTGAGCACATTGAACAGGAGAGCATGCATGAGGAATTTATGACAGTGACGGAAGCGAAAGATGTATGCAAGGATAGAAGGAAGTGGCGCTCGATCCTTTCTGCCTACCTCGCGAGGGAAGCGGCGTGATGGTATGTATGTATGCAGAAAATAGTGGGAGACCAATTATTTGCCGACATTATTTCCCAATATAAATTTTTGATAAAAGGGTGTGCTTTGAATCGTCCACATATTTTGTTTATTTGATTGTTTTTTTTTAGAATATAGAACGCTCAGGCTTTCATCATAGTGATAGCTAACATCAGGCAAATCAGATGCAGTACTCGCAGAAGAAGAAAGATACCTCACTGAAAACGAACATTTCGATTGATTAATGATAAAAATATAACTTTTTTATTATGAAAAGAGTTAAGTAGGGAGTGAAATTAATGTATTTGTAAATCAAAATGATATTTCCAATCACAGTTCCTCATTTCATCACAGATATAAAATAACAAATGTAAAACATTTAGGTAACTGACATTGCAAATATAACAGTTATTGATTGTGGAATAATAATACTATTACTATTATAATATAGAGTCAATCACGTATTATGTGTTATTGATTGATTTATTGAATAAACAAAGACTATTGACCGTATCAATGTTTCTAATGACTGCTAAATAAAGCCGTGTGAAAATATCAATATAAGCCACAAGTACCTATGCACTTAAAAATATTAATATCAGCATCAACGATGATGCTTTGGATCAGACGCCAAAATCAGGCGAAATAGTGCAGAATTTTTCCAGTAAAACCATTTCCCATAACTGTGATAATCAGCGGAATTACCTACTACGTATAATGAACATACTGGTCGACTCCGCTATGTCAATACAATAAAGACATTCAGAATTGGTGGCATATCTAATCACTGAATTGTATTTGTAGTAAGTCTTTAAAATAAGTATAATCTGTAAAGTAGAGAAACAAATATTTACATCCAAAAGAATCTTAACCAGCCATCAAAACAGATTATAAAGTCATTAGAATAGAGATTAAAATCTTCATCAGTAATGGTAGTCTTCCATAAGCCTCTCCAACTATTAAACTCGTACATGAACATGATATACACAATGTTGCTTATTGAGAAGACCAGCAACGGTGACAAGAACTACTACTAATAAGGTTCTCTATATTCACAACAGCGGCACAAGACGGTGGCGGTGGTAGTACCAATTATCTGTGAGGGCGGCATTTTGTAGAATCCGTCCATTTAGAAACGGCGTCGTTAATTTATAAAATTAAATATATTCAGGAAAATTTACGAAATTAGTTCCATTTCTTCTTACCTCACAGGCGGTGGTAGTACCAATTATCTGTGAGGGCGGCATTTTGTAGAATCCGTCCATTTAGAAACGGCGTCGTTAATTTATAAAATTAAATATATTCAGGAAAATTTACGAAATTAGTTCCATTTCTTCTTACCTCACAGGCTTACATATCACAACATTAATATCAACAACACAAAATTATAGATAGAAAATTCGTTAATAAAATATTTAAGTAAAAAACTATTAAAAAATTCCATTATGAATGAAAAGGTTCATCATATAACATTACCAATAATTACTGTTGATGTCTTTATGAACTCCTGCGTCTTGTTTGTAGCACCGTGAGGTGGTGAGAAATGTAACTAGTTTTTACAATTTATCTGAAAATGGCACTGTTTGTAAACGGAGATTTTACAAACTGCCAACGATGTATGTGCTGCACGATGTAGGTATATTAGATACATTAGGAAACCATACAAGCTATATTAAGAAGAACAGCCTTTTAGCGACAATAATCAGATGTAACTTCTTACTCAGTTTGTTGCTTGGTAACAATATTAATGCTAAAGATTTTTTGAAATACCCAAAGGCATTAGAAAATAAAGATTGGATGAATACATTGTATTGAAAATACATAAGAATAGTCGTATTTGGGATAGCATGAGAAACAGCAATTTGGGAAATTTGCGTGGTTAAAGATGTCGTAAGATGGGGAAGAAAACGATTGAGATTCTGGTACGAACACGTCCAAATGATGGATAATATGTAGTTATTCGTGAACCATCTATCCCAAAAGCAAAGCTCTCAGAAGAAATGTCCTATATAAACAGACCTTAGAACCTACAACAAGATTAAGAAGAAGGGATTCGGAGGATATGTTGCGAGTTGGTATAATTTTTTAATCCTATTATTTCTACTTTAATTTTTCAAATAAAATACAAGAAATTTGAGGTCAATAACACAATATTAAACATCCTGCATTTTCAGATATGCCAATCACTGCAATATGTACACAATTTCTATGAAACAGTCACGACAAAGATCTAACACAAGTTTGTGACAATCGTGAATGAAAAGTCATTTCAGTTCAGCTTTACATTATTAAATCATCATTAGGTGCACTATTTTGGTATTGTTAAATTATTCAAGGGCACGTTTCACTGGCTACTGTCATAAATGAAAATTAAACACGAATATAGTAGGCACATATCATTGTCACTAATGAACAGTTCTGAACAGTTTGTACTATCACAGTTTCATGAAATATTTAATACCTTTTAAGTGACAGTTTACATGATATGATTTATGCATCAGGTTTTAATAAACTACATACTACTGTTGGTGATAATAAATTATACGAAACACATTATTATAAGTAAAGCAGGTAAATCCGTTTCAAAATTACAATGAACTGTTGTAAATTTGGCACTATTTTACATTGAGTGTAACTTATCTACTATCACAGCTTCCCCAACAATTGAGGTAACTAGTGATATTACCGCATGTAATAAAAATACAGTGTGCCCCTTTCTTGCAAAAAAGATCTTTAAAATGTTGCGATCTTTCAAAAGTTTACAATGTCTTATACAAACCTACGCTTTTCAAAACAATCAAAAACAGGAATGAGTGGAAAAACTTTTTTGAAAAAGAGGGTGTAAGAAAGTGAAGACTTCCAAGAATTACGTGACTTGAGCACGTGGATCAAATTCAAAAGGACGGCCGCGTATTAAGTAAGAGAAATTGACGTGCATGTATGAGGAACTGGATGAATGTAGAGAAAGCAAGGGAAATATGTAAGAATAGATTCATGTGGCGTTCTGTTCTCACTGCCTACCGCACCTGAGACACGGTATAGTGTAGTAGCTTTTCTGTTCCAGGGATCACACGTGTAGCTCTGCTCTTTATAGAAAGTTGTCTTTATTTATTATTACATTTATTATTACATTTATTACAAAAGTATTTTATATACTTACTGATCTACACCGAGCTTGAATATTTGAAGAAAATGTGTGAAACTTACCTGAAAAAGGAAAAAAATACATAATTAGTTCATTGTATTATTTAAACAATATGAGTGAATTTATAGCACAGATAAAGGAGAGACGGAGATTCAAACATAAAAAAAAACTAAACTTTAGCAGTGGCTATCAAAAATATGCGTTAAAATGTAAACATGAGCTTTTACCTATTTCATACATCGTGACTAGTAACTTTTCCCATAACACATAGAATAAAGAAGATTGTTCAGTATTTATTAGATACTCGCACGCAATATCAATGAAAACATGTAGTACCTATTATGAACAGTTTATTATGAACAGTTTATTGAGAAACATCAACGCAGGAGAACACTTGAAAATTTTGCTCGGTCACGTTCAAAAAGCACGCATGTTGAATTTATTACAAATGAAGGTTACAAACCACATTATATGTATATTACGAAAAAGTGTACAAGTACTAAAAATAAGATATATTTTCAACGTGATACAATTGGATTCCTTTGCTTGCTATTTACGGTAAGAAATCCAAAAGGGTTTAATGTTTAGTAGTAAATGTTATTGTTTAAACTAAACAGCTTTAAATTTAGTTGACTGTATATTTATCGTAAAAAATGTTAAATAAAAAGACAAAGGATGGATTTCGATATATTAACTGAAATGTGTATGCAATTTATAATTACCTAGCGTTGAGATTTCAAGGGAAACGGGAAATACAATTATTTTTTTTAGAAAAAGAATATACAACGTGCGATAAATGTAAAAAATAAAACGATAACTTTGGATTTAAATACATTTGTGTTATTTTCTTCTTAGAATAAAGTATGTATATTTATTCAATTAGACAACCTAGCATAGAATCAAGACAAAAGAAACCTGGAATAAACCGGTAAAGGGGCTGAAACGTATGTAGGTAGTACCTATGTAGATTTATATGTATTCATGCTGTTTAAAGCTTGCGAGAATGACGATGAATTTTGGCGCCATTCTTATACCTTTTTAAGAGCATAGTATAAAGTAGATAAAGAGAATGACAACGGTAATAGACTCCAAACTACCTAAAGAGCAAGCTGGGTTTAGACCTGGTCGAAGTTGCTGCGATCAAGTATTAGCTTTGACAACGCACATTGAGTCAGGGTATCAAAAAGGAAAGAAAACAGCAGTTACACTGCTTGACTTAACAGCAGCGTATGACACAGTGTGGCAAAAGGGACTAATACCTAAACTGTATAACCTCCTTGAGTGCCCTTTTACTACAAGACTTATTGAAAGTATGCTCCGAAAGAGGTCTTTCCGAGTATATATGGGTAAGGATTATAGCAGAACATTCTATCCAAAGAACGGACTACCACAGGGCTCAGTGCTTTCTCCATTGTTATTTAATATATACACCGCCGACATCCCACAAGTGCAATCTAGAATATTTATATACGCAGATGACATTGCCATTGCTGCCCAAGAAACTACTCTTGAAGAGGCTAGCCAAAAATTTAACACTGATCTTATAACTTTGGATAAATACTTTAAAGCATATAAACTGAAACCTAACCCACAAAAGACCACGGTCACATCATTCCATCTAAACAATGCAGAGGCCAATAAAGAGATCGACGTCTACTTTGCAGGCGCCCGACTCAAAAATGAGCCCCACCCTCGCTACTTAGGTGTAACCCTAGACAGAGCACTTACCTTCAAACCACACCTGAGCTCACTCCAACAAAAAGTGAAGAGTAGAGTTAATATCCTACATAAACTGGCGGGTACATCATGGGGGTGCGATGCTCAAACACTACGTACCGCAGGAATTAGCTTGGTCTACTCGGCTGCGGAGTATTGCTCCCCAGTTTGGCTAAAAAGTGCTCATACTAAACTCATAGATGTGCAACTCAATGAAACTATGAGAATAATTAGTGGTACGCTCAAACCAACTCCACTACCTTGGCTTCCGGTACTTTCCAACATTGCACCACCTCACCTCAGACGAGAAGAAGCTTTACAGAAGGAAGTAATCTCCATTTGCAACGACCCAAACCTCCCAATCCATGAAGACATCGACGAAATACCACGATATCGCTTAAAATCAAGACATCCAGTGTGGATGGAATTGCAAAACATAGATAAACGACACATAAATGATAAGTGGAGGGGATGTGGTCACTGACAACAATAAAAAACCAGGCACTAGTTAGAGATGCATCCGAACAACCATCTGGATTTCTCCTCCCAAGAAAACTTTGGTGTACACTGAACCGACTCAGATGCGGAGTCGGTTGCACAGCGTACCACTTACACCGATGGGGACTTACCGATTCCCCGACATGTGCATGTGGAGAAATCCAAACAACGGAGCATATAACTGACCACTGTCCTATATTTGCATTCATCGGAGGTATACAAGGCCTCCATACTTTAACAGACGACGCACATACATGGCTTCGGACCCTCGAGATCCAAGTTTAGCGGGCCATAAGAAGAAGAAGAAGATAAAGTAGATAGGTACAGTCTTCAATTCGTTCCAGAAGTTGGTGATGCATTGGTTGTTCTTCAATTTGAGAATTTCGACTTGCACCCTTATTCGCTTAACACAACATATTGCCATATTTCTAATGAATATAGATATTCATTATTTCTGAGTATTACTTCTCAGTTACCTACTTATGAATAATGACAATAAAAATTCGTCAAGCGCATGTTGTACATACTTCAATAGTTAACAACAAGTAGCGAGCGGCATTCAATAAGAATAGGTACCTACTCGCAAGTTGACAGGAATTGACGTAGAGACAATAATATACAATATTCCAACAACTATTGTAGCCCACGGCTAACACTTGTTTAAAGAGAGTTTCATATGAAATCAATGGCAAACACAGACAGAAACATAACTGATAGTTGCTTTATTTGGTTAGGTACGCTGTCATTAGTTCAGTAGAGAAACGTCTAAATATTAAGATAAGCATTTAACATCACCTTCAAATGTTATTTCCTTTTTTATTTTTTATTTGCTTGTTTATAAATGGAAGATTGGGAGTAAGGAAGTGGTCATGAGCGGAGCATACTGCTAGATTTAAAGATCAGTAAAGGGCAAAAAGGTTAGTGGAGTGGAAACCTCGTGAAAATAAAAAAAGTAGAGTGTACAAGATGGTGTGATGGCATTAGAAGTATCAGTGGTGACTGGTTGCACAAATCTCAGGGCATAATAAATATATGCCTGGAGAAATAAGGGGAGACTAATATTACATTAGATTTACTGGAAGACATCAATTAATGCCAATATGTACGCCTTTTGAACAAAATTAATATTTACAATGAAGTGTTATTATTAGTATAATGTTCAGAAATGGTCAGGAAAAGCTGTTTATGTTGGAGAAGCCAATGGATTATTGTGATAATAAAAAAGCCATTTACGTTGGATATCATACCGCACGATAATTTTTCTGTCAATCAATCTATTCAATTACAATATTACCCATAAGCTTCAATCCGGATAAGTTGCGTTCTTGAATATATTCTATAAAATTACTTATTAATAAGAAAATTAAAACAATGTATGCAAAATATACACAATGTTGCAAACGTGTGAAACTTTACAAGCTGTCATAGTGCTTTCAATAACTTTGAAGATTGAGCTTTCATAAAGCACATAGTAACAATTAACACATAATGACGTTTCATTAAACACTTCCTTTAGTTATAGTGTTAAAATAATTACATAGAAGGCGATAATTGAAAAATAAAACAAGGTACAGTTTACAGAAATTATCTAAACTAGTGATGAAACGAACGGTGTTTAGGACGGATATTACATAATGGATATCTGGCAAGATTCTATATCGGATATCTAGCGAGATCCTAAACCAGATAATCGGTTATTCGGTAAGATTCTAAGCTGGATACCCAGCGAGAATCGTAACCAGATATCCGAATATTCAGCTGTGATTTAGTAATTTTAAACTGCATATTCGACGAGATTCCAAATCGGATACCGGTCGATTAATTGTTCATTAACTATCATATTAAATTTAGAGCGAGTTATCCCGTAGTGACAAAGACGAAGTGTTTTATGAACACTGAAATTCGTTCAAATATTAAAATTAAACCAAACAGGACGGATACGTCCGAATAGTAAAATTAAGCCGGTAAGATACCAAACAGTTATCCGACATATCTCGATATCCGTTCCATCTCTATAAATTACTCATTACACTATTTACTGTACGTAATTATTCAATTTCCGATAGAACAATATCCGGCTCATGTAATATTGTGTAAATATTATTTTAAAATAAGCCTATATCATCAAATCATCTACTTAACTGGAAGTGAACACTTATCCTAAAAGTAAAACCTTAGTTACGTAAACGTTATGAAGTTTGCAGAGTATTTGTTTTGACAGGTAATTACAGTAAAACATATTTATGTAGTTGCAGGTGCAGATTATATATAATTAGGTTCAATTCACGGTTAATTTATTACATACTTTGCAAATGTTTTATTTTTGTATTGTGATTTGATTTAGTATTAATGTTGTACTATAATTTATTGTCACATGTATCAAAGGCGCAAGCCGTTTATATTATTATAAATAAATTCAATAGGGTATCGTACATGAAGAAACAATGTACAGTAAAGAATGAATAAAATTAAATAAATAAATAAAATAATAATTATTGTATGAGTGACGAAAATGGAAAGTTTATCCAATAATAGGAAAAAATGGCTCTCGATTTTTTCTGCCAATCCTGCAAGGAACGCGATATGATGGGATTGTGTAATATGTATTTTTATAACATTTCCAACGCTTTGTGAAAAGTATGGATAGTTTACCATGTTCCTTAAATATTTTATTGTATCTAGTCTGTTCTAAGGTATTAAATAAATAATGTATTAAATTTAACAATATCGTGATGTGCATATTGATGGACGGTAGTCTGATGGTTAAGTTGATGACATTCAATCGAGAGATCCGAGTTTCACATCGTATCACCACACCATAAGCACACGAAAAGGCATCATTCTAAGTAATTTTAGGCTTCCAACAATTCCGGATTAATTTATTAAAAATTTCGCAATTCATTCCCTAGTGCAAAAAAAGTTCCCATACTGCAAACAAAACACGCCGATAATTTCGCCTTCAGTACATCGTAGTTTTGTTAATATATTTTTTTCTTACGTAAAATGTAATATACCTTTTACTCAGTAAAAGTGAAGAATAAAATAAATAAATAAATAAATAAGTAAATAAGTAATCTCTTATACAAAGTATTCTCTTCTACATATCTACCATTGGCATCCACTGTCCACTAGTTTACATCATTAGTAGGTAGTATAATAATTTATTATAATACTTGAATGTGTGTAGTTGTAGCTATTAGCATGTTTAAGGCTTCCGGATGGTCAATATGCACAAACTCTAGTTATGAGTACCTGTGTACTTATTGTACATTGCAAATAAAGACTGGAAGTTCCAACTTCTAAGTGGAAGAGATGGTAAAATTTATTGCACGTATAGGGTGATTATTTATTTTTTATTTTATTATATTAATACAAACGCCATGAGCATATCACAATAATGTTAAAATACATATCCACATATAAAAAAGTAACATTCAATAATTTTGATAAAATCAACCATTCATGACACCAATAAGTTATCTATAGCATGAAATAAATTGTACAAAATGGATTAAAATAATTTGAAAGTAATGAATTTCTGTTTTTTTTTTGCTGTTAATACGACGAGTCCAAATCCAGAAAAAAAATATGTGCACTCATATCTTTATTTTTTAATTGAAAATTTTTGTCGTGTAAAGTATTAAAATATTTTGTGTTTTGACAGTTTGCTTACTTTTCTTCTTAAGGAAATCACTGAGAAAGTATTTAAAGAGATGTTATGAAATCAAGTAGGTATATTTAATCTTAGAAAACTGAAATTTATCATTTACTACAGATTAGATTGTTAAGGATTTTCTATCTCATCATTAAATTAATAATTTTATTTATTTAGCTACAAATTTATTGACAGCTGTCGAACCCAGATATTATATTCCACAGTGTTTGGAATGTGGAGAGTGAATGTGTCTGAAAACTATGCAGAAGTTGCACAAAGTCACAATCACACGCATACTGGGATACATAAATTATTTCTTAAACACCTTGTAGAAATAATTGCAGTCACACAAGTATTGATTGTAAATTATGAAGCATGCCTTAAGCCGTGGCTCGCCCATGGAGATGATGAAAGTTGTGATAAATAATAGAGGATGCAATAATAATAATATTAATAATTGTCATACCTACTCATGCGCACGTCAATGATCAATAGTAATACATTATCATAATCAATGAATGGACGACACAAAATACTAAACTATGCGTAAATGACTGCGCGTAGGAAGATGCGTAGTGATAATGACAGAATTGCAGTGATTGTAGATTTTATTGACACACGTCGTTTATAAATCGTTTCCTGAATAGTAAAGGTGAAAACTTGTTAGTAATTAAGTTTTATTTAAACAATATCAAGATAAATATGCAGAAAAAAATGTCCACAGAAAAAAGTGGAAAGATTTTTTTACAATTTATTGATTGCAAGTTTAAAATTGAAAAAATACCAATTTCGGGTGTATGATACTTAACTGCACGGAGAGAACGTCCTACATTTTCTCACGCAGTTAGTCCAATAGCTAACCCGCCTGGGGGAGATGCCGCGGTGGTACAGAATAAAGATAATACTCCAAATATATTCCGTACCACTACCGCATTTCCCATAAAAGGGATAGCCAAAGGATGAACTGCATGTAATAAACATACAAGCTCTACTTTCCGTGTTAATAAAAAATAAAACATTCAGGATAAGTGACGAACCTTATTGTTAAACTGAGGATGTAAAATATTTTTGGATGAAAATTGTTAACGTTTTAGATACTACGCCTTGTCGCAATGTCATACTACAAAATATTAACAACATAAGGCCTAAGGCCCAGTGTGACAACACATAGAGGTGAAAGGTATAACAGATATTGTTAATGTGATCTTAACTTGTAAAATAATATATTATTACACATCCTCTCTCTGTCTGATTACAATAAGTATACATGTATGGCGCAGTAGCAAACTGGCTAAATACCTTAATGATAAGAGTTGGAAATGTATGCATCGATGATATTGGAATTAACGCAGCTAATTTAGGTATAAAGCCAATGCTATTGAGGCTGTTGCGCGTGCTGATTGCATAGTCATTGCCTTCTAAATTGTTCGGCGTGCATGCGTATGTTAATGTTGTGTTTTTTCTCGTTTTATTCTATGTATAATGTATGTTATTACTCTATATATGAATATGGGTTTGTGCAAATCAAATACATCTGCGCCTACTAACGTGGGGATACAAATATATTTTTTCTTGGGTAGCAGAGGTCTCTACCAGAGGATGATATCACTCGACATACTGTGGTCAACTAAATGCAGACGGCGCAGGATTGAATGCGTGGAAGGAGATGGAGGAGGCCTTCGTCAAGAAGTGGACGGGAGAAGGCTGAGAAGTAGAATATTTTCAGAAGCATTTAGCTCTTAGCTCCTCTGAATTTCGGTTGGTGTTATCTAATAGCCTTTGCCTTGGGCTTCCTAACGGTATATTAAAGATGAGTGGCATATTTATTTGCTGAATCTAAGATTAAAAATCATGTCTTAAGCGCCTTGTTTTACGATTATCTGTCTTCTATTATGGTGGATTTCTTTTCTGTACATAAAAGATTAGATTCTTTTTTATAAGTTTTTGGTCTTCCTTTGCGGGAACTCATTTCAAACATAGGAACAGAGGAAAATATTTCAAACATACCTACTTATTCATTCATGACACTGAGAGAGGGTCAATCTATCACCATTTATAAATATAAGGAAAAGGTAATAGATCTTTTGATATAATTTATATGAAACCAAACTATTATAGCTAAGCAATACCAATCGATGATTTTAATGCAATGAATAAATATATTCATCCATACTAGTAAATAGATAGTTGTAATAAGTAGCAGTATTAGGTACTATGTCTCATCCAGTAGTAATAATGAAGCTATGGTTTAATCATAATTATTATTATCATGCTCCATCTATAATAATGTATCGATATCTATGGACATGACAGATACAAGGTGTAAGCAAGCAGTCATATACACTTAACACGCAAGTATGAGCTATAAGATACATTATAGTGTAGATATTATATATTTAATGGTATTTATAAAAGCTGATGAAACAACCGAATGATTATTATGTTAAATAAAAAATAATCATTAAAAACACAGTAAATTTTCATTAAAATGCCTTTCGGAGCAAGCTTTATCATTAGCCTTTTTTGGAAAGTTATAACAACTAATATACAAAACAGATTATATTATGTGCTTCACATGCCGGGATACAGACTATCACTAAGCCCCTAATTATTATCTTTTTCTCTTACATCTTTCACTAAACAGCCTTCTGATAAATCTCATACCTTCGTCGGTGACGAAGGAAACAGGACATTGTCCTGGCTAGCATTAAGCACATATCCTTAAACGCTACAGTCCATTGAGGAATATGGAGGATGGGAGAAGACCGATGGGTCGTCCCAGAAGAAGCATGCAAGGACAAGGGTTAAATATGAGTTTTGAAAGATTTGGTTTTTAGCGGCCAGATGTTCTGAAAGGATTAGCTGTGGATAAGAATTTCTGGAAGAAGTATTTAGATCTAATGAGCCCCCGACCCCATAAGAACAAGGGGAAGAAGATGTATATACGAACGTCATTTTTAGTACAAGAAGCTTCTTACAATTCTTCATTCAGATTATATGATCAACTTTATTTCAATTTAACCATGCGTAATATACTACCTATTATCAGATACTTTGAAGTCTCAAAGACATAAATTTATTTAAGACAATGTTAATATAAATTGTTGTTAATCCACGTGTTCGGATCCATGTGACTGAGAAATCCACGCTTCTGAACACACTTTCGAACGGATAGATATTATTTAAGCTCATGTAAAGTATTTAAAGCCACTCTTCAGTTCTCTAATAGACCCATAGAGATTCACATTATATGATAATGTTTATAATGATACTTATATAACTCAGACAGGTATATTTAACTGTCATGTTGAGACATAGTAATAATTTGCTAAATAAACAGAATATTATTTATTGTAATGACAGCTGATATTGTCATTTACCATAATCATTTATATATACAATATAATTATATTGTTATTATTAATAAAATATTAAATATAATAATATTATTTTTATAAAGAGAAAACTAGAGATACGTCTGAAGCAAGCAAGAGAAATACTGCAAAAATATAATAAAGCGCTTCTCTTCTTCTATAACAAAAATAATAATGTATTACCTTTAAAACACACAAAGAGCAATGGAAAAGAGACTGTCGGGTATTTCGTTAAAAGATAGAAAGACAAACCAGTTGCTTAGGGAGAAAACCAAAGTTACAGACGTAATCAGAACGTTAGCTGTTTTATAATGGAGGTGAGCAGGACATATTGCCAGATACTCAGATTCAAAGTAGATAAAAATTTAAAAGAAGTTGGAACTGAGAACAATCAGAAAAAATATTAGAAAGTCCAAGTCGGCAGAAAGATCGCAGAAAAGAGCGGTTGCAGCAAACCCTTGAAAGTTCAATTTCCTACTAGTTATATTCTAGATATAGCACAACACATTATTTTTCTTATTTTTCATTTTACCTCTTTATTTTAAAAATCATTCCTTATTATTTTGAAAATTTAAAATAGAAGAAAACTCAATTTACTTTAAAATATTCTGATAAGACAGAACAATTTTTATACAATAAGAAACACTTGAAATGGATGAACATAATATGTTTCTATATTTAACCATTGTGATATAAAAAGAAAATTGCATAGAATGATAATAACATAGTTATTATTTTCCTTGCGATGCTAGCAACACTTAAACCCCTTATGTAGCATAGTTTTTTTTCTCAACCAATGAATTGCGTAAAAAATATTGCATGTACTAGCATGGAATGCCGAAAGATACGAAAACAGAAGAGCATTTAACTTTTGATTTCTTAAGAATGAGTCGATAAACCATTCGATATGTGCTTCAACGAATTGACAGTTATTTCAGAGCAACGAAGTGCAATTTGAAAAATAAACTGAGCAGAGAATCATTAGGCAAGCAAAAGTTTTAGTTTAACGTTTACAAAAATTAACGATTCATATTTCAAATCCAATGTATATATATGGGGTCGGTATATCACTTAATCACGACATCTTCCAACTATCCTATTTATCCTTAATTGGACAAAGCACATCTCGCGACAAGATGGGTTGCTGGTTCGAGTCCCGTCCGGGACACCAATAAGGTGACGTTGTCTTTTCTAAGCCTTATATGGTAGTTTTGTGTGTTAAATTTCTATATCCTATTTAAAATTTATGAACAAGAGTTAGAACTCAAATACTAGAAAAAGTTATACGAGTGTAAACAGTTCTTGTGATTCTTACGAGAAACAAGAATTTATGTTTTATTATATAAAAAAAAACTAAACGCAATTTTTTTCTAATATTGTAAATAAATTCCAATGTACACCAAAGTGTACAAGACGAATGAAAGGGTTAAGTGTATATTAGTATGTAGGTATGTTCGTTCTGTAGTAATAAAACGACTCGTTGATCCTATCGCCAAATTGCATTATGTAGAATGAATATCCTCAGGATATACCTATTAATATTAATAATAATAGGAATATACATATAATATTTTGCATCTTACCACCCAACTAGCGCGCTAGGCTTTCCCATTGTTGCTGAGTAAACATTAATATTATTATAATGTTTTATAATGTGCAACAACAAAATATTTTATTCCGCAAGTATACAACGCATTAAACGTAATTTCATATTTCTTTTTTTCTTTTTCGCTTTCTTAGATAACATCAATCGAGATCTTGAGGAATTGAATGCTAAAGACGATTGGTAGTCGATTACACAATATCGGAAGGTTTGACTATCCATTCTTTTGAAGTTTTACAAGAGACCATAGGGACTAAGAAAGTAGGAGGAAGTACATGCAGCCTTACTTACTAACAAGTAAAAACTGCTATTTCAAAATTTAAAACAGACTTAGTGATAATTAGTTTGCTTTATATTGTATTTTTGTTTTTTTATTTATTTATAATATTACTGTAGATATGTATGTGGATGTATGTATATTTATGTCTGTTTTTTTTTGTTTTGTTTTTTGATTTTAATAACCAGGTTAGTTGGAAGACATCGCATTTTAGCGATAAACTCGCCCTCTGAACATAGAATTATATAAATTATATTTTCTATGTTAATTTGTATTATTGTAAAAAATGTACAGTGAAGAATAAAATAAATAAATAATTCACTGTCAAACAGAGATAAGGAATCACATGTTAGAATCTTTCCTTATCCTGGGTAGTCCGGAAGATCTCATCGTCGCTCCTTATTCCTGTTAACTCATGAAGGTACTTATGTTATGGAGCCAAGAGAAGAATCAGTGATGATAATAAGATAAAAAAACATGTCTAAATATTATAGAATAATCAACTGTTAAAACACGGAATAATTAATACTTGGATTAAATAATAATCATTAGAACTGATAATGGATTAAAATATAAAATAATTCGTCTGGTCGATGACATTAATTGATAGTAAAACACGATCATTTCCATGAGATACTATCAATAGATTGCAAATATATCGTTTGAGATGTATAATTATTATTATAACATTACAACTGGATGAAGGCTGAGTGCGTAATTATACATTTCTGAATAGGTAGTAGTTTTAAGTAAGTGCAATTATAATTCAGTATAAAATAGCTATAATAAATAACATAATGGGATATAACAGCTATTATATTATAAGCTAACGTTATAAGCTATATTCAAATTGCAAATAATGTTCTTACTAATGAAAAATTTATACAATATATTCAACATTGAAGAAGATCTACGGACTGCCATTAAATCTAATTTGGATTGTCCAAAACATGATGAACCCGGGCCTGCTCATTACCATCGCTGTGGTGATTACTGTAGGCAGGAATTACAAAGGCCAACCAAAAAGCATTTACATGGATCAAAAGGTGGAAGACATGCGCTGTAACACATACGTGTAGAATTGAAAAGAATGTTACAGAAAAATCAGGCTTGTTACAAACCAAGCTCAGAAAAAAATAACATCAAAACATAATTTGCTTTTAAATTAAATAAAATGCTTTCAAAACTCTTACTTTATTCTAAGAGCAGCTTATTATATGAATACCTACGCATTTTAAAGCGATTAACTCAGTAATTTCTATGATATTTATCACTACTAATGAATATTTATTTCAAAAAATTTACGATAAAAAATTAAGTAATAACTTAAAATATAACGTTATAAGTTATAGCAGTTATTTTCATCTCTGGTTGTAATATAAATAGCAGTAATGATAACATGTTATTCTAGAAATAATCAAGAAAGCAATAATTAAGGACTTAGCAAATGATAATATGAATAATAACTATAATAATGTTTGAATGTAGCTATAAGATTAATATTAATTTTAGTGAGATTAGCTGATACGTGGGAAAACTTGATTAATAACTAATATCGTAGTGTGTAATTAAATGGTAGACTACGCAGTACTTACATGCCTAAATAATTAAACTGTAGCTGATATATAAATTAAGGATGAATAAGAGGTGTTCAGTAGCCCGAGCCTTGGACGTGCAATGTTGACATCCTGAAAATCGATGATGATATAAACAATCATGTTTTTTTTTTAAAAAGATGTTTCTGAGTTTTTGTTTTAAACCCAAATACAACCTTATACACCTTTCACAGTAAGCTTAACTTAAAGTTCGTGTCGTGAAAGGGGAGTTTGCCGGTACCTGGGGTCGAACAGCCAACCTCGTATGCATGAGGCCGAGACTCTACCGCCAGGCTACCGACGGACTCATTTAATTTTGATACGACAAAAATTCGTTTAACGCTTACAGAAAAATGGGAGTCCTATTTTTTATTGATACTGAGAGAAAGACATGTGTGCTTACTATAGGTATAAAGTTAGTCCACTAGTTACCTTTTTGTGGGTTATACTGTAATGGTAAGTAAAAAGATTTGGCATAAAATTCAAACCAATTTTGATTGGTGTAAAAAGTGTGTTAAAATTCAAACATAATTATGATATTTCGTTGCACAGTATTAAATTATTTTTACAAAAAATGGCAAAGCTAATAATATTACATACATAAAATTATATTGCCAATAACAAAACAAAATCGTAAAATGCCCCATGGGTTATTGCACTTGTAGTGAACTTATTATGAACTTATTACAAACTATGAGCACCACTGCTCAGGATGATTGGAGTACAGAGCAAAAGCGAGTGCAGCAATAATAATTTTTATTGCCGCTGCAACGCTTGGAAAAATTTGCATACTAAAATATGAATAACTTCTAAGGAAATATGTATAAGTATTCTCTCGGAAACTCTGTAATAATATTTCTGAATCAAGCATACTTGGAAAAGAAAACGTCTCACCAGTAACGATAATTTTTGAACCAAATATACAAGGTTGATATAAATTAGAGTACAAACTATATTCAGTTTATAACACACCAATTTAACATTACAATACACGACCGTCCTATAGATTTTGATCCAAGTGATTCTTACACGTCGTCCACCCTTCTTTCAGACAAACATATGATGACCTCTCTTCATCGCCCTTACATTATCACATGCCCAAACTACCGAAACATATTGACATGTGATCTATTAGCATCACTCATCCGGCACTCTATAGATTTACTTGGTTATTTATTTATTTATTTCACTCAAATAACAATACTAAGCATATAATTTTGATACTGCATAAACAGGCTAAATCTGCGCTAGGGCAAACATTTACACATTTATAAAAACAAAGAAAATAAATACATATTGTCAATAGTACTCTCATGGCATCTTAGACTCACTCACGTTCAATATACTCTACAATGTAAAAACTAAACTACTTTTTTTCACAAGCTTCACTTTATTTAGGTACCTATAGTAATTTTAAATATTTGACATATATTATTTTTGACCTATTCTTCGCTTTACGTGTCCTATCTAATTTTTCTTGTCAGTAGCCAAAATCGGATCTTGAGAACCACAGCCATCCCCCACCAGTGGACATTATTGTCATGAATTGCACCGCGTTCAGGTTTTATATACATACTCTTTAGACATGTATTACAATCTTATAAACTTCTTATCTGTACCATCACAGCATATCCCACAGGAAAAACAGGCAGTAGACTTACTGTGTGTAATAAACATTCAAGTTGTCCTCTCATTCCTATTAAAACTTTAAGACATGACACTTACTTTTAGTGAGGAAACATAAGAACTTGTGACTTGGATTACTTAGAGGTCAATATCTTCTTGAACAATGCACGATGACCATGAAGCAGATAGGTAAATACTTGAAAAGAACCCATTGAGACGACCATTGATACATGGTTCAGTCATATAATAATTTAAATATAGACTTAACGTAGGTTTTCGGAATCTGTTTAACATTTCGCACAAGGTGCGCTATGGTGACTCAGAAACAATATCATAGCGTAAATCTGACATTTTATAGTGTTCGCATAGTAATAATAATATCACACAATAAAATCAGATATTTTACGATAAAATACTGTATGTTAGTACGAGTCATGACTCGACCAATTCAATAAATAATTGAGTCTGTTTGAAAACATGTATATACTCCTCAGCAGGTTGACACATATAGGTAACACACAAGTAACAGGAAAATAAATGTCCTCTACCAAAGTCTGTATTGATTAAGATTATTCCTGAATAATAAAATTACCATATAGGTATATCCGTATAAATCCGTTTTTTAACAGATAGGTTGTGACAGATTCTTGTTTATCGACTTAGCGGTGAATAGGTAGTAGTTTCTAAATAATGTAATGAAAGTAAGAAAAAATTTACAGAAACTTCAAAAAAAAGTATTTATACATCTATTATTTGTTACTTATCATTTTTATAAAAATTGATTTTGATTTCGGCAAACCTTAGTATTTGGGTTAGTTGGAAGAGATCGCGCCTTTGCGATAAACTCGCCCTCTGTATATTGATTTATTTAATTTGAATGTATACCTTTTATGTAACTGTTTGTAATCAATGTACAGTAAAGAATGAATAAATAAACAAATAAATAAAAAATACCTATTGCTACGCCCGTAGATGATTTTGCAAATTCGTGATAGCAAAAAGATAAATAAAGACGATCAGGATGGGTAGCCGGGTTTAATTCTAGTATCATGAATACTATGCTAAAGAAACTCCAGAATGTAAAAGGTGAATCGTAAATAATTGCATTATAAATGTGTGTAAGTTTATATCGCATAACTTTATCAGTCTTGTATGGAAATCCTTGATTAGTAGGAATCATATAGGTATGCATGAATGTACTAATGTTAAATTACTCTTAATTTAGTGATGTGCTATGAGTCCATCCTGAATTATTGTCTCTTTTACATAAAACACGAATAGGACGAACCGTGTGCTCGTGTATTTGAATTCGTCATTTGAGAAACAACATAAGTCAGGTTTTTAGCGGATATGATTTTTTTTTTGATTTGGGTCCTTTTTCTTGAAACGCACGTTATTTCAATTAGAAACCACGTAATTTTTACCTATTTGATACAAATTGAGCTGATTAACTTGGCCAGTCAAAAGAAAAACAACACAAGTCAATGACTTATATGTTGCTACTACACTAAATGCATTTGTGTCGATTCACAGCCAACTACTAACGTGGGTGAAAATGATGAAAATTAGTGATTTTTGGTTATTTCATAAATAATCTGGGATTTCATTTTTATTCCCTGAAATGGTGTTCATTTGAGAAACAACATAAGTCAATGGTTTTTAATTAACAAATTAATATACAAATAAAATATTTATACAAAAAATAAAGGTTTACAATAAAAAGATACACCATAAGTTATATTTTGATTTGAGATAGATATCAATATTTCATTCAGAATTTTATAACAAACAGTTTTTTGTGATTTCTGAAAAGTTAGTATTGACTGACTTATGTTGTTTCTCAAATGACCGATTAATTTAGTTTATTGGTTACTTAAGTGAGAAAGACACTATGATACAATTGCGTCCTGTCCTAATGTCCAAAATACTAATAACATAGTGTGGTGGATATTGGTGGAGACTATACGTCATCACATTCCATTTTGTACCTTTTTAACGCCACACTTTTCAGAAGATAGAAGTGAGGTTCTTCTATTCAGGGCGGCTCTTCGATGATGATGATGTTGGGTGATTGTTTCATTACGCACCGCTTTACGATTCTTCGACCCATTCAAGGGTGCGGGTTAAAAGGGCAGTTTACATCTTTCGAGTCAACATTATGCCACCTCTTTCGTGTTGCAAACCTTGAATAAGGGAAAGTTTCAGAACCTTACAAAGACATTGTTATAGTGTATCGAATTGCAAATCGCGAATTATTAAAACCATCGCCTGTTTGTATCTATCATTTACTATCGGTAGAATTCTAGTAGATAGAAGAATATTTTATTTAAACATTACTTAGGGCGGTGCGTATCTAATCCATTTCACTCTACAAATAATGCTTACGCCATGATATTTCACTTCTTATTAACAACACAAAGTTTTCAAATTAATGCACCTATTGAACTTATACACCCGACGTAGGTAATACAGAATTTACATTAGACGCGACAATTACAACTTAATTCAGCGATGAAGTATTATACCATCTATTCTCAATGTCTTACTTTTATTAGCAGCTAGATCTTTGAAATGTTGTATTCCTTGAAACCTAGGATAGAGGGCTCCTCCATCACATATTCTACATTCAACATAATAGGTGGCTACCCAAACTACCCATATATAATTAATTCCCTTCAGGTCTCTACCATAAGCAGAATAAATCTAAAACGTAGTAATAACGATTGTTTGGAGTTGAAAACTTTACTTCTATCACTAATATTTTAATCTATTCGACCAACGCTTCAACAGGGATCCTGTCATACCTATAGTTAAAAAAAAAATGTTAAAAAACTATCACAACGTTACTGCCAAATACATATGTAAATAATACAATGTCAAGAAGAAAATTCAAATCTTTTTGATTCTAAAACTATACATAATTTACTTTGACATATCATTGATAAAATACTTAGTTAATTTCGAATATATCATAAACATTTTTTCTCATTTTACTGTAGTAGTTTCAAATTAATTGGATAACCAATATTGAGGGAAAAAAACATGATTTATGTACAACGAAAAATTGGTTTATTAAAACATAATATTTGAAAATATACAAACGAACAGACTACCAGAAATTTATTTTGTATATCAACATGTCAAGATCACTAATCTTCCGACGAAAGGGACTTGTACCGGAATAATTCGGTGCTCGGGGCCGAATATCTTGCTTTACTTACTACGGAGAGATCGAAATGCAACAGGTTATAGACATATCTAAAGACATGATATTCAATGATGAATTTACGATCTATTAACATGCGCCATTATAAATATACAATAATAAGATCTTCACCATAATGCCACATGAGCCTAATCGGGAGTAAAGAGATCGCTTTAGAAGGGTAGGGCTTAGCATTTTTTTTACTGTTCAACTATCAAATGTGAGACCTTTGTTTTTAGTCTCAACTCTCACGATTTGGTTTACATGCATAATGTAAATGTCCGTCTTCTGTCGTCCAAATTTTCAATTAGATTTAAGAATTGGAAATGTTTCACAATCTCCTCGTTTTTGTTGAATTCTAGATCCACGTTCAAGATGGGTGGCATACCTCATCGTTGAATAGAAAATGTTAAAATGCCTTACACGGAATGTTTTACACAGGACATTCGAAAACTTACTCACTCGAGAACTCGACAGAGGAATATTTTGATTGGCTATATATAGCTTGAAAATCGTATTTGCAGATTAAACAGCTATGACTGTCGCAAAACAACGCGACGCATATCGACAAATTCATATGAATGTTTTGTAAGTAGTGTTGTGGAATTCTCAAGAAATAATTTTTCGAGAAATATTCTCGGTAAATTTCTCGAAGTAGAGAATTTTCGGAGATTTTTTTATTTAACAGTATAATAATAATAAATACTTTATTCAATCAATCAATAACAATGTACAAATGTTGAGACAATTTATCACCAATATGGCTACAATTAATTATGGAAAAAAAATGTTGGGTACCTACATAGAAAAAAGTGCTAATAACTGATGAAAAATTTTGATTTTTGACACCCCACATGCCCATATTTAAGTTTAAAAAAATTGCAGGTACGTAGGTACATGGAAAAAAGTGTTAATAACCTCTGATTTGGGTCTTAATCAGTCCCACAAATTTTTGGATCAATAAGGTTGGCTGCGAAGTGTACTGGGCGAAAGATCATAATACCACTAAGAAAAATTATGGAGAGAAATTTCTCTTCCATCAGAGGAGAAATTTCTCGTTCTCGAGAAATTTCTTTGGAGAATTTTCTCTTCTCACATCACTATTTGTAAGTATTCAGAAAATGATAAGTTCTTAACGTTTTGATGGCATTACCAATAGCAATTTTATCACTGGCAGATTTATTACTGCTGAAGTTTACCAGATACGTAGTATGGTCGCTAAGAGATAATTCAAATATGAACTACCGTTTTAGAAATTGAACTGTATATTATAATGAACCAATTAACTCTTTATGTTTATTAAATGTAGCATTAAATTATTTGTGCCTATGCCTATTAATCTATATTTGTACAAAATAAATTGCTACAAAATGGTTGAACATCCCTGTTTAGAGCTGGGAAAGTTTTTTTTTGAAACATTTTTTTCCATTTCTCACATACACCTTAATAGCATAGTTTCACTTTACGTTTGCCTGACTATATTTTTATTCATTTTAATTTCTTTTAACAATAAACTTTCACCTAGAACTGTCGGTCACTAAAATAAATTTTAATAATTGTTGGTTACCTCAATTGTGAAATTATTTAAGAATATACTTAATTTTATCAGGTGTGTTTTTAATAATTTTCAATAGATGGAGGTAGAGTCTTTTCATACTCGCATATGAATCGTGTAGAAAAACTTATAACTACGTTAGGTATTTATGTTTCAATAAAAGGGTGCTTGTTGCTTACATAACACGCGGGTCCCAGACCTGTGGGGTATGGTTATCAAGACATACCCAGCACATAATTTTTTTAGCTAAGGGGCAGTTGGCTACCGAAATGTACCGGCGCCCCTTCCTAAATATCGATTTGTTAAAAATCGTCCTGAAATGCTGGACACAAGCACACAAGACTCCGCTATTTAATATTTACTCTATAAACAGACCAAAAAATATCCACGAGGATATCTTTAAAATCAAGTTATTTCTTACAAGTGAGGTAGCCAGGAAACTAAATGTAATAAGCATATAAGCCGTCTTCTCCAAGCCAATAAAAGCTAAGGTGATTCAGAATGGGTGGCAAACTTCATCCTAATTGAAGATTTTAAATGTCTTGTTCCCTACTCGAAAACTTACAAAAAAAGTGAGAGATCTATTCTTCATCGAGAATTTTACGAGCGAAATAAACTATAATAACACATAGATAAGGATTAATGAATAACCAATTAGAGAAGAAAAAAAACAATCGAAATGATTTAGATGTTATGCATCGAAAATTTCATTGTAAATCAAGTAGATATCTATATAATTAAAACTAAAGCAAAACATTCCGATTCAACAGTTACATAACTATGATCAAACTATAGAGGCTGTTGATTCGCTGACCGTGACCAACATAAGGTCAACATATTTTTTACATGATTGTTGAATCACGTTTTGAGAACAGCGCTTATACATATGAATACAGTTCATATAAACCTAAATTGATTAACAACATGTGTTTTAAACTTTGTAAAAATGTATCTTCCGGCAAAGAACAGGTTGTTTACTCTTCTTTGCACGTTTTCGAGTGTCCTGGAAAAGATTGGAGTTCGAAAAAAATCACAAATAAAGCAGTTTGACATACGTATTTCATTTAGCAATGAGTATGGTATCGGTCTTTTATGTCGTTTTTCTTTTATAGACACGAAAAGGATAAATCGTATGTGAACAAGTACTAGGTCTATAAGCAGTATGTCTTATCTTGGGAGACTCCCGAATGGTAAAAAAAAAGGAGACCTACTTACTTATTTTCACAATAAAAGCAATCAATTGCATAGAGTCATGGTCTGAGATTGTGTATTTGGTTTAATAAAATACACTACTCTCTACCATCACAACATCTCCCACAAGTGGGGTAACCTAACTGCATGTAATAAACATGCAAGCTGTCCTCATCGTGCCAATAAAAAATAAGACATTCGAGCTGGGTGGCATGCCTTATTGTGTGCGAAGTTTTATGAATGTCTGTCTTTTACAGGACATCAGCATTCTTAAAGAAATAGTGGGAGATCTATTTTACTCCGAGAGCCTCTTCGGAACTGTCTTTATCATTGAAATAAGAAGATGCGATGCGACTTTAAATTCTGTAGCTTAATAAATCTTAAAAGTTTCATATATTGTGTGCATTAGATTACCAGTCGTCAGTTAAAAGTGAACTCTCAACTAATTTCATAAGTTGGTCAAATTATAGACAATACTTGACAATGATTACAATAAACAGGTGAAAAACATTGTTCGATATGAAACAATGAAAACTGCTTTCTATTCTAAAAGGTTAATGGGTACGAGCAAACAAATTACTATTGATATTTACAGTTTTTTTTATTAAATGTGAATTGAATATAGATTGTTCTCCGAATTCAATAATTGCATTGCGATACAAAAAAATCTGTGTCAACAACTATTATTTCATCGGTCGGCCGGTGTGGCGCGGAGGTAACGCTCTTGCCTTGTCACGAGGTCCCGGGTTCGATTCCCGGCCAGGGCAGATTGAGGAATGACCTTTTTCAAATTGTCCTGTGTCTGGGTGTTACATGTATATGTGTTTAGTGCATTGTATATGTGTGTATCGTCGCGTTAGTACCCATAATACAAGATTCATCTTAGTTTGGGTCTAGCTCGATCTGTGTGAAATGTCTATGTATGTTAAAAAAAAAAAATCCATTTAAAATTAAATTTTAATCAATTTTAATTGCGGTTGACATAAGAAACACACATTTTCATGCTCGCAAGATTCCCGATAATCTGGAATGATCAAAGCGTTGAAAATTATCGAATATTTATCTACAGTCTACACAACCAAGGCATGTCTCATAAGTGAGGTGGCCAATGGAACAAATGTATGTGAACATATATTTAGAGATCATAGTTTGCACAATTGAACATATGGGGTGTTCACATTTGGCGAATATCGCCAGCCGAATTTCAAAATATAACGCCAGGCGAAAAAACAAAATTCGCCGTACACCCATTGATCGTCACACCTGTTCACACAAGTCCACCGATATAGAAACGATCTGTCAGATGCGCTTTGATTTTGACACTGTTTTCAAAATGGCGTCGAGATGGAGATCGCGAAGTGTTTATTTTTAGTCGAAAATGTTATAGTAGAGGTTATAAGGCGCCTTTTAATTAAGGAAACAAACGCCACAAACCAACAAAAAAGATAACAGCTGTCACGAAGCGGGAAACATTATAAAATTTATAGGTTATAAAGCTTTTACCATAGACACAAACGCCGCGCATATCTGCGCATGTGCAAATCGTTCGATCGCCCGAGAAAGTTGGAAGGTGGTCAACTCGAGACGATATCGTTTCTACTGGTTTTTATCGTTTCAGACTAGCTGTCATTTTGTTCACACGGTTCAAATGGCTGGCGATATTTTGGTGCCCTAGCGATATTCGCCAAAGTGAGAACACCACAATAGAGAGAACCGTCGTCTCTTTCTCAACACAGTGTGCTTTCGATGTTTTACCTAAAAAAATCTCAAGATGTACCAATAGGTGTATAAGTTGAGTAAAAAATATCTTTATCACAAACAGAAACTGAGGGAAAGCAGGCCAAGAAAAAAAGCACACATGGGAAAGATCTCCATCTAGCAGGTTTGAGCCTTGTAGGTACCTGAATACTTTTTATTTTTGCGCAGATTATAGCAGATCCACGTATATCCATAAAAACTAAAATAGAAACACATAAATAATTGTTACTCATACTATGCGCGAATTCCTTAATTTTATCTTGAGGATTTATGTATAAGACCAATAAGAATCACTTGGCGTGACAATGTGGGCGTTGACCTACGGTTATGTTTTATATAAACGTCTTTAATACCCGTATAAATATTTGATCTGTTCATGTATATGTATGTACTCGAGAAATATTTGCCAGATATTTTGTTTAGTAACAGAAAAGGATACATAAGATCTTTTTACCCTGATTTTAGTTGGGTCATTTACCAGAGATCCCTGTCTATCACTGTTTCTGGGATCCTTAGCAACTCCAAAGCAAGTCTCTCAACACGCAGATTTGCTCATTGTCCTCGTTAGGATAGAATTGACACGTTAATCATGATTTTTACACTCTTTCTTTCATTTAATATGTAGGTAATGATGATGTGCAAAAAGAATAAATAAATAAATAAATAAAGTATGTTTTCTTCAACGTACAATCACACTTTTAAATCTATACCATCACGACATCTCCTAAGTGGGGTAACCAAAAACTAATTACATATAATGAAAGACATTCGAATGGGTGACATACCTCATTGCTGAATTACAAACGGCAAATGTCTTATATGGGAAGTTTTAGGTATAACATGCATTTTTTACGTGATACTTGAAAACTTGCAGAAAAGAGTGGTATATTAAAACTAGTACTACTTAAAATAATGAGTATCATCATCATAATTCATCACACTGTGATGATTAACATGACTAACTATATTCGCTTCCTCAAACATCTTCATATGGTCAGCAGATTTGCAAACATGACATTGAGGTTGTCATTGAAATTAATAAATATGATAAGACATAATTTAAAAAAAATATTCCATTTTTTTTCTTCCATTTTGAATGTCCTGTAAAAAGCTGGTATTGGTTATTTATAATACCGGTACACAAAAAAATCCATAATTGTATTAATTGAAATGAGCGTTTGGTAATAATAAGTCTGGTAATATCTCACGAATAGGATTGCATGTATGTTTATTACGTGCAGTCAGTCCGCTGGCTTACCCACTTGTAAAAAATGCCGTGATGGTACAGACAGATATAATGTGGAGGTAAATAATAAAACTATATGTATACCTTTTATGTAATTGTTTGTGATCAATGTATGGTAAAAAATTAATAAATAAATAAATTATTCTTCCTCGTGTAGTAGATCATTGATCTGTTGTTTCGGAAGTGATTCCCTTTTGTGACACCGAGGACCAGCTATCCTTCCATCTTTTTGGTGGTTTTTATTCAAAATAAATATTATTTATGTTCGCCTGATGTATTCAGTAAATTATGAAAATAAATTAAAATTCGCTGAATGTATCAGGCGATCATAAAGAAAATAAGATAAGTATGAGTATTCTCTAATCACAAAAAACAGCGATGGTTGATTAATAAATTTTTATTACTTCTCTACATTATGTAGTAATCTCAACATTATTGTTGACACCTTTCTGAAGTAGCAATTTGTAATAACAATTATTGAATAGTTTTACAAATATTTATTAGCTATAAAATTAACATAATGTTCATATCTACATAATCTTACAACAGTGTTATGTAAATACTTATGTATTTTATGTCCAAATAAAATGATAAAACACTAATAAAACTGTGTGACATCTATGACTTCATTTTGTAATGAAATGACTAAACATTCATAAAATCACCGTTTTAATACGAATACAATACGTTCTATTTGTAAACCCATTATAAACGGGAGAAATAAAGAGATCCAGTACCCTCAGTACAAACTTGGATCTTTTGAACGTCTTAATGGATATTTAAAATGTTGAAACATAACATATTTATTAAACAAGATATTACAGAAAATGTAAAAGCACATTTCAAAATAATGTGATGTTTTGTTCCATTCATAACTACTGACATCATTATAAATAACACGGAAACATAAAGAAGAGAATTGCAACAGATTTTAAAATTATTGTACTACAATTATTGTTAAACAACAGAAGTACCCAAAGTGTCATATCTAGGTTTTATATATTTTGCGAGAGAGTTAATACGAAGTCCTCCAACTAATATTGATGGTAAAGATGAGGGACGATGTGATCTTAGTAAAGCGCAAACCTTATGTTCACGGCTATGAAATGAATAAGACTGGACTGGAGTATGACATGCGAAGTATTTTTTCCAACTGTTACAGGACGGGAAAGTCTTTTGCACGGGTGATCGCCAATGCTGGTGAAATCAAATATGTCGTAAAGTAAAGAAGAAACAAATCATTATTTGTGCTGTTGACACTCGAAATGTCGTGGGAAGAGGTGACGCGATTGGCACAGAGACGCTCTGAATGAAGGAGGCTGGTATCTGCCCTGTGGTTCCTAGAGGAGCGTTGAGGGCGATAATGATGACACTCGAAAAACATCGAGTTCTTTATTCAGCTAAATGTTAATATTTTCGATAGGTATCTCTTAAAAATAAAACAAAAACAGAATGCAGAGAAAACAGCAATTATGTAAGGCAGTTAATTATTTTTTCCAAAGCGCGTCCTATGCTATAATATATCATATAAATATAATCTGACTTGATTTGAACATCTTCATGCTTTGTGAATTCTCTGAGATACATGAGTTTGAGCTAAAGACCGTAAAATAAATGAATTAAATATTATGATTTGGAATTACTTAGTTACCTGCACGAAAAACTCATTAGCAATCGAAATGGATTATTAGCAAGAGGTCAATGGTTTCTATGTAAAAATAATACTTCGTATCAAATCGTTACAACTACATTGTATAATGAAATCAATTCAAAAAACCAGACAGATCCCATTTGATAAAACAGCAAATGATATCTAATCAATGGAGAACATGAATAATGATGAAGAAAAAATAAAACATTTCTGTAACTAATCGGGTGTATTGATAAAACAAAACTCTGCAGTCTAGTCTAGCGTATCGTATGTGAGAATTTGTTTATTAAAGAATAGACAAGTGGTTTATTAAAAGAAAAAAAACTGGGTAAATAATAAGACGAGATATCTTAGCATTAGTCCAAATAATAATTCTTAAGTATATCAATGAATGACAGTCATCCAAGATAAGAGGAGCTTATTGGCCTCTTGAGAGGCAGAATGGAATATTTGCAAATGATTGCCGACATTAAAGGGACCTGGCACAAAAAGAAAAGAAGTATAAAATACCTACATACATACATATCAATTTAGACTACTTATTTTATTAGCAGCAAAATACTGTGCAAGATTGAACTTTAAGAATTTATCCCAAGGGTAAACAAGTTTGATCCTCAGCAATGGATTAATAACTCTTAAAGAAATGTGGTTTGGTCACGTTTTGATAATCTCCAATGACGTGTACGTTCAACTTTTGCAATACCTACACCTTTCCTATGACAATGGCAATACAGAGCGTACGATAAGAAAAACATAACATCGAAAGAAGGGATACAATTGACATAAAATCATTCATGATCGAGATAAGTTTCCACCCTGTGCAATCAAAAGCATTGAAAGACGAAAAGTAAGCTGACCTAAAAAGGGTCTAATGCCCGTCAGAAAATACAAAATAGGTAGTAAAGTACAAATAAAGATAAAGAATTAAATCTGGGTTATGAATATATACTGTACTGTACGCAATGTTAAATTCAAGGTTGGATAAAAATCCCAAACATTCTGTACAATCTACAATCTGCTGATCTTGGTATATATGACCATTTCGAATCATTGCCCTTAACATCCAAATAAGGAAACTGTACCGTAATACCTACACTAAATCTTATTTAACACCGAAACAATATATAGTTGAACAAATAGTAGTATCTACTTGTTAATTGTTATTCTCACGCTAGTATTCTCTAGCAAATAAAATCAGCTGAGTAATTACGTTTTAATGTAAAAACAATTTTTAATATTATTGTTTACAATCCAGAAAAGTACATACATAGGTAACTATTTAAAATCATGTCAAAGAATAAATATGGAGATTAACAAATGACACATAATGAACAACTCCAACAAGTCGAAATTATGAAGTCGAAAATGAGAATAATGGCAAATTTATGAACTGCTTTCGAAAGTGTTTAAATTATTTTGCTAAAACTTGGGAAAAGCTCTAAAAGTAACTAGGTCAAGTAAAGGTATTCCAAGTGCAGTTGTCTATTTAATCTATCAGGACACTCGACTCGAAGAAGTTTCGTGGGTTTTTCAAAGAAACAATAATTGTGTCAAATATTTTATTCGTCCAGCAAAAAGGCAGACTTCTCTTTAGTTCCCTCTGAGAAAATATTTCTTTAGCTAAATCATTAAACAAAAACCGTTGAAGTTTTTGTATCCAATCACCACCAACTCCAATTTATTCTGAACGTTTTACTTGCGAGTTAACAAAATAAAAATTTTGATCTCCTTAGTTACCGGAATAATTTTGAACTATAAGACAAAAACAATGGCACTAATAAATCCACCGTTCAAGGTCTTTGTAAAGAAGGTTTTTCGGTTGCGATCACACGATTATTGCACAATACCCGCTCGAGATCCATACTAATGCGATTCGGGTCGGGATGACACAACACGGGTAATAAAGTGTGCGATTGTTTGAAGATAGTGATGCTAAAATTCTTATGAAAACAATCGAACTATTGCACAAATCGATTTAATCAAACGAATTCGAATGTAAACATATTTTTCGATTTCTTTCCTATTTTTATGACATAGAATTGAAAAAACATTGTGAAATAGCTGAATTTGGAAAATGTAAAAAACTAATACTTATACATTTTATACTTATATACACAAAGTATAAAAATATTGGTTTTTTATTTCGTTGGTGCACAAGTGATAGAATTCATAAGTTCGAAAATATCTATTAATACCATCACGGCATATCTCACAAGCGGGGTAGCCAGCAGTCTAACTGCATGCAATAAACATGCAAGTCTGTTGTCCTTTTGTGTCAATAAAAAAGCAAGACATTGTTTTGATATTTTTTTACAAACGATAACAAACATTCTGAAATATTGAAAATAACGATGTATATAATTATGTATTCGAATCAAAGAGTCATCTAATTTGATTGTGCGTTTTTCTTAAAATCAAATGCGCATTTACAAATTTTTTGTATAATTTTATATGCAACACTTCTTTTGATTCTATTCACTTCTATGAAATTCTATTAACATCATCCACTCGTTTGTGGACGATTAAGGACATATTTTATTCGATACATGTTAAAAAATTAAATTACAAGTCATCATCGATTATTTTTAGTTTTATTCGATTCTTTCGAAAGATTCATTATTATGAGGGATCATCCCTACAACTAGCAATTATTGTCTGAGTGTATTTTATATCCATGTATTTTTTCTGGTTATTTATCTCTAGGTTCGTTGTTCTCCGAACAGTTTTAGTATGACTCACTCGACAATACTTTGCGTCTACGCGAGACATCGAATGTTTTTATTTTTTGCGTTGTTATCGAATCTACCGACTCGGGTATTTTTAGATCGACTTAATGTTATGTATGTTATCCTTCCTACACTACGGTTCACTGTAGATTTTTTACAAATGATTAAAATTGATTTATTGCTTCCTTAAAAGATAAATATTATGGTGAACTTTGGGATTATAATATCGAATAATACTGTAAAAAAGTACAACATTTCAAAAAGGTGGGTGACAAGGTGCGGAGTTACTCACGACACGATCTTAATCAAGTTATTATAAACGTCAAACCTCTAAATATTCCTTCAAATTAAGTAATAAATTGTGTGATATTTCATATACATCCTACCTGTCTTAGCTAAATCTCCCACACCTGACAATACAATTACAGTACAATAATGACATAAAAATTAATTAAAATATTTGAAAATATGTTACACAGTTTCCCGATAATACCAAACACAACTAATTACTTGAACAAATTTTTTGAACCACGCATTTTAGTATTATGTATGTTACTCTAGAAGCGAATCAGTTTAATTTCTAAGAATGTTCCTCTGAGATATGTATGAGACACAATTCTAACATATGTATTACAGCTACAAATTAAGCTGTCACATGTGAGAATTTCGAAGCCTTCGGTATGTAGCCCGGTAGCTTCGTTTCGTCTAGGAAACTAGCATATAAAGCGACGCTACGTGACACCGACGTAGATTTTTTCTAAGCCTTGTGACAGAAATTTTATAAGAACATGACGTCAAGTTTACATTGTATTGATGAAATTTACACTGCTGACGCATCAACTTCATATTTTGTTTATTTTATAAGAGTAACAATTCTGAATCGTTGGGAAGGAAATTTCTCAGAAATAAACTTCACAATTTAGATGGCAAAGGATCTAATGGTCTAAGAGGTAATAAGTTTGGGTTACTTGGATGAAATCGCACCTATGCAATAAACTCGGCCTCTGTATATTGATTTTACGATTGTATTTAATTTTTATGTGTAAATTTGCTTTTAATCGATGAAAGAATAAATATACAAATATAACACTATACCTACTATTTCAGAATTTATAAAAACAATAACGATTACTTGTACCATTAAGAATATGTCTGTTAACAAAATATTTACATACACAGTTTGCGTAACAAATCGCTTCATCTGGACGTATGCATGTAATGATTTGATTAAGAGTTCGTGACTTGAGGTCATTTCATTAGCCTCTCTTCAAAATACCAAAACAGTAAATTGAATTAAATATAAGCATTAGGTATAATAGGAATGTGTTTTTGTTTTGATTTATTTTTTAAGATCAGTATTAAGGCTATATGCACTCCAAACCAGCAATATCTAGACAAAACTTAAATACAATAATATATTGGTAGTTAGGCGCTGTTTTATACATAATGTAATATATATAATTGGGGAAGGTTCAATTTATTGGATTCTTGCGATTTTTCTCTAAAATCCTCTTTTTCAAAAAGTAGGTACCTACACCGTTCTATGCAAACGATATCAGAAAAGTATTTATGACAAAAAGAACAAGAGAAATTCAATTGACTAAATGTACTTCTAAACGGAAGAAGATTAACTATTTTCACCTTTACAGTAACTATTATGATTGTACTGTGATGGCAGAGGAGGTCGGCAGTGAGCCTTTAATCCAAAGATCTCCAGGTCTCTGCCATTAGGCTCTTGCTTACCTCCAATGTATATTTAACTTTATAAATGTCGAGGCAATATTTCCTTTTTTTTAAAAAAACTGTCATATCTTATTAACGACAACATAATAACAGATTTATGTTACTCATTCAAGTAATGATATTCTTTGAATACGATGGAATTCATGTTTCGTTAATTTTTATAAGCCAACCAAAATAATTCAAAAATCTTAAGAAAATACTAAAACATTAATTTAGAGCCCAGTACAATTACTCGTTATTTTGTTAATCAGTTACTTGTTAATTTGTTAACAAAAATGTGAACTAATCAAATACCAAATTATTGATAACTTGCTTAAATTTAATGAATTTCAGGAGCCAAAACTAAAAAAAAGCTCTGCAGTTCGAAAAGATCGGGAACTAGCAAAAGGGTTTCGGCGTTTTTTCAAAAAGCCAGTACATGTAATGGATACCAGCTCTTTGAGGCAATGAAAAAAACGAACATAACGTAACGGAAGTTTTTAAAGAAAGTTTATTATTTTAAAATCGAGTTAAAAGTTGATTACAATGATAAGTTATTTATTTATTTCAACTGTACAATTATACATATAAATATTACCAATATCAATATTAGTTACAATAATGGGGCGAGTTTATCTTAGAGACGCGATTTCTTCCAACTAACATTGAATTTCATTATAATTATGTAAGCCTTTAAGAAAAGAAGACAGGGAAGAAAGGAGGTAGAAGGTAAAAAACAAACAGGAAAAAGAGACTAGGAAACAAACGTTAAATTTTGAGTAGGTAATAAAATGATCCTTACCGCACACTTGAAGACGTGAAGAGTACGGAGCCATCTTATTCCAAAGGCAGACAGACTTAACTCGTTAATGCCCGACTGCATATGATCATAACGTTTTCATTACAAGCTGTATTACCTACTACTTAACACGCTCACTACCTGGGTGGCAAATTACACACATGACCGAAAGACGACGGAAAAAAACTAATTATGTTATTAAAAATAATTTGATACAGTTTTTTAAGCTACCGTAAAAATATTTCTTGGTCTTGATTACAACTGCAACTAATTCAATTCAAATGATATATAAACACAGCATTTAAATGTTTTTTTTTTAATAATTTACAGCTTTAAGTTTTAACTATTAAAATAAGTATTTGTAAAAAAATCTATAAGTAGACGACCGGTGTGGCGCGGAGGTTAACGCACTTGCCTTTGAGTGACGAGGTCCCGGGTTCGATTCCCGGCCAGGGCAAAATGAAGAATGACCTTTTTCAAATTGTCCTGGGTCTGGGTGTTACATGTATATGTGTTTAGTGCATTGTATATGTGTATCGCCGTGTTAGTACCCATAATACAAGATTCATATCTTAGTTTGGGACTAGCTCGGTCTGTGTGAATTGTCTATACGTGTTATATACAATTATGACAGGTACTTGTTGATTATTGAGGAATAAGGAAGAAGGAAAAAATATGGAGAGGAAATTTTTTTACCTACTACTTATTTTTGTAGAAAAGTGAAATACTTTGAGTACCTAGTAGGTATAATGATATTTTTTGGTTTCGTATAAATTAACGAAAAAAACTGCACATGTTACAAAAACACGTAAATTAGCCCTTTGACAATGCTATAATGAAAGTGATTTAATTTGAAAAATATTGGTATTATTTTTTTTTATATATTTTTTGAGTATTACAAAATAAAGAAAACTATCTAAAGTCTTTACGTTCACAGAGTGAAAATTCATATTGATGAAAACTCTCTTGAGAAGTTCTCCTGAAAATGCCAATCGATATATATTGACGAAAGTACTCGAGGTTTCAAATAAATTAAAGTGAAAAACTATGTTTTGTAATAAAAAAAATATCATAAATAAGTTATGTAAGGGGTTGCAGATAGTTTTAAAAATAATAAGATCTGATTGAAAAAATGTCGCCAGAGGCATTCTACAGGTCACAATGTAGACCTGTGAATCTAAAGATTTTGTTTCCTACAGGTGAACGTACTATAATTCAATTTAACCGTCGAATTTTATTATCCTCCATAATACCAAATAACATAAACATTTATATTCCACTGTTTAATTAAAAGTTTTGCTAACTTTTGACCTGGCCATCGGATCATCAACGCAAAATTAAATTAAAGGCCATTGATAAAAAAAGGTAATTAAACGCATTTACGCCTTTCGAAAGTGCTATAAAGTTAATAAACCTAAAAATACAACGCATATGTAGTAAACTAATAATAAATTGCTTGATATTAATTGCCTATGAAATAATTATGGCATACAATATAATGAAGACTTAATTAAGAGCAAATATGGAGAATTATGTCCTAAAGCCAAATATGAACTTAGTGAAATTGATACTACAGTATTATTGCAAGAATATTTGATCACTTCAACTATTAATTAGTAAATTCAAATCGCTAGCTTCGTATTTTTACCATTTTAACAGTAGAGTTACACTTGGAGGTGGTTAATATTCTAAAGGTAGAATCATAGACTTTCAATCGGTAGATCTCGAGTTAGATCTCTCTGGCCTTTTGGCGACCTTCACGACATAAGCATATTTCTTACCGTGAAGGCGTTTAGTGGTAATTTGAATTTGTTTCAAACCCAGATTCTCTATAAAAAAATAAACAGAACTGTGGTGAATACGTACACGACTCTAAAGTATCATTTTCACAAGACAATTGTAAATACATGACCAGGAAACGTATACTGTATTCCCATAAAATAGAATTCGAATATAACTAAAAATACTTTCTCCTCTTCATGTCCTAAATTTCGTCTAAAGGAAATAACAGATGTTCTTCAATTTCTAAAGTGGTTTACAAAACAAACACTTGAAAATCTCGAACATCGGTCGAATAACCACACAATAACGTTCTTAAGCATATGTATGTATTGTGGTCTTAGCTAATAATGGTTGTAAAGATATTATGGCTTAGGTGCTGTGTGAGTATTAATTACATACAGTACCTATGTAACTACCGCTCGGACAATCCAGTTCTTCTAATGTCAGGTGTTCATTCACACTCACTCACTCATTCACTCAACACCTTAACGTCGATTGAAAATATTCAAAACGAACAAAAACTTTACGACCCAAGAGATCATGTAAACGATGAAAATACGTTCGAATTTAAATTGGGAGCTTCGAAGATGGTAGAATTTCAATTAGGTAATGGTCAAGTAAGAATTGGGACAACTCCAAAGGTTTGACCGTTTTTAGATTGTTGAATCCATGGAATCTTCCTTACAGTCTCCTTGTAGAAGATCGCCAACTTACCTGACACAACACACGACTGTCCTTAAGAATTTAATCCACGTGGTTAAACCACGCAGTTCTCAGATATCCGCGCTTTCAAACACCTTTTCTACAGACGGAAATATTGTTTCAAATTAACTTAAAATGGCCAGTGCTTCGCGATTGGTTTGGACATTGGGCTATGGAATTAACAGAACATACTGGGTTAACTCGGATAATATTAGTAGTGACTAGTGCATACAAAGACATATAATAAACGTAGGTACAGTACTTACCATGTTCCGTCTTTATTTACTTTTGAAAAGAAATAATATATAACACTGCTATCGCCGCCATGGCTAAGAGAATAGAGTACACAATCGTGTAAAAAGAAAATATTTACTTTATAATACAATATTATATTCAGGCTTAGACCAACATTCCTAACAGAGAGATTATGCGCGTTTTCTTTGCTTTGTATGGAAATGTTTATAGATTTATAAAATTTATTGATATAGAAACGTGTAAAGTACAGTCATCGCCTTTTATTACGGGTCAATACAAGAATACTCCATTTTCTAAGAGAATATACTGCATGAAATTTTTGATCCTTTGTAATTATGAGGCTTTTCCTAATGGGGAAACTTACCGTGTACAATGCTTTTAGTATCTACTTCATTTAGTGCTCTCCCAGTTCCTTTACGTAATATTACATTATGACATAAATTCCTCAAAAAGATGATATTATAATGGCACAGTTTTTAAAAGTTGTACGTACAACTTGCGTAAAACTCTTCAACACGAGTTATTAATTTTCTGAAACTTTAGACGAAGTTTAAGGTAATGTATCCTGGTGAATGCTATATTATCACCTTGTCTTACTTTTTTTTTATTCTATGCACTCTGTCCTTCACTTTAATACGTTTTTCTAAATAATTTTCCTTCTACAGATACTCGAGAACGTAAAACTTAAAACAAATGAATTTCGTTTATTTTCTACCGTGAAATGCATACGTCTGACTAACCATGACATCATTGTAGAATCTTCCTACTTGTATTAAATAAAATTCAAACCTAACAAACATATTTTAAAATGCGTGCGTTTGTTTACAATAATAATAAATTGTGTACTGTTTAGTGTTAATTGTAACAACAAAAGTTGTACACCGTAAATTAAAACTTAACCCAGGTGTTAGTTAATCGGTTAACGTAAAGTTCAGTGGATTACTAGTAATATTTTTTTTCAAGTTCAATACTATGTAAGTTTAAAGCTATTTTTTATTAAATTTAAATATCAGTCAATTCCAGGAGCAAAAAAAAGATAAAATGTAAAATTAGTGATTTGATAATTTTTCAAAGAATAGGTACTATCCTCCTTGAAAATTGCAGAGGGGACCAGTTAGAGCCAAAGTTAAAAAAATTACTCAAAATTTTATCTTTCTTTTTATCTATCTTAACACTGTCGTGAATTATCCTGCAAGTGGGGTACTTAACAGAGTAATTGTATGTAATGAACATACAAAACGTCTTCTTTATGAAAAAAAAAACAAAATTAACTGTAAAATATTTATATTTTATGTAAATTAAAAAATTAAAACACTGTATTTTCCACATTTATTTTAATGAGTAAAACGTTTTCAAAACTTACTGCTTCATCTTCAGAAAGTAAGTTTTGAAAACGTTTTACCCATTAAAATAAAACTGGAAAATACATGTTTTTAATGTATATAAAATATAAATATTTAACAGTTAAAATGGAATTACACAACATATTTCAAAAGTTGCATAAAGTTAATTAATTGACTCCTTAATCCGTTAATCGTTAATGCTCAATTTTTAAAACTATATCAGAGACAGCTACAACGTTCGGCGCCATTTTCTGCATGCCTTCACGCGTCACATTTTCAATGAATTAATACTGGATTGTAACGAAGAATAATACAGCTTGTGTTATAATAATATAAAACAGTACATATAATTGTTAATTAATTATAAAATTATACTTATTTTAATCGCATTAAATCGCAACAGGCATGAATCGTTTCTTTATTGTTGTTAATATTAATTATAGGATTTGATTTGACCTCTGTTGTAATATTAATGTGTGGTACCTACTTAAGATATTTGAAAATAGAGATGTTACGGATAGCGATTTCAAGGGATACTAGGATAACCGGATAAAGTACGTGACTTTTAAAATTTGGTTGCTATGATCACGACTTTATTCTAGATTATTTTAAAGCAAAAAAACATTTTGAGCTGCTAAATTTAATCAAATTGGTGTAGGAATTCATAAGAGTTTGACAAAAGTCAGATTTTTAGAAAATGTTATTTAAATAATATTAAAAAAAAATAGGTGCCGGCAAACTCTCCTTTCATGACACAAGCTTTTAGCTTACTGTGAAAGGTGTATAAGGTTGTATTTGGGTTTATAACAATCACCCAGATACATCTTTCATTTAAATTTTTTTTTTAAAGAATATTTATTGTGTGAGTTTTATTTTTTAAAGTTTCACGATAATTGCGGTGTATTCGGTATAGTGCCGGATAGTAAAATAAGGTCGTACATGCATTACATTTATAAATGAGAATTACTTAACAAGCCCTACATGCATATATAATCGTATAATGATTCATATGAGTCAGATGTTTGGGATATCTAATGTCATATCTATGAATAAACTATTGACAACTTTAGACTGAAATACAAGAAGTACCCAAATTCAAGAAGAAGCGGGTTCGTATTTAACAGAATTAGTCTTCTGGTTGTTGAATTTTAAAGAATGTTAATTTATTAAAATTTGAGTGCGTCCCTATTTAATTAGATTATTCGATAACGTTCAGAAGCAAACTCAAGACATCGTAATTCATCCAAGATAGCTTCCCCCGGCCTTGAGATGTATGCTACACTAAACGGAGCAAGATAAATTATCTGACATACATTCATACATACCCAATGTTGATATACTTAATGTAAAAATTAACATTAAATTTAAGACGAGTTTTATTTTAACTGATTTCTATTTAACAGAACAAAACCGCGAGAGTTGAAACAAAAATAATTTGATAAAAAATATGAAAAATAATATTTCAAACATCACTATATTTTAAAACGAATTTTTATTGCTGGTTTGGTTTGTTTATAGAAATGTAATGTTAATGTCTTTTTATTCGAAATCAATGAAGAAAAATTACAAAGGAAATGTCTAGTTATGGAGAAATTGAAAATACCACCGCGGTATTTACTGTCTTTCAGTCGTCGGATAAAGAGTCTGCAAATGACACATCGATATTTTAATGAAAATAACTACTTATTAAAAAAAATATTGCTAGAAATATTTTAAATACAACGAATGCTCTCGTTTCGAATAAAAAATATCACTAAATAAGTATGTGGAGGGGACTGTAGCTAACTTGCATCAAACTAATCATGGATGTGGAATCCCGGAATTATTTTATTGTACAGTGTTCTTGAGGTTGAGGCTTCGACATATAAACAATATTTTAATGTTATAATGGTATATAGCTACATATATTATAGAATAATATTATATGTAGAGCGCCTTTTGCCATAACTTGACCTTAAGGGCGTGTGTGATGTGTACGTCGAGTTAGTGTGTCATTAGTTAGTTATGTAATTTTTCCTCTTTCTTTTCTTTATGTAGTACAAAAGAATAATCATATCTCATTTTATTTAGGAATCTAAGTACACCTGATAAATTTTATTCATACGTATTGATCTTCATTTCCAATATTAAGCTGATTGAAAGATTTTTTATTAATAAATAGTAAGAAATTTCAATATGACTCAAAACTTGGATTACTTCCGAAGGTAAACATATACATAGTAAATATTATTGATTGAGTAGGTAGACGTTTTTTTTCTAAAACTATAATATTGATTTATGTTTAAGACAAAGTTATTATCAAACTGAATAATGTAGTTTGACAATGAACATATAAGTTGAATGACAACGATATCAGAGCCACAAGGAATGTCGTGGAAAGAGGTGACGCAATTGGCGCAGAGACGCTCTGAATGGAGGAGGCTGGTTTCTGACCTGTGCTCCCGAAAGGAGCGTTGAGGGCGATGATGATGATATATGTTGAAACCGGTCACTCAGTAAAACTATTTGTGCTTTTTTTGCATATTTTTTGTACAAAATAAGTTGTGGATCTGTTTATTGTACATATATTTATGGACAAAAAAGTATTTACATTTATTTTTATTTTTCTTAATTTAAAATTCGACGATTCTATGAAAACACAACATAGTTGTCACACAGGTTGTTTCAAAGAAAAGAAATTCTGAATTCATTATTTACCATTAGTTATATTATTAACCGTCGACTGTTCTGAATGGTTGGAAATTACCCCAATTATTTACCATATCCAACACTTGACAATAAAAATATATCTAGATATTTTAAATTATACAGCTTCCTTCAAATGAAAAATATTTTAAATACCATGAAACATCTAAAGAATCACGACGGAAAAGAAAATGAGTAACTCTTAAGGTTCACTGAGCAATAAATAATGGTCTTTTGTTTTCTATTCTCGTTTGAAAATGAATACGAGTATAAAATAATATTTTCTTTAGGTTTAAATAAAATGATTTTTCCAGGTTCAATGGAAGTATTGTAAAGGGAGAGCCGATTTTTTTTTATATATACGTTTATTTACATTATTAAATTTTCTACGAGTAAGGTAAGCAATCACGCTATGTTTTTTTATGTAGTACAATTTCGGTTTTGAAAGGTTACTGAATATTTCTTCCATATTAGAGTGTGGGGGTGTTCAAGGTGAAATTAAAGACCCTATTGTTCAGGAGGTATCATGATTCCTTTTTCTTTCTTTTTCGTTTTTATTATTATAAGCCTCTTCTTCGGTGTTTAGTATTTTCACCATGGTCAACTTATAATTCATTAGAAACGAAGAGACATCATTGCAGGGCGTGTAGTTGAGGAAAAGAAATAGGTACAGTAAAGAGTTTGCAGGTTACTTTTTATGCACCTAACAGAAATCATAATTATATAATGTACCGAGATAAATAGAAATCAAACAATAATTCAAATTCAACTGATCATGTATTAGAAGCACAGTATTTTTATATTAATTTTAATTTCGTTTTGAAATAGATGTTAGACTAAGGTTTATATAAAGCTTCATTAAAAAGTATGTAAAACATGTATAACAATGTTTTTAAGCATCACAATCCCGAATGGAAAATATAATATGACAAGTCTACAAGACATTGAGAACCTACACGTATATTGAATGTCGGTTCAGTTTATTTCAAAAATACAAAAAGATTCGATACTTTTTCAGATTCTAACGTCACCTTTCGCCCCATACTTCTTTGAAGGAGCCTTTCAGTGTATAGACCCCAATTTATTACGGGTACCAGATACTCAGATAGAGAGTTATGTAGGTGACTACTACAACTACTTCGGACATTTTCAAGTGAAGTACCAGCCCGCTATTACATATCAAATAATGTCCAGATTTATATGTGTAAAGTATGTATGAAGGGACTCAGGGTCACATTGTGACACTGACACTTTAACATAAGTAAGTGTCAACCTTTAGTACTCTATGGTTAATGATACACGTGGAATATACGGTGAGATGTGTTTATTTTGCTATTCTGTGTGTATTCACCTTTAAGTACAACCTGTTTTGGACCAAATGAACATTGTAAACAAATTTACGTTTTATCTACGAAATAGTACTTAAGAAAATTATAAAGAAGTATATTCTTACATAACAATCCTTATTATATTTTTGCAATGTTTTTGGCATTAACTCCAGATTACGTACATAAAACTGATAAGGAGTGCAGAAACACATAATAACACAATATATATCACAGTGACTGTGGTTTCCTGGTTACTCAGTATACAGGATTTAAATAGAATATAGTAGGTATACAGTTCCTATGTTATATTATTTTATGAATGATATTTAGCCATCAAAACATAAATGTTTACCAAAATATGAAATACACTATGTAAAAATCAAGAACAAACATAATTATTATGTTGAAATCACCAAATGTTAATTTATTTATACCTACTCTGTCTTATTTTTCAGTCAGTTTAATTTATCAACTGTCGGTTCTTGGTGGAAGTTCATAGGTATTAGTAATTTATTAATAAATTGAGATGGTTTGGTCATGTGGAACGAATGAAAGAGGAAAGAATGACAAAGAGGATATACGTGTCTGAAAGGAGGGGTGTGAGGAAGCGCAGGCGTCCGAGAACTACATGGCTTGATCATGTAGATCAAATTCTCAAGGACGGCCGTGTTTTGAGTAAGAGAAATCAGGAGAAATTGTATGACTGTAGCAGAAGGAAAGAAGTACCTATGTAAGGACAGATCTATTTGGCGTTTCGTTCTTTCTGCCTACCCCACATGGGATACGGTGTGAGGGAATAGATAGATATATAGATAGATAATAAAACAAGATAATATTACATAGTTATTTCACTGTTGACTGTAGTCTTATTTTTCATTGACACGGATAGGATAATTTGCATGCTGATTACATGAAGTTAGTCCACTGACTATTCCACTTGTGAGATATGCCGTGATGGTATAATATTTGTTTTTTTTATGTTTTTACTTATTGTTTCAACTATTTGATCCACACAGAATAAATAAAAAAAAAAATAATAGTAGTAGTAGTCGGCGTCTACAACTATAAGTAATAATATCATCCACATAAAACTTGTGGGATATGCATTGATGGTATAACTGTAGTTGTAGTGATGTTTGTAAAACAGCAAAAATTAAAATCAAATGCAATAATTCTTCAACTAATCTTCTGGGAACTGATAAAAGAGTATTCTATAAAATATAATGATTTATAGCACTGCAGTATGAATGATTTATATGACGAAATTCCCGGAAACCAGTTATATATAATATTGTATTAGATATTATAAAAGTATATAAAATTTATATAGTTAGGTATATCATGATTGCAATAAATTATGTACAAATCACAGTATGTCACTGGAGATGTATATTTGTACGATTATGAAATACGCACTAATAGCAAAAGGGCAAAGACATTAACATTTCCTTATTCGTCGTCAATACTCGCAAAGATTGACATATTGCCTATGTTGCGGACATTGTTAAAAATCGGACGAAAAACATTAAGATCTATCTATTTTTTCATTTCCAGTCATTAAACTCATCGACTATCACTACTTTATTAGACTTTCTTATTCGATTCGTCCATAATAATATTTCCACTTAGTTCAGAATTATTTTTAACCCAAATATTTAGTTTTACTATTTGTTTTCTATCAACATATATGCATACTTCAAACGTATTCCTCTAATGGGGCGTTTATTATTTTCTCTCTATTAAACTTCGTTCTGAAACGTGATACGTGAACCATCAAATATAACTAAGGGAATATTTTTTGAAGATATTTCCCAGATTTGCTGTGGAGAACGGCACGACGATTCAGATTACGGATTTTCCAAGAAGGATTTTACCTTCTAAATATGTTGAATGGACGACTTCTCTTGAATTTTAGCACAATTTTCAAAAAGAAAAATCACACCCAATCTTCGTGCAATACGCGATAATAATAATAATAATCGGACTATTTATATGTGGCGCCGTTTAATGATCCGTGACCATCTCAAGGGCGCCGTGACTTCTCCCGAACAGTAGTGTTTTCAACTTGGTTCTAAACGTGGTTGTGGACTGATTCACCCTCAGATCTGTGGGCAGTCTGTTCCAGACGGATGGCGCGGCGGCTCTGAAGCTCCTTTCTGCAAATTTGGAGGTGTTCGCCATATTGGGTTTCACGAGTTTGTTGACAGCAGAAGAGGCCGAGCGCAGCGGTCGTCTCGGAGTTTCGTCGACGGAACAGAGTTCGGTTAGACATGTGGGTGCCGTGCCGCATAAGGCCTTGTGGACAGTGAGACACAATTTAAACTCCACTCTCTCTGGGACCCTCAGCCAATGTAGATCTTTTAGTAGTGGAGTGATGTGGCAACGCTTGTTCTCTCTGTAGATAGTCCTGGCGGCAGCATTAAAAGCCATCTGGAGGCGATTGAGAAGAGTCTGGGGCAGTCCTGTGTATATGATGTTGCAGTAATCCAGACGAGAGATGACAAAGGAGGCGATCAGACTTTTTACTGCATCTACAGATAGATTTTTGGATACGAGATGCAGTTGACGAATGTGGAAAAAGGCTGTACTTACTGTCCTGGATACTTGGGCTTCCATGGAGAGTGCTTCGTCCAGTAAGACGCCGAGAACGGATATTGTGCGCGATGGTGTTATGTTGGTGCCAGCGACAGAGATTTGTTTGGTGTCTATGAGATGTTGACGTCCTGGGGAGGCAACCCACATAAATTCGGTTTTGGTTGGATTCAGTTTTAGGCGTCTCTGGGCCACCATATAACCACTTAATAGAGTTGGATATTTTTTTCTCTTGCTACAAACATAATTTCAAACCTGTAGATATGTCTTGTTCCCCTTTCCCGACATCCATTACCCTTCTCCCCACATCCCTCACCCCCAAGTGATCTCATATGTTTACTTTTTTTCTATCTTTTATAATAGTTTTCTTTTTGTAACAATACAAATTTTTGTATGTTTTTTCTTCTTTTCTTTCAAACTATATTTTTGTGTGTAAGCGATGGCTGCTTATATGATACGAGTATGCTAGTGAGAACAGATGAAGGAGCGAAATGTGATACTTAAATAATTGACTTAACTGTGGTACATGTTTGTGGATGACAGCTGAGTTATGAACGACCTTTTTCTATTTTTGTGAACCATATTTATAGCTGTTATTTGTTATGTGCTTTTACCAACAAATAAAAAAATAATTAAGAAAGTAAAAATTTGCACAAAATTTATACATGACGAAAATATATTCTTATTCTTTCATAACATCAATTGATTTTTAGTAACATTGCTCATAACAAATTATAACTACCCAATATCACAATAATACTAAGAAAAATATGACATATGGCCATTTGGGAATTACCTACCTACCTTACTATATATTATTTGTGACAGAATTCATCGATTGACATTTGCATTACCTTACATTTTACTATTGCGGGACCTTTCCAAACACCCGATATTGTATATTGTTATTGTTCTTTGGGTATTGTGAAATGATTGGGTATTTATAAATTTAGAATAAGTAGTACCTACTTGTATAAGGATAATTGATAATACTGGTATTTTTTTGAACTAGGTAATGCAAGATTTAAAATCAGTTTTGATAAAGAAATGATCATTTACAGAAAGTATTATTATTATTTGACAGAAAGTACGATAGCAAGAATTTTCAAATTCTTTGACGCTTTTTCATAATATACTCCTATTATTCTAATCTCGTCGAGGAAAATGACTAAATTGGCACAAAGGTTGAAGAAACTTGTTTTTATCTCGTGTTTTCTATAAGGAAAGTAATTAAACGAGTGACAGAAAATTCAAATCACAGATCGCAAAGAAAGGAAATTAGCATACATAATTACTGACTGGGCGACTAAATTTGAGCGACTACATACCTAATTCAAAAACGACAACCTATGACGATGATTATGGATGTTTTGTTTTGACGCCGTTTAACAGTCCCTAGACCGTCTCAAGGGCGCCTATTGTCATTGTCACAAATTTGATTAAAATGCGAGAATTTTATGTGAGTTCCAATTAAAGGTATTATTAATACTTGTCACAAATATTATTCACTAATTCACATTTTTAAATTTGAAATTTTTAACTAGTGTTAATATTAAGTTAATTTTTAACTATGATACTTATTCATAGGTAGTTATGTAGTCACTCGGTCAGTATTTTAGTAAATCGTTTAGTATTTATGGTCTCTCACTCAATAACCCATTCCTTCAGTCACTCGATACATGTAAGTCGTTGACTTAATTTTCTTGTCGCAAGAAGTCTTAGAACCTTGTTTGTCGTAGTCATACGTTTAAATATTTCTTCTTTAAAAACAGCTTTGATGAATGTAAGAAGGAGGTACTTACATAAAATGGCATTCCTTTATAAATGTATATCTAGGTTCATTCAATATTCGATTTAAAACTATAAATATTTTATTATAAGCAATTGAGTGCAGTTTAATACTTGCAAATTAACGTCAAATGTCGAAATAGTCATAAATAATAATTATTTATCAAATTTGCATTAGATGTAGTGCGTCGGCACTATTTTATGAATGAATTTAATAACTTTATTTGATAGTTCCGGGAATATTATCAACCGTCAAAGTCACAATAGAAGGCATAAAGTGCCGCCGATAAGAGATGTAACCCATTATAAAAATAATAATAATATAATAATTAAACAGTAATATTAACAACTATAAAAGTAGATAATTTATTTACTTCTATTATCACTAACACTAAAATTAAACGACAAATTGTATGGATGTGGAGGAAGCGAAAGAAGTATGTAAGGATAGATTTATATGGCGTTCCGTCCTCTCTGCCTACGTCACATGGGATACAGTGTAAGGATATAAATAGATAGATTAAAAACGTCTAGGTACTCAGTATACATACTAATTATACACTATTTATTTATTTCATATTTCACACACACAGAGTTGACAAAAAATTAATAAAAAGAAAAATAAGCACATTGATCAGGTCAGGGTAATCCCCAAATTAAGCGTGTCTACAGCATATATATAATGAGTTACAATCCATTGGATTGGTTTGCAACGAGTTTGGATTTTCTTCTCCATTTCTCCCTATTCTCAGCCAGTCTCTTCAGCTCTACGTATGAGCCGCAGTTCATGTCCTTCTTCAGTTGGTCCATATACGCATCTCTTGGTCGGCCTCTGCCATTTGTCCCCTCGGTCTTACCCTCCGCGATGGCGATGAGTAGTCCTGGGTGCCTGATGTTGTGGCCAATCCAGTTAGCTCGTTGTTGGCTGATTCTCTTAAGAAGTTGCCTTTTTCGCCTACCCTGGTTAATACTTCTTCGTTTTCGAGGTGTTCCGACCAATGGATCTTCAGCATGCGTCTGTAGCACCACATCGTAAAGGCCGCCAACCGTCCGCTTTCACTCTTGCTGATGGTCCACGTCTCACAACCATAAAGCAGAATGCTCGATACAAAGGCTTTAGTTAGGTTCTTCCTTACGCTTAAATCGATATTGGGGGATTCCAATATTTTAGATTTTTTGTTAAAGGCAATCCTTGCCTGGTTTATTCTGCTCACAATTTCGGATTTGGAGCGTCCATCCTGGTTTATTCTGCTATCCAAGTACAAGAATTCTCTTACTTGTTTGATGCTCACTCCATTTATGGCAATGTTCGCAGTCGCTTCATCCCTTCCAACGACCATACATTTTGTTTTGTCTTTATTTATTTTCATGTTGTACTTTGACAACAGTATTCTTTCCATTTTTCGTAAGGTTTCGTTCACCTCCACCTCGGAGTCTGCGAGCAGTGCTATATCGTCAGCATATCGAATCATGTCGACCTTTTTCCCATTTATTATACACAGCAAATTTCAAAAGCTTCAATGAATATCGAAAAAAATATGTTATTTATATAATTATTTATTTACACAACGCTAACTGGCGCATGCGCCTCATCAGTGCTCCTAAGGAAGAACCGCAGTTGGATACTATAATATTATTACTACACCTAGTGTTCAATATAAACGGTTGAGTGAATATGGAGACATGAACAAGCAACAATATTAGACAATACTAATGATACATACACAATATATACATACATTATACCACTTAGCACATCGAATAGGTTGTTAATAGTAACAATGCCCTGCTTGATACGGTGCAATAGAGGCTATACAGGACATACTAATTTAATCAATATACTAGTCGTGCATAAAGTACCTACATCATTAATTAAAGGAGTTGACAACCTACGATTTCATAGTTATTATATATTAAATAGTCATTGATTTCAACATCACTACATATCCGACAAGTGGGATAGCCAGCGGACTAACTGCAAGTAATAAATATTAATAATAATACTTTATTTAGATGAAATATAAACAAACAAATTACAATTCAAGCACAAATCAATATTCCATTTAAAATTATTATAAGTTCTCCAGACAGCATTACTTGCTGGTATGAGGAGAAATCAACATATTTCGTTTTTGTACCACAAACTATTGGACACTTATTACATGGACATATATATTACCAATTGACACAGACAACACAAAAAAAAGAAAACTTATTAATTGTCTAATAGATTGTCCAGTCAGCTGTCTACCCAATATTTAGGATACGCTGTCGTGTTATTATAAAATAGCAAATACACATTTGTCGACCGACGGTACTAAGTGGTAGTTCTTGACAAATAAATAAAAATAAAGCACTTATATTTAGTACTTTCACACTGATTTTTTTAAAAGCGAGCCGACTTTCAGAGCTTTCGCTCTCATCACCAAGCAAACGTAAAGTAAAGTCAGTGTATCTGATTTTTATAAATTCAGCATAATAAAATAACTACGTACGTTGATTGAATAATTTCGGAATAGAATTAAATTTGACATAAAACCTAGTGTGTCCGTGTAAGTGGTAAGTGTGGAATCTTTACTGGTCCACATGTTGAGTGTATTAATATTGTTAACATGCTATGTTATCACTGTTTGACTCTCTACGATTGTAAAAATAAAAGGATAACATGAAACGATGGTTATTGACTACTGATATTGTTCGAATCATTAAATTTGTTGTATCAATACAGGTATAAGTAAGTAGGTATAATATACATTGTTGCTTTCGACATCCTCATATAGTGTCAAGTTCAGAATTGTTTAATGAAATGTTTTAAACATCAAAAAGTGACAGATCTACAGAACACATGTCAAAATTATTTATGTTCATAAGGAAACTGACTAAAAAAAATATGACCATCTTTAAATATTCTTTCAACTATCTAGTTAATAACATTTCTCTCAAAATAAGATTTTATTAACAATCATTTCAATCAATCACATCCACTCATTAGGATTTTTTATCACAGCAGGGTTTAAATTTTCAATAATAAAAATATATAATGTACCCACATATCAAAATCGGTTGCAAATATTTACAAAGGTAGGATCATACGCAAATAAATAACATGTTTTGGAAATGATGGACATATTTTGAAACTGTCAAGCACACTGCTTTTATAAAGGTAAATAAATATACACAACATCAGAGTTGGTCATTAACATTTAACGGATTAATGAATTATAATATAACTCTCGTTAAAATAGTTATTAACATTTAAGTTAAACTCAAAATGTTTTAATTGTTACATTAACGTTAATTTAAGCCCGTTACATTTCTATGTAACATTAACGTTAATTTAAGCCCGTTACATTTCTAGAGTGGTGGTTCCCCGTGATTTTACAAAAAGCTGGTACCCATCATAAGTACCGGATTTATATTTAAAAAAAAGTGCTGAATTAATTGTTTTACATTTCGAATTTTTTACTTTTACAACTCCAGAAATTAACAGTTATTTGAGCTGTTTTACCAAAAACAAAAATAACGATAAGACGAAAAACGATATTAACTTTTCATTACCGATTAACATAGTTAATGTTTTGGTTAACCGTTATCAACTATGCACAAAATTAATCAAATAAAAATATTTATTTATTTTAATACTACAGAATATATTGGCTGTATCTATAGTTGTAAATAATAATTGCGTCAAATAAAAACAATATTAAATATTGTATAACAGTGAGCTTGAATGTCAAAAAAATAGGGGTAGGTAAATGTTACAATTAAAAATTATAATAATTATTATTTATTTGCCATAGGGGTGAGATCATTTTAATTTTAATCTTTACAAATGTGGGTCCAATGAAATCGGACTACCGATATTTGATAAGCTTTTTTCATCAATATTTAGTGACAGCATGAAAACTAAATATGTACACAAATTGAAGAGTCTTTTTTAAGACATTAAAATAATACGTGAAAATCTTCCTGCATGCAATAAGTTTTCGGAACTCATTAAATCACAGGTATTCCTAAAATGTTCAATGTCTTCAATAATAATAATAATAATAATAATAGTTTATTAAACACAATATCATTTTACAATAATCGAACAAAAAACACAATACATTTATTTTTCTAATACAATTACTCCCCAAAATTGAGCATAGCTCGTGCTTTGGGGAGAAGCAATTCAGTGACAAGTTATGAAACTCATCCTGAATGTCTCATTTTTTGCTCAGAGACATGTATATATGTGTCAGCCCATATCAAGCCTTGGCCTTACATAATTCGTCTCCAACCCCCCCTGTCCTCAGTGGCCGATTACCAATTTGCCACCTGGAGAAGCTGCACCGCATCCTTTCTCACTTCGTCCTTCCACCTCAGTATGGGTCTTCCCACTTTTCTCCATCTACCTGGGTTTCCAGTCATAATTCTTTTAGAGACGCAAGTGTACGACATTCTTTGTACATGCCCAGTCCATATCAACCTGAGGAGTCTGGGTTGATATGCTAGAGGTCTGATGTATAATAATAATAAGTTACAATCCATTGGATTGGTCTGCAACGAGTTTAGATTTTCTTCTCCATTCCTCCCTATTCTCAGCCAGTCTTTTCAGCTCTACGTATGAGCCACAGGTCAAGTCCCTCTTCAGTTGGTCAATATACGCATCTCTTGGTCGGCCTCTGCCATTTGTGCCCTCGGTCTTACCCTCCGCGATGGCGATGAGTAGTCCTGGGTGCCTGATGTTGGGGCCAATCCAGTTAGCTCGTTGTTGGCTGATTCTAAATAAATAAGAGTGATAAAGAACAGAAATGCTGCATAAAATGCAACACGGGGAAAAAGAGATAAAAATAGTTTAAGAGATCATCAGATTTTTTGGAATTAGGTACATTTGAAAGGAAGTTTGCAACAGGCGAAAAATTCAAAAATCTATTTCAATTTTATTGAAGGTTAAATTTTTCGATACGATAACGATCTGGTGTATATCTCTGATAAAATTAATGTTAGCCATTGACATCCATAGAAATTTGAAATATCGCGTTATCTAGTGTAGAAATATGTTGGTCTGAAATGTCATTTATCCACAGTACAAAAGTTAAATTGAAGAAATTTTGCAATTTTGCGTGCAATAATAAGGACACGCGATAGTATTTAACGTAAGTGTACATGTATATCACTGTATTGTAGTCATGAGACGCTTTATTCATGTATTAAAAGCAAATCGGTGATATTTTTACATGCAATAAACCTTCTAAACAACCAAAAATGCCGTCATAGTATAGATTGATGGAGATGTAAAATGGAATAAAATTATTCCATTTCTATATTACTTTCAATCATAAATTTATTCCATGACAGGTTCTTTATAAAAACACCTTTTTTCAATTTATCAGTAATCTTAATCTATTTAAACATGTTTTCTTTCTTCTACATTTGTAACAGGATTTTGTTGTAAGGTGTCAATAATATCAAACAAAGAAAGAATACAAATAATAAAATTATGTTCACTAAAGAATGTATAAATAAATATGGATATTGTGTATTATTACTATTGTCGTACAAGTCTCTCACTATTTACTCTATACATAACATATGCACATAAGTCTTAGAATATTCTAAAGAAGTAGAAGAACAGGATAAAATACAGTTCCTGTAAAACTAGAATCAATGTTGTTTATTAGGTGACTAGTGTAGAATGTCATGAAGGGTTCAAATAATAAAAATGGTTTGTATTTATTAAAATTTATTATTATTTGTGATTTTAATAACTTTTTTCTGTGTTCGATTGACATGTAAAAGGCAGGTGTCAACATTTCATTTCAGCGTTGAGGCATGCCACTCATATTGAATGCCTTATTTTTATTGGCACAGAAAAGATAAATTGTATTTTTGGGTTCATATAGTAACCCTACTTACTGACTACCTCACCTATGTGAGATACCGTGATGGTATATATACACATATATATTTAAAAAAAAAAGATATATCTGGGTTTTGTTTGTTATAAACCCAAATACAACCTTATACACCTTTCACAGTAAGCTACTAAAAGCGTGTTTTAGAGTGTTAACATTTTATTCTTTTCAATCTGACGGATCATCGTGAATCAAATTTTATAGAGATGGTGTTTCACTATATCCTGACTCCTGATCGATCGCGTGAAGCTATCGCAAACGACTTGTTCGATTGGCTCGGGTTCGATTCTTGTCTGGATCGACTTATTTTTAGTGGTATTTTATTTTTGATCGTACTCAGAATCTAGGTCAGGGATATCCAAATAGCGGACCGCAATCTGCCTCCAGAGTTTTGAAAACCTAGGAAGATATTATACAAAGTAAATACAACGTAAATTTCTGACATAAGTTCGTGAGTTTTTAAATTAAATTGAAAAAAAAAATGAATTTTATTTTTACCTGGCAGCCCTACTATTCTCCTCTCAATACATAAACAAAAAATTAACATATTGAATAAATATTATACCTATTATGTAATAATAATATAATTTAGGGTAAATAATGTACTTTATTTACCAACATGGAAGTACTTCACATACATACAACAAGCATATAATACCTTGCACGTGCTTCTATTGAACACCGTTTATTGGTAGATATATATTTCAATATAACTAAAGTACAAATTGTAAAATTTATTTTAGAGGGGTTAGAATCCAGGTGATTCAATTAAATTATAAAATATGTTATTTTTATTTCCTTCCGTAACTTGTTCTTCTACTTTTTTTACTTAATTATATAGTATAATATTTGAGTGATGATGTGTATAAAATGAATAATTGAAGTAACAATGTTAATGGTCATTTGTGCCACGTCAATTGAAATTGCGAGTATCTTTAAATATAAAACAAATATATTAGACAAAGATATATTTGTTTTCTGCACTTGAAAGAGAAGGTATGATTGCTATTTGAGGCGTTCCAAAATTAAAAATATGTTTTATCTTTGGATACTGTTTGTCTGAGTACAGGGATTGTGTAGTAGTTTATTGAAAAATTATTTCTTATTGCCTTTGTCCACTTTGAGTCTGACTCAAGATGGATAACGAAAGTTTTGGAGTGGAATCAAGAACAGGCAGAAGTGTCGGAAGATGCAAAAAGATCGCTGGAAGCAAGTGGATGTAGCAAACATAGAACAAAATACATTAAAAGACCATGGGGAAGACCATGTCTAAAGTTGGACCTAAAATAAATAAAGAAAAATAAAAATAATCAATGTGTAAAAATCATTTGTCATGAATTCATATTTGATTTCTAGCATGAAAATTAAGAAACATTTTTTTCCTTATCATATTATTATATGGATGGAAAACAAAATTCTCAATTTAAATAACCAGTGTTTTCCTCTTTTGGAGTTGTCAACCCCTAATCTAGAACTCTAAATAATAAAATCTTAATACTGGTGACCGGATATGACCAATTATTTCTTCTAATCTAATAAACAAATTAAATGAAACGGAAGTTCTTTTTATGGAAGAATCACAGTTTTGGCCATAAAAAAATATATTATCTAGAACTTTGTTGAATTGATGAACACAGTAATAAATAACATGAACAAATCATTAAAAAAGTTATTTTTACAAACCAAGTTTAGGTTGTAGAGAAAAGACAGATTAAAAAAGATCGAAAACCTCTGCTTATTGACTAGTACCATTTTAATCGAATAGTGGCGGACGTATCGATCGAACGGTGAACTAAACAAATTGGATACCCATTAACCAATATAATATGTAAGTATTTACACACAAGTATAATACTGTACATAAGTTCTGAGGACTATAGGCATAGAATAGAGGTACTATGCAGTTACATGTATGTAATCAAAACTGTCTGTACTAGGTACATATAAGAATGAAAATAAATATGTGAAATAGAGTAGGGGACTACGTCAAAACCAAAAGAGGTCTTGTTTAGTATTATATTGTTTTGTGTCTGCATCATTTAACAGCTGTTAGTCCTGTAATAATACAATTCTGTGAATTATAATTTAATTAAAACTAATAACATACCCATCAAAAAATAAAACGTTTAGTACGATACGAGTATAATATTGATCGAACGAATCGAATACATTGATCGAATGAAAATATCGCAACTTTAGCAAGCTTATATATGGAAAGTTTTACACATTTTTAGTGGGAAACTCCATATTAACCGAAGTATTTAGGAACCCAGGTACCTACATACATCGGTAGCCTGATGTTAGACTTAGTTTTTTCAATCGAGAGATTCTGTGTTCGATTCCATAATTACCGAACTATTCTACCTTCACGACACAGGCATGTTGCTTACTGTGAGGTGCTCTGAAGTTTATTTCAAATTCAGATTATTATTTTTTTACACTAAACAAGAGCTTAGTTCTGAATACCTTGAACAGGAGAGCATGCTTGTTGAGCTGTATAAATGCTACGAAAGCGAAAAGCGAAATGCGAGGACAGGAGTATCCATCCTTTGTGTCTAACCATCCACTCTTGGCCCGCTCGTGAGGACGACTTGTGAGATGTCCAGGTGTAAGGTGGATGTCTCTTCAATGATCATTTCTGTCAGCACCGCAAGAAAAGCGACATGATACAGTTGTAGATATTAAGTAATAACAATTACAGTTTCATCGGATGCTTGATCTCAGACAACATTCTTTTATACCAGCAGAATTATTCTTCAAGTAAGTACCTGCCAACATATTAATACCTAGGTACAGTTAATTTCTCTCCATAAAAATGGATTTATGGAAACTTGTACGGAATTGAAACTCGAGTATAGACTATAAATATCTTAATTATATGGTACATCATATGTATGGTGTTTTGTAACAACGTGTTTACTCACAAAAGCTCGGGTTGGTTGGAAGAGATGGCGTATTTACGATAAACTCGACCACTGTAGGTACCTATAGTGATTAATTTAATTTGAATGTATTTTTCAAATTGTTTGTAATTAGTATTCATTAAAGAACGAATAATTAATAAATAAATAAAATATTCGAGTCTGAATATAAATCCGAAAAAGAATATTTTGGTTTTCAAAAAAACTGTAGTTTGAACTAACAAATCCACTGTGACACACATACTAACATTGTTAACTCAAAACTCATAAATATGATTGTTAATGTGAATTGTTTCAATAGATACAAAATATGAATTAGGTATCTCAGATTAATATTGGTGTTGGTTAGCACATTATTGCATAACACCATCCATATGATCATGAGTTGATTACAATGAGTATTTCAAGAATGTAATAAATAAAGAAATTAACAGAAAAAGGAAATTATTGTAATTTTATATATACCTACACTTGCAGCATGATAAAACCTGTGGCGCTGTACATTCTTTGTCTGTCTAATGGGGTTTATATGACATATATCTCTTCACTCTACATTTTTATCTCTATCGGATAGGTCTTCCACTATTTTTAGTAAGTTTTCAAGTGTCCTGTAAAAGGCAGGAGTTTAAAAACATCACGTACTACATATTGACATCTTCAATTCAGCGATGAGGTATATGTACTTTTTAATCTGAATGTCACGGAGAGGACGACATGCAAGTTCATTACATGCGGTTGTTCCGCTGGCTACTCCACTTATGGGTAGTGACTTAAAAATGAATGAATGTGTGTTGAAGGATGAAAAGAAGAAAAAGAAAAAATGTCTAATATAATTGTCTAATTTTATCTGGATTTAAAAAAAACCACACATTCAGAGTAAACAATTCAAATGAATGGCTCTACTGGTTGCTCCAGTTTTAGTAACAAAAATATACTAAAATAATGTATACAATGAAATAATAACGATTAAAATTCATAGAAAAATAATTTGAACTATTTAGAAGAAATCGCGCCTACGCGATAAATTCGCCCTCTGTATATTGATTTATTCAATGTAAATGTATTTCTCAGTAAAATTGCTTGTGATAAAGGTACAGTAATGAATTAATAAACAAAAACTTATTTAAACCGGATTTCACAAGAGTCCGTTCTCTAGAATTGTTCTTCCTCTTAAAAATACATAATATGAATAATAATAATAGAAAAAAACAAAACAAATAAAATGAACGAAGACCTCTCTTTCACGTGAAGAATACTGATGAGTCTGAAGATGACGGTCGGATCTCTAGAGAAACAGGTTTCTACACACAATCCATTCATTCTCAGTCCGACGATAATAATAATAATAACAACAACACGATATGTATAATAATATTAAGAATAATAGCTGGAAGGATAATGCCTGAGACGCAATGAGGCCGATATTTCAATGTGACTTTGGAGTGACTCTTATCCACCCTAATTCGAATAATTTTACCTTCCTATCCAATAAACTTCAATATATTGCAGTAAATGATCCTCAAGTATACCTACAACCACTTTTAGTTAGTTACTTTTGATCATTGTTAGTCATATTAAAATGATTTACTTATGTACCTAAATCTATCGCAACCAATTTACATCAAAATACAATCTAATTTTTTAATGAACTTTTATTAACAGCCACTGATCCTGAATTATTATTAAAAAAATTTGATCGATTTGTACCCTGTTTTAACAACGATAAATTTAATATTATGATACATACCTATCCTTTGTTATGTTGGTGGATGCCTTCAAGCATCACTCTATATAAAAACTAATATTTTTGTTATAAAATGGTTGTTACAGATTGATAATGAATCGAATTAGATTGATCACCCTAAAGATACATTGAAGTATCCGACCTTACACATTTGTACACACACGAACAAAATGGATGTTGTCCCTTCACTAGCTGAGAAACCAATCATCATTCAAACCATGTCCTCTACAGACAGAGGTCTTCAAATAAAGAACCAGACAGGTCTGCATTGATAAATATTATGTAACTACAAAAGAATAAGATGTTTATACCTAGAACGATGTTTAACTCATTGAAAATAGTATAATTAGCACATAATTGCTAAAGCACTCTAAGAATATTCACTTATCTATAGCTCTAGCCGTATCTTGATAATAATATGTGAATTTCACAGTTAACCATGTTTTTCAAACGCATTCAAATAACGCAATATTAAAAAGAATCCTCTTTCAAAGGGTTATAGGTTATTGTTTTATCAAAAAAGTGAAAGTCTGTTACGAAAAACATATTATTTGTATTTCAGAAACAGCATGGAATATGAATGAATTAGTAAATCTTTGATAGTCTCAAACGACTGTTAAGAATGAAATCAAAAAGCCAATTTGAAAACCTTGCACTCGTGAGAAAATTAACCGATTAGCGCATAAAGTTGACCCAGACATGTTAAATAATTCATCATGTCTTGACACAACGTGACCTGCACAACTTGACATGGTCCGGTTTCGTCAGGCGGCTCAAGTCGTCCGACCAAACCTCGGCTAATTGATTTGACATGATAATATGGACAAATTTGATTCGCTTGTTGTTCCTTTCTACTTTGCTGATATCATTTTAAATTTTGAAGACCGTCAAATGTATAAGTATCATACTTATCTACTTTCTCTAAATTAAAATAAAAACTATTGATTGAACAAAAATACACGGCGTAAGTAAAAGAAATACCTACTCTAAAAATAAAAATAGCCACAATTTAGGAACTTTTGGGGACAAATTCCTATGCAAATTGTCTATACTCGAGTAAGTGTGCTTAAAATTTACACAAGAAATACACAAAAACAGAAAATAGCATAAAAAATAGCTGTTTACTTACTTAATAAAAAATAAACAAACGTAAAAAAGGTTTTCTTATTTCAGAAAAAAAATCTTAACCGTGGGCGAGAAATGTCACATGAATTATTCAAGTACCGAAAGCGAGCATCGTTGATAAGACTTATTATATACAGGATTAGTTCTAGCGCTGATCTAAATACATAATATTCTAAACTCACTTTATTAGATTTCTTTTTACCCTCAGTAAACTCTTTTTTATTACTGTATAAAAGCCTTTCCAATATTTCACCAATTGTTTCATTTTTGGGCCACTCTTACTACGCCTTACCAACGAGAGAGACATCGGATTAGTTTATCTTACTATACTATAAGACATTTTTCTATTCTTTTTAATTTTTCTTGAAAACAAAAAAAATAATCACTACTTTTCATATAAGATACATTAGAGTCGATAGATGTTCAAGACTTTTTAACTTTTCTTCTGTTCAAATATTTAAACATTTGTGTTCCAATTGAACTTCTATTCAATCTTTTTATAGTAGATAAATGCTCTTAGGGTATAAGATAAGAACCATAAAATTTATGGAGCTTCAAAACCTCTGTCTCGAATAGTAAAAAGGGTTTTAACTTTAAGACGTGCTAAGTATCTCTATCCTATTCTGATTTCAACATCTTCAGCCTGATTCTGTCCCTTTTTTCCTCTGTGAAGCAAGCACAATATAACCTTCGTTCAACCTCAATTCTTGTTAATTTCTGGTCTAGTCTAACGCTAAATAACAGACTAAAATTTAAAAAAATCTTTTACAATAGTGGAATCACATATCCAAAAATATTTTTTTAATAACTGATATGATTTTCTTGATTTATTCCAAATTATTAAATCTTAACCACCTTATCAGTGAACGTTGAACGTTTGATTAAATAAAATAAAGTATGAAATTTTTGCTTTAATCGGCAGTTCATTCCTTTGCCTGGTTTGATTCGCGTTTGTAAATTAGATAAGTTTTTTTAATTCGTCTCTTGAGACCCTATCATGAACCGAAACCTAAAATCGAGTCTTCACCATTTAGATCAATTCAGCGTCAGTCGAATATCCCATTTTCTGGTACATTCTGAACACTCGCACAAGGCTTGCTATAAGATTTTCTTATTTCGTTGTCTTCTAGAAAACTGTTGTCAGTAATCTATCACGAAAGATAGTTTTAATTTTTTTTATACTATACTATACTATACCATCACGGCATATCCCACAAGTGGGGTAGCCAGCAGATCAGCTGCACGTAAGATTCATGCAAACTGTCCTCTTCGTGCCAATATAAAATCAAGACATTCAGGATGGGTGGCAAGCCTCATCGCTGAATTTAAGATGTAAAATGTCTTATTTTTTTCGAACACCTGCCTTTTACAGGACACTCGAAAACTTACGTAGAAGAGTGGGAGACCAATTCTTTACCGGGTGCTCCACGGGATTCCCGTCGGGCTCTCAAGGACCTTGTTCCCGCGCTCTGGACGCTGCCGTCTCCCGCCCACTGACGCCAGGATCCATGGTGGAGCCTACCTCCTGGAGGGTGGCCAAGGGAGCCTCGGACGGAGAACATCCTGAAGGCTATATGCCAGGGTGCCTTCGTTGGAAGGACTGCGCCTGCCCGCAATGGCCGCGGGCAGGACGATCTTCAGATTTCCTCCTAGGCCCAAGGACGGAAACACGTGAGTTAAGGAAAGATTTTGTGTTTTGGAATACCACGAACAATTAATTAAGTTACGATAAATATATCAAAATATAATAGACGGACACTGTGTGATTGTTTGCGCTTTTGAAGTGAATTGGGGTAACAATTTAAAAGTCGACTGGTTAGGTAATATTTTTAGATTTATTTAGGAAGATATACCTAGTTATTAATTTTAAATTGATATTTTTTTTTGAATAATTTTTTTTTTAATGTTTTTTTTTTTTATCAATAAATATCATGTGTAACTAATAATAACTGTGTTTTACATCATCCGCCTTCACCTCACTGTAATATGCCAAAGTTTTCATTTAGTAAATTCACTATATTGTATTGATTGCTGTCTCTTCTCTTTGTTTTTTTTCTCTTCGCCTCCGTTCCAGCTGAGGAAGGCCTTGTCAACTTTTTTAATTTTTTTTACTCATTCTATTCATCTTTTTACGCAGGGAAACGAAATAAAACAGAAATAAAAAAATATTTGAAGAATAAACTTTTGTCGGCGTTGAATGACTGAGCAACCTGTTTATGTAATAAGCCCCCTACTGATTTTAACTCTCAAGGTTTTCTTGTAAAATGAATAAAAAAATCACCACTCTTATGAGCTTTAGATAGAATTGACAACCAAACAAATAAGAAAACCAAAGATTTAAAATTAAAATACAAAGAGAAAGATTTCAGTTGATACACCCAACAACAATGACAATAATAAAAGATCTATAAGATCTATGAAATACTGTGTGTTGGAGCAAAATCATACTATGTCACAAAATGTTATTTTTCCGTATGCTTTTTTCAAAATAATTTCATATGCCTCTCACATGTTTGTTATCACGAAATTACTGTTACAAACGATTGTGGGTCATTTCTACTTATTTTCGGATATATGAAAGTCCTCAGATTTCTATAGGTCGGTGAATATCCTTCAAATGCTACTAACAACAAAAAACTAAAAGAAATACATTTTTTAAAAATTTAAGACTAAAGCTAAAATGTTATTTTGCTCTAACAAAATATTATCTACAGATATTACAATATATAGCGTGTTTTCAACATAATTGGAGGTGATAATGCCATTAAAAAGAACAATAAGATTATATTTAAACATTTTTATTACATATGTAAGTCAGTTTGGCCATAAGTCGATATACATAGTGTAGTTTCGCTTTGGCACACATATATGTATGTATATAGAGAGCTTATAAGCTCATTGAAAGGAGTCAAGCCTTTGTATGCAAATTCAAGTCGGAACACGATTATGTTAGTGAATAATGTGATTCTGCCATCCTCAATAGTCCATTCATGTTGTTCTGTGAGATCAAGATCTATGGGAATAGATCGATGATCGATTCCTGACGATTTATCCTCTATGTGACATTTAGACAACTTAAAGGGTAAAGGCTTTCATATATCTATTAGTTAGTACTTCTATTATTCATGACAGATATGTAGATCATTGGTTGGTTTTAAATTTGTTATATTATGTATGTTACAATGGAACAATTTGTATTTCGTATTTAAACATACATAAATCAAGATGATGCAAGTTCAAATTCTACACGACGAGACGGACTCCTAAATACCAGTGTTCCTTCTTTCCTGTGCTTCGGAGGTAACTTCACATTTGGTATGCTATACATCAATCAAATAAAGATGATTTTTTCGTATTAACTTTTCACCTATTTATGTATTTAAGGCAAGCCGAAAAAGTCTTATAAGGAAAAATTTTCTCTGTTAGTAAAACACTGTTCTTTCTTATTCAGATAATCCTGACTATATGCATATTCAATTATTCGCTCCTTCCAGAATTATTTAAATATGTAAACATATTTTCTCACGAAGCGGAAAACAAGTTTCAACAAGAAATTTCTGAAAAGGGATTTTATAGTAATAATTGATCTCAAAATTTTGTGCGTTTTCTTAACAGCCCGCAAGATTACCAAAGATCGTTTATCGTAGGCAATCTTCTTCTTTGTATGTCATGTCAGGTCCCCCTGAATCTAACGATCATCATGGCGAAAAACCTCGCGGTTCTGCGCCGTCTTATACAACTCCTGCCCTCCCGTTGCTCCGATACAATCTATCACGTTCTTCACTTTCCCTTCCAGTATGATTCTGGTATATTCATATTTAATATTATGTATATTTAATTTTGTTAATATGTCTTTATGAATATCCCCATCAATATGACAGAAATTGTCACGTACAAGACATTTCTTGAGTTGACATGAGAACGGAGCACATTGTCGCATTAAAATACTCTGAACCACAACAATGTATGTTTGTACATACAGGCGAGTAGAAATTATTAATAACATTCATAATATAATAATGTATTTAGTAACTAGCTCATTACCCTAACACCTTTAACTATCTTTATTCTTAATTGAAACAAAACTTGAGAATGGAAATTCGGAGCAATGTAACTATACCTTAGAAATATAAAAGTAAAGAGTTTAATAGTAATCTTTCATATTTATTAGTATGATAGTAATCTTTCAGGATGTGATAAAATTGTTAGTTGGCGTCATATATCGAAGTTGTGCAACGTGGTAATTAAGAATGAAGTAAGGGATACAGAGAATTCGCTTCATACAGTATAAGACCTGTAGTTTTAAGCATGATGATCTCCGATGTTTCAGGGCCTTACAGAGTACATAAAGAAGAAGGATTGTTAAGACGTTATTTTGCCTTAACTTTTTTACAGGACGATTTTTTTCCGAAATAACGATGAAATATTATAATAACAATACTAATTGGACGCAAATATCCACCTTACGGTATACCAAACTCATCGGTTTGATTTTTTAAACGTGCAAAAATAATTTATGTTCGCTGAATTCCCCGGCACATAAGAGAAATACGGTAATGGGATAGACAATACATGTAAAAATGTAATCGGTGATATCTTCCAACATTTTATACACAAACAGACATTCAATTTTATAAATTGAGATTGGAATAATAATATTATGTCTATAGAATCTCGTTAGTTCCTGACTATGCGACGACAAGTTTGCATTACCATGTACATCATAAATCTTTAGAAATACCATGACAAATAATATTAATCCATTTCATGTGCACTTACATATTATTGAATATTTGATGCATTTTGAAGTTTGCCTTAATGTGTAAACATAACAACTCAATTTAAATGGTGAACCTATTTTTCGCATTTTACTGTATTTTGCACACCTGGATGAGTGAAGATATTAAGAATCTTACTAAACAGACACCTCATTTACACAAGCAACAGATTCTGCAAACTCCCCTTAGTAGGAAACGAATCCCGATCTAACAAATCGACATATTGACAAATATGCTCAACATGTCAAATGTACTAGCTTGAAACAGGAACTGGTGGGATTGACGAATGTACCATGGACAAAGTGTACTTAAACCAGCCTAAGCCGATCCGTAAGCATCGGGATACGTTTTCTATTTCTAACTAACTATGAATATTATTTGACATACTTGAGTTAAATAAATTCATCTTAAAAAATGTACCTACATTTTTTTTCTGAAATGTAATAATGTTTTTAAAATTTGCTAAAACCCTGAGTATCAAAATAATTTAGAGATGGTTGACTTTCACATCGAGACATCGAAATTGTTTCCCATCGATACTAGTCAAGCATATGAAATAACAATATGTCTCACAGTCACAGCAAGCTATTATATTCATTATAGCAGAATCTCTGTGTTCGGTTCTCAAGGCAAATTGTTGGAATAATAACAATATGTAAGTACTGTTGGTACATTGTCCTCAATTGATTGATTTATTATGGAAAGTCTAGCATACTTACTCCTAACTAAATAGGTGGGTAAAGATCCCGAATATAAGAAATCTTCAAATTGTTAGCGAAAAATTCTTCCCGTGGAATCTACTTTGTAGAATTGGTCCCCACTCTTTTTTGTAAGTTGTCAAACATCCTGTAAATGACAGGCATTCGTAAAACAACACGCACTAGAAGACTGTGAAGTCAAACAGGCTGTACACTGATCTGCGGTTCCCGAAGAATAACATTGTCTTTGGAAGCAAAATGAAAGCCGCCTTTTTAACTGACGCCCTTAACACGGTCTAAGGATCATAAAATGGTGCCAAAAGAACAAAATATCATCCATCATAAGACTCTGCAGGCGTTTTAAGACGACTGGAATGTGCCTACATATTTTAAATGAATGGTGTCTTAGATGATAGCTGAACTTTGGAAGATTTACTTTTTTATATGAAGATATTATCTGTTTTTAGGTTTTTCTGTGAAAGAAAATAAAATAAACATTGCAAGAACCAAACATAGTATCTATTCATATTATAATGCGCAGACTTTGTTGGATGACCGATTTCTCTTAATGCATTCAAGGTATCCTAATCTAAGCAATTAAAAACAACATGCAGTTAGTTACACATAATTTTATCAGTACACTCGGATTATTTCTACCCGTAAATACATTAACATTCATTGCATTTCAAAATCAAGGCAATCCAATAGATGTATTATTACAATATACCATAATTGCTGGGCACCGTTTATCAAAAATTTAACTTAATTAATCGTTAAAACTGTTAACAGAGTTAACTTCGTTACTTGTCGTTTTGTTATTTTTATATCAAAATGTAATGAAAATTAAAAACTTCGAGGACCTAAAAAGGTATTTTGGCGCTTTTTCAAAAGACCAACATCTGTAATGAGTACAAATTAGATTAACTTGAAAAAACCTTTAACATTTAACAGCAATACAAGAAATAATGTCCTGTCCCCTCATAAAGAAGTCCGTATCGGGAAGACACAAAAAGTACATAAAAAACTATATACAAAATTGTAACTACACTACCTATGTTGCTTAATCCCAAATGGAATATTTGGCAATGTATATTGTTTTAGAACATTTTTCCAAAAAATAAAAGAATAAAAATATTCCTTATTTTCTTTTGCATTGTTTTACTCCATTAAAAATCGCTGATAAATGACCTCGAAAGGAGCTACTTTAATGGAAGCTTTTTGTAATTTACGTTACGGTTTAAAAAGTTGAGACTACAATTAGTTAAAAGTTGACCACAACGTTAACGAAAATTTATTAACTTATTAATCGTTAATGGTAGACTGATACAGCACGTGTAATGGTATCTTCCTACACTCCATTAATGGAATAAAATTAATTAATTAATGATTATTGTTTATTATTATTGTTGTTTTAACTCTCGCTAATGCAGTATGCACTATGTGGATTTGATTAAATTAATCTTAATTGATTCAATTATATTAACAGTAGGTATGTGTAATTTGTAGAAAGTGAAATTGATATGTTTTTGAAGATTATCATGTTGTTTACAAAAACTTCCCTATGAAAATAAATTTAATAAATTATTGCCTCATGTGAATATTGTTTGTATTTTTTCCTGGACTTCTGGGATATTTATTTTATTTAATCAATATAAAATACACTTTTTTGCTCAGTACCAAAAGGGATTTTGGCAATATATACTCATATTCATACTGTATTACATTATTTTCCAAAAAAAGCAAAAAACAGAATTTTCCCAAAATTAGTGAATTTTAAACATAGGTATATACGTCTCAAGGAGTCCCGATGAAGAACATGTCTCCCACACTTCACTGTTAGTTTTCGAGTGTCCTATAAAAGGTAGGTATTCGTAAAACATGAAATTTAAGACAATCAACATCTTCAGTTCAGTGATGAGGTATATCTATCATCCATCCTAAATATCGCAATTTCTATTGGTACAGAGAGGACAACTAGTGCAGCATGTTTATGGCGTGGACTTGTTCCGCTGGCTACCCCGCTAGTAGGAAATATTGTGATGGTATAAATCAGGGATGCACAGACTTATAGGGAACAGGTGCCACTCGGGAAAGATTATGAGATCCAAGGACAGGACGGGCCGCTACAAGAAATTTAACACTAAATGTTTTCTCAAACATTAAAATTTCTGCACCTCCCGATCACCGAATGAAAATTCAAATTTTGAAAAAAATGGTATAGGAATTTTAAATATTACAAAAACTTCTTGGTTTTCTTAAAGAATATTTTCTCGCAGTATTTCTTTCTACGATGTACCGGGTATTTGTACCGATTATTGTTTCTATTGTTTGTCAATACCGGAAACTTAAAAATGTTACGTGTTTATTTTTCTCCCGTTTCTTTTTTGATATTTAATTTTTTTAATTCGCTGGTATAAATGAATGAATGAATTTATAGCATTAAAATACAAATATACCTATAGACAATAAATTACTAATGTTCATTATGATAATTCTATAAATACATAATGTGTATTGTATTATACACTTTATAATGTTGGTTTTATAACAATATTTTCTTTCGAGTTAAAGAAATGCAACAGTAATCTGTTCCTACATAGGTAATATATTATAATGCGGCAAAAGTTGATACAGTATAGTGTCGGGTGTTTGTTTATACCTAATACATCTACATATTATCATATTATTATAGCATTACTCCATTATCTTGGAACGGTCTTCAACCGCAGATATTATTGTAGAGTGCAGCACAGAGGTGGAACGAACAAAGTCTCAAAGTAGCACCCCGAGAAACATAAACTTGAAAGATCTAAAGAGTTAAAACTGTGCGACCTTAGGTATTGAATACATTTCATTTAGGCAGGCACTTAATTCATTTGTAATGATATTCTCTAGACAATTCTATGCAAGATAAAATTCAAGTCATAACACGTGTTTGCAAAATATTGAATAGCATTTATAAAGTACATTTTACGAAAGGAAGATGTCTACAAGGATAGAAGGAAGTGGCGCTCGATCCTTTTTGCATACCCCGCGAGGGAAGCGGCGTGATGGTATGTTTGTATGTAAATACGAATAATTTTATTTATTCAGTTTTTGTAAATCATTTTAGTGCATTATAATTATAACACTTCCCTGTTTTTATTTCTAGTTTATTTCATATAGGTATGTTTACATTTTTGATTACACCTTAAGAATAATAATAAATTAAAGAATAGTAAGAGTCAAATATATGAAATAGGATTGTGAAAATAACACATATAAATTTTAAAAAAACATGAACAATTGGCGAGCTTATTGTCTATTGAGTAAAATAATACTTATATGTAGGTACTGGTGATATATGCGAAGCGATAGGGAATCAGAAAATACAGAATTGTTTCTCTTTTAACCCGTGGAGTACCCGGCAAAGAATTGGTCTCCAACTCTCTTCAATAGATAGATTGACTCTTTTCATATCTACTCACACGACAATTTATTGATAATTTCGCAGCGTATTTTCGATTATGAAAAACTTTGTGTAACACGTCTTAGTATCTGCATAACTCGCAAAATGCTTGCTACGCCACTGTTCCCAATGTTTATACATTGTTCAGAAGAGTATTATCAGTATTTACAGAGTTTAATACTGTGTTTAACATACATAATATTACTATAATCATAATTAAAGATAGTACATGTATAATATTACTAATTAAGCATAATAATTATATATAAAATAATAAAACATAGTGCAGTGACTGTCTTGAGATAAATCTACTATTATTATCACTTCAGATGAATGTTGCGACGCGGACGATGCAAGCATTTTATTTATTTTAATATTGGTAAATCCGAGAAAGTCGAACCCAGGATCTCTTGATAATAAATCCGCAAATCTACCATCAGGATGCCATATTATGAATAGGTATGTTAAAAAAAAAAATTACATACTTCACAAAACCCTCAATACTGGCAGTCGCATGCATGATTTCAGTACATGAAAATATGCATACCTAAAGAAAATAATAACTATAATTTAATAAAATAATTCATAAAAAATGGATTAATAGATTATTTCAGTTAGTTTTTGAATGTCCTGTAAAAACAGACGGTATTATTTTGTAATTTTGTAAAGGCCCGGGCGTCCCTCTTTCACAATACACCGTTCCTATGACAACGATATCAGAGCGCAAGGAATGTCGTGGGAAGAGGTGACGCAATTGGCACAGAGACGCTCTGAATGGAGGAGGCTGGTTTCTGCCCTGTGCTCCCGAGAGGAGCGTTGAGGGCGATGATGATGATTATTTTGTAAAATATCACGTTTAATACATTTGACATCTTCAATTCAGTGTTGAGGTATATGTCACCTATCCTGAATGTCCTTAATTCTAATGGCACAGCTTGCATGTTTGTTGCATGCAGGTGGTCTGTTGGCTACCCCACTAGCGTGAAATGCTGTGATGGTATGAATGAAAAATTAATACATGAATAAAAATAATTTTATTATGAAAAATCAAAGATGTTGTGAATCATAGTCACTTATGTATTCTCAGTTACTTTACTCTATAGATTTATATGAATTATTTACATTTAAGGCGAATATCACACAATGCTTAAATATTTCATGTGATATGTATGACATATTCAAAGTTTTGTTTTTCACTTTCTCGCAGCACTGCGTGAATTGCCTATATCCCTATAGAGCGAGCCAAACGTTGTTATAGGTTTATAATACTATATTTATGTATTTTAACTATACCATTACTATTTACCTAACCCACAAGTAGACTGTAATGAAGACATTAACTGTCTTCTCTGTGTCAATAAAAAAATCAGGATGGGTGGGATTTACCTCATCGCTAAATGTCTTATAAAAATGATTTATTTAAAATGATTCTCAATCTCAGGTGTATTTTTGTACAGTGAATTCAATTTGAATACGTTTTTCACTTGCACCCAATCCCTCCAGCAATGGAAGCAGATCGACAGCGTGTACTTTTTTATCCATAAAATAATATTATACAATATGGCTCGGAGAAGAAGACCTAATCCATAATATTATTGTCAAGCCCATGACTTAGATACAAAAATAATAAAGTCCAAAATATGACAAGTTACAACTTGATTGAGTTACATACAAGTACCATCGTATGCATACTAATACATTGTTAGTAAGTACATAGGTAACATGGTACGGAACATAGAATATTTAACACGTCGTCTTGAAGAACAAAACGGTACACAAACACAACACAACACAGGTTGGTCGTGACTAACCAATTATAGGACGTTGTCCTATTCTATCACACAAATAATACGACAGCCATCACTACTACTATTAGTACTACTAATTTTATATACTTACATAATATTATACCTACTCCACCTATACACAACAAGCTTTATTATTTTTAGTGATACCATCCATTAGATACAAACGTAATCATTTTTATAATATTATATATTATAATACTAGCTTGTATAACCCACTTTAATTCAAGAGGTTACCAACAAATTTCATAAATTTTCATCAGCCTTGGCCACCAAAACAATAGATCTCCAAGCCTTTATATTATCTTGAGCAATGAATTACTAGTCGTCCTATGTTTTTTGGTTGATGTAATCCAATAGCCTTTACGTTGAGCTGCCTGACGTCGGGTATACCCTGTAAAATAAACTGAGTAGTCATTTCTTCTCCGGATCTGACGGCGTGACCAATCCATGCCAATCTTCGGAATCCGATCTCACTTGTGATGAAAAATTGGTTTTCATTTTCATCAGGTTTTTTTTTTTATTTTTCACGATATTCCCAACGCTCTGATGTCGTTGTTGTTGGAACTGTGTATTGTGAAAGGGGGATACATTGTCATACAAAAATATTATATTATATCAGCTAGTGGGTGAGGTAAAAAAAAAACTCGTCAGGAAAGAGATATTTGCTAATACGAAATATTTAGAAACTGTAATTCTGATAGGAATGAAAAGGCAAATAAATATTGATAGGTACGGAATTTAGAACTCAACAGCTTTTAAGGATTAGATTAATATACTCAAGGCATAAATAAGCATTAAAATTCAGTTAAATAATTTACAATTGATATGATCACCTGGGAATCGTTTTTAACAACAACAAAAAATACCGATATTTTGTTATTTATCTATTGCAAAATGCACAAGAGATGTTGATAGTGATACTAGGATAGAAAAAAAAAATGGCACTCAAATATTCCTCACAGTAAATTGAACAACTACAACTCTCTCTTTTCTTTAAAATAAGTAAATCTAATGTGATTTATTAAAGTATAATGTTTGATGGTGGAAGAAAGAATACAAACATACACACATACCATCACAAACTAAATTTAATTATAGACGTGATTCCACAGCTGTAATAGGCCTTATTGTAAAAATAGATCGGTATGTATGTAATAAAAATAATGAAGATCTAACATGTTGGGTATATTCTAAGATATGTTTACAACGATTCATGTGTAAAACCGGTATCAAACATCTAAATTACTATTACCCTCTATAACGTCCTTGAATCTTTCTAGTGGAGGTAATATTATTTTAGTACATATCTTTCATAAATGCTTACCTAAAAATCAAAATTTCAGTAAACACTATTTGCATGGCTGCTCAGTGTTTCCAAAAAATATCATCAATAAAAAAATGTTAATATTTGACCTATAAACCTTATTGAACTTATTTTTTATAGTACATTATGTAGATAAAATGAAATTTAAATCAACACAATGCCAAATGGACGATGCATTCATTTAGAAGTGGAACATAAATATATCTGTGTCCATTATTATACTACGAAACAATATTAAAAATGGATATCTACAAATGTCATAGAATCATTTTATACTATAACATGAAGTTAGCCGCTATATTCTGAATCTTAACTATTAAGTAATTTTTACTTAAATTAAGTAATTTTTACGTCGAATCGATGTTATATTGTGATATAAGTCAATATCAGGTCGAAATTTGGTAGAAATCAAATCTATATAACGTCAATAATTTACGTGCCGTGGCACGTGCTAAAATTCCCCATATAGGTCGTGTATAGGTCAAATTAACGTAAAAGCGACCAATTTAGGTTAAGTGACCTATTATGATGACCTAATATAGGTGAATATTGCCAGTTTTCAACTTAAAATGTTTGCTGGGATATACCTATATCACAGGAAAATGATGAAAATCGATATTTTATTAAATCCCTAAGGGGTAAAATCCCAAATAGCAAGATACTCTCTGGGATGAATTCCCTAAGAAAATGAGAGATTTGATAAAATCCATTAGTGAAAAAGTTAAAAGATGGTTAGATATTAAAAAAAAAAACATTGTTTTAGTGAGCAATGCATTATTAAACACAAAGTAGATAACAAATTACTTATCCGGAACTAATTGACAAAAGAAATAGCTTCTTGAGCTGATATTCTAAAAAACAATAAAGATGTATTTAGAGATATTTTAACATTTTCCGTGAATTGATCATCTCCTTTCAGAATTCGAAAAAATCTCGTTTTCCCATTTCCTACAATATAATAATTATAATTCGTCGTTGCATATTCAAGAAGAGACATGTGGACACATTTTTATTCGGGCATACTCTTTTAAAACTGTTCATAAAGGCATTAAAATTGTAGTTTGGACTTTCTATTGGCATGTGATATTATTCTTTAAGTATTGAATTTCAGTATTTGATACTAAGAATCACTTTATAAAATAGTTATGATGTCATTATGAGCAGTTTATTCAGGAAATGTCAAAACATTTATGAATTCACATGTCCCTTTTCGAATATGCAACGACTATATAATAGATGAGCTATGAACATTTCAAACATCTTGTATTTGTAACAAACTCGAATAAGATATAAGAAAGAGAAGACAAGACAAGACGATAACAGGTCTTTAACCGATTAATTTATTAATTCATCATCGGGAAATATTGCTTCCTGTGTCACGGCTCCTGCGAATATACTACGTACACTTCTTATTATCAATACCAACCAATACATCTTATAACATTATTAGAGATGTAAAGATATCCGGCAACGCAACGGAGAATTTTTAGATCGGATTCCGGATTGAAATCCTCCGAGAATGATATTTTTTTTTTTTCAAAATAAACGTCTTAACATTTATTGACATGAATAGGATGACTTGTATATTATATGCAGCTAATCCGCTGGCTAACCCACTTGGAGTATGCCGTGATGATGTGAATATGTGTGATATAAAAGTAGGTAGATATAAAATATTATTTTTAAAAGGTTCGTTTACCTACCATTTTTACTTCGAGGATATAGAATTTTGAAAATGCAAAAATTCTGCATCAACTTATATTAGAGTTGGAAGCTAAAATAAAAATAAGGTCCCTGTTTCTAAAAAGTTTTGTGCATTTTCCGATAACCCAATACTGCACCAACTTTTATATTTTACAGTATAAAGTTGTGAGCTAAAAAAACGGTACCTACTTCTGCGCTAAACGAATCGAGAAAAAGAAATGGTGTTGAAATCGATAAAATTTTGCAATTATTGCGTATTAATATGCATTAAATTATGCAAATATGCAATAAATTGTTTATGACCGTATATCCGGTTTAGGTCTCGTCGAATGTCCATTATTCCGAACCTGGCAACACTACGCCATGTATAATACTCTTACTGATAAAGTCTGTTGTATCATTCTGAGAAGTCCCGAATTTGATCAATTCATTTGATAAGCATATAAGTATGATACAAGACAAACATTTGGGTAAGTATTTATATGTTATAAGGATATTCTGAATGTGTTTTATATTATAAAGATGAACGTGTGATTATTCCCATAAATTTAATTAAATAAATATTTGTGCCTGTTTGTATACATGTATCTATCTATCCTCACATACTTTTTTCAGTTATTCCACACTCATGCATGCATAATTTTTCTTACGTGCACGTCGATTTTTTACTCAATACGTGCCCAACCTCATTCCGCAACGTTTTACCAACTATTTTTCCCAGCTATCGCGTTTATATAATAATAACGATAATATCATATTGAAATGTGCCATTTTGTAAAGAAACTACTACAAGGGTGTGAGGAAACGCGGGCGTCCGAGAACCACGTGGCTTGATCACGTGGATCAAATTCTCAAGGATGGCCGCGTGTTGAGTAAGAGGAACCGACGTGCGTGTATGAGGAACTGTATGAATGTGGAGGAAGCGAAGGAAGTGTGTAAAGATAGATCTGTTTGGCGTTCCGTTCTCTCTGCCTACCCCACTTGGGACACGGCGTGAGGGTATAGTATAGTATAGTATAGTAACTACTACAAGGCTCCATTTATGAACCGTCACGTGGATAGTTGGGTCTGAGAGCTTACTTTGAATACCTTCTCTCTTCTACTTCTAAATAACACGGAAATCAACACCCTCTATACATTTTTTGAGCTAGCTAGATATCATAGGTACCTACTCATAGAGAATTGTCCACAACAATCAAGCTCTGTAAAACTTCATATTTTGGTCACATAATGAGAGGAGAAAAATATGCCATCCTATAACTGGTCACAGAAGGGAAGATTGAGGGCCGTAGATGAGTTGGAAGAAGGCGGCTTTCCTGGTTCCAGAACATTCGGGAGTGGACCGGGATGAGATGTGTGGAGGAGCTGTTTCGTGCTATCCAGTACACGAAGGATTTCTCTCAGGTGGTCGTCAAGAGAAGAAGTTGAATTTTCATCACGTTAATTTTTTTGTTTAGTCTATGAAATATTTTTAATATTTTTCGTTTTGGTCGTTGTAATATCTTATATTTTTCGTATTGCCATTAATTAAATTTTGACCATAATATCTTGAGCGAAGGTAGTAATAAAGCCAGTCATTATACTCGTATAACATTATTTAAGGTTGCTATATAAATTATTTATTAGGGACATATATTGTGAATATTTAACACTGTATTTTTTGTGAATATTTATTTATTGTCAGTAACTTCAATAGGTATCATTTTCCTGTGAGTTTTGGCAGCAAACCAGTCCTTATTATGACTGTAAATTATTGAGTTTTGGAAACAGGCGTAAACGAAGGATACTTCTACTATTTTTACAGACTAGATATATAATTCGTTTACCTACCATCAAGGCATGACTTACAAGTGGGGAAGCCAGAAGAGCAACTGCACATAATAAACATGAAGGTCATCTTTTTTCGTGCCTATTCAAAATAAGACATTCGAATGGGTGAAATCGAAAAATTGACGATGTTTAATTTAGGTCTAAAAGAGGGGGTATGAGGGAGCGCGGACGTCCAAGAACCACGTAGCTTGATCACGTGGATCAAATACTTAAGGACGGCCGCGTGTTGAGTAAGAGAAATCGGCGTGCATGTATGATAAACTAGATGAATAAAGAGGAAGCGAAAAAAAAGTGTGTAAGGATAGATTTATATGGCGTTCAGATCTCTCTGCCTACCCCACCTGAGACACGGGTATATAGTATAGTAATTTAGGTCTGAATTATTCGTGATGTTTTACGAATACCTGCCTTTCACAGGACACTCGAAACTTACATAAAAGTGTGGGAGACTTATACTTTACCGGGGACTGTATAATATTATGTTATTGATTAAAATCATTCTAAATCCAAGAAACAAGCTTCCTGTCTGTGTTATTATGAGTAAAATTAGGCGCAAAGTATGATAATTATATTGTAATGCATTTCACGATTCGCATGACGATTGGGCAAGAATTTGTGACCAATTTACAATATTGTACCATCTGGACATTATTAATTCATTCATTCACTCCTCACATTCAGCCGTTCATTCATTCATTCGCACGTCTATTATAATATGGCGTGAATGTACATATGTATGTACAGTAAGCGTGTATGTGTCAATAATAATAATGTATGCCAGTTGTGTCGGTTCTTGCAAAAAAATCAAAATGATTGATGGATTAGGAATGAGTCAAATGACTCATCGCTGACCATATTGTATCGTTGTGTAATTGATAAGTAGACACTATTGCATATTATGTATCTATAGGTGCTGTTTTGAAAGTGTATTTTAAACATACATTTTTAAACAGAAATTTGGGTTTAAAAATGGTTTAAACTTAACCTAAACGAATCATAAAAAAAATTCAAAATAAGTAATGCCTAGAATCGTGAAGATATGTAAAAATATGGGTATTCGAACCACGAACCATGAATTTGAAATTCTAAGACTACCTTCTGTTAATTAGTTATCTAAGACTTATTTAATTAGTTGCATAAAAAGAAAAGTGTTTATTTATTGTATCGGTGTTAAGATAGTAGAATTCCATAATAAAATTAAAAAACACATGTTTTTTTTTCGACTATATAGATTTTTATTGGGAGAGACGACTTTCGTCTTGTAAAAGATTGACAATGTCCGTCTTGTAAAAGATTGACAATGTCCGTCTTGTAAAAGATTGACAATGTCTTAATAAGACGAAAGAGGTCGTAAGAGATAGTGAAAGTAACATTTGTTTTTTAATTTCACTTCAGAAAAGTGTTTCCCTTATTCTTTCCCTAAGATTTTTGACAACCTAGCCTCTTTCACAATACACAATTTAACATCGTCATCAAATTGTTACAAATGCGGTGGAGAAAGATGTAACTCAATTTGTTGAGAATCACTTTAAAGGAGGTTTGTTTTCATTTGTGTTCCCGAAAGGAGCACTAATAGGTAAGGCAAGAAGAATAATTATTTTATAGGCTTTTGTTTTGTGAATAAAGACAATTGTTTGGAAGAAACGATTTCCTTGTAAATAGACGGTAAAGTAAGTTCATATGTACCTACATATCTAACATCTAAATACAATATTGTTTGACAATAAATTCGTGTTCCACGTTTGAAAAAAGTAAATGGTGTTCTGTTCAATGGTTCTATTGCAGAATGAAACCTATTCAAATTAATTCTAAGGAAATGTCATTATGTAATGCAGGCATTACAGGAGCATAGATGTAAGATATTATGGATATTGCATAAGAATAAACAAAATATAAATATACAAATTTTAATAATTAATCTAATTAGATACCGTTTCGTTATTTAAAAGTTGAGCAAGATTGAAGTTTTACATTCCTTATAGTAAGGAAAATAATGTCACTTACATATGAACATTAAAACTATAAAACTCGCCCTTTGTATATTAATTGTATCCTACTTAAATGTTTACCTTTTATGTAATTGTTTATAATCAATGTACAGTAAAGAATGAATAAATAAATAAATAAACATGGAAAAGCTCAGTTGGCGTGAACATTTGTGACGGTAAAATTATGTCATTCTAACGAATGTTATGGTATGAAGTAGGAAAGGGCGTCATGTATGTTTATTACATGTAATCAGTCTACTAGTAACTCCACTTGCAGGAGATTCCGTCATGGTATCTATAGATAGATTGACCTACATTTTGAAATACCTACTTATAGACTTGAATGTCACTTTATGGAACATAACGTGGAATATAGAATCAAATTTGATAAAATCCAAAGCAGTTTATTCACGTATAAGTCAATTGATTTGATGACTTAATATAAAACAAAAAAAAACATGGTTCAAATAATCAAACTATTAACATTTTATTATATCATACAATAACATAATATATGTACAAGTGTAATATAATATTAAGATACTAATACATTTCTATAACAGAATCAGTATTCCATAATCTGTATTAGGTAGATGTTTCAAATTTCGAATCAGTTCGAGGATCGCTATAAAAAATTCAAACAAACGAACAGGACAACAGCAACACGAATAACGGTCCTTTTGAATATGGAACACAATACACATTAAATAACACAGTACAATACAGATTGCCATAGCAGGTATAATAATACATTAAGTACCCACACACTTACATAATGTTGCAATACATTGGGCGGCGAATACGCAACCATCCATTTATGGAGTTTACTTGATCAGTGTAAGAAATTGGAACTAGATTATGGAAGAAACTAAACAAACTTTGTGATTTTGATAAAAATATGAGACTTTTTCTTTGCCGGTACGACTCAAAAATATCTATAAACTTTATTTTATTGAATTTAACGTCCATCAAAAACTTAAGCCATGAAGTTCAGAGCTTTTCATAGACTGACTAGACTGATAATCAACTACAAATTTGTTGGAAAAAACTATTTACTACGAAGAACTCGAGAGATATGAATGTACATTTTTAAACCAACGTTCGTTTAAGAGTGATTGATATAACATTATATTGGTCGCATCACCAATCTTCCATTGATTTTCCAGCTCATATTCAGGTCATTGGAGCTTTTTGGTAATATATCGTTGAAATATTCAAATTATCAGACTCAGCCAGGATTACAAAAAAAAAATACGTTTAACAAAATGACAACTTACTACTAGCGCCATAATATATTTCGTCCAGGGAACTACAGAAATATGAATTCACAAATTTACCATCAGCTGTCAACGGTTCTTCTGTGTGACTCAACACTATCCAAGGTCACTCCTATACAGTATTACAGTATAAAGCTCCCACTACAACTACTGACTATAATCGCCACTTAAATATATTTAATTTGTTTGTACATATGCATGTTTATATGCAAGTACTCTATAGTCATCGTAATTAGCCAAGACAAGTCTAGGCAGGATTAGGGCAAAAACATTATGGATATCTTATCTTTAGAAATGTACTGTTCTGCGTGTATTGTTCATTTCAATTAGTTGAATACATAGGAAAATGGAGATATAAATAAATAAAGTTATTACCTCGATATATAATGCCTAAAATTTGTACATGCATAAAAAAATACAGATGCTAAAAATAAAAACAAGACTTCTTTGCAGAAATAAATCATTAATATTTGTGTGTATAAAAATTATATCAGTCTAATAAAAAAATATTTGTTTTACTATGTCTTAGTGTTGCCAGAATTTAAAAATTTTCCCCCATTTTATTGACTTTTCTCAGGGAAGTGCTTTATAGTTAATAATTATGATATCTGCAAGTGTTACACATAAATTTCTTGAGCGGAATCGTGTAAAACTACATACACTAGTGTGTAATATGACTGTAATATTGTGGAACAACAACTGGAGTGGATTTACACGGGGCAGCATTTATAATTTCTAAAATATCTATGGTTGGTATACAACATTAGAATTTTGTATTTTACGGAACATTATGTTTTAAAATATAGGTAGACGTGTTTGTGAATTGTGTAGATCGGGAACAGGCGGAACTTGCAAACAGCGGTTCTAAAATATTTCTAAATTTGCAATAAATATTTTTTTTTCTAAAAAACTCAAACTCCTATAAGACTCTCCGATTAGCGTGGCGAAGCCAACAATATCATATTCATATTATTATTATATATTATATTGGTTATGTTTTTGCAATTAATTATATTACAATATATTATACATAGCTGTTAACAACTCAATATCGAACCTTTATTGTAAATAAATTAATATTCGGATAACAATTTATTATTCGATCGATATTCTAACGAATATCTATCTATCAATCTCATATTATATTTAATGTACCGGGGTATAGTATTTCTTTGTAATTACTTGAAATCAATATACGAAAAGAATGAATAAATAAACAGGGGAGGTAGAACAATAGAACGTCGGATATTTCGTGGAAAAGGCGAATCAATTGATGCAGAAACAATATGAATAACCGAGAAGGTAAAAGGACGAAAAAGTTGATAAAATATCGTCCTACCTTTCACAGGTCACTCAAAAACTTACAAAAAAAGAGTGGGAGATCTTTTCTTTACCATGGACTACACGGTATACATAATAAAGTATTCAATATGTATAAATCGCGTTATAGCGAATGAACGGTAGGAAACAGAATTGGAAACATTTGAGAATTACAGGTTTCCCGCCCACCATCTGTTTAAAATAATGTTTAGGTACTTATACTCGTATTATATAACATACATACATATTTATTACAGGAGATTCTTCAACGTCTTCTAAACACAAATACACACATACAATAATAACAAAACGACGCAACGTGGAACATATTCCGCAATCAAATTTCAAATCAAATATTCAAAATTAGAATGATAACAATACGGTAGTAAACACAACAGAGTTCAAAGTGGATAAATTGGTATGTAGTACGAATTTAGAACGTTTAATTTAAATTAGACAATGGCGATATTACTTTGCTCCCGCGTAGATTTAAAATGATGACAGTTCTGTATGAAGGCACACATATTTATGAGCAGGTATTTGTATGTTGGTTTGCACATACATGCAAACTTCCATACGCATGTATATATAATATAATCCGGTGAAGTCCCCGACAATAAAACTTTGGGTGTTGTATAAACGGAAAGTATACATAATACCATTTAACATCTACATTTAGGGATGAAGTGTGCCACCTATTCTGTTTGATGCGTTTATTACACGCAGTTGCTACCCCATTTGTGGAAGATGTCGTAATCACATCGATAGATATTCCTTAGATAATTTTTAATAATTATTTCAAACAATGGATTACAGACCCAAGTGATAGGATTTTTTTCGATGAATTTTCATCTTTTTCACAAACGGAATGCGAACTCTCTAGAGTGTATACGAAAAGAAAAACTATAGTAAAAATGTGAGAAAAGGCAGAACAAGAAGTTACAAACCGTAACTAACACATATTTTAAAAAAAGAAATAATTTCTATCTATTTACCCGATTTACGTCATACTTAATGTGAAAATATCCAGACGTTACTTTTTACTCATTTTACTAAAATTATAGACCTACATTTTATTGCTCGTTTCTAAGTATTTGTAATGAAAATCACGCTGATTACAATTTGCATAACAAATGGCTGAAATCGTTTGTAAAAAAACTACAAAAATATCCATCTTTCTATATCATCACTGCATTTTCCGTAAGTGGGGTATTCGGTGGACTAAATGTATTGTAATAATACAAACATAGTTGTATTATTACAATACATTTAGTCCACCGAAATTAGTGTGCTGTGCGCCGGCGCACCTAGCAGAGACCTGTAATCTCCGTAATACAGGAGAGACGATGGTCCTGGCTGGGACATGTTTTGAGAATGCCTAATGATAGTTGGCCAAAAAGAGCAGTTTTTCCGTCCGCAGGGGTTCCGTCGGCCCGGGCGTCCCTCTTTCACAATACACCGTTCCTATGACAACGATATCAGAGCGCAAGGAATGTCGTGGAAAGAGGTGACGCAATTGGCACAGAGACGCCCTGAATGGAGGAGGCTGGTTTCTGCCCTGTGCTCCCGAGAGGAGCGTTGAGGGCGATGATGAGTTACAAAACGTAATATTCGTGAAGCCTATACAAGAATGAAATGGCTCTAATTAAAAGCGGAGAGAGCTGCGCAGAAGCGAGGGTAGAACAAGGTGTGAGACAGGGATGCTCAATGTCGCCAGCACTCTTTAACTGCTATATACAGAGAGCTATTGATGAACTCAGAGAAGAAATGAAGAACTGGACAGGAGTAAAAATAAATGGGAAAAAAGTCGACATGATTAGATATGCTGACGACATAGCACTGCTCGCAGACTCCGAGATGGAGCTGAACGAAGCCTTAGGTAAAATGGAAAGTATACTGTTGTCAAAGTACAACATAAAAATAAATTAAGATAAAACAAAATATATGGTCGTTGGAAGGGAGGAAACGACTGCGAACATTGGCATAAATGGAGTGAGCATCAAACAAGTAAGAGAATTCGTGTACGTGGGCAGCAGAATAAACCAGGACGGACGCTCCAAATCAGAAATTGTGAGCAGAATAAACCAGGCACGAATTGCCTTTAACAAAAAATCCAAAATATTATATTTATTTATTATACCATCACGGTACATCCCACAAGTGGGGTAGCCAGCAGATCAGCTGCATGTAAGAAATATTAGAATCCCCTAATATTGATCTAAGCGTGAGGAAGAATCTCACTAAAGCCTTTGTGTGGAGCATTTTGTTATATGGGTGCGAGACGTGGACCATCAGCAAGAGGGAAAGCGGACGGTTAGCGGCATTTGAAATGTGGTGCTATAGACGCATGCTGAAGATTCATTGGTCGGAACACGTCGAAAACGAAGAAGTGTTAACCAGGGTTGGCGAAAAAAGGCAACTCCTCAAAAAAATCTGCCAACAACGAGCTAATTGGATTGGCCACAACATCAGGCACCCAGGACTGCTCATCGCAACCGCAGAGGGCAGGACCGAAGGCACAAATGGCAGAGGTCAACCGAGAGACGCCTATATGGACCAACTGAAGAGGGACTACAGCTGTGGCTCATATATGGAGTTGAAGAGACTAGCTGAGAATAGGGAGGAGTGGAGAAATAAGTCAAAACTCGTTGCAGACCAATCCAATGGATTGTAACTCATTATGTATATATATTTATGTATAGCGTAACCATAAATTAAGGTGGAAAAACTCACAGCTAAATTTAAGATATTAAATGCTTTGTGATGTTTAGCAAATACCAGTAATTTCTAGGAACCTCAAAAACTAACAGAAATCAGTGAGATATATATTATAATTATTAGTATAATTAATGAAACACCTATTTAGTACTTCCACTGCGACTTTATTGGTCGCGAGCCAGCTTTCAAGAGCATCCACTCTCGTCGTCAGGCTAGTGTAAAGCAACGTAAACCAAAGTCACGGTGGATGTACTAAATAAGAGTTTCATTTATAATAATTTAACATTAACTTTCACCAAGAACCGTCGGTCGCAAATACTGAGCACACTCAAAAATCAAAAATGTACTTGTATTAAAAAAAGAGTTAAGAAAAATGATGGGCAATTGGTGTAATAAAGGACAAAGTAATAGATTTGCCATTTAAAAATACATCAATCATGTACAAATATGAATAAAAAGACTTACATTTTATCAAGACGACCCCGTTCTGCACATCTTGCATTGTGTTCATCTTCATTGTGGCATCCGTTTTGTTGCAGCAAGATGAACCAAAGAGCTAGAAAAGGGCACCATTACACTACGCCACAAAATAACAAAACACTTCACCAATGTCGGATCAATCAATATTAACAATGTTATAATATCAATCAATGTTAACAGTTCACCAATTTGTAACAATCAACGCTAACACTTCACCAAAGTTGATCAACTTATGTGAATACGTCAAATATGTCGATTGATTTTAGAGAATACTTCACGAAAGTTGATTGCTCGTTGCAGAGCTTCTTCTCGAATATTAGTGCAATTACTCCAATAATTGACGCTATTACTTCACCAATACTAGTCATTAATGTATTTAATACAATAATGTTAATTTGGATGACCGAAGAATGTCGATATTCTCATGTATATACTAACAATCGATTTGTGTGGATACTTCACGATAATTGATCAATTTGTGTAGACACTTCACGAATGTTGATCAATTTATCTGCATACGTCACGAATGTTGATCAATTTTTCCGGATACGTCACAAATGTTGATCAATACATCTGTTCACTCCTAATTCAATGTCAAGGATGTATTATCACTTATGTTATTTTTATTTCAGCCAATAAACTAGTAACACACGAATTTACAGCAGTCCATTCTTATCAGAATGCCATGCCTGAAAAGAGAAAAGAATAGTTTAATAATTGCACTCGATTTAAATAGTTAATTAATAATTGGTTACAACATTAATCACTACATAGTATTAAAGATTAATAGTTATACTGTGTATAATGTAATGCACAGAGGACGAGTTAATCGCCATGATGATGACGATAATGGATGATTCATTTCATCGACATCATGTAACGATCCTTAAAAAGTTTCAAGTTTCAATGGTTATATTATTGTATAATCTTCCAACTAACCTATTAAGTAAGTAAGTATATTATTTATTATAAAAAAAACATACTACAATACGAGTATACCACCACAGCACATTTCACAAGTTGGTTAACAAATAGACTAACTATATATAATCAACATCCAGATAATTCTTTTTGTGCCAATAATTGTATTTGTATTTATGAACAAGAAAATTATACAGTCTTCAATTGAATTGAGGCAATAATGGGACATTCAAGATTGGACGTTCTTCTTCATCGCTGAATTGAAGATATAAAATGTCTTATTTATGACGTTTTACGAATGACTTACAGCCTTTTATTTCCAAATATAATGGAGATGATATAATCAAATCTTTACAAAAAACATAGTCAGTGAAATGTCATAATGTTATTATAGCATAGTTCGTATATACTTTAAGCGAATTAATCGGATTAAAATGCAAATTAACGCACCTATCAATTAAACTATAATTAAAGACACGCATTGTGCGTTTTATATAAATAAAAAAACAACGTGACCCTTAATTGTACAAATTAATGTTATTTTTTTACGTACAATTCTACTACTATATTGTATTGTACCTAATTGTTTACTAGCTAAAACGTCCGACATAACCCGGGATTAATTAGTGAATTAATGTAATCATGTGTGCAATGGCTGAAAGGAATGATGCTCGGAGACGAGGCCATCTGAGGATTAAATGGCAAGGTCAATAAACAAGATAGTATTATAAGGAATTGTATGATAGTGACGGAAGCAAGGATAGGAATAAGTGGTACTTAATCCTTTCTACCTTGCCCGCAAGGGAAGCAGCGGCATGATGGTGATAATTTAATTTAATGGTAAAGATATGTTATAACTATCTATGTCCACCAACACGGCATCTCCCACAAATGGAGGAGCCAGCAAAATAACTGCATATCAACCTCTCTGTGCTATAAAAACAGGAATTTAAAATGTAACATGTCATATATGTCATGTTTTACGAATACAACTCCCTAATAGAACATTCGAAGACTTCCAGAAAAAAGTGCGAGACCTTCTTTGTTTTTGGAACTCCACGGAGGTCAAATCAAATAATTTGTTAAATAATTGTGAATATTCTTAGTAAACAGGTAAATAACTATAAAAAAGCAATGTTGAGACAAGCAAAAGAATCGCAGAAGCTCTCAATTAGTAATATTAAACAATATTGCTAGAGCCAAAGAGCAATAGATATGAGATAACATGGATTATAAAACTCGCATTAGAAATAATCATAGCAAATATGTATTTGATAATTCAATACATATAAAAGTACCTACATACTTAAATATATTAATAATCATGTTAATGTAAGTATATTAATAATCTATGGGTCCAAACAATCATAATGCATATATAGCCACTCCATTGTCTATGGTCCGATAACAATGACATTTGACGTGTTCCGTACAACTAATACTATTATTGTTTATTATTGTTGTTGATATTCAAATGTTTAAATTTATGTTTCCTGCAGTTATTTTATTTTTTGTGACCGTTCTAATTTTAAACATAATAATGATTTTATATTATAGAAAACAAGCTATCACCGCGACAGCAAATCGTTTGTTGTAGTTATATGTGTTATAAATTAACTGAAATATGGTATATAACTAAGAATGGATCACGGACGATATTTTAGAAATGATTGAAAAAAGAAGGAACTTAAAGAACTCTAAAACAGAAGAAGGGAAAAAGGAATATAAAGCCCTTAGAAATAAAATTAACAGAGAATCCAAGCTGAGAAAGGAATGTTATTTGCAAGAAAAATGCAAAAATATTAACAGGAATATAAAACAAAGGAAATTTGAAACCGCATACTCTGAAGTAAAGAATTTCTTCAATGACAAAACACAACCACGATGTGCTATACAAGATAAAAACGGCAAACTGCTGTTTGAGGATGAATTGATCGTAAAAAGATGGAAAGAATACCTAGAACAATTATACAAAGGAAAGAACATAGTCAAGGAAAGCAAAGCACTAGAAGCAGAATATGACGTAGAAAATAATGGAGATGACATCTTAAGAAGTGAATTTGATATTGCATTAGCAAAGTTGAAAGACGGCAAAGCACCAGGTATTGACCTGATTCCATCAGAGCTGCTTAAATGCGCAGGAAAAGGCATGCTTGATACATTGTATAAGCTTGTCTGCAAAATATACAACACAGGAGAGATACCTGAGGACTTTGCCAAATGTCTGATACGAGCGCTTCCTAAGAAAGCAGGCACGACAAAGTGTGAACAACACAGAACCTTAAGCATGATATCACACGCTTCTAAGATACTCACCAACATTATAATGAAAAGGGCGGAAAATAAAATCAACGAAACACTTTCAGAAGATCAATTTGGATTCCGCAAAGAGACAGGCACAAGAGATGCAATCCTGAGTCTCAGACTTACTCTAGAAAAGAGAATAACAATTAATAAAAACACATATATAGCATTCATCGACCTTGAAAAAGCATTCGATAAAGTAGAATGGGAACAACTTTTTAACACCCTCAACCAGATAGGAATGAGTTATAAGGATAGAAGAGCAATCTGGAGCTTATACAAGAACGAAATGGCTGTGATTAAAAGCGGAGAGAGCTGTGCAGAAGCAAGGGTCGAACAAGGCGTAAGACAAGGATGCTCAATGTCGCCAGCTCTCTTTAACTGCTATATACAGCGAGCCATTGATGAACTGAGAGAAGAAATGAAGAACTGGAAAGGAGTAAAAATAAATGGGAAAAAGGTCGACATGATAAGATATGCTGACGACATAGCACTGCTCGCAGACTCCGAGATGGAGCTGAACGAAGCTTTAGGAAAATTGGAAAGTATACTGTTGTCAAAGTACAACATGAAAATAAATAAAGAAAAAACAAAATGTATGGTCGTTGGAAGAGAGGAAGCGACTGCGAACATTGCATTAAATGGAGTGAGCATCAAACAAGTGAATTCGTGTACCTGGGCAGCAGAATAAACCAGGATGGACGCTCCAAAGCAGAAATTGTAAGCAGAATAAACCAGGCAAGGATTGCCTTCAACAAAAAATCGAAGATATTGGAATCCCCAAATATCGACTTAAGCGTAAGGAAGAACCTTACTAAAGCCTTTGTATGGAGCATTCTGCTTAATGGTTGTGAGACATGGACCATCAGCAAGAGTGAAAGCGGACGGTTGGCGGCCTTTGAGATGTGGTGCTACAGACGCATGCTTAAGATCCATTGGTCGGAGCACGTCGAAAACGAAGAAGTCTTAACCAGGGTAGGCGAAAAAAGGCAACTCCTTAAGAGAATCAGCCAACAACGAGCTAACTGGATTGGCCACAACATCAGGCACCCAGGACTACTCATCGCCATCGCGGAGGGTAAGACCGAGGGAACAAATGGCAGAGGCCGACCAAGAGACGCATATATGGACCAACTGAAGAGGGACATGAACTGTGGCTCATACGTAGAGCTTAAAAGACTGGCTGAGAATAGGGAGGAATGGAGAAGAAAAACCAAACTCGTTGCAGACCAATCCAATGGATTGTAACTAAATTATATATAAATTTACTATAGCGCGTTCGATATTTGACTTTTTTAAACGTTGGAATTCATAACAAAAACATAGGCGATACTCATTTGTCTCTTTCAAGTTTAATGCTAAGCAAAAGCATCAAATAAATTTTATATAAGTACACATTATTGTAAATAATTTTCTCATACTTTACGCTCAGGCTGGGCATGTTGGCGTGCCTCATCGCTGAATTGAAGATGTAATGTAATATCTTACATAGATATTTAGAATATTAATATCTCGAATTACAATTTAGGACATTGTATAACTCGACATAATGATAATCAATTTTGTTGCCTTCTTTACTACTTGAATAAAATTACAACTTATTGACATATTTGTCACTGTTATTGCTGTTGCACTGTACTGTTTGTTTTTTATTTATTGAACCTATTTAATTGCTGTCTTTTTGTACACTTTTTTGTATAGTTATATTAAATCTACGTAATATTATAGTTCAAGTCTTTTACCTTGTATTGTTGAATAAATAATTAAAAAATATATTTACGAATACGTTTTGCCCACGCGGTAAGAACACCGCATCTTTTACAGAATACTCTTAAAAATACAGAAAAGAGCATATTCCATTTCGGGAACTCTGAGGATACTACATCACGACATTCGCCACAACATAATTACATCAAAATTACCTTCGTTTTCACGAATGTATAAACAAAAAACTCAATAAATATAATTTATGGTTCTAAAATCGCCCGCAGGAACAAGTCATATTACACTGGGCAGCCATAAAAATGTTGAAGAACGTGTTCTTTTAGTATGTACCTATTATTTCAAATTTAAACTTATTCCACGACGTCATGTTCTCCCGCCATCAAGAGGAAAGTTACTACGAATAAATGGAACGCTTTTAGATTTTATATTTGAATTGGAATCTTCCAATTTTGAATTTGTAACAGATGAACAAAAACATTTGAATATGACCTTTAATTCAATAATGAAAACATCGAAAGACAAGTGAAAAGCTATTGACATAATATATTATGTAAGTAATAAGTAAACTAGACCTATGTGCAAGTCCTCATTTTTGTCTATGACAATATCATTCCAGAGACAATCCAAGGTTTTAATATAATATTCATGTAATGTGTTGTATAAAAATAGACGCATAAATATAAAAATATTTTACAATGTATTTATAATAATTTATGAGTACTTATAAGAAATGTTTAGGAAATGGATGTTATCAACATAATCTAATCTAAATAAGTCAGCTATGATGTTTACCAGCCATCCTGATAAATAATTTATTACACTCGCCCAATTTCCGTCCAAAACTTTGAATCATTTTATTGATAGGCAAATCTCGGAACATCCTTTCTCTCAGATGTCTTTTTATTCAAAATATCTGCATTTATTTTTTCTATTTTCCCAATTTACATCAAAATTATGAGATCAATTCATTCAATATAGAGTTAAGACATGACCTTAGATGAAATGATTCTCTGTTTGTCCCCATAATAACTGATATTTTAATTATTTATATATATTCCCGGCAAAAAATGAACCTCCTCTTTTCTGTTTCTTTTCGAGTGCCCTGTAATAAGCGTTTAAAATATTTTTGTTTAAAACTGAGTATATTTCAATCCCGAGGAATTCCTGGTAAAGAAAATGTCCCCGACACATTTCTGTTTATTTTCGAGTGTCCTGTAAACGGCAGGAATTGGTTTGAAAAAATCACGTTTCACATCTTCAGTTCAGCGATAAATAATTATTCCACCCATCCCAAATGTCTAACTTATATTTGCAAAAAAAGGACGTGTTTTTTACATGCAGTTAGTTCTCTGGCTACCCCACTTGTGGGAAATGGCGTGATGAATGAATGCACGAAATTACTGATAAATATAATAAAATCTTATATAAGACAAATATTTACATATATCTAATATTATTTGTGATGATATAAGAGCGATGACACCATTACAGTTTGGGGTTATCATATTATCACAGAACTATGTACCGACACAAATATAAATATAATTTAAATAGACAAATGTGATTACCTACACTAACCTAGCTTATTTAAAAATAAATTGAACAGGATTTAATCAAATAGAGATTCGTTGATTAAAATAATAACTTACTTATTTAGAATGAAGTCAAATATCTGTAAATGTATTCATTATCTATTGATTGACTATTTAAAAATCGCTATCGATAGTGATTTAAAAAAAATAATACATAGTCTGAATACTTTATATTATAAAAAATTATTAGCAATAATGTATCATAGTCAATCCTTCTAAAATAAGCGAAACAACCTGTACCTAAATGAATTAGGTCATTCATGTTCAATGAATTCCGCAGCAAATAGTAGGTCTGACACCATATTATTCTATAAATTTTCGAGTCATGTTCGTAAAATACCACGGATAAAAAAATAGAGCATCTTTAATTCACCCATCCTGGATGTACTTAACTTTTATTACCACAGAGAGGATGACTTTCATTCTTATTTAATGTATTTGGCTACCCCATTTTTGGGATATACCATGATGGTACAGATAGCCTTTTCCGCGTCATAAAAATAATAACAATATAGGTGGTATATCTAGTATCTACCTTATTCCTGAATTAGAAATATTAAAATTATTGTGCGTGATGTATTACGAATATCTGCATTTTACAGATTGTTGGAAAATTTACAGAAAAGAGTGCGAGACCGATTCTTTATTAGAGACTCCTTGGAAAACATCATAATTACCTATATTGTATTTAATTTATGCGCCCTTGAAGTGAATATATTCCACAAAACGGCGCACTATAAATTGTCTAGTTACTTATTATTATATTTTTTTTTAAAAAGATATATCTGGGTTTTGTTATATACCCAAATACAACCTTATACACCTTTCACACTAAGCTAAAAGCTTGTGCCGTGAAAGGGGAGTTTGCCGGCACCTGGGATCGAACCACGGACCCCTTGTTCTGGAGGCCGAGACTCTACCTCCAGGCTGCCGACGAACTCAAATTATTATTAATATTTGAATAAATATTCTTGTGGAGCACCCGGTAACGAATATAATATCTCTCAATCTTATCCTTACGTTAAAAAAATAAAGACGATGTGGATTATGATCCATTTTGATGTCTAAATTTTTTGTTGTCACGGAAAGGACAACCAGAATGGTCATTACATGCAGCTGATCTACTGACACTACTTGTGGGATATGCCGTGATGGTACAGATTAGGATTAAAAAAATGCGTAGTTACTATACGTTGTTTAGTGAAACATTCCTATGTAGGTACGTTCCTCCTCTAATAATAAAGTGTAGGTAATCTCCCACAGGCAAACAAAATATTACTGTACCTATTGTGTAATTTCATGTGCTATTTTGTGGAACGAAGAAGAGTGAATGAATGTCAATGTCTTTGTTTGAAAACAAAAATATAAACAAAGGTATCATTAGAATACTAGAAGATCAATATTAGGACATTTTACAAATGCATTTAAGGCATTCAAAACAAAATAAATACATTAATGTGTCTAATAAATATAATATGCATTCTTGGGTGTGTTGATAACATGTAGGTAAAACACAAATAATAACACAATGTAAACTTACACTTAAAGTTAGTCAAATGTAAATTTTTATATACAATTTATGTATTATAGAATTGTATACAAACGTGAAACACGACTTCAAATGGCCGTATCCGAGTGTTTTGTTTATAAATTCCCGGCCACAAACTTATAAATACATAGTTTAGTTAGCTACATACTCAAGCAAATGCATAATGTACACAATACTACTACTAATAAAACTACACAAGAAACATTAATATTACGAATAATACAATAATGTACAAATAATCTGTGGTCAGGGACACAAACCAGATAGAAATAAGTACAGATAATACGGTACGCACTGTATTTTTCACATAAAATTCGTAAATCGAACACTTTTTTCAAACAAGGAACGAAAAAGGGTTTCTAATGTTGCAACCACAATCATGATTATTCGGCACTTCAAAATGCACACCCTTTGACACTCACTTTTTTAAATTTCGAATAACTGTGTAATGAATAAGAAGCACTTGCTTTCGTTTGAATATATTAAATTGTTTTTAATTTTAGTTCGAAATTCAAATTAGAATCGAACGTCAAAGTTCGCGATGAATTGAAAAAAGAACACTACGACGAACCGTGGCGACCCACACCACGAACACTCGTATGATACTGAATTTAGTATTGTGTAGGTAAAAATATAACAGGTAGTGAATACTAGTTAAGCGAGACCTTTATCTGTAACAGGTATTATGCTATGACAGTAACAGATATTGGAATACCTATTAAAATATCTATATAGGTATTTAAAATAACAGGTATTTGAGTACGCGTTTGGATTAACAGATATTGTTATCTAAACTAGTATTTTCCAAGCGTATCTGTTTAGCCCACGTAAACTGTTACTAAATACTAGGCACCAGTGACAAAAGGGTATGAGTAATGCACACTCCAGGAATTATTATTCATATTAATAATATTACTTTTTATACAGTTAAGTACATAGTATCTAAACTAGTATTTTCGATGCGTATTGTTAAGCCCACGTTAAAAGTTACGAAATACTAGGCACCAGCAACAAAAGGGTATGAGGAATGCACACTCCGGGGAATATTATTAATATTTAATAGTATTACTTTTTATAAAGTTAAGTAAAAGAAGATAATACCTATCTCATACTAAGTTGTGAAATAATATCAGAATAGTCTGAGTCTGATATCCAAAAAAGGAATATATAATTACATTGCTGGAGTAATACGTATCCAACCTTATTTCGGCCCTTTTTAAAGTGTTGATTTTGCAGGTGCAAAATAGAACAAACTAATAGGTATAAATGCACTTAATAGAAAAGGTTTTAGCTGATACAAGGAACGTTAAACTTTGTTCTAAATGAAGTGCGGACTTTTTGAAGTACTAGTTTTGCCAATATTAATTGAAACAAAAATCTGACAGCGTGAGTGATTGATAAAACAGAATCTTTATTTTCTTTTATTTACACTTTTTTTTTTATTTACAACACCACAAGACATTTTGCATCTTAAATTCAGCGATGAGGTTTGCCACCCACCCTGAATGTCTTGATTTTATATTGGCACGAAGAGGACAGCTTGCATGTTCATTACATGCAGCTGGTCTGCTGGTTACCCCACTTGTGGGACATGCCGTGATGGTGTAGTAGTAGTACAACACTTTTATTTTTGTAAAACCAAGCCAATCTCATGTTTTTTTTTATTGTTCATTACTCCAAATAAATTAAATGGTGTTTAAATAATGGATAGTAATTTTGTGGAATTTTCCATTTAAATTATTTATTTTATTTATTTATTTATTCTTTACTGTACATTGATAACAAGCAAATTCACACAAAAAAACAATTCAAACAAAGACAATCATACAATCAATATACAGAGGGCGAGTTTATCGCAGAGGCGCGATTTCTTCCAACTAACCCAAATTATTTTATTTGGATAAGCCAACCTATTAAGTAAGTATATTTTTTTTTATTTTTAACTACCTTATAAATATTTCTATTTTTTTTTTCAATATACCCATGTGTTCAGCAGTGGGGTTATTCCGTGTCAAATCATCACACTGATTCAGACTTGATGTCTCAGATTTTCATGATTTTTTTTATGCAGCAATATATCATAAACTTATGAAAAAATACCAAATTTCAGTTATGTAGCACAATTATTTTTGAAGTTATTAATTTTTGAAAATTACATTTTTTATGAAAAAATCTTATGTCTTGGCACCTTTGGAAGTCTATAGACTGGCAACCAGTGATGATATAAACCTAAAAGAGGTCTCGTTTTAAAGCTGTTGAATGGGGCTTTAATCTGATGTGCCACAAGATAGAGGTCACGATTTGAAAAAAAAATTAAATTTTAAAATTAAATTTTAAAAATTAAATTTTTCAAAAAGTGACAATTTTAAAAATTCCAAAAAATTGACAAAAATTGTTTGTAATGTATTTATACATATACCAAAATTCTATAATGGGATCTCAATGGGATCAGGAGATACAGGGCTTCAGAAATGCATGCATCGTGATATTGCGTGTTTTGACACCTTTGTATGCCTACAGACTGGCAACTAATGGAGATATAAACCTGGGAGTGGTCTTATTTTAAAGCGGTTGAATAGGGCTTTACTATGATATGCCACAAGATGGGGGTTAAAATTAAAAAAAAAAAAAATTAAATTTAAATTTTTCACAAAATGGCAATTTTAAATTTTTAAAAAATTCTCAAAAATAGTTTGTAACGTCTTAATACATATAGTAAAATTTTATCATGGGATCTCAATGGGATCAGGAGATACAGGGGTTCAGAAATGCATGCATCGTGAAATTGCATGTATTTTACGATGCGTGTATTTCTGAAGCCCTGTATCTCCTGATCCCATTGAGATCCCATAATAGAATTTTGGTTTATGTATTAATACATTACAAACTATTTTTGACAATTTAAAAAAAAAATAGCCTTTTTTTGAAAAATTAATTTTTTTTTTTTTTTTTAAATTTTAACCCCCATCTTGTGGCATATCATAGTAAAGCCCTATTTAATCGCTTTAAAATAAGACCACTCCCAGGTTTATATCGCCATTAGTTGCCAGTCTATAGGCATACAAAGGTGTCAAAACACGCAATATCACGATGCATGCATTTCTGAAGCCCTGTATCTCCTGATCCCATTAAGATCCCATAATAGAATTTTGGTATATGTATTAATACATTACAAACAATTTTTGACAATTTTTTGAAATTTTTAAAATTGTCACTTTTTGAAAAATTTAATTTTTAAAATTTAATTTTAAAATTTAATTTTTTTTTCAAACCGTGACCTCTATCTTGTGGCACATCAGATTAAAGCCCCATTCAACAGCTTTAAAACGAGACCTCTCCCAGGTTTATATCATCACTGGTTGCCAGTCTATAGGCTTCCAAAGGTGCCAAGACATGAGATTTTTTCATAAAAAATGTGATTTTCAAAAATTAATAACTTCAAAAACAATTGTGCTACATAACTGAAATTTGGTATTTTTTCATAAGTCTATGATATGTTGCTGCATAAAAAAAATCATGAAAATCTGAGACATCAAATCTGAAAATCTCCCAAAATTGTGTTGATTTGACACGGAATTACCCAGTTGGACACTTCAGAGCAGCCGTACTCAACCTTTTTGTCTTCGGGCCGCATACATATAGATATTTGAAAGGGGCGCAACAACTAGTTAAACTGGTATAACGAAAAAATTAGGATCCCCCCTCCTTTCTAAGAAAACATTTGTTTCGGTGTTAGATATTAAATTTTAAATATTGAACTATTTGTATTTTATGTTGTTGGCCGCACTGCCGCGTGCTGAGTAAGAGGAACCGACGTGCGTGTATGAGAAACTGTATGAATGTGGAGGAAGCGAAGGAAGTGTGTAAAGATAGATCTGTTTGGCGTTCCGTTCTCTCTGCCTACCCCACTTGGGACACGGCGTGAGGGTATAGTATAGTATTTTATGTTTAAAGTTTCAAGTAGTTGATATTCATTGTAGCATATTTTGTTTTCTTGCTGTGGTTTCACGGCAAAATATAATTCAGTTCAATATAATAGAATAATTAATATCCTTATCTGTTTTCTTATGCACGCCCACGTGTTCAGCAGTTGACACTCCAGAACAGCCGTACTCAACCTATTTTGTCTTCGGGTCACAACACTAAAATAACCACAAAAAATAGGAAACTCCTAATTTGTACCAAAAAACGTTTACGATATTTATTGTTATCTTAAGGGAAATCGATTATGAATTCATTTACTGTTGTTTATTAAGGACATTCCATAAATGTAATATTTAAGATGTGACTATGTATGCTTAGCTATAACATTTTAGTAAAAAAAAAAAATCACAAAAATATAGCGGGCCGCAAGTTAAGTATCACTGCTGAGAGTGATGAGAGACCATGTTCACGAACTGACAGCATGACATGGGTCATAGGTTCAAGGTGGAGACTGGTGGGGAATTGCCCTTGTCACATCAAGGTCATGGGTTGTATCACGTGTACAGAGAGTGAGAGCACGGGGGGCCAGAACTTCGGTTGTTGAGACAACAAACAGTTCCTGGAGTACTAGGTATGGATAACAGGTATTTCCAAATAACAGTTTAGGTACTACCTGTTACTGGGAAATACTCCTTTAGCACATCACTAACTGAATTTGTTGTTCGTTATTGTGTTTGTATTCAACCATGCACATCGACTCGACTAAATCAAATTCTATGAATCAGTGCGTGTCAATTAGTAAAAAGGTACAAACATTAATATGATGTCGATTTTCAATATTAAATATATTATTATACTTTTTGCGAAGTGTTCATGTTCATATGAAGTTTTATTTGAAAGGATGTGAAAAGTGGCAGGCCATACGCCATACCCCACGGAGTCGAGTAACAAAAAAGTTAAAAAAAAAAAAACAATAGGAGATCGGTTGTATGGATTGGAATGAAAATGAAATGAACAGGTCAACGTGATGGTAAATGACTTAAGTTGAAAAAAAAGTTAGAAAAATAAACTTGTTTTTTTTTTTGTCTGTTATTTAATATATTTTTTTTTGTAATGGTTATGACGTTTTAAATGCCGCTTTCTTTAATACTTAATTGATTTTAGTACCTGTGATGTCGTTAATTTAATAAAAAATCTTTTTTTTGTTTTAGACGGTTTAATTTTCATGGCTCTTAGTGTAATCTGATTAGATTTTGTATCTATTCTTCGTAAATACGAGTTGGGTATGAACTCACGAAAATCAACGAACTCAAATATAATGAAGGGTTCAGAGCCAGAGGTGCCTATCTCACAAAATATTTTTTTAATAGGAACTTCTGGCTCTGGGTAGGTATTTATTTTATCCTTTTTTTATTTCCATATATGCTTTTTTCTATGTTTCTTCAATATTTCTTAATGTATGAATTTTAATTGTTCATTGTTTTAGTATTTATTTATTTCGTCCGGATACGATTTAACTTCTGCTTTATTTGATGATTTTTCTGATGAAGATGCTAACTACAGACGATTAGTTGCTAATAGAAAGTCTTCAAGTACCTATGTATTACTATATTTAAATAATATTATTTTGTTAAAAATATTTACACACAAACAGAAAGTCCTCTTGTCGCATAGGCATTTTTGGCCCTCACGATAAAAAAAACAATAGATACATATTATTTATGCAATGTCGTAAACATTTTGTATGTGAAGTTATGTATGTGAAGAATATTGAATTTTATTTTTAAAACTACTCAAAACTTTATCCTTAATTTTCATAAAAATAATAAATTAAATTTTGGAAAGGCACCTTTGGTTTTGAGCTCCTCGTAATATGATTATATATCTAAATAAAAAAATATTATTCTCCAAGACGAGACTTCAGATTCGAATAATTGTTGTACAAGAAGAATGTGGAATGAAAATTGCTATCATAACAAGATGGAATGTAAATAAGTTACGGTGGTCTGGACATGTACAAAAGATGAAACAAAACAGAATGACAAAAAAAAAATATAAGTAGATATTTATTTTATTCTCTTTGCACATTAATGATATTACAAAATCAACAAATCCGTTTACATAAACATAATTATATGATGATTTGCAGTGGTGAGACTATATCGATTTGTATGGCTGAGAGGAATGATGTTCGGAGATGTGGTCGTTCGAGAATAAAACGGCTAAATAATGTAAAGCAAATAGGTACTATAAGACAGACACACGTGTTGAGCACATTGCATACAAGATGAATTGTATGACAGTAATCGGCAACGGAAGCGAAAAGTGTATGGAAAGATAGAAGTAAGTTACGGTCGGTTCTCATTTCCTACACCGCAAGGGAATCAGTGTAATAGGATGAATGAATATATCTATGTAATTTCTTTCGGAAGATTTATAAAACTTATCAAGATCAAACCCCACCACCGGTCTCTGATGGGTGCAGAGCGAAATCTGTAGGTAATCACGTTTGACCCTCCAACCTCAGGAAGGTCGAACACCAACACACATTTCGTGTGATGCACAACTGAACATGTCTTCACCTTAATCTCTACAATTATAATCACATGACAAGCACTCAAGACGTCAAGTTTGACGAAAGGTTCTGTGAGAAAATCCTACTTATTTCGACTGCGAAATCTCAGCAGTTAGAACACAAACTATTGTTGGAACTTATATCTTGGAAACCAACTTCAAAAATCTCGCAAGTGCTTGTATAAATTTCTATGTTTTGCAAACCACTAGCTGTGAAAGCAAGTTTTGATCAACCTTGCGTGCTGAGTAACCGTGTCCGTGGACCCTCCGTAATTGAAAACTCCTCTCACTGTTTTCATTCTGCCATATACTTTACGCTAGCTGCGACTGCGGGGAGGAGCAGAGTAATTCTCACCTATTGCAATGTCCGCTGATGCGGAATGCATGTAATGTGAGTGACCTGATGATGGCGAATGACTAGGCGATATACGTCGCTGTATACTGGAGTGGCAAGGTCTGAAGTCCGGACCCGAAAAGTAAAGTAAGTAAGTATATACTTTATAGAAATTGAATGTGATATTGGATGCATTTTATGCAAGAACACTCAAAAATTCCTCTCAATAGAGCTGATGAATTGATAATACAACTATCACATAGAAGAAGCTGGCAAAAGTATCAAACAGACTTTGTTCGGAGTAGCTAGGGCTCTAGAAGCAATAACAATGGACAGAGATCTCTGGAGGAATAAGCAAGGTTTGTGAAATGGATCCTAGACCCATCACTTATATTTGCTGATCCTAATGTAGCCAAATCAGGCGTTACTTTTCACATTTTAGAAATTATATATCACGCAACTTGTTACAAAGATGCGACCCGTAGTACTCGCTTATTAACCACTTATTTTTAACAACAATGTTTAACAAATTATACCAACATTAACTGATCTTGTTGTTAAAGCAACCAAAAGTGAAGTGAAAAAAGAAAGTGTTCAAAATCAAAACTTATTAAATTTAAGATCAAGTAAACTGATTTGCTCTATCGATCCATGAACTAAATTAATAAAATAGATACTGTTTGATCCAATATTTTCGTAAATTACTTAATCATGATTAATGAAAGTAGAGCAGTCGATATTTTCTAGATGCTGTCTTCCTGAAAGTAGCTTAGATTGATTTTCGTATTATAATCGTAAGATTTTGGCGACGAGCAGAGATATGTTATAAATCACTGGCAACGAGTGATCCATGTCACAAAAGAAAGTTGGTGAGCCCTCGATGTCCAATCACATGCACAATGTCATATATTCTGGAAATATGTGTAGCTAGACGCAGTGAGTAAAAAATAGTTAAAAGAAATCGTAGCCATTTTTGATCCATATCAAATTCATGTAATATGGTTACCTAAAAAGGTCTACGTACCCATAGATTTTTTAATACATACCTACAAAAGATAAGTAAAAAACACAAATATCTACCATATAAAAATAGCATTTTCATAGATAACAAAAAATACCTTAAAAAACTATAGATAACAACTCTTTTAAGGGTTGGGATAGCCGTGAAGTGTTTTGGCTACATAAAAAGAACTCAAGTTTTTTCATTGTGTAATACTATTTTTATATTTGATGAGTATCACAATATTACTCTCATAAGAGGTTGAAGTGTCTGCTATCTGGAATACGAGTCAAGTGGCGCCATCAAAGGAATTAATGTTAAAAATACGTACTAATTCTATAATATAACAGGTGATTAAGTGGGGTTATGAGAAGCAGCAATGTGTTAATCATATTACTATTTAGGTACATACTGGTTAGATACATAAAATACCCTCATTTTAAAAATCTTTTCATTGTTGAACGTTATATCACGCATGTTAATAAATCATATTATATTCTGGAGAAGGATTAATCTATTATTCATTCATCCTTTTTTCACACTATCATGCCATTTCCCATAAGTGGGGCAGCCAGTCGACCAATTGCATGTAACATTTGTATACACAGGTCGTCCTCTTCATGTCAATGAAAAGTTAAAGACATTTAGTGGTATAACTTATCACTGAATTGAATCGAATACCTGCTTTTTACAGGACCCTTGAAAACGAAGAAAATAGTAGGAGTCCTATACATTGCAGGAAACTTAATAAAGTAATGATATTTTTAACTTTCTAAGTAGAGAAAATGATTGACTTCTAAGTAATTTATCTCAATATAATGCTTAAAATCGATGGACAATGTATCTTTTTTTATGAAAATAGGGAAAACACATAAGATATAATAAATATAAAAACACATATATTTTGAATACGTGAAAGCTGTAGTTATAGAACTATTAAGTGTTTTAGTTAATATTTATATTACAAAACTATTTGAATTTATTTTTGTGTACGCTTTCTTACGTTATAAGAATTTTCATTAAAATTACAGAAATTACGTTAATCTATTGATTATAAAAATAATAATTTATGCATTATATTTATTATGATGATATTATTTATTATTTATGGGATCGCTGGTTACATCATAACGATTTCACGGCTGAATAAAATAGTAATATCCAATATAACAATAATAATTAAATTTTAATATAAACAATAATGTTTTAAATAACGTTATGAAACAAATAGATAAGCCAGCGAGTCAACAAAGGTTAGAGGGAAAGTCAGCTGTTGTTGTTACGTCAATGTAAATAATAGTGAATTTGGTACATTGTACCATTTCATTGTGATGTGATGAGACAATGTTTTAAATACCTACTAGAACATGATGTTTTTAGTGTACCCTACCACATCAGATTTTCTTTCGGGCATCTAGTATTCGATTTTTGTTGTCAATACATTTACATATAACCATAACTATTTTGATGCATAAATATGTTTTCTATACTCCCACAAATATTTTCAATTTATTAGTTTTTTTTAATATACTTACGACAAAAATAATCATTTTTTATTTTTGTAGCTATTTGTATAGAGTCTACGACAGAGAAAAGGTATCCCACATTTTTTTATCATGTTTTCGAGTCCTGTAAAAGGCAAATATTCGTAAAACATCACGTATAAGGCAATCAGCGTTTTCGGTTTAATGATGGAGTGTGCCACTCATTTTTAATGCCTTTAAATTTCATTTGCTCGGAGAGGGCGATATTCATGTTTTTATATACAGTTGGTCCATTGTCTACCCCATTTGTGAAAAATCCTGTGATAGAATGGATGAAGTAAATACTAATAATAACACTTTATTGTTAAAAAAAACATGAGCAATTGGTGAGCTTATTGCTGGAGCTACTATAGACATATCATTATCTTCCAGCTAACCAAAAAGTTATGGGTTGGTGAACGAGTGCATGAGACTTAACCTACCCTGCAAGTAAAGCAATGTATATGTATATCTATAATATTACACAATTATATACATTCAGGAACAATTAATATGAATAAACTAGGGTGGTTTAGGTATATGGAAAAATAATAATGAAGACAGAATATCTACAAAATATGCATTGCTAAAAGGCATGGTGCCCGGAGACGTGGCTATCCGAATTTCAAATAACAAGATCATATATAAGAGATCATACGGGACGGATACGTGTTTAACTGAGAATAACATACATGAGGAATCATATTATTATGAGAGTGACAGCAGCAAAAAGTGAATGCAAAGATATTTTTATTTATTTATTTATTTTACATAACAATTATACAGACATGAAAATACATAGACTATTTGATAAAAACTTAAATCTAAACATCCTCCTTATAGAGACAAGTCTCGTGTAAAGGAGGGTGTAATTATGTTATGACCAAATAAATAAGTAGCGTTCGATCCTTTCTGTCTACCTTGCAAGTGGAGCAATGATGATGGTGATGATTTCTATTATATCTATGCCATAAAAAATTAAAGAGATTGTAAATGGGTTCACATCTTACCGCTTATTTAGGTTTACAGATTTTGTTTAGGTGTTTGAAATGCTAATATAAATTGATAAAGTTTTTATATTTTACTTTCTGTGTTTTGTACTATACTGGCATTCAAAAAAGAACGATGGAATCAAAGATGGTATTATGTTGAATCTTTATTAAACCTATAATATTTTGTAAATTTGTATTTGTATGTTGAAAAATAATATATTATCCAAATTCTAAATATGTAAGCACAATCTTCAGGTTCTCTACAGTTAAGTATCCATTTAATTTAAAGTAATAATAATAATATTTCATATATGATAAATTGTTATTATAATATATATTAGTGGTGTGTTTGTAAGAGATTACGCGGTAGTTGGTAGTTGCTTGTAAAAACAGTAAACTTTCTTTAGTTAAGCGGGTGACCCGATGTTTGACCTGACTTAGTATACAAGAAGATTATTTCATGTCGGAACAAAATTATCCGAACACTGATCTGAAACTAAAATAAATAATACATACTCACTTACTTACTTGTGTACCTTTACACAAAACATATTTAACTTGTAAGTATATTTGTAACTAGTAAGGTATATTATATAGAATATAAATATTGACATATGTGTAATATAGACCAGAAACAAAGTACTAATTTTATCAGAGTTTAGGTTCCAAAAATAATATTAACACAATAGACATTAATTAATTAAAATAAAACACTTATTTGTAGTATATCCACGGTGACTTTTTATTAGACGCGAGCCGGCTTTCAAGAGCTTCCGCTCTCATCATCAGGCTGGCGAAAAGTTATTATATAATATAACATTAATTGCTGTTTCCCTCCATGGCATTGACAAAACATTGCTATTTCACTCTCACTTATCGTAAGCATTGTGTATCACACCTCCATTCATAAAACAGACTTTTACACTACTTCGGACTTATGCTTGTTTTAAGAATAGTATGGAAACATTTTGGACCCAAGATTCGATTGGACTCAATGTCAATTTTTCATTTGAGTTTCTAGTCAATTATAATAAGTCTCAAGATCATCGTCACGCTCTTTCCCTTTAAGAGTAAGTAAAAAAAAATCGAGCACCACTTATTCTTATCCTTGTAAACACTTTTCGCCTTCGACTCTGTCATACAATTCCTCATGCATGCTTTTCTATTCATCGTGTTCAACACGTCTCCGTTCTGTAAGATATTGTTTGTGTGATCTTGCCATTTAATCCTCAGACGGCCACGTCTCCGATCTCCGAGCACCATTCCCCTCAGCCATATACAGTATACCTTCTTAGTCATTTTGTGATCGTTCATTTTTGCACATGACTAAACCACCGCTATTTATTCACATTCATTATTGTTATTACCCAATCGTTCATTCCACGTCTATGAATATTATAATACGTATAATTTATGTTTTATTACAAGCTTACTAAATATTTATTCTAATTATAAGTGTTAAAATATTTAACTTAATACTTTAAATACAAATAAAAATATATATTTCTGGACCACATAAGAAGATATATATGTAATAATATTCACTCTAGAACAGTGTTTCTCAATTAGGGTGAAGGTGCCTCTTTGTGGTCGCTGAAGGGTGTCCGGGAGGCTTTAGAATGCTCAGAAATAATTGCGGAGCGCTAAGCCAATTTACGGTGTCGATGACAAATATTGAGAGTTGTGAGTAGAGGGTATCTTTTCCCGGATTATTTTTGTTCCCGGGAAACGGGAAATTTTAAAATGAATTTCCCGGGAATCCCGGGAAATTCATTATTATATTTATAAATATTCAAATTTCAACAAATTTGGTATAAAAACTCTCATAACTTGTTGACCCTTGCAAACATTTTGATTTGATAAAAAAGAAATCAAATTTTTGTTACCAATATAAGTAATTTGCTTAAAAAAAACTAAATAGCTGAATGACGAGATTTATTTAGGTACTCTATGTTATATCAAAATAAAAATTGTTTACAAAATATATAAACTTTTAATTTTTGATTATCCTATCAAGCAAAAAAATGTTATGGATTTTGGCAAAGCTTTTTAAAGATTTTTGACTTTAAAAAATGAGAAATTTCGACAAAAAATGATTTTTTATATCGGTTAATATCCATGAATAAAACAAAAAAAAATGACAGTTGGCTGCACTAATATTTTTAAGAACTATCTAAGTTTTCGAAATATGTAAAAAAAAAACATGAAAAATTGTAGGATTCTTATACATTGTCGGCCAAACACACCTCCGATTTCGAATTATATTTAGAATAATTATGCTTCTTTCAAACGAATACATTGAAGCTATAATTAAGTTTTTTTTTAAAGTATAACACTTATATTGGTAATTAATATTATTTTTCATATTTTCATATCAAAATATTTGTCAGCTTCTACAAGTTTATCACGACTACTACAGATAACTAAACAAAGATTTCGGTATCGGTATGGCAATCTGCATGACTAATAATTTGTATTTTTTCCCGGGAAAGGATTCGTTTTTTTCCCGGGAAACGGGAAATAAAAATTAGAGTAACCCTCTAGTTGTGAGGCAAACACAGCCCTAGATTTTAAAATGTTGGATATTTCCCAGATTCCTACACCCACACAAAAACGAATAAATCGTGTTTGTACTAAATCGAACGTCTTGGGTAGCATAAATATTCCAGATTTTAAAATCTAGTATCGATAAATTAATTTGCTGTTGCGACCGGCTAAGAAAAATTATGGACACACCTATGCGAGAGTGCTTGAGATTGTGCGGGAGATTATTATTTTTTAATATTAGCGATACACCCAAATGTGGATGATTTCCGTCTATCGCAAGCATTGAAAACTGAAAAATAATCAACAAGAGATGAAATATTACAAATCACCTATATAATATCTAGATTTCGGTTAACTCAAAGTGTACGGCTGCGGTGGTTGAAATAAGGTTGAGAATCTATGATCTAGAATGTCCTGTAAACCTGTTTTATTCCTCGTTTATTACTGTTGTTTACCCTACTATACATTATTGTTAACATATTCCATTAGAAATCCATTCTAATCTCTATGGGGGTTCGACTTTGAGCCTCCGACGTCTACAATATAAGTGTGTAAATAGATGGGACACATACTCCTACAATATTTCGTAGAAAACAAGAGAACTTTGGTACTACAAGATAACACGTAAGTATTATGTAGGTAAATCCTTCCATTATTTAGAGCTTTTAGTTTTGTTATAAAATGTGTTTTGAAGTCGTCATCGCCGGCAATTTACGTCACCGCTCGATAGTTGAATTACTCATTTGTGGGTTAGGCAATTAGTCCTCACGGTCCTCACAAGTGGGGTAGCCAGATATTTTTCTCCTCTAGTATCGTTATCGTAAATGCACATTGGGGCAAACATAAAGAGGATTTGAAGTTTTGGAATTATAAAATGTGAAAATGGAATGCAAAATAATATTTTAAACGTGACTAAATAAGAGAAAAACAGAAATTTAGAAATTTTCCAAAAAATATGAGCAAATGATGTTGTCCAAGTGACGGGAAATAATTGAGTTCGTGTTGCTCGTGACAAAAAAAGAATAGAAAAAATGTACAGTTGTATTATGTTTATGAAGCAGTGGAGAGATAAAAGTTAGCAGTAACTAAATTTAGATTTTTGTGTTGGTAACACCATTTCGAGGTTTCTGATTGGTTTTATCATTTCATATAATTACCGTGATGGTGTAGATAGAAGCATTACGTTTATTTTGTGCCTATAAATTTACTAAATGGGGTAAAACCTATCCCTGTTTATATTGTCTATTATTGAATAAAATTACTTTAGTAGGGTAGTAGGTAGAGTTCCATGTTCAAGTGGTGATTTGTGGTAGGCAACTTATAGTAATATAGCTAGTCAACCCTTGAGAATCTCCCTTTATTGTATGTGGGGTGGAACCTATTAGAGGTCAAGGGCAAAAGGGGTGGGTATTTAAAATTCAAGTACTGTTTTCATGTATTTGTGACTACACAGTATAACATAGTCAACTTTTTTTCTATCTGCGATGCTGTTTTAGTAGTGTAAATAATTGTAAAAACATTTTCTTAAAGTTTTAATCCAGAGATTACAGGTAAGATTCTTGCTACCTATATTTATGACATAGCCAAGGTGATAAAGGATTGTTTGAGGTATTCAACTGCTACTTCTGGTACTTAGATGAATTGAGAGTGTACAGGGAATGTTGTTTTCACGGGTACCAAAAATCCTCAAGGGCCTTTATTTGGGTGGAACAAGAACAGTTGACAGACTTACGTGAAGATGAGATGATGAAGTGACGAAGAATGGGAGCCAACTACTGCAGGTAACAGACTCACAAGGGAGACGGGGAAGTTGACGTGGTTCGATTTGAGCTATAGAGCAATCGAGTAAGAAGAAGTCCGCTGGTTGCCCTTCTTGGAGATCTCGTATTCGTATATGAAGATAAACAGATAAAATTGATTATAACATTGAAAGAAAATGTTAATAAAGTACAAAGTATTATTTATTTGTTCGTAAAATCATGAGTCTACATTGTAAAACTGTAGGTATTCAGAGGACATTAATGGTTGAGTTAAACTTTATATAAGAATTCTTCGAGGGGAGTCCTTCAGACAAACATTGAGTCCTTTGGAAGAAATTACGTAAGATTATATATGACGCAGGAACTGCCATAGGAACTGGTATAGGAACAGTATCTAGGGGGGAAGGAGGGTGTAACTCTTAATATACGTTCGCATCATCCCTTTTTATATTATAGAATCTTTGGATAAGCTATTTAGTTTGCTGTGACTAAGTGAAACCTACTCGTAAGAATGAAGTACTCTACAAGGAAAAACCCAGTGACTCACTTGTGAATAATTATAACAACAGAAGTGTTTTACTTTTCGTTCCATTCTTTCTTATATCTTTGAATAAAGAAATTTTTAACAACGAAACTACGTTAAGTTTAGTGCAGTGTTTACTTTCATATAAAAAATATTTAGTACTTGTATCGTGAATGAGATGCATATGGAAGTTTAACTGTCTAATAAAATAATTTATGTATTTTGAGTAGTTGCTTCGTGGAATTCCCGGCAAGGAATATGACCCCAATTTATTCTCTAAATTTTCGAGTATCCTGTAATGGGCAAGTAATGGTTAAACATTAATCATAAAGTTTGAAAAATTCAAGAGTTTTTGTGTTTACGCTGTGGAAATCCATTTTTAATTTTATTAAATAAAATATAAAAATATATTATTGAGCACTGTTTAATCTCCACTATGTTAGGTTAAAATATTCCGAACGTTTTCGCCTATACTAGTAGGCATCTTCAGGGAAACGTTCGGTATTTAACCTAACATAGTGGAGATTAAACAGTGCTCAATAATATATTTTTAAATTTTATTTAATAAAAATAAAATTTTAATGTTTATAATAATAATTCATTGGTGACGTCCCATCATGAATATTTTTGAAACGGTGAAGACGAATTGTATATTTATTACATGCAATCAGTCTATTGGATACCCCATAGGCTGTGATGGTATTGATAAATCTATCGATCTATTTTTTTCAATACTTTTACGGCATATTATTCCTCAAGTGGAGTACCCAGTGAATTCATTGCATATAATTAACATTAGTCGTCTTCTCCATGTCAACAAAAAATTATACATTCAGGATAAGTGGAGTAGGTACTTTATCATCACTGGAGATGGTCAATGTCTTTGGGGATTTAATCGGGAACTCCACGGAGCAGACACTACATAAGTTGTAACACGAGATAAAAATGTAAATCTGTACTTTTTCTATTCTATTACATATAAGTATGTACAAAAAATATTAAATAAAAAATACGATAAAATATTCCTTAACCCTCTATTAGCCACGCGCTCCACAAGAAAGGGGTTCAACAAATGGATACCAGGACTAAGCCCACCCATCAATGAATAAAATATTTATGATATTTGCACAACACACTTATATGTGCTATTTGTGATAATTTTATTATATTAGTGTAAACATTAAACGACAGCTTGTTATCCCCAGCGTGCAATATTCGATATAAATCATAATAGAGAAAGTAACAATGAATAGTTGGAGTATTATATTATATTATATTAAAAATGGGTATGATATCTACCCCACAAATAGTTGTCATAACAAAATAGTACCCAGTAGATTTAGGGTTTATTTATTCTATCATCAAGGCGTATTCCAGAAATGGGGTAACCAATAGACTAACTGCATATAATAAATGCACCAGTAGCCTTCTCCGTGTCATTAAAAATTAGGATTGTATAACATATTTCTTTGAAAAAAATCATTGCAAAACATTACAACAATACACATATATTTACTCATTAAAAATACACTTTAAATTTTCCAATTTGCTAAGAATTATTTATAGACAATTCACACAGATCAAGCTAGTCCCAAACTAGATACGAATCGTATAACGCTACGATGCATGTTTACTCAATGCACCATACTCACATCTGGAGGATATGGATGATATTTTTGACTCGTCGTCATCTCCACGTGCTGTGCGTTTTGCATAGTACCTACTATCAGTTTGATTGGTTTTTCTGGGTTTCGACACGATAAATAAATACCATTACTCACATACATGCAACATACAAACTCATCAAGATAATTTGGAAAAATATACTTTTCATTTTGCCCTGTAGACCCTTGATCTTGATCATACGACGCACGAAGTGACTATTGGCCAAAAATACGCGCACATCTATCGCGCGGTAGCGGTAGCGCGGTGTTTTTGACCATAGTCCCTTCGTGCGTCGTATGATCAAGATCAAGACTAGATTAAGATCGTATTTAGATTGTGTCAAGAGTAGCCCTGCTGGTCAGGATTCGAACCTTTGGCCTCGCAACTCAAAAGTAAGAGCACCCCACATTGGTCGTCAAATAAAGTGATTTACCTCATCGCTGAATCGAAAATGTCTCACTCATCTGCACGTGAACATCTGCATGTGATTACTATTTTTTTTCCATAATATTGTTGCAATTCTTGTCGGGTACTAAAATCGCATGTTATAGAGGGTTAAGATTTTCTCAAATCAAATATGCTATAATTCAGTTAAGGAATGACCCAATGTCAAATTAATATATTAAAATATATTTCAGTTATTTATTGTGAGAAAAGTTTAAGCATCAAAAATAAAATAATTTACATACTAGTGTTATGTACCCGATAAAATGCAGTATGAAGTTTTACTAGCACGGATAGGATAACTTGCATATTTAATACATGTAATTCATCCGCTGGCTACCTCAGTGATATAATATTGTGTAAATATGGTTCTCCAACCGAGATGTTTAGTTGGTTTTTAAATATGAATCTATTACCTTATATCATTACATGCATTTAGTTTACTGACTACTTACGACTTACGAGAGATGTTGTGATGTTATAGATAGATAGATAGGTAGGCATTCGTCTTCTTTCTCCTATTCAAAAAGATGCGCGAATAAACTAGTCTATTTAATATGTACAGTATGATATCATAAGTCACAAATCAAAGACCACAACCGAAATTAACCCTCACCAAAATGTTACTAGAGTGGTCCTAGAATTATTATAATCTATGGTAGAAAGTAGGACTCGAGGGGATAAAATAGAATAGACGAATCATAGACAAAACATACAATCGCAGGATTTTTAATGGACGCTAGTTTTTTCACGAGTAGGTAGTTAAAGATTACAATCGCTTGCGTGTTAAAACACAATAATTCATATTGTCTCGGTAATAATGCGTTAAATTAAAAGCTATAGCAAATAAACAATGTAAATAATATTAAGTACCTAGCTATGTTTTATTTTTTTTATATTTGTAACGCAGTTTTTGACTTTGAATTACAGAACATGTAATCTTTGTAATACAGAAAGGCGATAGTACTGAGAGTCATGTTTTTTTTTCTATTTATTTATTTATTTATTTAAAAGAAACCCTCGTTCACAAAAGCTTAGCGTCGGGAGTGATATGGAAAGATCTGATTTAACTGGTGCATAGACGCGCTGAATGAAAGAGGCTGATTTCTGCCCTGTTGAAGGCTGAGAGAATGTCTGATGTAAGCCGACGACAAAAGGTAACCCTTTGCAATTGAAATATCAGATGTCCCGATGATCCTGCAGGCCGGGTTACTCTCGACAAAACTAAACACGATCTTAATCTAGTCTTGATCTTGATCATACGACGCAAGAAGGGACTATGATAAAAAACACCGCGCTACCGCTAACGCGCGATCGGTTTGTGTGTATTTTTGGCCAATAGTCACTTCGTGCGTCGTATGATCAAGATCAAGACTAGATTAAGATCGTGTTTAGTTTTTTCAAGAGTAGCCCTGCTGTTCTTCAGTCTACTTTTTTCTATAAAGTTTTGTAGTTTTTATAATTTAGTCATCTGGCACACAACTCTCTTTAGTTAACCCGCAGTTAATGAAGTAAAGTGAAGAAATTTATGAATATTTATATTTTTTAAATTTTTGATAAAAAAGTTGATTAGCTTTTACACCCGTCTTTGTACGGATCACTGTTGTTAATAAATAACAATGAAAATCAATTATACACCATTACATGTATGGACCGCCCTCATAATCAATGTATGTATATGAATTATTTAAATTAAATTATTTCTAGTACCTACATAATATCATCGTGATTGTTTTTAATAATCTGCTCTCCGCTCATGATTAAATTAACAAAAATAAGTACTCGCCTCCTTTCTGCACGCAGCGCTTCGTAGAGTTATTTATTATTCAAAATTTCGTTAAGTTATAATATATATGTATACGTTTTTATCGCATTCGTCAATAAGGTAAAGAATATCTAATATATAAAAGGAAGTCGTGTGTGTTACAACACTTATAACTCAAGAATGGCTGTACCGATTTGAATGATCTCTGATTTGTTGGATTCTTCTCCGCCCGGAATAAACTATAGGCTATTAAAACATCTTACAAATTTACGGGAAGAAAAAATATGAAGAAAATTATTTACGCCATACATTTATAATTTCAAAAATAAAAACAATATGGAGAGTTATGGCGCTCTTAGCGCCCCCACGTCGCCTGTTGCATTGTGCTAAAATAATCCGTAGGTTCTGCTATATTAAGAACCAAATTACTATAACTAATATGAACGAAATGTGTACTAATATTTGTTTACTATAATTCGATAGTTACATGGCAATAGGTTGTATCTCACTAAAACATAATTTTACAGGAGAGCAAAAACAAAGTTTGCAAAAGAGATATTTCAGCCAAATTTCGAGCATTATATATCAAAATGAAGGTAATTATTATTTCTACAAGATAGATGTAACATTCTCTTAATAATTTCTTCTACAAGATGTATGTAACATTCACTAAATAATTTCTTGCAGTTTAAAAATATTTGAGTTTTTTGCCATGTTGATGAAAACAATCTTTCTACATGTCAATAAGTTACGTCTTTTCTCTCTTTATTCTGACTATAAAGAGACATATCCTTTTGCCACATCAAATATTACACTATTTTGAGCATTTTATGGAACAAACTTGAAAACGCAAAAAATGCGAGATACAACCTATTGCCATGTAACTACCGCATTATTTGACTAATATTTATGTATCGATAGATCTTCTGTCACATAAATGTGGACGTGCACAGATTATATTTGAAATTGTATTTTATTTTTGCAGATGGAAAATTATTATTGAACCAAAAATTGTGCTATTAAAGATGAAAATAAGAATGTGTTCATATAGGTAGTTCTGATGCAAGATTGTGTAGTTAAATTTGCAGACAGAGAAGAAAAATTACGAAGACAATTATTTACGCCATACATTTTTAATTTCAATAACAAATGCAATATGGAGAATTATACAAAATCAACAATGAAGTTTTTTTTATAGATTGGCCTATTTATATGATAATTTTTCTATACATTCTCAAATTAGAATCGTTATCCATACAATTTAACATCTGTAGTTCTGATATTTCAATTTTTAAAAAATCATGGAAAGAATTTTTATAAATTTTAAATGAATAGGTAAAATCTACCTGAAAAAAAAATTAGTACCTACATAATAATATTACGTACTGCAGATAATTTATAAACAAATCTGAGTTAAGTATAATAAATTGTTCAACATAAATTGTTCATGTCGGCCGGTGTGGCGCGGAGCTCTTTCCTGTGAGTCACGAGGCCCGGGTTCGATTCCCGGACAGGGCAAAGTGAAAATGACCTTTTTCAAATTGTCCTGGGTCTGGGTGTTACATATATATGTATAAAGTGCATTGTATATGTGTGTATCGTCGCGTTAGTACCCATAATCAAGATTCATCTAAGTTTGGGACAAGCTCGATGTGTATGAATTGTCTATGTAAAAAAAAATTAATGTAACTTTCGCAGTTTAGCGGCCCCACCCGTTGTCGAGTACCTACTTTTTTCCATAGAAAAGGTAATATTTTTGAAACTTGAGGAAATTGTTGCCATATGTAGAATTATTTTAATTTGCCGGCAAAAAAAAATCCACTTCGAAAATTAATTTCCTAAAATTCCGTACATACCTATTACTCGACAACGGGTGGGGCCGCTCAAGTTTCATAGTTGCGAATTTTTTTTCCTATAAAAGAATTTTCCAAAAATTTGGTGACCAAAAAATAATTCACCATATGGCAACAATTTCCTCAAGTTTCGAAAATATTTCTTTTTCTATGGAAAAAAGTACTCGACAACGGGTGGGGCCGCTAAACTGCGAAAGTTCCAAATGAATTATATTTTTTTACACTATACCTTCGATGACACACTTTGACAATTACGGGAGTTTGTAAAGAGATTAATAATATTAATCATTCATAAAGTCAGTGGGAGAGGGCAGAAGATAGGGCAGGTGTCGAACATGTGTTGAAAGGCTTGGTTTGGAGTGGCCAGTGGTCCTGGAAGCAGCGGTGGACAGTTATCTCTGGAGGAGATACTTAGGGGCAATGGGCCCCCGACCGAACTAGGACAAGGGGAAGAAGATGTATGTATGAAATCGTTCATTGATTCTTAGGCGGTACGAAGTTCGTCGGGCCAGCTAGTTTTCACATATTTTTGAAATCTTAGATTTTTTTTAATCACGTTATTATATGTAATATATAAATGAACACTTTATAACTATACTTATACATACAGAATGTATCATCTTCCCACTATCCTAGTTGTATCGGAGACTATTGCGCCTAGGTAAATACTTCCTCCAGAGATTGCTGTCCATGGCTGCCTCCAACATTTATGAATTTTCTAGGACATATTGTATGTATTAGCGAAAAGTGTGTATAAACTGTTCTCTCATATGAAAATAGTCCAGTATTTTTTTCATTTTGCTAGTTCTCAAATAGGTTTGGCATCGGATGCAAAGTCTTTTTGAAGATAAGAAGAACCTCTTTGTATTTTTATTGACAAAATTTCCCTTAAATTTAAAAGTGTTCTACTTACCTACCATATCTTATTTCTGCCTTAGTTGGATTATGGGTCTCCTGAGCCCAAGTATATACTTCCTCCACAAATGCTCTTCTTTCGACGGATCTAGAACCTCTCTGAATTCAGCAAGTGTTTACAGATAATGCTAGTTTTGACTCATTACATCTCTTGATTAATCCAGAGAATTCACCACCTTGTCCGATTTCTTCATTCTTTAACCAAGTTCCATTTAACTAAAAGGTAATACTATAGCAAACACTGGAAGACTTTGACACTACTTTGAATTTTCTAGGACATATTGTATGTACCTATTAGAGAGAAGTCAGTATATATAAACTGTTCTCTTATGTGAAAATAGTCCAGTATTTTTTCATTATGCCAGTTCTCAAATAGATTTGCCTTAAGATGCAAAGTCTTTTTGAAGATAAGATGAACCCTCTTTGTATTCTCTCACTCAAACATAATTCAGCTAGGTATTTTTCTTCTTTAATTGTTGAAATATTATTTCTCATAGTCATAACCATGGGATTTTTTAGTATTAATTCATGACCTGATCGAGAATCGAACCCGATATTATAAATTTGTGTATTTAAGTACTTAGCTGCGGATTACATGCATGCATGTAATGTCAAAATTTTGGGCATCGTGCGGATTACATGTATGCATGCAATCGTACTTTATGGTTGAAATAATCGTTTCTATGACAAACACCATAGAAAATAAAAAGAACACGTAGAAGTTTTAACTTTTTCTTTGATAAATTCTGTACCTGAGAGCCATTTAGTTTTAAGTACTAAAATACCATTTTCAAATTCAATTTTTTAATCGAAAAAATCTCAACATTTTACTATTAATAAGCTGTAAATAGTATATACCATAGTGATGCGCACTTCAATTCTCATGACCCTAAGCATTTCTGTACTTAAGACTCACGACTGTTGTGCTATTTCAGCTTTTTTCGTAAATTTGCCATTTTTGTCAAAAATCCACTTAAGTCCTAATGGCTCTCAGGTACAGAATTAACATCGCTTACACAACATACATACAATGTATAAGTCAGTATTGATATGTTTGTAGACTACTTCCCGCGCGAATCGGTCGCCATATTGGTACTTTAGTATGAAAACAAAGGTATATCATGAAATTTCTTGTTTGTTCATGATTTAAAAACTTAGTTGTTGTCAGAGTATTTTTTGATGCTACAAATTACTATTAATGATTTTTATAAGCTGTGGTAAGAAAAAAACTAACAATTATAATAGTTAGAGAATTTATATCAACTTTTAGTTTCCTGGAAATTAATTCAGCACAGGGTGTATGTCACTTATGCATAATATCTAGCAGCTAAATAATTAAGATCATTGCAGTATTCATTGATAAGACATGTCTCTTTGAAGTACCTTTTTGAAGTTTTTTGATAAAAAATATGTATCTGGGTTTGTTATGAACCCAAATACACCTTTCAC